>JARIHR010000017.1:1200000-1832859 GCA_029281495.1 Mycena filopes
GTACAGAGACCGTTCGAGCGAGTCCTATGATTTCGTGAGACTCCAGGGGACCCAATGTACCTGAAGAGCGAATTATTTGTTGGTGGCATTCATTGAAACGAATTAATGTAGTCGCACCTGGCCTGGTTCACTGAATTGAACCGCTCCTTGAGGGTACATACGTGCAGGAGGGTTCAGTTCGCGCCTCGGACTGCTGAGCGGCTCGGTTGCCCTCGTGGTCGGTCGTTTGTTCGCGGATGCTGAGACCAGAATATTTCCCCACCGGGCGCAAGTGGGAATATTTAGCAAGAGAGGCAGAGCGGAGAGTTACCTCCACCGAGCAACGGACAGGATTGATCACACGAGGATAAGAAGGCGATGATGGAGACGGCCTCGAGGCGATAGATATCACCATGGCTGTGGTCGAGTGAGTGCTGAGGTCGGACAAGTCGTATACCCCCAGCGTATGTACATACTGAAAGCTGAGGGTCGCCGTAAGCGAGAAACATTCAGAGAATCGAAAGCGTGGAGGAGGTTGCCCAAGGTGCAGGCGGAGTGGCCGGAGCTTGACACAGAGATAGAGACCGCGGGGTGTCGCCTAGCAATCTCGGGCAGCCTGTAGTCTGTCGGTCCCCGCGCGCTACCTAATGTCGCCGAAATGAAGTGCATCCATCATCACACTGTGGATCTGTGATACGACTCGCGTCTGTCGAGGGGCAAAAACGATAATGAGATGAGCGGGGACTCCCATATATTGTTGGCCATGGTATACGGCTGCGGGGCTCATAACACGGCCATTGCTGAGGTGAACCTGCTTCAATTAATTCATTACTTGGTATCAATGTTAGGAAATGAATTGGCGAAATGACCAGCCAACACCGCCGGCGGGGACCGCATGCTAGGGCGGTAGAGCTCGCTCGGATTTACTGTGCGCCACTGGGTTCACCTGTAACGAAACACATGAGCATTGCGCGGCTTCTGCCGGTGAACGACGACACCTGGTGCAGTTCGGTTCGGTTGGGTCGCCCCTCTTCCCGTGTCATTTCGACGTCGCTTCTACAGTCAGCAAAACTTGAAGAATCAACGCGAACGAAATGGAAACCCTGTCTTGAAACCTGACAAAACTGCCCAATTCGGGGATCCCTTTGTATCGGGCCGACTAACCAGGTCAATTATCCGCACGTTAAGTCCGTACTAGAAGGGGTCGAGTCATTGCACGCCCAATCCCACACCCACACTCACAAGGACGTGGGAGGGGTGGATCCCGCGAAAGGCCGCAGGAGACGATGAAGGTGGGAGCAAAGAGCGGATCAGTGATATTGAAGAACGTGACCGTGTGAACGTACACTTCCTCTTGAGTCTCAACCACCATGTCGAATCTTACTCCCCTTCAAACCCCAGCTCTCAAGTCATATCGACTTCCCCTTTAGTGTGTAGACCGATCTCACCTCTTCAGGCATACATCCCGACGACTTTGACGGGCCTTTTAACGGGTGACCTTGACTCCCTTGAAGCCTTCTCTGAGTCTCCTTCGCTGTAGCGGTTCCACTGCTTCATACCTGCTTTCCTTCAAAACGTATCATATGCTTGATTTTTCCTGCGTTCTTTGCCCACCAAATCCTCTGGAGGACGCGTTACGCTAACGCTCCCCCCGGCGACTGGGAAGAGCCACAGTTCCGTTTACGCAACGAAGTCGCGCTTCCGCTTTATGCTTGGATTGACCTCATGTGGATCGAGTGAGTTTCCGCTCTTCTATGATTCACCGTGCCGGAGGCGTCGTCGTTTTCACTTTGCTCAGGTTCCACGTGTCTCATTGATGATATTCGAAGGGCGGGAGAATAGGGAGAAACCAGCCGCAAAATCCATTGGATGATTGCGGTGAGTCGCAACTGTCGAGACAGCAAATAGCCTCGACAGGCAACTTATCAACGCCTCACGAGCAGGGCATTGACACGGCTCCAATTTGCAATGTCATGGCTGAGACTCCAAGTTGTGACGTGTTGGCTACTTCGCCGCTACGAGTAATTAGACGGTCGGTGCTAGTTGCTGTGTCTAAATCGACTCACAATCTTTGATTCAGTTAAGTATGGCAGTGCAACGTGCTGTGCACGCTGCAAGTACGCTTTCACACACTCTCTCTTCCTCTCCCGTCATGGGCCTCACTGGATGGCAAGCATTGGGCCGGGTGGGGTGATTCCTTCTCGACATCGATGGCCCTCTCACTCTTCCTCAGTTCCTCAAGTACGGACAGCCCCTGCTGGTATACCCGCTCGCATTTCAAGGTTTGTGTCAGCTGACGGACTTGGGAACCGCCAACTGACAGCTTTGACGCAGAGACATATTTGATTCGACCGCGATTGGTCAATTATGCTATGGTTGAAGTGGTCACTGGTGACAAAATCGTCCTCCGTTGCTGCCTGATGCGATGGTCGGAGCAGTCCCGCGTCCACAGAGGCACATCTCAGGACCTGTCGAAGGGGAATATCCTCCCGAACGAGCCGCGTCGCAATCTGAATCTCGTGCGCCACTATTCTAGTTTGCGAGTCTCCGATTAACCAGAAGCACCTCAGACCTCAGCGATTGCGACAATAATCATGTTCCACGGCAATGCGATGACTTACCCAGATTTGGTGCCTGTGGCGAGGGCTTTCTTGCTCTTGGGATGTAATGTACTCATGGTGTCGTACCGAGGGTAGGTCTTTTACCTTATTTGCTGGCTTCGGCAACCGTATGGAATAGATACGCGGATTCGGAGGGAACTCCGTCAGAAAACGGTACGTTATTAACGGAAGTGTTCACCAGTGACTTCACTGACCATCCGCGCGGTGTAGGTCTTTCCAAAGACGCACAAGCCGCCATCGACTACGTTGAAGCCGACGCAGAACTCTCCCGCGCTCCCATCGTACGTATTCTGTCCTCGGCGATGCAGTTCAGAACTAACGCATCGTAGATTCTCTATGGACTTTCTTTGGGCGGGGCGGTGGCGATTAAGGCTGCCAGTGAGCGGCCGGCGGATGTGAGCACGCTCGGTGGAACGCACCATTGTATACTGAACCTTGCAGATTTCCGCCCTCATAATCGAGAACACATTCGAATCCCTCCCACGCGTAGTGCGCGGCTTCCCCATCATCGGAATATTCTCGTTCCTCTGCACCCAGCGGTGGAATTCCTACGCCAAAATCCGGCGGATCCCACCGAGCACACCGATCCTCATGCTCAGCGGTTTCTTGGATGCCATTGTTCCGCGGAAACACATGGAGAACTTGTGGGGACTTGCACAGAAGCGTGGTGTCGCAGAGCATGTCCCGGAGAAGGACCGGTTCGAGTCGTTCCCCGCGGGTCATCACGGTGCGCTTTCTTACGCTTTACGGGTGTGCTCGTACCTGAGTCTTTTTCTAGCGAGTACGTTTGAGTGTCACGGTTATTGGGAGAAGGTCGCCGACTTCCTCAGTTCAGTGACAGCACCCAATAGCGTCGTAGCAGGCATTGCGATTGACGCTTGAATGCATCGTGTGGTTTTGCTACTGCGTGGCGCATCCCAACTATCCAGACTCGGCCGCCGCCCCGAAAGATGCGGTTTAGAGCAAATGGTGCTTCGGGGATCTCGGCGATGTTGAACATCAAGAAAAGACTGCGGAAAATTCCGGGGCGGCCGCTCTACTGATCAGGGGCCTCGGGGCTGGATGGAACGCTAACTCCTTCGTCTTGAGGAAGAACGGTGGAGATTGAAAGTATTGAGTTCATCTTCTCAAATTTATCTTCATTTTTTGAGGGAAAGCCATTCATTCGTTTACTCCCGGAGATACCCGAGGGAGAAAAAAACTATCTCTAGTGCTTTTCTTCGACACACACGACTCGAGCGACGTTAAATACTGGGAGAGGCAGTTATAAGGAGGCTACATCGCGATTCGACTGAATTTACTGCCAATCATCGCACGCCCACCATGTTGCGAGGAATAACATCAGCACGAGCTGTATGTTCATCAGGACCTTGAGGGCCACCGTGACTGGAATATTCTCATCAGTGGTATGCCAGTGTACCACCGACTGTGAGATCGCGCCGCCCGCGTCACTTTGTTGAGACTCGGTCGGCTTGCCGTCAGTTTCAACATCCTCACAGTCTTCACTTTCTCCATCCTCCTTCTCTGTTCCCCGGTCCCCCACTTCCTCGTGGTGATCTCCATCGTCGTCTTCCTCGCCATGTTCATGTTCCTCAACTTGAGATAACAATTAACTCGAACAAAATAAAAATAAACCACCGAGACTAGCTGTTGACTCACCGTGGGCAAACGGAGAACCTATGTTTCCCGATAATCGATAGAGCGGGAGCCCGAGATGCCGAGCGACCTCTTGGCTCTCTGGGTCAAAGCCTTTTGCCTGGTGGAATTTCCGGAGGCCGGCGTAGATGCTAGCATCCCAGGCATACCCTTGAACTCGGGTGCTCAGCTCCAACGGCGGGAATCCAAGCTCTGTCGCCTCTTTCGTACTCAAGCGCTCAACACCTGAAGCGTCGAGGGACCAATAGGCAGGATTATCCGGCCATTTAAAAGATGATGTGCCAACTTGGAAATCTTCCTCGGGACAGAGAAAGAGGTAACCCGGTGGACATGCCGCGGTCGGGTTGCCAACTATGACTTTGAAACAGACTCTATCTATAAGAGCTATTGGAGAAATAAACACATAGCAGCTACCAGAAAGGATTAAACCTACTATAATCCTCCCAATTGGATTCAATGTGCTGACTGCTGAAGACGTTGTTTGCTTGAGGCAACCAACACCCGAGGTTAAGCTGTGGTGCTTCCACGAAGAGCATGAATTCCCTGCCAGTGTTGAATAATTCATCGACATCGTAGCTGTGGGGTTGAATAACTGCGTCAGGATCCTATGATATGCTCAAAGGAAAACTCGAATACCGCATCCATCCATTTCCCATCAGGTTTCCCACCGCACCTTTGCCAGAAACGAGCCAACCGCTACACTCACAGGGAACGTCCGGTAAGAATGCAATCTCATGACCGACATCCCGGAGGTCTTCGCTGGCAGGAGGCGGCCAGGAAACGACCGCTCCTAGAGTAAATAATGTGCCAGCAGTCGAAGGGAAGCTGGAGCGACGTTGGTTCAGTCGGGCACATATGGAGTGATACTGCTGAAGTGAGAGGCAGTGGATCGCGAGAGTTTCATCGTTCTTTGCGTCAAAAACAGTGGGCCCGTGCACGTCAGGTATCGAACGGTTGGGATAGTCCAAGATATGGTCCCCATTTGGGACCATAATATCAGCGCAGAGTCGACCGCTCGAGGAACGGATCCAGAGTGTCCAAGTGTGAGAAACCTGAAAGTGTTTTGCAGACATCGTTCACCCGCAGAACCGAGACTCACCGGCCGATACTGAGACATCGAATCGGCCACCTGCTGCAAGTGAGAGTCAGCAAGATGCTCCAGACTACAAGCAGTTCGCAGACCATCCACTCGCGGACCTCGGTCGAAGTCAGTATCATGAGCTGAGGGAATTTGAGCCCACATACATAGAACCCAAACAAATGTGCGGCCATAATCGGTGAGTGGCCATTCAAGTAGACGTTCAATGGGATCAGATCTACAGATTATCTGCGTGAGTTTTAATGACAGCAAAGGGACGGCGCAATAACGCACCACCGTGGAAAACCAGGGCATGAAGGTTCCCATAGCTCGCTCCTGCCCAAATCTGGAAGATATTTGGGTGGCTGAACAGAAGTCAGCTACAATGGCAGACATACATTGACAGAAACTCCTTCAATTCACCGAATCGACATATATCTTGCCACATCTCGGCGCCATTCCTGGTCTGCCCAGTTAGAGAGCTCAGGATCGAACAAGGATTTGACTCACCTCGCGCGCCCCATTTCCCCGATACACGGCCACCGTGACATTCGAGCTCTGACCGTCCACTTTCGCAGAATAAACTCGGCGAATACAGTTGTGTTCACCTCGACGGTCAATTGCACCTGAGTGCCTGCTCACGGAGAGGTCTCGTTGGAGGTCAATGTCCCCCCATGGAATCATTCGGAAATCTTCCAACGAGTAAGTTACACCTCCCGAGGCACATGGGGAACGAACATACCCGATGGCACAGATTGCGTTGCCGGATAATTATTTGCCGTGAATGTCCCTCCAACCACGGTGAAGTCGTGTGCATGCGGAAAGATACTCCCGCCGTTTCTATGCGCAGGAGTCAGGATTGAGTGCTGGGAGGGAATGGCGGGCTCACGAGGCGAGCGAGGGCTCATCTGGTTCGTCCATACCTGCGGTAGAGACGTACTCGTCCTCTGTGTTCATGAGGGAAGATGGTGGGAGAGGGAGAGATGCTAGGCGCCAAAGGACAGCTTTGCGCGCTTGAAGAAAGGGCTAAAAAAGGTAATCAGATGTTGAGCGGACACAGCATGAAGGCAGTTCAACACCGCCGTTTTAAAGCCATACAGAGGTCGAGTGCCAGCATCTGAGGACGATGGTTCAAAGTCCGAGCAATATCCAAGTCGTCAGCCGCTCTTTGACCGTTCTCCCAATGAACTCCTGTGTCCCACGGTGGCTCGTTTTCGTGAAGGAACTCGAGAGACCAGGGACCCAGAACAAGGGGTGGAGTACCGTCACGAGTACGTCGCTAATCGCAAGAGTACAGAGCTTAGATCAGAGGGAGAATTCGGAATTCAGTTGGAGCCGCGAAAGCTTGTCGTGGTTCGCAGCAAGAGGCGTCGGCCGCGAATCGGCCGATTGTCCGATCACTGGGATCATAAACACTGCAGTCCAAACATTGAAATAAAAGGCGAACATCCTTGAGGAAGGTCGGTTTGAGACTGTTCCCCGGGTGTCATTGATTCTTTCCTCTCCTTTGTACTGATGTTATCTTGCATTTTCTTACCACAGAGGTAAGGTCGAGGCAAGGTTGAGGCAAGGTGTCAAAACCTTTCCGCTGAGCCCGAGGTCGCACTCGCAGAAACTTATTCACACTACTCGTGAGTTGCGCTGCCTGAGGTCCGCGCACCCGTTCTGTACGGTTGGATTTCTAGCGTTCAATTTGTTATTGAAAAATATTTCGGGGATCTCGGCAATGTTCAACATCAACGTAACTCGGTTCAAACTTGGGAAACGACACGCAGAAAAACATCCTGTAGCCTTCCCGATTCTTTCTGGGGCAGTTTTTCGAGCACGAATAATAGCTTCAGGCTGCTACAGTAATCATCGACATTACCAATCCTGACACACGGGCAGGTGACTCAGCTGCAGTATAAAACGGCTGCTTGCTTTCAACGCTTCACGCCAAATGTCCATCAAACTCTCCCCCCGAAGTGCTCTAATCGTGATCGATGTTCAAAATGGTTGGTTCTGATGCTTTGCATTGTAATCTCGCACTCACCTCCCGAATGTTTACAGGCTTCAGACTCGGATACTATCGCGACATGGAGATATTTCCCGCCCTCAACACCGTAATCGCCAACATCCGCACGACGATCGAGGCGTTCCGCACCGCGTCCCTCCCCGTCATCCACATCCACCACGCCTCGCTCGAGGACCACCCGCTCAATCCCACTACTTGTCCAGAGGGCTACGCCGTCATCCCCGACGCCGCGCCAATCGGCGCCGAGGTCGTCTTCGTCAAGCACGTCAACTCGGGGTTCATCGGGACGGGGCTCGAGGCGCATCTGCGCGCGGAGGGGATCGAGGAGCTGGTGGTTGTGGGGCTGACGACGGCGCACTGCGTGAGCACCACGACGCGGATGGCGGGGAACCTTGGGTGGACGGTCTATCTGGCGCGGGACGGGACGGCGATGTTCGAGCGCGAGGCGGCGCCGGGGAGTGAGAAAAAGTTTGATGCGGAAACGATGCATGAGGTTGCGCTGGCTGAGTTGCACGATGAGTTTGCGACGGTTGTGACGACGGAGGAGATTCTGGCTAGTGTGAAAGGTGTTGTAAAAGTCTAGAAAGGAGGCAGCTCCTCTGCATTTTTTCCCTCCTCACACTTCGCTGCAAGATATTTCTCAAAACACCAATATTCGTTCAACCGTTTTCTCTCGACTCATCGGGTTAGGGTTAGCCGCCAAACTTGCAAAAAGAAACGGCCCACTCAACCCCAAATGGTCGACATGGGACAGGAAAAGATTGTGGATGTGCAAGCCGCTGCGGAGCTACCGCACACGACCCACACGCCCAGGACACCCCGCGAAATCTCTGGACCTAATCAACGCCGTGCAATGCGCATGGGATGCCACTGGGCCCGGGGGAACTCTCTGGCGCGGCAGGAGGGAGAGCCCGCCCCGACTCCAAGAAAAATGTATCAACAGGATAGTTGGAGGTGGTCTTTTATCTGGGGAAGGCGCGCACGGACCACGGTTGAGTGATGTTCAACTGTGCACGGACCAGGTGGTGTTTGGAACTGATGGAACGATGAATACAGACGGTCATCTGACAGGATGACTTACTGGCCTATTCGTGCTGCTATGCTAAATTCTACAAGGTAGATTCAAGATCGCGGCTCGGAGCTGACATTTTCTTTGGAATTTCTTTGGAATTTCTAGGAATCTCGCATCGCGAATTTCAGGATTTACATTGGATATTACAACCCAGAACGGTGACACACAGAGTATAACAATCAGTCGTGGTTGTTTACCAACACGACTCCGACGCTGAGTCGACTTGGAGCTGATTGGTTCAATGGTTGAGTTGGATCACCGTCTAGACCCAACACGACCACACAAGACTTGCCACCTGCCACCACATCGCGTTCCCGCCAGAATCCAACGCGCCTTGCGGCAAGTCCGCCCTTCGCTACACGCGTCCAAGACGTCGTCTGTCCAGTCCCACTGCTCTTGGTCCTGGTCATTGGGGTTCCTCTGGACCGTTGGTAAACTTGAAATCTCGCGCAACCGCCAAAACTTGAATCTCCCTTCAAGTTGTCGGGCGTTACGTGGGTAAATATACAAGCGAAACTACACGCTCACCCAACATACCCTGGTCTACATTCTATTTATCTATCCAAATCTACGGACGTCGCCCCACTTACGACTACCCAAAACTCTCCACATGCAAGCTCCCCCCCCCCCCCCCCCCCCCCCCCCCCCCCCCCGCGCAGCACATCCGCCCCGCTGCTCCCCGCATGCACCGCACGCCGCACATGCTCCCCAAATCCGTGCGTCCCACAAACTATTTCGCAAATCAGCCTTTCGCTCAATCTGGAGAAGACGCACTGAATACCGCGCCCGTCGCAGCCTGCACCTCCCCGCACATGATGCCGAGTGGAAATTCGCTGGTTGTCTTCTATCAGCGTGACCATTCATTGCCCATTGAAGTTGAGTTCATACCTGCTTGGTCTGACATTCCACCTTCCGCCAGCTGGCGGTGAGTTGAATGTCTTGCCCGGAAGGCATTTTCGTAACCTCGGAGCTCAGACTCACGCATAATTTGGCTCTACTTCTTGATTCTGACCTTTTGTTTGTTCTCAGAATCCTGGTGCGAACGGTAATCTCACGCCGCTGCTCACCTTATACTGGCTAATTGCAGATGTCCTCGGTATCTTCTGAATCCACTTGTACGGCGTGTTATTGCCGTACAGTGCATCGCCTTGGTGCAGTGTCCCGAGAAGTACTTAACAGCTGATCTCCCTTATTTAGCTCCTTCTTATAGGCGCGCAACAGCTGTTCTTTGGCGCCTCACATCTCTCCCTCTCCCACTACCTTCCCCCACTCGCATCTATGGACACCAACGAGGAGTACATCCCCACTGCAGGCTTGGACGAACCGGACGAACCCTCATTCGTCTCGTGAGCCCGGTGTTACCTCACGATCATCGATCCTGACCTATGGCACACAGAAACAGCGGGAGTATTTTTCCGCACGCACACGACTTCACCGTGACTGGCGGGACATTCACCACGAATAATTATCCGGCAGCACCGGATGTTCCCTCTGGTATCTCCGTTTCCATCAACCTCGCGAGCTATACCTTACTCATTCCAAGATTTCCGCATGATTCCATGGGGGGACATCGACCTCCAGCGAGACCTGTCCGTCAACACGGATTCGGGTGTAATTGACCGTCGAGGTGAACTCAACTGCGTTCGCCGCGTTTATTCAGCAAAGGTGGACGGTCGAAGCTCGGATGTCACGGTGGCCGTTTATCAGGGAAATGGGGCGCAGGAGGTGAGGGAAATTTCTCTCGGTTCCTGTGCCTGATTCGGCAGACCAGGAATGGCGCCGAGATATTGCGACATATGTGTCAATGCGGCGAGTCGACGCAATTTCTCTCCACCATCGCCGCTAAATTGCTCCAGTCACCCCAATATTGTCCAGATATGCGCAGGAGCAAGTCGGGGGAACCTTCATGCCACGATTTTTCACGGTGGTGTGTAATCGCGCTGTCCCTTGGCTGCCATCGAAACTCACGTGGATAATTTGTGGATCTGATCCCGTTCAACGTATTCATGACTGGCCGCTCGCCGATCATGACCGTATATTTGTTTGGTCTATATGTACGTGTGTCCATATTCGCTCAGTTCCCGATACTGACTTTGACCGAGCTCCGCGAGTGGATGGTTCGCGAACTGGCTCGTAGTCTCAGGCATCTTGCTGACTCTACATTGTAGCAGGTGGCCCATTATTTTCAGTCAATGTTTCCACAGTGGACGGTAAGTCTTAGTTATGCATGTGAACGGTGTTTGCAAAACAGTTACAGAACTCTTATGAATGTACACTCTGGATCCGATCCTCCAGTGGCCGACTCTGCGCTGATTTTGTGGTACCAAGTCTGGATGACAGGGTCGCTCTGTGGATTAACCCCAACAGTTCGATACCTAACGTGCAGGGGCCCACTTTTTTTGATGCAAAGAATGACGATACTATCGCAATCCACTGCCTCTCGCTTGAGCAGTATCACACCATATGTGTTGGACTCGGCCAACCTCGTGTCAGCTTCGCTTCGACCACTGGCACATCATTTACTCTAGGAGCAGTCCTTCCCTGGCCGATGCCCTCTGGTGAACACTCCCGGGATGTGGGGTTTGAGGTTGCATACTTACCCGAGGTTGGCTTTGAGTGTGTTGGTTGGTGCGTTTCTGACGAAGATGCGGAGGGAAACGACATGGAAAATGGTTGGATACGGTATCCGAGTTTTCCTTTGAGCAGATCATAGCATCCTGACCCTTTGACCCCACAGTTATGATACCCATGAATCATTCAACCCGACGATCATCTTCGACGTATACCTATCAGATGGTCGTGAGAGTTGGTTGACTCAAGCAAACTACATTTTCAGCAGTCTACAAATCGCATCCAAGTTGGAGAATCATGGTATGTTTTGCTCTTTCTAGTACCACCTGTCTGATGAACTCCAACAGTTCTGGTGACAGCCATCCACTTCGAACTCATAGGTCCTAAGCAGACAGTAGACTCAGGCTGTCCACCTGGTTACCTCTTTCTCTGTCCTGAACAACACTTCCAAGTTGGCACATCATCTTTCAAATGGCCGGACAATCCTGCCTATTGGTCCCTCGACCCCTCAGGTGTTGAGCGCTTGAGTATGGAGGAAGCAACACAACTCGGGTTCCCGCGCTTCACACTGACCACTGAGGTCCACGGAGTGTCCTGGGATACAAGTGTCTACGCCGGTCTCCGGCAATTCCACCAAGCCAAAGGATTCGATCCAGAGAGTCAAGATGTCGCTCGACACCTCGGGCTCCCGCTCTATCAATTATCAGGAAACATAGATCCTCCGTTTGCCCACGGTGAGTCAACGTCTATTTAACTAGATTTCTTTCGTCTGATTGTTTTTTCAAGTTGAGGAAGACGAGAATCGGGGAGGCGACGAGGGAGGCGAGGATGTGAATGACGATGCAGCAAGCCACGAGGGGAACGACAGTCCGAGCCACGGCACACCGGTCGATGAGCGAGATGACACAGAAGATTTGGCATTGGTTGCTGAGGGGGAGGATTGTGAGTGTTGCGTTGCGCCCACCACTCGGGGGCTTAGCTCACTATATTCTCAGGTGATCTGCTCCCTGGCGATGCGGACACTGAACCGCGGAGCATGAGTCCGGTTCCCGGCGCAGCAAGTAAGTAAACTGCCCAAGTTGAAATGGTGCTCACTACCCAAAAGCATACCACATCCAAGACACAATTTCGCAGTCGATGCTAGTACATTCTACCGACGAGGATATCGATATTCCTATTTCACTGACCTTCAAGATCATCATGAACATGCAGCTCGTGCTGATGTTATTCCTCGCAACGTGCTGGGTGTATAATCATTTGCAGTAGATGCATTATATATACATCACCTGTATGCAAATTAATCCTACTCTGGCTTTACTTGACTTGACTAGCCCAACCTTACTGTTGTTCACTCAAACGACTGTGTATGCAATCTTCTAGAAGGGGGAGATTTTCAATCTTGAGTCAATACACCGCAATTTGGAACACACAATCCCGCTGGAGATAGGGGCTTGCAGGGCTCAGCGAGAACGGATGGGCTGCGTGCCGACCACTGCCGAGTCCGCGTCAAATTCAATGTACCTAAGTTATCTATCTCTTGAGTGCTCATTGAACCAGGTCAATTCGACTGGGTACGGATGTATCATGCAACTGCCGCACATCCAGGGAGTTAGCTGGCAGGGTCACTGAGATGTAGCTTAATAGGGAGGCGACGGGTCCTGCTAGGTCATAAAGATACATCAGGGGAGAGGATGGGGTGAGGTGATGAAATTGAACCGTGGGAAAGGAGTCGGCCATCTCGGCGTTGGGTGAATTCTGGGTAAACTGGTGCGATGGGACTCTTGGCATTTGCAATTGGGCCTGTTCGTATGTAGGTTAGGTATGTATGCTTCAACAGTCCGAGTGGCCGCCCAGAAGTTGACTTTCGATTTTGTTGAGAACACCTCAACTACGGTTCGATTAGAGCTCCATTCATCGATTGAAGCTACATTCATGGGGTAAGTAGCCCCACCTGCACCCGATAGCGTTATATGCACCTACATAGCTCGTGCCCCCCTGCAAACCCACCCAGACGAAATTTTAACCGTTTAGAACTATTAACCCCTACACCAATTCAGGTCGAGTGGATCAATGGTTGGTAATTTTAACCCACGCACCGATTCGGGCTATCAACCCCACACTTATTATTGTTGTTGAACTTGGCGTTGGACGGGTTGACCCCTACACTGATTCGGGTGACGTCGATCGCGGGCAAGGTTCCTTCCTTAGTAGCGGGTTCGGGAGTCCCTCACAGGTTACACTGTACTGTGCAGCGTTCGGAATCTCCGCGTACTTCATCACCTCGTCAGGAGCTTGGTGGAGGTATGCGACTTCGCTGCCTCTCACGGAAAGCTCGTCGCCTTTTTTATTTTACCCGATTAAGCACGCTTGTGGGGTGTTGGACCTTGAAGGCATGCATGGTTGTGGGACTGTCACCGAATTTCGTTCCGAGGATACGCGGGATTATGTACGCTGGAGGAGGATTTGAACCCTGGGAATATGACTGATCCCACCGCGTTGTTCAATTTCAAATTTCATTGCTTCGTGCAACACTTGGGCGGGGGTCACTTTCAACACTTTCCCCCTAACAGCAGCGCAACTCCGAATCGATGGTACTTACTAGTGTTGGTTGTTGCTTCGATTCTATGTACTGTACTGTACACTCATCCCGGCGGCAGGATTTCGCCGCATCCGCCTCGAACTCGAGTTGAACTTGAAGCACTGCTCGTATGCCAAACGCCCCGACATATATACGTTCGAGCGGCGGCGACGGCGTTTCCTATGGACAGAGTTTGACTATTTTCTCGCGCCGACTGGCATGGCATGCTAATGCGATCAGTTCCGGCGGAGTCTCCAAACCAGGCTGGAGGTGGTCTTCAATTTTATCTGTTTATCTAGAATTGAAGCTGTATCGTCGATGTTCAACCGTGGCACCGTGCACGGCGGGGGGTGATGAATGTGACCGTCAATTGGGTGAGTGAGCGTATTACCTACCCTATCCTACGGAGAGGCAGTTGATCCGCGCGGGAACCGACCTTCAAGCTTCAAGACTTGTGGCCGAGTCGGAGTTGAACAATGATGGGTTTCTTCGATTTTTCACTGCTCGCTAGAGTCGCACTTCTCAGACCGCATCATGCAGGGTGACTGTAAAGCATGTAAGGCTTTGATCCACTCGAATTCAATCCTGCAAGTGCGCCCCGAACTGAAAAGTTGAACCACAGCTGCATGCCGAAGGAGCCGAACCGCATTTGCAGCTCCGCCATCGCTGATGTGACACGTGGCGGTGCTTTGTGAAAATTCCTTCTCCGACATCTATCGCGAGCGTGGCGCGGACGCCCGGGTAGCTCAGCCTGGCTTCGCGTTCGTATTCACCGCCGCCGTCGAGCGCGAGGCCCTGCTATGGCATCGCATTGGCGGGAGCCGGGAGCCGAGAAGTGACGGAGAGGCGACAAGCGACAAGGGCCATTTCGGAATCCGTGCACCTGGAGCTCAGCGGCGTCTCAACTTTCAAGCAATGCGACGGAAACGGACGGACGTGGCTGGACATGACCAAACCGTACCTGAGCCATGTGAACCCCCGGCACTGGAATGGATTCGGAGCGCGACCAATGGTCGGGCCCGGGAGCGGTTTCTCATCTCCGTGTTATCTGTCGAGATTTACGTGCGTCCATTTCCCCGTTCGTCTTTATTAGTGTGTTACGATACGATACTCAGGCTCGCCTCGCTGCCATTCGTTGACTAGAATCGAGCCCGTCCGCCCTCCTCAACTCTGCGCTCTTCGAACGACTTGGCTGTTACTCCTTCTTCTGCCTGGTCCCCCTCCTTCCCTCTTCTCCTCTGCTCAAGGCGCGCACGGACGCGAGCAAGATACGCCGCCTTCCGCGGAAAATCGTTATCGTTGTCTAATCTGGTGTTATCGACAGCAATCTGCTCCACTCGCATCTATCTTATCAAATCTGATAACGCCCATCAATTATGTGCATTTCGCGAATCGGGCGTCCACATGCTCCCCGATCCTCCAGAACAGCCCGCAGGTTGTGGCCTGGTCTCCTCGATCGAGGCTGGCGCACGATCTTCTAGGATCCGACTTTGCGTCGAGCAGCAACTTGAACGGGAGGCGGAGGATTGGTATACGTACTCGGGGTTGACTTGAAGCATGGAAAACCTGTAATCTGATATCGCCAAGCTGACACGGACCGCTTCTAGGTCGTCCCATCCCATGCATTTCCCAGCTATCCCCTCGCTACTGTATAAGAAGTTCACTTTTCCCCCCGGATGCCCGTCCCCCCGCTATGGACTCCCCCGCGCTCGCCACCATGACGCTCGCCGTTGGGGCGCAAAAACCCGACCCCGACCGCATCCCGCGCATCCTTCTCGCGAACCTCTACCCGAAGCAGGTATGGTACTTCATGGCGTCCTTCATCGCCCTCGTCTCCGCGGCGCACTTTGCGGCTCTGCTGCACGCGCGCGTTACGCGTGCCCGTGTCCCCCCGCGCGTCAAAGAGGGAGTGGGCGCGCCGTTGCGACACGGGGTAAAGTGGCGCCGCCTCCCGCTAGCGACGCTAAACCTCTTCCGCACCCTCGCCTTCCGCTGGTCGCTCACCCTCACCCTGGGCGGCGCCTACACCCTCAACGTCGCCGACTTTTTGCTCGCGGGGATGTACCTCGCTGTCATATTCACGTGGACGTTTATTAATTGTGCGTCCCTCTCTCCCTTCCCCCCATTCGTGTTGGAGGAATAAGATAAACTGACGCGGCGCACAGCCAAAAACACCCTCGGCGTCCGATACGACCCCAAATACTGGGCGAACCGCTGCGCCCACATCGCGGGCTCCCAGCTCCCGCTCATGACCGCGTTTGGGATGAAGAATAATCCGATTTCGTGTGAGTTCGCCACTTGCCTTCTCTCTTTCCCCCATTCTACTTCTTTCCTTCGTACTCGAAATTTACTGATGTTTGCGATTGTGAACACGCGCAGTCCTGACGGGAATCTCCTTCGACAAGCTCGAACACCTCCACCGCGTCATGGCGCGCGTTATATGCGTCATGTTCTGGGTGCACGCCGCGGGGCGGGCCGTCCTCGAGTACGCATCGTTTTCCTGTTGATTCTCCTCCCGTTAAACTAAACACCCGCCCCCAGCCTCGGCGACGACGCGTCCACATACTGGTTCCACATCGGCGTCGTGGGCGCATCCGCGCTCACGCTCCTCTGCGTGCTCTCCGTCCGACCCCTCCGCGCAAGAGCATACGAATATTTCCTTTGGCTCCACCTGGGGCTGGGCGCGCTGGCGCTGGCGGGGGCGTGGGTACATGCTGGGGAGTTTGGGTGCGCGAATTCCACTTTATATACGTATATCCAATTGAAGGAAGTTAATCGGACGCCAACAGATACGCCAGCTACATATGGCCCGCAGTCTTTTTGTGGGCGCTCGACCGCGCGCTGCGCGGGGTAAGGATTGGGTTGGTCAATTCGGGGTTGTTTCCGGGTTTCCTTAACGTCAACTCGGTAGTACGTCCTGTCCTTTTTTCCTTCCTTCCCCACCTCTTTTCCCTCCCCTGCGACCTCTTTTTCTTCTCCGACTGAGTAGCTGACGGAGCGTTTCAGGCCCGCGACAGTGACAGCAAGAGTAGCCTAACGACAACAGCGCACATAACCCTCCTCCCCCCACACGCGCACTTCCTCCGAATCACCCTCCCCCGCGCGCCGCCGCGCTTCCGCTGGCGCGCGGGGCAGAGCGCGTATATCACCTTCCCCTCGCTGTATATGGGCTCGGTGACGGAGGCGCATCCGTTTACGATCGCGAATCCGCCTCCGCCTCGGGGGGAAGAAGGGAGGGAAGGGGAAGAAGGAGGGAGGGAGCTGGTGTTCATACTGCGGGTAAGGACGGGGTTTACGGGGAGGTTGAGGGAGGCGGTGTTGGCTTCCTCTGCCTTTGCGTCCTCGCCCTCCTCCGGCGTATCGTCAATCGAGGGCGCGTCGTCGGCGTCTATCGAGGGTAACAAGGATGCAGGGAAAGAGCCGACACTGGAAGCCCGCGCACTCATAGACGGCCCCTACGGCGCCCCGCCGGACGTGCGCGGGTATGAAAGGGTCGTGTTCGTTTGTGGTGCGTCCCTTTGCTTCTCCTCCCCCCCCCTTTGTTTGCGTTGTTAATCACCGTTTTAAGGCGGCTCCGGCGTCTCCTTCGCCCTCCCGCTCTTCCTCTCGCTCGTTGGGTGCGTCCTTTCCCCTGCCTTCCTTCTCCTCGTATGCACTGAAATTAATGACTTGTGGGGTGGCGTTGTAGTGCAGCGCGCACGAAGAACCCGCGCTGTCGCCGCGTCGTGTTCGTTTGGGCGATAAGGGAGCCTGGTGCGTTCTTGCCCTTCTTTCCTATCTCCCCCTGGCATTCTCCGTATTATTCGTTCCTTCCGTCCAATTGCGCCGTATTCCTCCTATTCCCCGTTCCCCTCGACCCGCGCCCTCCCTCCCTGCCTGACTCGGATCACAACCTTTACTCACCCTACGCCAACGCCCACAGACCAGATAACATGGATCGCAGACGCGCTCCTCGCCGCGCTCCCCCCTACAAACAATATGGGCGACGATCGCGAGCTAGAAATCGAAATCCGCCTCCACGTCACCTCCGCGCCCGAGGACACGCAGGCGCTCGACGATGACGACTCGTTGGACGACGAGTCTGCGCTCGAGAAGGCGGTGGTGGCTGAACAGGTTGAGGCCGACGCGGTTACGGACGCCACTGTGACGGACGAAAAGGCCGCGCCCGTCCTGCAAAACCAAAATCAAAACGGCGCCACGAAGGCTGGCAAAGTAGATTCAGCGAAGACCCGCCTCCTCGCGCACCCCTCCGTCCACCTCGTCCACGGGCGGCCGGACCTCGGCGCCATACTGGGTGGGGAGATCACGAGTGAGGCGAGGGGCGCGGTGGGGGTTTGTGGTGCGTTTGCGTCCTATTCTGTTCGCGTTTCTCTCCCCGTTTCTTTCTTCCTTTGCCTCCTCCCTCTCGCTTCACGCATCTCTTTCTCCTCCTCTTTTTCGTTATCGGTTGCCCGGTTGAACGAAGGAATATTGACGTTTCACAGTATGCGGCACCGCCGAACTTGCAGACGGCGTCCGAAAGGCACTACGGGCCGGCATGTGGGCGCGGTTTCTGGACGTGTTACGTGGGGGGCCGAGTGTCGTTCTGCATGTGGAGGGGTTTGGGAGTGGTTGATTTGAGGCGAGGGTTGGAGATAGATACAAGTTTTTCCGGAATTTACATAGTTCGTTTTGACTGCATACAATTTGAGTTGGGAGTTGGATAGCCTGGAGCTCGAGCCCGCTGATAAGTTAGTCTCGAGTTTCTAACAATTGAGCAATGAACGGGTGGGGAAATCACGACGCCTTCGAGTCCACGATAGGACCCATTTGCAGTAGTGACCCCAAGTTGAACAACGCCGAGGAGCCCGATTTATTTCCCACGGTTCAACTTATCCGTTTTCAAATTCTACAGCGCAGCCCCGCGTATCCTCGGAGCGGAATTTGGGGACAGTGTTCAAACTGAATGCGCTCCCGACTTCGTATAAGGCCGACTGAAGCAGTTCGCTCGACCGGGCTTACATTGATCGAGCAATTTGAAAAGGCGACGAGCTTTCGGTGAGAGGCGGCGAACTTGAAGTTGCACGCCGCACATCCGACGAGGTGATGAGGCGTGCGGGCGGCGTGGGTGGAGTCTCCGCTGCTGGCTTCGCAAAAGTGGGGGAGCGATTCCCGAACCCACTACGAATAAAGATAGATTAGTGAATCTTGCCCGGGATCCGAGACGCCACCCGAAGTGGTGTAGGGGTCAACCTGTTCAACGCCAAAGAAAGATGATAATACGTGTGGGGTTAAATGACACGTATATTATGGCGTTCAAACTGGTATATGGGAGGCATGTTAACTTTTTGAGCAATCGAGCTAAGATCCCGAATTGGTGCAGGGGTTAACGTTGCCGCCGTCGGACCCGACCCGAATTGGTGTAGGGGTCAAAATTTCAAGTGGTTTAAATTTCGTCCGGGTGTCCGAATTGGTGCGGGGGTTAAAATTGCCGCTGCGTGATGGACCCGAATTGGTGTAGGGGTTAAAATTCCTGAGTGGTGGAAATTTCGTCCGGGTGTCCGAATTGGTGCGGGGGTTAGAATTGCCGCCGCGTGATCGAGCCGAATTGGTGTAGGGGTTACAATTTCTGAGTGGTTGAAATTTTGTCCGGGCGGGTCGGCAGGGGGTTTGGATGAGTCCGTGTGAAGTATGCATGCATACACGCATCCATCGCAGGCAGGGCTACTTACCTGATGGATATAGCTTCAATTGAGCTGATAACGAGACAATCTCAACCAAGTCGAAAGTCAACTTCTGAGTGGCAGGCACCGACTCGGACTGTTCAAGGATACATACCTACATATTGGTGGTATCCCATCGCTTGCGTCAATATCGGGTGGGAGAGTTGATATTCGAGTTTCTATTTGTTTGAATTGTGCTCCGAGTCGGCGCAGGCTTGGTTGAAATTAGCCCTCGCCAAGGATTGCCCCAGTAACTCCGAGGGCCACGTGGGGACTTTTTTTAAAAAGGCAGGAGTGCTCTAGAACAGACATGGACTGTACACTTGAAAGAAAGGAAGAAAGAGGTGCATCGCCTTGTCACGGCAGCGGAAAAGCTGGGTATGACAACACCCGAATTGGTGTAGCGGTCAAAATATCTGAGCAATTTGGCACTGGGGTTAGGGAACTTAGGAAGAGGATTCCGAACACACAAGTGCCATACTGGACAAGTAAATCTCTTGAATACTTACCGATGGTTCAAGTTTGCCCCATCTTGACCTTCAACGAAGATTGACCAAGCGGGGGTTATGAGCAAGTCCCCTGCTCAATGAGCAACGTCGTAGGCATCATCGGCAGACACAAGAGCTGCATGTAAACCTGCCAACCTGAGTCGGACTTGAGAGCTTGTCAAGAGTGGAATGATCGTGTTGAACTTCCTGGTTTAACATGAAAGATATTCCTTCGGGAAGGACTTTGGACATTCTGGTCAAAGTAGGCCTCAGCAGGCTTGTTCGCAGGCCGGTCGGACACAACAAGGCGAATGTTTAGGCAACTGGGCCAGAATATGTTAACAGGCTAGCGGAGGAAAAATTCCGAATCGGGGAATCGAACCCCGGGCTGCCGCGGCCCACATTACGCTCGCAGCTGCTCACTTGGACACTTCGTCTTTCCCAAACTCTAGGTCCATTCGGAGCAAAACCTTGCTGAGGAACGATTGACTCGAGCTCGGAGTATAAGCATTCGTGTTCTGGAGAATGACCCCGCTCCCGTTAGTCGACAAGCCAAGCCTGAACGTTTTGGAACTTGACTGAACCGGATCGACTTTCGAGCACGAAAAAAAATCACAACAGGTGTGGTGTGAGGGAGGAATGCATTGGCCGCCACTAGAAGAGACTCCAGTCAGCCGCAGACGCCCAGTGCCAGTTCCGAATTGGTGCAGGGGTTAAGATTGCCGCCCCTTGATCGCCCCGAATTGGTGTAGGGGTCAAAATTTCTGAACAATTGGAACCTCATTTGGGGAACTTTGAGGGACATAGAAGTAGGATACTGAGCAGGCAAGTTATCTTGTCAATGCGGTCTTCAATCGAGTGAATCAGGCCCAGTGAGGAGAGCCAATTGGAACTTGAACGCTTGAACACTGACCGGATGAATTGTTGAGTTTTGGCAAATTCTGCATGGCCACGGCAACGCTTGACGCAACTGTTCGAGCACTGGTACAGTAAGCTCACCGCGTCCCGGCCCGTAATCGCAGGCGAGCAGTTGACTCGGTTAAATATCTACTAGTTGTTTGCCCAAGCTTGACCCTCAACAAAGATCGTTCAAGCGGGAGTTGTGGGTAACTCCTGCTCAAGGGGAAGCTTCCTGGGTATACTATGTATGCGAGCTGTATTTGAACACAAACTGGGCCACTTGGCTCTGATCTCAATAAGATATAGGGGCGGAATGATCGTGTTGAAAATATTCATGTTTAGGAAGTTAAATATTGTTCCGGAAGGAATGCCGGCCTCCCTGGGTAACAGACACTTGGGGACCGCCTCATGTGGGTCATTAGCAGACAGACTAGGCACAAAATGAAAGACCAGGGAATAGTGTAAGCCCAAGGCAAGCGGAGCAAAATTCCGAATCGGGGAATCGAACCCCGGGCTGCCGCGTGCTAGATTACACCATTACGGATCTCCGCTGAGAGGCGGCAATGTTAACCCCTACACCAATTCGGACATGTACTGTCAGCTATGACAATGGTACAGGTCGGGAAATGATGGCAGGAGCAAGTTCTTTGAAGAGAAACGAATGAGGCGTTGTCGAGTTAGAAAACGAGTGGAGATTAGGCTAAGTGAAGCGGGGTCGAGATGGTTCCGAGTATGTCTGAACATGCCGGTGAACACGATGGAGCACCAGGATTAGGGCAAGGGTGTAGATGGTTTTGAAAGAGGCAAAGTAGAGTGTTTCGGGACAGTTGAATGCCCGACATCAGCCAGTAAGTCTGCTTTGATCCACGAAAGTTGTGCTGGGCAAGCGACAAGCTGGTTGAAGATAATCGCAGTCTTCGAGCTTCCAAAAGACCGAGAACTTTGGATGTCAACTGCTTTCAATTGAGTCGGGTCTCTGTGACCTGACCTGGTTGAAGGCAGCGGGGATCTTGGACAGCCATTCAGCTGCCAGGTTGGATAGCTTAACTCTTTCGAGTTTGTAGGGGAGAGTGAGAATCAAATGTCTCATTGTTGAATTGGAGCTCAGTTGAACTGTGGGATAGCAGAGTGATGCCATCACTAGGTCGTTTATTCACTTTTCACTGATCAGGAGGTGGGCGGTCTGAGCGGTACATGGTGGAGGATCTAGTGGTGAAGAATGTCATGGCTCGAAAGACCAAGCTGAGCCCAAGTTGCGAACACAGCGTGGCGGACCGGAGGTACATACACGCCTAAGCTGTGGCTGGCACCAGCCAATTGACCCCGGGCGACGGGCAGAAATATGTTATGCCGTGCCTGTAATAGATATGTTGACCCCTACACCAATTCTGAGGCACATGATAGTTGCTGGCATCGAAATCCTCTGAGAGCAAATGAAATAGAGGAATGTAGCCTTGCGGGTTTTTCGACATCCGATTCTAGGTGCAAAGACCCCTGCCTTGTTTTGCACAGATAAACATGTCTTGGTTGAAATCAAATCCTCGTAGTTCAATCGGAAATACTTGGTGATACCACCCAGAGTGATGGGAGGTTTGTCTACATGGAGGTGTCTTAGTTGAACGTTGAACCAAATGACTCGTGGTCAGGTCGGAATACTCAGTGGCCAACTTGGTTGAGGTCCACATTCACATTCAGTCAGCGCAAGTTCTTGGTTGAAATTGGCCTGACTGTTGCATCTATGTAAATTGGATTAGATTAAGCTGGGCGACGTCCCGTGGTGTGAGCCTTGTGCAGGCAGACATTTATCACTGTATAGTGTTGTGCGGGATATCAATCCCGCAGGAAGGGGAAGTTCACGCTCCCCGGGGCCCGTACTCTTGATTGCATAGTTCCGCTATCCCAACTAGCTGTTGCTGCATGTGAGCAGCTTATACCTTATGTGGGCTATGTATGTGGGTTATGTATGTAGTGGGAACGCCGACGTTGAACACCGTCTTTTTGAAAGTTGAACCGTGGGACATTCGGAAGCAGTGTGATGCCATCAGTATGGTTCTTGCTCCCAACGGTGCTTGAAGTATCCAACGAACGTTCATCGCGGGCGGTCAGCGCTCTACGTCTAGATGTGGAGACAGCGTGGCTCACTCATCCGACTTGACTTGCGGCACGGAGCGGTGAGCCAACAGTTTCTCGAATTCCATCAGCCCTCCAAAGTAACAGTCCTTGAACGGCTCAACGGCACGGGTCACACTGAGAGGCTAGGAGAGGCTACCACAGTATTGGGATAAGGAACGGATGTTGAGGGGTTCCTGTTGAACTACACGAGGCTCTGGCACGGTATGCCGAAGAGTTGACAGAAACCTAGTGGAACCTAAAGGACTTGTTCCCGAATGTGCCAAGCCGGCTCGGTTACACGCTCCGTCTTCAATTCGGGACGTTCGAGGCCGCGTTTCATTAATCGGAATGACGGAATCGTTTGCAGCAACCTGAGGGAGGATAGAACGATGGTGAGCGCGATTAGGGCAGACTTGAGCAGTCACAACTCACAACATCAAATTGGACGGGAAAATTTCCATTCACGCAGCATACGAGAAGGACGCGGCCACAAGCGCCATAGAAAGGTCGCGCCTGAGATTAGGACACTTGTCGGGAGAAGATAGTCACCAGCAGACGTCGGCAAGTCGGTAGAAACATGCAGCGAACGTCGATAACTCGGTGTTATTCTGCCGGAAAATGAACGCACATGTGTTTCTGCGAGGGGGACGGAACATGGAAGCGTTAATCGGCGTCGAGATCAGCTTCTCCGTGTGCAATTGGGGCGCGGAATTTCTCCTTCTGGCCAGATACGACCGCGTGCACGCGAGATAATCGCAATCTGATAAAGACGCCATCAGCCCGGCTGCAAACTCCCGACGCGAAATTTGTCTGCATTGCAGTCGAGATGCAGCGACCTTGCCCCCTTGGAAGCGGCATAGTGCCCACCACGCCTGTCAATATCCGGCGTGCTCGGTGCATCGTGGTTCGATTTTTTTCCGTGCCATATAAAGGTCGGGGATCTGCAATGATTAGCCGCCGCGCTCTCGTCCCCTCGCAAAAATGGAGTCCAACCTCACCAACATCCTCCTCGCTCTGGAGACGCGCGCGAAAGCGAAGGCGGTCAACCCCGACAAAGCCCCAAGCCAGCAACGCATCACCGACTACCCACTCCAGATCTGGTACCTCATCCTCAGCTTCCTCGCCTTGGTGTCGATATGCCACTTCGCCGCGCGCCTCCTGGCGCGGAGGTCCGTGTCTGCATCCGCACGCGGCCCGCGGAGGCTCAGCCGCCTCCCCCTTGCCGCCGCGCACGTCTTCCGTACCGTCGCCTTCCGCACGACAGCCTCCTTCGCCGGCTACACCCTCAACCTCGCCGAGTTCTTCCTCGCATGCGCGTACATCGCCGTCATCTTCACCTGGGCTCTGATCAACTGTGAGTTGCTATACCCACCTCTCTTATCCGCTGCTGACGAGGGCAATTAGCCACCGACCTGGAGGGCAATCGCTTCTCACCGAGGTATTACGCCGACCGCTCGGGCTTGATCGTCGCGACCCAGTTCCCCCTCCTCATTGCGCTGGGGATGAAGAACAATATCATCTCGTGTGAGTCTTCCGTCGTTGGTATTCACTCGGCGACGACTGACGCCGGTGTAGTCCTGACGGGTATCAGCTATGACAAGGTATGCCGTCGTACATACTCGTTTTCAACACCAGTCCTGATATCTTTCGTGTTCGTCCAGCTGAATATCCTGCATCGCGTCGTCGCGCGGGTAATTTGCGTCCTGATATACGTGCACGCGGGCGGTCGGGTCAGTTTTCATTGTTCAATGCATCTATCCCCCTCTCAACACGCGCACTCACCTTCCTCTCTCGCATCCGATAGCTAACGCAAGTGTGAGTGCATGGATTTACGATTTTTCTCGCGGGTATGACTGACCTCGAATCACAGTGGCAAGGCCGAGGCGACAGAGGACCTGGGCACGGCGTGGTTCCGCGCCGCCACCCTCCTCTCCTTCCTGTCCATCAAGCCGCTGAGAAAACGCAGCTACGAGGCTTTCCTCGTCGCGCACTTCTTCGTCGGGCTGTGAGTCTCACCTTCCCATGCATAATTCAACACTGACCGACGTGGAATCCAGGATCCTCCTCGTCGGCTCGTACATGCACGCTAAACGCGATACGTGAGTCCCCTTCCGCTATCGAGCTAAATGAGTAACGACTCACCCGGTTGGCCACAGCGTAACGCACTATGTCTGGCCCTCCTTCGTTATCTGGGGGCTCGATCGCCTCCTGCGCTACCTCCGTATCTTCGTTGCCAACGGCGGCTACCTCCACCTCCTCTTCCTCCGCAAGAAAAACTTGAACCAGTCGGACGCCCCCCTCCATGCGCACGTCACCGTCGTGTCGCCGCACCTCCTGCGCGTGTCCGTGCGCGGGCTCCCCGTGCGCGTGCGCTGGGCACCCGGGCAGGTTGCGTTCCTCGCGCTCCCCGCCGTGAGTCGGACGCCGTGGGAGGCGCATCCGTTCACGATCGCGAATGTCGACCCCGCGCGCTTCTCGCGTGCTCCTGGCGCTGCGTCGTTAAACAGCACATCGGAGGAGAACAGGTTTGGGGATGAGAAGGACGGTAGAAGCAAGAGTAATGGAGGCAAAGAGCTGACCTTCCTCGTGCGCGTTCGGGGTGGGTTCACGCGGCGCCTCCTCGACGCGGCTACTGCCCACGTGAAGGACGCGGGGGACGGGGAGGAGGGTGGGTTCCCAGCGCTCATCGACGGACCGTACTGCGCCCCGCCGTCGATGGCGGGGTTCGCGACCGTGGTGCTCTTCGCAGGTACGGCTTTGAGCAACTTTCCGATCGCCAGCTGAATAAATCGACCTCACCGTACGCAGGCGGATCCGGCGTGTCTTTCACACTACCCTTGCTTCTTGATTTGATTCGGTGCGCATTCCTGTATCTCTTCCTCCGTGTCTATCGTCTCGTGCTGAGTGAAAAATTCGAGCAGAGAATCCAAAACAAACACCAACCCATCATGCAAGAAAGTCGTCTTCGTATGGGCCATCCGCGACCCCGGTGCGTCGCCTGCCACAACTATCACGTCCTACGGCTCACCTCCTCACAGAAGAGAGCGCCGTCGTCTCCGACGCGATTTCCATCGCCCTCGGGACATCCACGTCCGAAATCGGGCTCGAGGTCGACATCCGCATCCACGTCACCTCTTCTATCGAGGATACCGACGGCGATGCAGCGAGCGAAGAGACCGACGTCGAGAAAGACCCCGCGGGGTACGCAGGCAAGGAACTGCCTTACGGGGGGCGCCTGCTGTCGGGCCGCCCGGATGTCGATGCGATCGTGAGTGGGGAGGTGCAGGCGGCGACGGGTGCGGTGTTCGTTGGCGGTGCGTCTTCTCGTCTCTCTTCCCCAAAATCGAGAGCGATTGCTGATTGATTTGCGATATAGTTTGTGGGACGCAGGGTTTGGCGAAGCATGTGCGGCGTGCGGTGCGTGCGGGGAGCAGTGGGGCGGATGTGCTGCGCGGTGGGGCACCGGTGAGCTTGCATGTGGAGAGTTTTGGGGAGGCGTGAGCGGGGCGAGGGCCAGATACTAGATGAATAGAATGTAGACCAGGCTGTGTTGAGTGAATGTGTATTTTCGTTTGTAGATTCGCCTCGTAACGCCCGACAACTTGAAGAAGGATCAAAAAGAGATTCAAGTTTTGGGGTTGCGCGGGATTTTGCCACCCTGTACGGTCCAGAAGAACCGAGTGCCAAGGACCAAGAGGCAGACGACGCCTTGGACGCGTGTAGCGAAGGGCGGACTTGCCGCAAGGCGCGTTGGATTCAGGTGGGAAACGCGATGTGGTGGCAGGTGGCAAGTTTTGTGTGGCCGTGTTGATCTAGACCGTGATCAACTCAACCATTGGACCAACCGGCTCTGAGGCGACTTAGCGTCGAGGTCATGTCCGCATACACACTTAGGACTGATCTCGATCACTATGCCTGTATCTCTTCGCAATTGAAATATTCCATTCAAATCATCAAATTCGCGATGCGAAATTCCCAGAAATTCCAAAGAAAATTCTCAACTCCGAGCCAGAATCTTGAACCTACCTTGTGAACTTCAGCATAGCATCACGAATAAACTGGTTAATTAGTCTGTCAGATGACCATCTGCATCTATCGTCCCATCGATCCACAAACAACTCCTGGTCCGTGCACGGTTGAACATACACTTGACCCTGGTCCGTGCGCACTTGCCCGAATAAAAAGACCATCTCCCACCTTCTGAATTATACACTTTCGGAGCCGGGTGGGCTCTCCCTCCTGCCGCGCTAGAGAGCTCCCCTGGGCCCAGTGGCATTCCATGCGCATTGCACGGCGTTAGCTAGGCACCAGAGATTTCGCGGGGTGTCCTGGGCGTGTGGGTCGCGTGCGGGAGCTCCGTAGCGGCTTGCACATCCACAATCTTTTCCTGTCCCATGTCGACCATTCGGGGTTGAGTGGGCCGTTTCTTTTTGCAAGTTTGCGCGGCTAACCCTAACCCGAGGAGTCGAGAGAAAATGGTGCAGAGGAGCTGCCTCATTTCTAGACTTTACCAACACCTTTCACGCTAGCCAGAATTTCCTTCGTCGTCAAAACCGTCGCAAACTCATCGTGCAACTCCGCCAGCGCCACCTCATGCATCGTCTCCGCGTCAAACCTCTTCTTGCTCCCCGGCGCCGCCTCGCGCTCGAACATTGCAGTCCCGTCCCGCGCCAAATAGACCGTCCACCCAAGGTTCCCAGCCATCCGCGTCGTAGTGCTTACGCAGTGCGCCGTCGTCAGCCCCACAACCACCAGCTCCTCGATCCCCTCCGCGCGCAGATGCGCTTCCAGTCCTGTCCCAATGAAGCCCGAGTTCACGTGCTTGACGAAGACGACCTCGGCGCCGATTGGCGCAGCGTCGGGGATGACGGCGTAACCCTCGGGACAGGTGGTGGGGTTAAGCGGGTGGTCTTCGAGCGAGGCGTGGTGGATGTGAATGACGAGGATGGACGCGGTGCGGAACGCCTCAATCGTTGTGCGGATGTTGGCGATTACGGTGTTGAGGGCGGGAAATATCTCCATGTCGCGATAGTATCCGAGTCTGAAGCCTGGAAACATTCGGGAGGTGAGTGCCATCTCACGATGCAAAGCATCAGAACCAACCATTTTGAACATCGATCACGATTAGAGCACTTCGGGGGGAGAGTTTGATGGACATTTACTGTGAAGGCGTTGAAGATCAAGCCGTTTTATACTGCAGCTGACTCACGGGCCGAGCCTGAGTCAGGATTGGTGATGTCGATGATTACTGTAGCATGAAGCTATTTGTGCTATTCATTCAAGAAGAATTAGGGAGTACAGGATGCATTTTGTGTGTCGTTTTCCAAGTTTGAACCGAGTCAGGTTGATGTTGAACATCGCCGAGATCACCGAAATACCTTTTTATAACACCGTGAAGGCTAGAAATCCAACCGTACACAACGGGCACGGGAGCCATAGGCGCCGCCGACCAGCACGACGCACGAGTATTATGAATGAGTTTCTGCGAGAGAGTGCGAGTCGGTGTCCGCGACCCCAGCGGAAGGACTTGAACACCTTGCTTGAAAATTGCAAAATAACATCAGTACAAAGGAGAATGAAGAATGAGTGACTTTAGACTTTAAACACTGTCTTGCACCCGGGGAGCACGCTCAAAATCAACCATCCTCTGGGATGTTCGCCTTATGCTCGGAGACTGCGGTGTTGATGTGATCACAGTGATCGGACCACCGGCCGATGCCTCTTGCTGCAAACCACGACGACGTTTCTGCGGATGAGCCTTCCTTCGCCGACTTCTCGACGTTCAACCTAGGTTTCACTAGCTCCTGATCCCGTGCTGTCTAAAGTCCTTTGACGACCATCACCGTGCGGCCATCCGGACCAGTGACTTAATGGCACCGTCAAATCCTGGACTAAACCTCTTTGTGGCTCTAGGAGGGCGGTGTCTAATCACCCCCAGGCGATGTACTGATAAGCCCGAAGCTCAACAGCTGATCACTGTATTTAGCTCCTTCTTCAAGCGCGCGACAGCTGTTCTTTGGCGCCTAGGATTTCTCCCTGTCCCACTCATCCACTTGCATCTATGGACGCCGCAGACGAGTACACCTCCCCCGCAAACCTGGACGAACCCTGATTCACCTCGTGCGCCTGCTGTTCCCCAGAGCCTTTTGAGGTTAAACCTCTCGGTAGCTCGGCACTGCGTGTCGCATCGGTTTCATGCGGTGCTGATCGCTGATACTTTTTTTAGGCCCTTCTTCAAGCGCGCAACAGCTGTTCTGCGGCGCCTAGCATCTCTCCCTCTCCCACCACCCTCATCCACTCGCATCTATGGACACGGACAACGAGTACTTCCCCAGCGCAGGCCTGGACGGACCAGACGAACCCTCATTCACCTCGTGAGCCCGCCGACACCTCTCGATCCTTGATCCTGACTTCCGCGCATAGAAATGGTGGGAGTATCTTTCCGCACGCACACCACTTCACCGTTGCTGGCGGGACATTCACCACCAATAGTTATCCGGCAGCACCGGCTGTTCCACCTGGCATTATTGTTTCTATAAAACTGGCGAGCCACACCTTACTCTTGCAAAGATTTCCGGATGATTCCATGGGGGGACATCGACCTCCAGCAAGGGTTGTTGGTGAACCCAAAATCGGGTGCCATCGGGCGCCGGAATCAACGCAACTGTGTTCGCCGGGTGTATTCTGCGAAAGTGGACGGTGGGAGGTCCGATTTCACCGTCGCTGTGTATCAGGGGGGTGGGGCGGAGGAGGTGAGCAATATTTTTGTTCATTCCTGCTATTTTGACTGCGCGTAACAGGACTGGTGCCGAGACGTTGCAAGATATATGTCGATGCGGCAAGTGGGAACAAGGTCCTCTCCGCAATGCCCGCTAACTTGCTCTAGTCACCCCAATATTGTTCAGATATGTGCAGGAGCCAGCTATGGGAACCTTCATGCCACGGTGTTTCACGGTGGTGCGTAATCATGTTGTCCCTTGGCTGCCATTAAAACTCCCCGGAAAATCTGTAGATCTCGTCCCATTCAGACAATACATCGCTGGGCGCTCGCCGATGTCGACCGTATATTTGCATGGTCTATATGTATGTGTGCTCACATTCGCCCAACTCCCGATACTGACTTTGACCGAGCTCAGCGAGTGGAGGGTCCGCGAACTCGCTCGTAGTTGCAGGTGTCTTGCTGACTCCCACTTGCAGCAGGTGTCCAGTTATTTCGATTCAATGTTTCTACGGGAGACGGTAAGTCTCAGTTCTGCATGTGAGCGGTGTTTACAAACCAGTTGCAGTACTCTGACGAATTCACAATCTGGATCCGCTCCTCGAGCGGCCAACTCTGCGCTGATTTTACGAACCCAAGTCTGCACGACACTGTCTATCTGTGGGAGTCCCCCTATGATTTGATACCTGACCTGCACGGGCCCACTGTTTTTGACGCAAAGAACGACGAAACTCTCGCGATCCACTGCCTCTCACTTGAGCAGTATCACGCCATATGCGGCCATCGACTGGCGCAAGGTCGCTCCAGCTTCGTTTATACCACTGCCACATCGTTTACTCCAGGAACGGTCGTTTCCTGGCCGATGCCTCCTGCCAGCGAAGACCTCCGGGATGTCGGTCATGAGATTGCATTTTTACCGGACGTTCCCTGTGAGTGTAGCGGTTGGATCGTTTTTGGCGAAGGTGGGGTGGAAAACCTGATGGAAAATGGTTGGATGCGGTATTGGAGTTTTTTTTTGAGAAGATCATAGCATCCTGACGCAGTTGTTCAACCCCACAGGTATGAGTACAATGAAGCCTTCAACACGCCAATCCTGCTCGCCGTGGGGACATCACAGCTTGCCGAGTGTTGGTTGGCACAAGCAAACTACGTTTTCAGCAGCCTGCACCTTGAATCCAATTTGGAGAACTACGGTGTGTTTCGCTCTTTCTAGAACGACCTGTCTGTTAAGCTCCACTAGTTCTCGTGGCCGCAGTCGAATTCACGGTCATCGTACCCGACCAGATGGTCGACTGTCCACCTGGTTACCTCTTCTTCTGTCCTGGGGAAGATTTCCAAGTTGGCACGTCATCTTGCAAATGGCCGGACAATCCTGCCTATTGGTCCCTCGGCCCCTCGGGTGTTGAGCGTTTGAGTGTGGAGGAGGCGACACGGCGAGGGTTCCCGCCTCTCGAACTGACCACTGAGGTCCAGAGAAGGTCCTGGGATGCTAGCATTTACGCGGGTCTCCGCCAATTCCATCGCGCGAAAGGGTTCGATCCAAAGAGTCAGGACGTCGCTCGACATCTCGGGCTCCCGCTCTTTCAATTATCAGGAAACGTAGATCCTCCGTTTGCCCACGGTGAGCCAACGTCTATTCTCGGAGGTTTTATTTTGTCTGAAGTGTTATTTCCAAGTTGAGCGATATGGCGAAGAACACGACGATGGAGATCGCGACAAGGCAGAGGGGAGTCAGGGAAACGACGGAGAGGACAGCAAACTGAAAGCCACCGACAAAAATGGAGATCGTGCCAACGTTGAAACTAACGGGCAAGATGAAAGGGAGGTAGAGGGAACCGAGGGTAATGGACTTCGAACTGGTGAGTGCGGAACCCACCACTCGAGCTCTCAGCTCAATATATATTTAGACGATCCGCCCCTGGAGGATTCTTCCAGCCCCAGTGATGCTGGCCAGATTCCACTCGCCGGCGGGTCGGGAAGTAAGCGGACTGCTCAACTTCCAACACTGCGCTCATGAGGCGTTCTTCAGCGTCCCAAATACGAGTTTCCCAAGATTATGCCGACGAAAACGATACGAGCTCGCATCCGAGGCTGCATGCTATCGAGGGTGATGAGGATATTCCAGTGACCCTCAAGATTTTGTTGAACACACAGCTCGCGCTGATGTTATTCCTCGCAATGTGCTGGCTGTACGACAATTGGTAGTAGATTCACCTGAATCCGCAGAGATATGTAGCTCACTCTCGACGACGCACTCGAATATTTGGTTGAGACGGCTGGACGATTGGATCTGTGAATTGAAATTGAATGTGATTTAAATTGGGTGTTGAATTGAACCCGAAGGCACCTTCAAGCTCGGACTCTGGCGTGTGTACACAGATAGTTCTACTACACCAGAACAGATCAGCCAAATTCAACCAGAGGACGAACGTCGGAACGAGATCCCGGAAAGAAATTCGGGGCAGTCAGTCTGCCAGTTTCGAAGTTCCACCGCCAGCCGTCGGCGAGGCTTTCTGTGACCTCGTTTCGAGTTTCAACCAGGGACATTCAGATTGAGCATCGCCGAAATCCCCGAGGGACGAATCACCGTCGACAGTTTGGACCGAGGATACACGCTACGTGAGTTAGGATGTGGACGTCGGAGTTTCGGAGAACCAAAAATTGAACACGGCCGTGACGCCGCGCAGATCGGAGTCTCAAATGTGGCTCGGCTCAACTCGGCATCCTACATACTGGTTCAACTTCAGCTCCAGCGGTGGTCGGCGTTAATGGCGACTAAAACTTTACCATCGCCGTGCCCTTCTGACCTCCGACACCGAGATTGAGTGAAGCAGCCAGACCCGCCGCTTGTCTGACGTCAAACCTCTCCCCACAATTCTTCGTTCGAAGCGCCCAGCATCCAAGATGATAGTGTAATAGTGTACAAGAACCAAGTCGTCCCTTCGTTCGTTCATTCATTCCCAGATCCCATCTATGGTAATAAATAATCCAGTGCCCTAAAGTGCCGTATATATTAGAATTACTGTACACCCATCCACCCATCCATCGATCCACCCGTAACCGTAAAGAAGCAAGCCGTCATAAAGGTGCATAAAAGATAAATAATAAAATAAAGCGCACGACGTCGACGTCAAACCTACATCAAGCCAGGACTCAATCAAGCCTTGAGCACCCGCAGCTTATGTATCACATCCTGCATATCCCCCTGGTTCCACTCGCCCATCCAGCCCTCGCCGGGCTCCGCGCGCACGACGGACTGTGACCGCGCGTGCCCGTGGGTGTGTCCGTGTCCGTGGGTGTGGGCGTGGGCGGTGGCGCGCGCGAGGAGGACGCCGCGCGAGTTGACGGCGACGAGCGTGTCGAGGAAGGGCGTGTCCGGGCGCAATTCGAAGCCGTTGTTGCCGTTGCCGTTTTCAAAGCTATCGTGATTGGTGGGGGAGGAGTGCGAGTGGGACGCGCCCGTGTACGCGCTGTGCAGGTCCGCGACGACGTAGGACGATTCGGGGCGGATGTAGCTGGAGTCGGGGCGGATGTAGGTCGAGTCGGGGCGCGCGTCGTAGGCCGAGGCCGAGTCGGGGTCGGGGCGCACAAAGACCGTGTCGGGGGGGACGTACATCGCTTCAGGGCGCAGGCGCTCGCGGTGCGGCGGCGTCGGCGTCGGCGTGATACCGCTGCGCTCCCTGTCCCTTTCCCCTTCCCACTCCTCCTCCTCCTCACCCCCAGAATCATCACCATCACCATCATCGTCAACATCCGCGAGCCCAGGCTCCGCGACGGACGGCGGCCGCGGTGCGGCGAACGCCATGGGTTCGAGGAACGTCGACGCGCGCTGCCCGTGCACGTCGTCCGTGTGCCACCCCGCGTCCAATCCCGCTCCTCCCCCTCCGACGTCCGCCCCGTCATCACCCATGTCCCCGTCGTCGTCATCATCTTCATCATCGTCGAGCGCAGCGCGGCGGGACGCCGGTATCCTGAACATGCCCGAGAAATCCGAACGCACAACAGGGCTCCCGCGCCCGCGCGCACGATGCCCGTCCTCGGACGCGGAACCGCCGAACCCGCCCCCGAGCAGGCGCGCAGCCTTGCTCGACGTAATGCGGAGAACGGGCTCGATATCGTCGATGGGGTGCACGTTCGTCTCGTGCAGCGGCGGTGCGGGCGCGGGCTGGGAGGGGTAGCGCGTGAGGAGGCGCGAGGGCCCCGCAGCGGGGGGGACGGGGCTGCTGCTGCTACTGCTGCTGCTGCTCAGCGGCTGCGGCGCGACGGGGTGGCTGACGGTCTTGCGCCGCAGGCTGAAGAACGACGAGGCGACGGACGGGCGGCGCCGCAGATGCGCGTCTGCGGAGGCGGAGGGCGAGGGCGAGGGTGAGGGCAGCGCGTAGGTGTGCCGCGCGGGGAAGGGGTTGGGCGGGTCAGGGAGGGGCGGCGCCTTTCCTTTTGCCTTTGAGGACGACGACTTGGGCTTTTTGTCGAGCTTGAGGAGTGGTTTGGGGGGCTTGGCGATGGGGGAGTCGTACGCTACGTACAGGGACGGCGGGGAGCGCGGGCGGGGGCGGAGGCGGCGGGAGGAGCCATTGGAGGACGAGCGGGCGAGGGAGGTGCCTGAGGAGGAGGGGGTAGGAGGCATGGAGGTGGTGCCCTGGCAGTGGGCGTGGCGGCAGGGTCACCGCACCATTCCCGGAGGGGTTGGGTGTATATCCCGCGCGAGATGATGACAGGTAATCATGATCCTGATTGAGGTCGTATGAGGATCTTCTTTGGAGCAGGACTATTTACATACCGCACCTGGGATCTGCTGAGCTCAGCTGGTGGAGCCCTCAATGACAGACATTTGAAATGCGTGGTGAGTGTTCAACAGGGCAGCGATGAGAATTCAAAGTCAACCAGCACTTTGTTTTGCGGACGGAGGCAAATAAGCGAACCTGCAAACTTTTGTTATGTGCGATCCCCATTCGCACTTGGTGCGACAAGCAGCTTATCACCACCGCGTTCAGTCGGAGATGCGAGTCGCTGTCAATGGCTTGAAGCTTTAAAACGACCGGTCGTTAGAACATAAATGCAGTAATTCAGCTCACCCTGCCTAGATGCAACTTACATGTAAACTCAACCGGTCGTAAATCCCCGTCGTGTGTCGCCCACAGTTTCACCCGCACGCGGTCCGGCGGCGTTACATGTATTCGTTTGGCGGCGAGTCGGAGACCGGGACTGAATGGCAAAACAGCGGTGCGCGCGTGCCCTTGCGGGGCGTGGGTCCTTGGATACCAATTAAGTGGTCATTGGTGCTGGCACTTATAGGGCCGCACATCGCCGCGGCCCATTCAATCTGTCCACGTCGTCGCGGGAGGAGCAATCATCTGTGCGCAATGTCCGTCGTTCGGTAGCGGAAAGCGGTGCGGCGGCCGAAATATAAAATATAACTTGTATCGGGAGGTTTGAAATTTCTTGCAGGGTTGGTATTTTGCTTCAGGTAAGTACCACCGGTCGCGAGAGAAGCATCCATCCGATGGGGCCAAAGAAGACTGCAGAGGGAGGGTCCATTGTGACGATCCACGAGATGGGTATTCCATTGTCGTTTTGATAGGCGTAATCGAAGAAGAATGAATCACTGTGATATTCCTCCTCCTCCTCCAAGAAAGCGACAGCATCCCAGCGCGCCGTCCAAGAGCCTGCACCCCCCATATGTGTCTTGACATCGCACAAGTCGAATGGAATTCAGGCAGAAGCCAGAGATAGATGACTTGGTCACCTGGATCGGCCAGGAAGTTGGGAGTCGGGACGATGGGAGGCATCAAGGATGCATGATGCATGATGGCAAGAGCGATAAATCGCATCAGTGGCGGTGCTTTCGGGCCGAAAGTTGAACCCGCGTTGAAGACTTGAAGTCAAGCTTGAAGTCAATAAAGTTGAGAGGTAACTCAATGTGAACCTCTTCCCCGTTGCACACGTTTCCATAGGACACAGACTGTTTATTATACATTTTTTTTCAAAGTCCACTTTACTACTGCCGTTCGAACAGGACTCGAGCGCGTCTCAAACATTTAGTCCCTTCTCATAAACACCCTCAGAAATCCGCTTCGTCTCGTCCGAATCTCGCTCGGTGTCCACCTGAAGCTCCGCGGGGCTCGTCGTCGTCGCATGTATAGACTGAATCTGAGTCTGCTAACCGAGAAACAAGATCAACAACCCGTCCGTTCCGTTCAACTAAAGGGAGAGACAAGGACGAACCGGAACACTCCCCGCCGCCCTCATCGTCGTCGTCGTCGGCTTAGGCCGCAAATGAAACGGCCGCAGCCCTTGCGACGCCTGCCCAGCCTCAACCACCGAAGAAGGCTGCCCCGCCGTCGTTGGAGCAGCAGTAGCGCCGGTGGTGCTGCTAAGCCGCGGCCCGCTCCTGCTCGTAACCCAGAACAGCGCCGCCGCGTTGAAGACGACCTGAAATCGTCGGAGGTGAGCTGATTTTCGGAAGAAGGGAAAGAAAGAGACATACGTCGCTGCCACAGCTCCCGAGACAGACCCAGCCGAACTCGCGCCCGTTGAGGGCGGTTAGGATCGCGATGTTCACCTGCGCGGCGCCGAATCCGAATCAGCATCTTACATGCACACATCGGGTGGAGGCGAGACTTACCGTCGACGTGGTGAGCGCCGCGATCGAGCCGCTAAAATGCATGCATGGGTCAGCCTCTGGCTCGCTCGTGAAATACTTAGAGAGACCGTGCTACGTACACGAGTGTCCTCGTAGTGACACGCTTCAGCCTCGCGTTCGGGACCTTGGTGCGCACGAGCGGCCAGAGGAACAGGGATGTGAGGAGGACGTTGATGTACCTGCTCGCGAATTAGCATCCAATATCACGTTCGAGAACAGATGGCCGCGACGGGACGCGACGACGTACAGGTCAAAACACAGCAGCGACAGGGACGCGACGGGTTTGAGGCCGATGACGCCTGGGTCCACGTGAGTCAATCGCAAATCGCAAACAACAGTCATGGGTGGAGGGGAAAGTGTACGCACAGAGACCGTCCCCCGGGCGGAAGTACGCGATTCGCTCTGTGAGAGCAATGAGATCAGAAGACGAGTGGGGCACAGTTTAAAGGATGCGTACCGATGAGCATGACGATGATGACGCCGACGTAGAGGAGGACGGTGCCCATGCAGATGAGGTACACGGGCGAGGTGAGCCGCGGCTCGCCGCCTCCCCAGACGATGTGGACTTTTTCGGCTGAGGACGGAAGTAAGTATTCGTTAAAAGAATTGTAGAAAGATGGAGAGAGGAGGAAGGGGAGCGTACTGAGGTAGGAGTATATGAGGATCTTGGAGGAGGCGTAGAATACGACGCAGAGGTAGATCCCCGCCGAGCATGCGATGCCGCTGTCGTGTTGCAGGCCCACGCCGAAGAGGACGAGGCCGGCTGCGGGCGAGCGGGGTCAGTGGGCAAAGTAGAACAACACAGGGTTGGGCGTACCAGATAAGATGAAGAGGTAGGAATCGAGGAAGATGAGGAGGATGCAGAGGCGGGCCCAGGTTATGTTCCGCCAGCCTGCGCGCGAGAGTAGGTTCTCCGATGCGAGCCGCCGGGAGAAGAAGTGTGTGATAATGGTAACGCCTGCAGAGCGTTCATGTCAGCGGTTGTGGAGGCGTGGGCGAGCGGGCGAGACATGGACGGGGCGACGTACCGAAGAAATGTATACACGCGCTCAAGAATTTGAAGCTAACGTTCGGGAAAGTGTGGTTCATGGCTCCGTTCATCATCATCGTGGGTTCGTTCGTAAGAGGATGAATGGATAGTAAGAAAGAGGGAGAAGGGAGAAGGAAGGAATCTCACCCGCTTGCCGCCTCCTTAAATATGGGTGCTGGGGGATCGCTCCTGTCTCGGTCTCACCGCGGAAGTAAAACGGAGGTAGATTTCAGGTTGATCGTGGAGACCCTCACGGCCCGCCTTCGATTAAGGATCCAGGCGCAGTCCAGGCGTACCCAGAGAGCTCCGTAGTGCCCGAGCTGCCCGAATCCGATTTTCTGAACGATATCGGTCCGAAATAGCGGTAAAAATTCTTGTTTTCGGGTTAGATTGTAAGGCCAGAGTCCAGCGAGGCACATGAGCAGCGGTAGTTGGTCGTTTAATGGCGGGGTTGACAGTCTATGAAGTTGAGACGGTTTTGAAAAGGTGCAAGCGATGGACTGGATAATTATTGTCAGTGTTCCGACTCAGCATTGACAGGAAATCATTCATTGCCATTGCTCACTTGGTTGGTCGCTGCCTCCTACGAGCAACGCGGTCTCCTCTGCAGTGGCTGTGGGGTATTCGACAGGAAGCCTCGTGAGGGACATCAAGCAGTTGCTTCGACGGGATTCACGAATCACGGTGACCTTGGATTCACCACGAGGAGCGACACCTCAGCATAGAGCCAAGCTCTCAAGCCATCCGTACAACGGCCATGGGCGCGGTTTTATCCGCAAAGAGGCTGGTGTGCAACGAATACGCAACGATGAATGTGGTGGTGTGTCGCAAGTCAAGCGCCCGTGGTCACAATGATCGTCACAGTACAGCCACGGGCGTCTAAATTACAACTTCACCGTAAATTGATTCCCTCCATGGCTCGATTGTACAGATTGGCTGCGTTTTTTCATTCTAACAGAAATATGCGGGTCGTTTCACCGTCCAGTGAGCTTCATCGCATTTTTGCCGGCTTCGGATGTTAGAACGTGCTGAACGGTCAATTCGACTTCAAATTTCAACCAACGAGGACGAGGGCGACTCTGAACCAACCAGACATTCCCCGTATGACACTATTCTCTGTGGTGAGTACCGAGGAGTAGCTTGCTCTCATGGATTAATTATCTTCTCCCAAATTGACTCGTATTACGGTGGTCAAATTTCAACCTTTTTAACTTGTATAACCGATCGCCTCCATAAAGCAACGAAATTGCGGCTCTGCGTTTAAGGATACAGTTGAGACGTGCGAGTTTCGGAGATGGTTGGCTCGGCTTCCACCCAGCCCATGCACATATTGGTAAGGCGCTGAGCGGAGTTTGGTCGCTCGGCGGTCAAGCCGAATGTCAAGGCTGTGCGTGGGAAATCAAAACTTGACTTGAACTCGACCACAACAACCAAGAATGCGAAAACGAGTTGGGACTACATGGATTCATCCAACGGCGTTTGGTTCAGCCTGTTGGCTTTCAAACGAGCAACCGCACTATAGCTCTGAACACACTCAGCCACTAGATATCCAGATTTAGTCACGGAGGCCCACGGGGCGACAGAGCTTGTGAACGCGCAAAAGCTTCTCTCCCCGAACTCTGGTCTGGCCGCCATCACGCCGCCGCCGTTTTGCATTCGAACCCTCGGTGTCTTTCAGTCAGCAGACCAATACACCGGAAATTCTCCGAGTCTCATAAACCTCGGGGACCCGCTTCTCCTCCCATCCGCCATCATGCTGTCGAGGAAATCCTTTGCCCTGTGTGTCTCCGTCGCCTCCTTAGCTCGGGGAGCAATCCCCGCTCCGACAACACTCGGTTCGGATCTATGGCTGCTATTCCAGAACGACCTTGATTGTAAGCGCCAAACTCGCAATTCCGTCTGCATGCACAAAAAATTGAAGCAGCACCACCGCACAGGGCCGACGACCGCAGAACACGACAGCTCCATCCTCCTCGGCGCGCAGACCCACTCGGACGCACTCGCCGCTTGCGCAAAGCTCAACGAAGGTTTAGCGCCCACAAACGGCACGTTCTTCCATTCCGACATCCGACACACCCTCGCCTATGTGGCGCTCGAGACCGGCAGTGCCGCGCACTCCCAAAAGTACTGGATCGGCGGCCCGCCGAGTCCAGCACACCCTGAAACCTGCGCAGCAGTCAGCGCTGCCGGCGGCGGCCTCTCTACAGCCGCATGCACCTCCAAACTCCCCGTCCTCTGCGCCAACTCCGCCCCGCACGCACCCTCCAACCAAACCGACCTCAGCCCGACCTGGCAGGTCAAGGTGAACTCGGGGAGGTTGGCCGTGACGGGTACGCGCGACCACCTCTCCTTCCGCTTCCTGGGGATCCCGTACGCCGACACGCCTCCCGCGCGCTGGACGCACTCTTCCGTGTATAGTGGCCCGACGACGATCTCGGCGCTGCGGTTTGGGTCGGCTTGCGCGCAAGTGGGCGGGAGTGGGAGCGAGGATTGCCTCTTCCTGAATGTGTTCACGCCGTTCCTCCCTGCGAAGGTGACGCCGTCTACGAAGTTGAAACCGGTGATGTTTTGGATTCATGGGTGCGGGACCAACTGCTTATTGAGGCTTTTGAAGTTGACGTTAACTTCCGACAGGGGAGCGTTTACGAGCGGGGAGAGCTCGGATGCGATTTTCGATGGCGGGAATTTGGTTAGTAGGGGAGATGTGGTCGTGGTTTCCATTAACTATCGGTGAGGACTGAGCTTTTGATTGGGCTGTGAGCTCACTCGCCGTCGTAGCCTCGGTGCACTTGGGTTCCTCGCCCTTGATGATGGAGTAACGAATGGGAATTATGGGCTCGGTGACCAGGTGCATTTTCTGCTTCAATACGCTCCGAGGATTCTCAACCTTAGTTCGCAGATAACAGCGCTCAAATGGGTACAGGAGCACATTGCGGCGTTCGGGGGCGATCCATCGCGGGTGACGATATTCGGGCAGTCTGCAGGCGCGGGTTCAGTGCGCCCCTCTTCTTCACTCCTTCAAATTCATTTCGAACTTGCCATCACTAATGTTGAAACACACTTACTTAGGTTCGCGTCCTCCTCGGATCCCCACCCGCCTTCGGCCTGTTCGCAGGCGCAATCGCACAGAGCAACCTCGCGGGCTTCGCATACGCGAGCACCTACTCGGAGTACCTCACCATCCCGCAAGAGGTCGCCCTCGCCGCGCGCCCCTTCGTCGCCGAGGTCGGGTGCGGGAACAGCACCACCTCGAATACACTCCTTCCCTGCCTGCGCGCTCTGCCGTGGCAGACGCTGCAAAACGCCGCCGGTGCGCCGCGGTGCGCGCGTTTTGTTTAGATCGTGCGGTTCAACTAGCTAAATAGGTAATTATAGATATCCGGTTGTGGACGGGACGTTCATCCAGCGCGATAGGCTTTCTGTGGATGGGAAGGGTCCCGCAGCGGCCCACGCGCATGTCATATTCGGCTGGATGGCGGGCGACGGCGCGGACTTTGCTGGGAGCTTCCCGCAAAGCGCCACAACACAGAGCGTTTCGATTCAGGGCATTGGGTACGTTGTCTATTTACTCAACTCGTTCTTGTTTACTTTGTACTCAAGAAAGAGTGGTGGTGTAGGATCCCCGAAAGTCTGACAACGACGATTCTAAACTCAGGACTGTTCCCGCACTCGTCGAGTGGGAATGCGACGCTGGATACGTTCAACGTCACCGCTCGTGTGGCAAACGACGGGGAGTTTCTGTATGTGCCAATCCTCCTCCTCCTCTGTGTGTGTTCAACCCTTGATTTTATTTTATCACAGCTGCCTGGACCAAGCGACCGCGCATTCCGCCGTGCGGCACAACGTGTTCAAGTCGATGTGGACGTATCAGTTTGAGCGGAGCTACATGGGCTTCGAGCCCATCCCGGGGATCTGCGACCCGCCTGTAACACCGACGCATCCCTTCGGCGACCCGTCGTTGCCTTACTTCCAGTGCGTCTGCATACCTACCTTATCCTTCACATCTATTCATTCATTTATTTATTCATACATCGACTTTGTATCGCGACAGATGCCACTCAGGCGAACTCAACTACAACTTTGGCAACCTCGGGCAATCGTCGCTGCCCTTCCGCGACGCCTTCGACCTCCCGTTCTCGCGCTTCACGGTCGACGCCTGGACCGCGTTCGCAAGGGCCTACAACCCGAATCCCAGCGCGGCGTTCCTCGCTGCGCGGGGGTACGCTGGGACCCCGCGCGAGTGGGGGCTGTGGGAGGACGCGGGGGGTGCAAGGCCTGTGAGGATTTTGTCGTGGCCTAGTCGGAATAGCGGGTGGTTGGAGGGGGAGCAGTGTGATTTGTTGGGGTTTCCGCTTGATTTTTATGAGGGGGGGCAGTAGGGACCTTGTTGTTTTTGTGCGTGTTTTGGAAAAATGTAAGGCATAGCGTTCTGGGTGCCGGGTTCCTTTTGAAACGTCGAGGGCAAAACAAATTCATCCTTTAGTTCGACTTCGTTTGCTTGATCAAGCCGGCTGAGCCGAGGATGGGACGGTGATCCGAATTTCGCTGCTTGCTTCCTACCAGCATGACCGTTCGTTCACTGCCTATAGTTGAGTTCATACCTGCTCGGGCTGACATGTGCCTCCCCCCAGGGCGACTGGAGCCACCTTCGCAGCGGCGCAATGAATATTCTCGCTCTACCTCAACTCTACCTTCCATTTTTTCGTGGTGCGGACAGCGATTTGACGTCTCACACTGAAAAATTGCAGATGTCATCGGAGGGCACCCTCTGGATCCACCAGCGGAATTTAATAACTACTACGATATGTTTTTGCTGTATCGCATCGCCTTTGTGCGGTGTTCAGAGAAGTCCTCAACAACTGATCTCCCTTATTTTAGCTCCTTCTTATAGGCGCGCCACAGCTGTTGGGCGCCCAACCTCTCTTGCTCTCTCCCACCATATCCACCCATTACAATGGACTCCGACGACCAGTACCTCCCCGCAACAGGCTAGACCGAACCGAGATTCAAATGCTGGATCCTGACTTTGTACCGTATGGGCGATATATTGTCCAAAAATTACCACTTTTTTGCAGGGTTTTTGACTGCAACTTACATCTCAATCTTGCGTGGATTGCAGCTTGATTCTTGTGGATGACATCTTCGACCATGGGTTGCATCTTCGAGGCGGGGGACACCTCCCCATGTGGTTGTGCCTGTTTGGCTCGGGTACATCACAGCGGCCAACGCGTCGGCAATCAGCCATTTCCTTCAGGAGTGTTTTCTGCCCGTTTACGCTACATGTGCGGCTCCGGCTGGTGCTCATATGCCTCAGAATGCTATCCCTCCACTAGTGGCCTCAAACGGTACCGTTTCCCAACCATGAAAACACAAATTCCTCCCTGGAGCCCACAAATTTTGGCGAGGTCTGAATGGGTTCACGAATGGGCGGGGTTTGAGTCTCGATATCCTCAGAGTGGTTCATAACCATTGTATTAACCGTTTCCATGTAGAAATAACTATCCCGACCACCTGAATCCACAGAGTCATCGGTGTTCCATTTCAGGAAGTCGGCAGTGAGTCGGCACGCACTTTGTTCCGCCGATAGGATCACCGCCATCAGAATTTGTTCGGTTTTTCTACCGCGAAGTTCAAAAATGTGTCCTTCAGAGAAGCAACCTGATAAAGCAAGCCTTTTGTGAAGGTGCAGACCTGGTACAAAGTTGTGACTGTTTTCGGGACTTGACACCAGTTGCAACCCAAAATCCCTGTTTCCAGTTGGTGTTGTAAGCCAACATAATTTTTGTACAGTATATGTGCCATAGTACCGCATCGCCTTGGTGCGATGTTCAGCTTCCTTGTTTCTACTTCCTTGTTTCTAGAAGTTCTCAACAGCTGATCTCTCTCATTTTAGCTCCTTCTTATAGGCGCGCCAAGCTGTTGGCCGCCCAACCTCTCTTGCTCTCTCCCACCATCTCCGCCCATGTCAATCGACTCCGACGACCAGTACATGCCCGCAACAGGTTCGGACGAACACACATTCACCTCGTATGCTCCTAGCTCCCGCTACTGGCTCTTGACTTACTGTGCCTAGACATGGCGGCGGTATCTTTGCAGGGTCTCACCACTTCACTGTTGCGGGCGGAACTTTCACTGTGAACAATTATGAGACAAGACCAACCGTCCCACCTGGTATTTGCTGTCTCCATGCATTTGACCCAGCAGACTCAGGGTGACTTTCGAAGGCGTCCGGATGATTCGGTGGGAGGACATCGACCTCCAACGCACATTGATGGTGGTGAACGAGGAATCGGGTGTCATCGATCACGGACTTGAACGCAGATGCGCTCGCCGCGTCTATTCTGCGAAAGTGAAGGGTGCAGATGTTACCGTGGCCGTGTATCAGGGCAATGGCGATCAAGCAGAGGACAAGGCGGCAGAGGAGGTGTGTGATTTTTTTTTACTCTGAGCACTCTGACCCTATTTCCCAGAACTGGCGCCAAGATGTTGCAAGATATATGTCGATTCGGTGAATTGAAGCAATCCTCCAAAGCTTTCTGATATCGGAGCTAACTTGACCCTGGCTAGCCACCCAAATATCATCCAGATCTGTGCCGGAGCGAGTTATGGGAATATCCATGCTACAGTCTTTCACGGGGGTGGGCAATCACCCTTGACCTTCTTTCACTGCTCTACTGAAATGTGGAGCCCTCAGATCTGGTTCCCATCAAACAATACTTGAACAGGTTCTCCGAGTCACCTGTTGGGACCGTATATCTGTATGCTCTCTTTGTACGTGTATCCATCCTCCGTTGTCTCCCAATGTTAACATTCGACGAGATAAACGAGTGGAATGTACACAAATTGACATGTGATCTCGAGCATTGTTAACTCTCACTTGCAGCAGACACAAAACGATTATTTTTGCCCACAACTTCAACAACGGGGTGTGGTAAGTCTCAGGCTTGCGTGTGAATCATGCGCGCTAAACGATTCCAGACCTCCTGGCAGTGCACACTCTGGATACGCTCCTCGACTGGCCGCCTTTCCGTTGATCTCACATTCCCATGGGACACCCAAGTCCGAGTCGATCTAAATGAGCACATAACAGCGAAATTTCGGCCCCGACCCACACACTTTGATCCAAGTAACTGTGAAGCTATTGCTATCCAGTCCCTCTCACTGCGGGATTATCACACAATATGTTATTTCGATCTCAGCCAAGCTCGTTGCAAGGTCATCTCTACCGCTACATCCGTTACACCGGGAGCGGTCATTTACTGGCCTACGCTTGATCGTGCTCACGGTCAGGATGTCATCGAGGTTGTGGCTTTGCCGAAGCTTCATCCCCATGGTAGTTGGTGGTTGGGCCCCAGTAACCCGCCTTCACTTCTGTCTTGGAGCGATTCACGCAACCTCTCACCGCCGTACACTTCGAAAAGCGCTCGACCGGGGGGTAATAGTTGGATTCGGTATTCAAATTTTTGTTGACCAGATCCGAATCTGCCTATATTGACACTGTTCGACCCCACAGCCTCAATGCCCGTAAATCATTCAATAGGGATATCACCCTCTACCTGTTATCCTACGACGCTGAGGTGTCACATCATGCCAGTTGGTTGACTCAGGCAAACCACATTTTCAGCAGTCTGCACATTGAATTTGATTTGGAGAATTATGGTATGTTTCGCTCTCTTTTACCTGTCTGTCAGTGGTAACCCCCGCTAGTTCTCGTGGACAACATCTATTTCAAAGTCATAGTTCCCAACCCCACGGGAGCCTGTCCAGATGATGGTTACCTCTTTCTCTGTCCCGAGGAACATTTCCGAGTCGGTCCCTCTTTCAAATGGCCGGACCATCCTGCCTACTGGTCGCTCGATCCCTCAGGTGTTGAGCGCCTGAGTACAGAGGAGGCAACAAGGCTCGGGTTCCCGCCTCTCGAACTGACCACCAAGGTCTGGGGAATGTCCTGGGATGCTAGTGTCTACGACGGACTCCGCCAATTCCACCAAGCGAAAGGCTTCAATCCCGAGAGCCAAGATGTTGCTCGACACCTTGGGTACCCGCTCTATCAATTATCGGAGGAGGTAGATCCTCTGTTTGCGCACGGTAAGTGAATGTCTTCGACCATGGATTTTGTTTTGTTTGAACTATATTTCCAAGTTGGGGAATACACTGGAGGCGAGGATCGCGACGAGGAAAACCCCGATTGGTATGATGGTGAGACCGATTCGGAGGCATCAGTGGGAACGGAAGCAGAGGGTTCCGACGGAGAAGAAGATTGGGAGGGGTCTGACCATTGTAAGTCTTGTGTCCACTGCTCGGACTCGGCTCTTGAAAATATATCCTCAGGTGATTCAATACCAGAGGAGTATCGTGGTCCTGGCGATGCTGAAGCTGAAGCACAGGTCGCGAGTCCAGCTGGCGGCGGCACGGGAAGTAAGTTAACTCCCCAAGTTGCAACGGTGCGCTCACCCTACTCCAGCGTCCCAATCTTCGGAAGACGAAAGCTCGCACTCCATGCTACTTTCTAACGACGAAGATATTCCCATTACAGCGACCCATAAGATCTTGATGACCATCCAGCTTACCCTCATCCTATTCATTGCAACTTGCTATGTGTATGAGACTTTAGAGTAAACTCATTCCAGTCCCAACGTACTTGATATGAAATGAATTCAGTGTGACTTGAGTTGTCGCCCATGAGTGTTAAGTAATTCAAAAAGAAAGCCAAAAGACAGTGTTTGATATCGCCTTCCACATGAGCATTCATTTGAGTTGTTACTGAGGAAGCAAGCCACCTTCCTCGCAAAAGGAAGATCAATAGAATTCAACCAAAATCGGATGACCGAGATCCCGAAGTCAACTAAACGGCGCTTCCGAGGCAATTAAACCCTACGATGCAATTCTGTCGCCTTCTAATCCTCCTCTATCGTCTCAAATGCTCTGTGGGGGTGTCACTGAATGCCGGAGATACATACTTGAATCGTTCAATTCAAAATTTTCATCGACTGTATTTAGCTGCGTTACTAAAATGAAGACCGAAAGATGGTTTCAAGTAAGAATCCCTCTCTTTGTCCTCTGTTGAGGCAGGAGTGAGTGAACGGCGTCCCTCATCGAAATTCAACGAAACGATCCGTGACTCGGAAGTCCCCGAAATTTAGGCGCCCAGTGATCGTGATCTCGCAAGCCGCCAATGCCACCACCAAACATCAACCGCCTTCTCCCTATCACCCTAAACTCTTGACTACTCTCTTGAAGGGAAACTGTGCCACCAGTATGACGGTGCTCGAGCCTTACCCCCTGCATGACGGGCAAGAAACCCTCCACGCTCGGTGCGCAAACCAAACCGCTCGGAAAACTTCAGGATTCCGCCGTCCTCGTACACGTTCCTAGGCTCGAACCAGCAGCAGTCCGCGTGTGGGGCTTGGATGACAGTCGATCAAAGCCGATAGCGGAGCGGCTGGAGCCATCTAACCGTTGTCGAGTACGGTCGGAGTTTGCCGGCGAAATTGATGCAAAAGCGAATATCCTGAGATTTAGGTTCAAAATCTGAAGAGACAGTTGCCTTCCAAACTAAAATACAAGACTCGTCATGCGAGGTTTTTAATTTGAAGTGCGAGGAAGCCTCGCTATCGACGGTTTGGTGTGGGAACATCCCGTTTGGGCAACTGTTTGAATTACAGACCGCACTTACCACGCCAGCGCGTTCACAAAAATTCGACGCGGTAATAGTTCGCATATAAAGAGTCCACAAAAATCGTTGGACCAATATTTGGACCCATACTTCGTCCTCAGTACGCGAATTACGGGGACGCGACGTGTATTTCCATTTTGGGACACACCCTCTCCACCATGCCCTTCAAGCCCTTGCTTGAGCTCGACGCGGAGAAACTCAACACAGCGACCAGAAACCTTTGCCAGGTCTTCGGTGTTCCTGCGCTGCGCCCTCACCAGACGGAGACCGGTCAAAATATCCTCAAAGGCATCAGTACCCTCCTGGACATTCCGACCGGTGGCGGGAAAACTCTGGCTTACTGGTTTCCACTGTTCTACTACTGGGCCCCTGGCAATCACGATGTTGCCTGCCAAAAGATCGTTTTGCTCGTTGGCCCACTCAGCGCACTGATGCAATCCCAAGCTTCGAGTCTCACGGCAAAGGGCATACCTGCTATCGCAATCACTTCTGCCACAGAAAATACAGAACAAGTCCTAAAGGTAGGCGCTCTAGCTAGCTTACATAGGACCAGGATTGATTTCCACCAGGATGTCGGTGAAAACAAGTACCGTGTCGTGCTTGTAAGCCCGGAAATGGCAGTTACATCCAAATTCCACGATCTGGTTCTCTCGAAGAAGCCCTTCTCCGATAATGTCATCTGCCAGGTGATAGACGAAGGGCATTGCATTACCGAGTGGGGGAACGACGACTTCAGACCGGAGTTCTCCAAGCTCCACGTCCTCCTCGCCCGACTTCCGAGTGGACTTCCCGTTGTTGTTGGTTCGGCGACCATGCCCCGGGATGTGATCCTCGACGTCTTGGCAAAGCTTCGTCTGCGCGCTGATTGCGCGCGGGTTTCGGTCTCCAACGAGAAGCCTAATATCGCCCTCTCCGTGCGCATCTTACAACACCCCCAAGATACCTTTGCCGACCTCATAACTCTCTTTCCACGGGACTTCAAGGACCCGCAAGACTTTGCGCAAAGTCTCATCTATGCTGGTGGTCGCATGGAGGTCGAAAAGATGCAGGATGTCCTTCGTCATAACCGTCCTACCTGCATTCCGGCGGATGTCTTCAAATTCTACCATCGGTTCATTGCGGAGGAGAGAAAGCAGCTGGTTCAAGACCGAATTGAGAATGGCTCCCTCCGTGCAGTCGCCACGACGGACGCATTGGGAATGGTGAGCTTCCACTTTTCGCTCTCACTCGATGCTAAGATTTGCCGACAGGGCATGGACTTCCAGCGAATCATGCGGGTTCTCATCTGGCTTTGCCCCCGGTCGTTCCTCTCCCTCGTTCAAAAAATCGGACGTTGTGTGCGCTTGGCCGAACTGCTGGGCGAAGCGATCCTTTACATCACTAGCTCCGCATTCATGCGCTATGAGATTGAGCTGGAAATTCTGAGGAGTGACGCGGCCAACGACGACAACGATGACGAAGATACTCCGGAACCTCCAGCCCCGCTCGGAGACGGGGAGCAAATCGACCGTGACGCTGCGATGGAGGTCGACGATGAGGCGCAGGCAGCCCCTGCACCGAAGAGAAAGAGTAAAAAGGCCATGTCAGCCATGGAAGCCAGAGACCGCTGATTCCTTTTGGAGTACATTGTGACCACCGAATGCCGCCGCATACCCTGGAACAAGTTCTTTGGCAACGCGTCCAAACGTAGGTCTTCTAACTCAATCTGAGCCACGGTTAACGGTCCGACAGTTCCGGTCCCTTATCCTGCACCCGCGGGAGCTCGGTGCTGCGACAACTGTAACCCAGACCTCTTCCCTGTCGACACTATTGGTCTCACTGGAGAGTCCCATCTGAAGATGGGTCGACGCCGGCACGCTAAGGCATCCGAAGACCTCATCACCGAGGCAGAAGCGGGTTTGAAAACCTTGAGGGAGGCAATTGCGCACCGCGAATTCCCCAATTCCTACATCATTACCGGAAAAATCCTGATGTCGGACCAGATCATCGAGACGATCCTTCCGCGCCTTCGAGATATTACCTCGATCGAGACCCTCGCCGAAGCCGTCCACTGGCACTGGGCACCGAAATACGGTGGCGAAGTTGTGGAGGCCATCCGAAACGTGGTTGCGCGACACCCAGATCTGGAAGCGGAAGCCCGGGAGGCGGAAAAGAGAGAGCGCGCCTTGGCCGCACTCGAGTCTCTAGCTGCGGCTGATCGTCGCAAGAAACTTGGCCCAGTTTTCGATGCCTGCCACGAGAGAATTATGAGCTTCACTCGCCCAGGTCCCAAACCAGGCCAGACGGTGAAGATTTGCCAGATATTTATGGCCCTGCCCCGAAAAACAGTAAAGCCGTCTCTCCTGTTTCGATTTTGTGGTCCTCACTTCATCCAGGTCTGGCCCAGCTACTACGTGATCATTAAGTATCCGATATCGATTGCATTCATCAAGAAATACTCGCACACCAAGCATGTACAATCGCTCACGGAATACGCCGCGCTCTGGTACATCCTTTTTGAAAACGCCCGCGAGTTCAATCAAGAGGGCTCTCGTGTGTATATGAAGACGCAGTATTTTTACAACAGGTCTTGGATGACACCCTCACCGAGCAAGCCGAGCTCCATGGTGTGGTTGGCGTTGATCCTCAGCAATGTGCATCCATTGTGACTAGAGCCAGAAAAGGGGATGAAGTTGTGGAAGGACCAGCAGAGGGAGCACAGAACACAGATGTATCATAGCGAGCTTGAATACAAATCAAATATAATCGGACACTACCTGCGTAGCCACTGCCAACAGAGTTTCGGCGTCTGCATACGGCTCCTCGTCGTCAATACCGAGATCATCACCGGTGACCTCGTAATCCTCGTCTATCGCCGCAGCGTCGTCATCCATATCGTCCATCGGCTCGTTCACCTCAACACTTGTGCTTGAGGGCCATTGCATGCGCATGGCAGACTGAGTTTTGTTCCTTTGTCTCCGACTCTCCGTCTCCTTATAAACTAATTAATCGATATTGGAGCCCTATCCAGCCAAATATATATTTGGTATAGCCTGCGTGGGGAATAAGTCGTCCTAATATCGAGCTGTATTCGCCATGTGCGTCAGATCTTCAACCATTCCCTCCAAAACCCTCTCCCAATCGCCCAATTCCCTTCGAATGGGACGGACTGCGGTGAACGACGGACCGCTACGCAGTCTGTTGAAAATCTCGTCGTACGGTGCCGGCCGTCTGGGTACGGCGGGTCGGGCTGGGTCCAGTTTGATTACCTCCGCCTCAATGAGGGATTCTATGGCAGATTCCAGAGCGCGGTTGACGTTGGGTGGAAAGCTGACGACTCCCACGCAGGTTGGACACGTCCGCCGTTTATCTTGAATAAACAGTTAGAAGCGAGTTGGCTCGGTGTCGTCCTTACAATGCTCACCGAACCAAATCAACAGACATTCTTGGCAGAATGTATGGCCGCATGTTGAAATTCTACGGATGTTTGTCAGACCGTTTAGCGCCTCTGGTTGCCTGGAGACTTACGTGTCGGGATTGTGCATAATATCCAAACATATGCCACAGCCTAATGCGCGTTCCAAGTTCTCTTTCTGAATGTCTGGTCAGCTGCCTGTGCATGGTCTGTAAGTTCGACACACACTTTCTCCCGGTCCGCCTCTGCCTTTGCGATCGAAGCAGGAGCGTCCCGTTCCGACGCACGTTCAAGTGCTAGTCGCAGGTTCGCCTTGGCCTTCGAATGCTTTTCCCTCAACCTCGCGATGCCGGCTTGAGTGATCCTGTCTTGTTCCTCCATCGACACTCGAGCAGTGAAGAGTCGGGTCTTCAACAGGCGGATCTCGGCTTGAGCAATGTACAATTCCCAATCGCGGGCATCTGAAGTAGCCATTCCGGACAGCAGGAGCTCTGAGTCGGGGGGAGGGGCTGGGCGTAAAACAGCGTCGGCTCAGCGTATAAATATATACGAGAACAATGGGAGATTGAGAACAATGGCGTGTTTGCGACTGTATGTAAAAATAAGCGTCGGATACGCAGCATAATAGTAGCGGTGCAATCGTAGCGCCAATCATCGGCCGTCGCTCCGGAGGGTGCCTTCCTCCTCGTCGGACCATTCCTCCGTCTCTATGGGACTGAGGTTGTTCGCGATTAGCGAATCACGCACTGGCAACTAGTTGAAAATACGGTTGTACCTCCCAGGACCGCCTTCATCTTCGTTGGTCCATTCCTCCGTCTCTATGGGTCTGAGATGGTTCGGGATCAGCGATCTACGCGCAGGCAAATGGTTGAATATCAGATCGTAAGCTCCAGTGGTTCGAGACGTCGATGGTTGGTGACCGTGTAGCAGGTTGATTTCCACAAGCCCCCGGATGGCCTTCTCCACAGCATCGTTGGTGTTCGGGGCGAGGTTGACCACAGCAGAACAGGTAGGACACGTTCGACGGGTAACTAAAGGGCTGCGTTCACCAATCAGGTTCAAATGTTAGGCACCACGCACGGAACCACTTGAACAAGCAGTCCTGGCAAAAGGTATGGCCGCATTTCGTCAGACTAGTGTAATTAGCATGGCTCCCGATCCAAACGTATCAAACACGTACGAATCGGGTTTAACCAAGACTTCTAGGCAAACGCCACATCTGACCGCGCGCTCCATCCGTTCTCTCTGTTATCACGCTCGTCAGTCGCCAAAAGGTGGCAGAATGACCATCCCAGTTACCTTTTCACGCTCAATTTTTTCTCGGGATATAGTATCGTTGTCGGACACCTCAGCCGCGCGCCCTTCTAGTGCAGCGTGCAGGTCCATCTGGGTCCTGGCTTCCATTTTGTCGCGTCGGGCCAGATCCGATCGGTAATCCTCTGCTCGCTGAGCCATGTCCAGTTTTGCGGTAGCGAGCTCGTTTTTCAAGCTGATAATCTTCGAACGAGCCATGTCCAACTCCCATTTATCTGTTTCGGACAGAGGCATTGCTGAGAGTCGAGGTAAAAGGTAGGCGTAGGAGACAATGAGAGATGCGGGTGATGGAAGGAGACAATGGGACGTGGTTGGTTATTTGTACACGGCCTGATCTCGGCATAATTGAAGGACATCGTCGGAGCTCGAACTGCACGGGGATCAAACGTCTAACGCGTAAAGCACAGCAATTGCGGCTTTCTCTCCGCACCGATGAAGTCGTAACCGATCATCGACATCCTGGAGCATGGATTCTCTCAAGCAGCTGCTTCCTGTGGTGATTCCGTCGTGGAACCACATCTGGCCTTGCCTTTGCACATATCTGCAGGTGAAATGACCCTGCCCACCGTATATGATCCCGCGCAGTCTGAGTATTTCCCTCTTACCTCCGATTTCGAACTCTAGTTTGTCGCTGAACAGTATTTTGTCGTGGGTTAGGTCGAAGAGCATCAGTGGAGGCACTTCTCTCACCGTGCTTTTCATTGATAATCGTCTACCTGGATTTCCGGAAAGGCGGCACGGTTGGCATATTTGCCGTCCCTTCGCTAAGTAAGTAGTTACCCACTCCAATAGCTCAACCCCTTTGCCATGATCTCTCCTAGTGCTCAGACCAACGGACATGTACGACTCCAGCATCCCATACGACACGGGATCCAAAAATCCACACCATTCACATACTTGACGCCCAACGGCATAGCACTTACTGGGGAAGACGCGCTGCGCGATTCTGTCAATGGAGGTAGAGTTGTGTCCGTAAGGAAAGTCAATAGGTCTCGCTCTATTCATCGCCCGTCTGACAGTATTCCTTGCATTCTCCAGAGTGATCAACCCGTCCGCAACAGACTGCAGCAGCACAGCAAGCTCGCCAAGCGTTCCGCTGGTAGTGCCAAAGGCTGTCGTCCATCGCGTCGGGTCGTCCACCCATACATTGGCCAATATCGTGAACGTAGCATCATAGCCGCAGCTATAGTCGCGAGAGTCCCAGACCATTCCGACTGGCCTCCTTTCTCGCGGGACCAAGTGAGGCATCGGGACAGGATCAGTTTGCGTCGTGAGTTTTTGTCGCTTCGATGGTCTATCCTCATCGATTGGCTTAGTGGAATCCGTCGACTTCTCCCCTTGGTCTGGCACCTTCCTCTTCTCGCCTCTTCTACCCACAGAAGGACGCCATTGGCTGTACTTTACTGCTTCTGGTACACGTGGACCCATAGACGCGTTCCATTTCATGGCTGGGTGAAAATGCTCCGGGTCGCGGTAATCCTTTTTCCAGGCGTAAAAGCTGCGAATTAAGCTTCGCCTGTATATCCCGGTGACGGATCTCGGTAATTTCCCTTCGAATCTTAGTCTGGTGATCTCATCGAGGATTTCTAGTTCTCTGAGTTCTTGCCTCAGGAAGCCAGACATCCCACCCGTAATTTTCTTCTCGTCGAAACCCTGAATGATCACAGTGCCATCTGCGGTGAAACCGCGGGAAAGCGCGACATAGTACGATAAGTGGTTTTTACAGTTGGCCAGCTCAACCGGGTTTTGAGCCCTAGACTTACCTTGTGAAGTATAGTCCGTCATGCCGAAGTTCAAGAGGCACACTACTTGTTCCCGCAATATGGACAGGACAGTGTCATCTTCCATAAGTACTGTTAGCGGTGTTATCGTCCTAACAAGAGGCACGACATTTTCCGGCAGATTGCCGATCTGAATATTTTTTGGTGGGTTGCATAGCCGTACAAACAGAGTTTCCAATATCTCTTGACCTAACGGGCCTGATCCAGAATGCCACCCGCATACCACGGCTTCCTGCCCCTTCGTGATGCAGAGCTCGGTCGCATCGTTAGCTCTCAGCATGATGGGCATTCCGATGCACAGGGAAAGTTTTCCGGGTATGTACTCGTTAGTCGTGGATGGCATGGCCTCCCACAATTTGTGTTGCAACGTCTTGCTCATCCTTTTAACTTCAGACTGCAAACAAGCCTTCCACTTGTTTTTATCCGGCGACCGGGCGCTGATTCTATCGATGGAATAAAAATGTGTCAACTCCTGATTACTGTCCCTGGCGAAGCGCTCAGCCCCCATTGTATTCAGAGCATCTTTCTGGCTATTTCTCGCGGTGATTATGGACACATTTCGAATGGACTGCCGATTCAACTTGGGATTGCCAGGTCGGAAACCAGCTATTCTGGACTCCAAGAAGTCAAGGTCGTCGTCTGTGCACGCGGCGTATCTCATATTCTCCAACGCCCGCCTCAACTTGTCGTCCTCCTGGGTTTGTCGCTGCTGCCGCATGTTCTGCCGTAACATGACCACCGTGTTGAACTGATGCCAGAGTATGCGTCCCATAACCGCGTTCTGGTTTCTTTGGTCTAACGCGTCAGACACCTGCAGAGTGACCTTACCGCTATACAGTGAAGGTCCGGTCATGGGTGGCAGCTGCGCGAAGTCCCCGGCCACTACCATGTTCAAGCAACCGAATGAATCTTCGTGAATATTCCGAGCTTTTGCCGCTTGCGTTGCTAGCATCTGAAAGTCGTTACAGGACACCATGGAAATCTCATCGAGGAACACATAGTCCACGCCCTGCAATCGTTCGTTCACCGCTGCCAGTGCGTTACCTTCGTTCCGAATGCCTTCAACATCATCGTGATTTTTACTCTTAGACTCCCGTGGAATCTTGAAAACTGAATGATATGTAGAACCGTTCAGCAAGGCGGCGGTGGAACCGGTTGGTCCAAGGACCATGTAACGGTAGGACTCGCCTCTCTTGTCAAAGAACGAGATAATTGCCTTTAGCACTTGAGATTTACCCGTTCCCCCCCATTCCACCAAGATACATTCTTAACGGCAGTGGCTGCGGACTTGAGGCATGTTCGGTGACTATTTTGAAAGCCCTTGTCTGCTCTGCGTTCAAGTCGAAGGACATCAGGACACTGGACACAATGTCCGCATTTTTCCGTGCGTCTATAGTTGACCGATGATTATAATAGTCGAACGACAGTAGACTGGTGATGAATCTCCCAGCTCCTGGTTTGCTGCCGTTCGGAGCCGGAGGGACATTCGCCATCTTATTGGCTGTCAATTCTAGCCTCTGATGCTTGACAATGTTCACCCACTCCAGTCTAGGTTTCTCGTCCACCATCAAAAAATCCGCGTCCATACTCGGCAAACCATCCGTGCTCCGGTCGAGCCAACCACTGGCCTGCATTATGTTGCGCATGTCCTTGGCCTCCGCCAGTAATTGCATCGTTCTGCGGCCTTTTGGTGAGTCTTCATCGCGGTCTTCCAGGGCGTCGTCATCCGAACCGTAGTCAAAGTCATTCAGATCTTCGGAAAATTTGTCCTTCAGAGGCATGAAACCAGCGGGCCACAGAGTCTTGCCATCTTTCTTTGCCTCCGCCAATTTCTTTTTCATTTGGGCGAAGTGATCATCGCGAGCATCATTGCATTCGTACCTCACGTCAAAATTTTTTATCAGTTGCCTCTGCCTAGGCGTGAAAGTATGCTCTTTGAATGCTTGGGCCCAAGTTGAGATTTCGTCTTTCAAGTCCGCGGGGGTTCTCCATGGTTTCAACAAGGTGAGCATCGTCATATAGTATCCGGCGAGATCACCCTTATCCGAACGAGGGACGGCGCCACCAATAAAATTAGGTATGACCCTTGTGACGTTGTCGTGGTTGCAACTGACAGAATGGGACCTGAACAGCGGATGGGCTGGCAGGAACGGGTATTGCGCAGGCGCCTTGGCCTTGTCTATCGCGTCCTGCTTCGTAAGTATTACCTCGTCTTTGTCGTCTGTTTCCCAATCTGATTCGTAGTCTTCTATATCTGTGTTTTTCAGACCACCAGTCGGCAAATCGACGTCTTCTTCGTCTTCCGACCCCGGCTCGTCTTCCAAGGAGTCGTTGTCCGAGCCACTGTATTCTCCCTCCCCTTGCTTGGACTCGGCTTCAGACAGTTGCAAACTTTCCTCAAACGTTGCGCACTGTTTAACTGACCTTTTCTTCTTCTTGTAGCACTGAATCCATTCGTACAGAGTCAGAGATTCGTATTCTAGTGGCCTGTACCGATAATCATCCACGGAGGACGCAGGTACGAATTTTCCGTCCATTCTGCCGATTGGAAGCTTCTCATCTTCGTCTCCACCAAATTCCTGGTTATCAGCGCCCAGTCCCATCCCTTCCTCATCCTCTTCTTCCTCCTCCTCCTCCTCCTCCTCTGCCTGCGCCATTGTTTCAACCCAAAAAGATCGGACGAACTGAACGTACTGCCTCCAAGCAAACGGGACGTAATCGTGACTGGAATAGTGGTCCGGGTTGCCAAGAAGGTACAGAGACGCCATTGGACTTCCTATCTCCATTTAGCACTCATTGAGTTGACCATTTTCCTCATTAGATGTCGAGCATTGTCCTTGTCTCTGCTGGATCCGCCCATTAGCTCAGATTCTTTCTCGAAGACATCGTACACTGAAGCAAACATTTGGTACGACTTCAAACTAAGTTTTGAAATGTAATCTGAGACGTAGGATACAACCGCTTTCACAGCCGTACCCGACAACAAGCTAGACACGTCCGAGTTGCAGCGGTTAAGGAACGTGATTACCGGATTAGTGGTGTTCATCATGGGTTTCAACATGTCTCACATTGATATGTCCGTCCTCAGTCATTTCGGACTCGGTGAATACGTCCCGTGGAAACCTCGCTCGACACACTCCGTTCCGCGTTAAGCACCCTTTGCGCTCCCGTTTGATCTTGAAGTTGGGTTCCTTTTTATTTTGCTTGGATTTTCTCCACTTCAACTTAGCCTCTTCCGCGCGCTGATGCTCCACAGACAAGAAATGGGTATGCACGTTTGATCGTACCAGTAGGTCGTCAACCTCGAGCTTGTAATATTCAGACCAACCGCTGACGTTCTTGCAGTTGTCACAGACACCCCCGCACCCCTTAGACTGACACAAAGCGGGAGGTGGGACCGGCAAGGTCTGAGTCGGTGGTCTATACGTCGACTGCCAATCAATTTCATCGTCGCTGTCGGCATCGAAGGGCAACGGCTCGACCTTGCGTTTCTCTATAACAGCCTCCCTTGACCCGTGGTAATACTCTGCGCGGTGAGCATCCTCCAATATACAGTGTCCTCTTGCGCGTAGTAAAGGGCGAGCGGATGGTGCAAATCGGACCAAGAGAGAGTAATAAACCACGTCGGTGCGTTGAAGAAGGCGATCATTGACCAGATCTCATTTCTCATGTACTTTTTCGAAGTAATAGAGCCCATGACTCGTCCTGCCACTCCATCGAGATCTTTAATGATGTCAAAGCACAACTGCTCGGCCGGGTTACTTGGCTTCACTACTTCTCCAGCAGACATCCTGTCCGCAATGCGGCCGGCCCCCCGAGGATCTACGGCCGATAGTCTCCTGGCTATATATGTGAACCTAGAGCGCTTGGCCAACAGTATACTCCCAGTAGACGCCGCCTTGAGTTGCTCGTGGTTGAATGCTACCATTGGGAAGTAAGTATCCAGTTGAAATTGCTTGTCATGATACAACAGCAACGCCTTCTTTCGGGTGAGTTCACCTTGTTTATTGCTATGTGAAGGATGACCTATTCCTCCTTTACCGTACGGGAATAACCAGGGAAACATACCTGGATACGCAGACGGATCATCGTACATGCTGACAGGAAGTTCGGATCTACCGATACCCAGCATGCCACCCTTGTGCGTCAGATGCTGAAGGGCTACCAATTTTATTGTCTTCATCGGCGCAGCCGCATACTCCGTCGCGGTTAGACCGTGAACTGCGAAAGGGCATCGTCCTGTTTTTGATCCTACCTCCTGTGACAATTCGTGGACTGCCGTGGTCCCCGCTGGTACAGAGTCAGCTACATCCTGCTTCGTCCGACGAAAATCCACAACCACTGGTATATCCCTGTCAGCGTAAGTGTCCAAGTTCTCCCTTGAAATTTCCAGGCTCGAGTAACCCTCGTGATTCAGTTTTAACCATTCCAACGCAGCCAGTACCTTATTTTTACGCACCAGCATCGGCGTCCGCTCGAAATCCTCCTGAGTTGGAGCAGCCGACCCCATGAACACAAAGGCCAGTATATCACTCATTTCGTCTTTGGCCGGAGGCAATCTGTTCATTATCGACAGGACAGGTTGCGAAAACATGATAGCATTGGCGCTCATCCTCACTCGACCGGAATTGACCCGTACTACACACCGATTGTGGCGAACTCTGGCAATCATGATGCCTTCTGCGTAAGTCAAATCTCTCAATTGTTCCGGCACGCAGCCGATCCAGTTGTGTCTCACCAGTGCCGTTCGAGGCACAGCACCGTTGGATAAATAAGTCTCGCAATCAACACATATATGTTTGCATCCCGCTGCCAAAATGGGACCGTCTAGTTCTTCAATAGGTTCGTCCATCGCAAATCGTTCCTTACGCGTTACACCTGGCTTAATCAGTAGATCGAGACTCCCCTGGTATCTGGAGAGCAAGGTCAACGACTTCATCGGGGTAAGGCATCCACAAACCGCACATCCAGCCTCTCTGAATGACTTTGGACTTACCTGTTTACAGTGGTTTGATATGATTCGGTGGGCGGTGCGCAGATCGAGCGGCTTGGGCGGAAACGCAGTGTTACGGAGAGACCCAGTGTTTTTCCTTCTCATCAATATCAACTCATTAACTCTTTGCTTGCGCAACATAGCCTCCTTGGCCAAACGCGCTGGAGTGCGAGCCACGTATTTACCTCTATAGTTTCTTTTGCGCGGGGCAGTCGTGTTGAACTTCAGTCTCGGATGCACTGTACGCCGTATAACTCGGAAGACTGAAGCAATATCGTCGCAGTCCAGACATTCATGGTTTTAAAAAGGTCACGGCACTCGGCCGCCGCCGTCCTCTGTGGAATCCATACACCGTGGAGCTTAGCTGCAGCTAGGACTTCGAATTTGATCAACAGGGCGGCGAGTTGACTTGTAGGGACGCGGGCTGCGATGCAGTCCTTATTTCTGGCTAAAACGGTCGGAAGTTCTCCTTCTGCACACTGAAATTCGTACACGTAATCCATTCGCTCCCAAGACCGCACTTGGTTATGGCTGATCAACAACGGCGCCAGAAGACGCCCTGCGATAAATCGTGATATGCCCCCTCCGAACACTTGTCTGCAATCAGCGACGCGTTCTCGTGATTCGGTGGAAGCCAATTGTATATGACGAGTAAAAATATTACAACCGTCGCCACAACAGGCCACTGCAAAAACACAGAGTGCTGCGACCAAGGCGCACGCACCACAGATGTACAGCAGCGACCAGTTGGACAGAAATGCGTAGGTTGTCAGACCCGGTGCGCAAGACACCCGAAAATGCCCAGGACAGGCCATCCGTGTGGATGAAAGTACGGCCACCAGGGGATGACGGCCACCTAAGCTCGGTCCGCATAAGCATATGGAACACGCGGGATGGAGGGTGAATCACTCACCCTGGAACGCGAAACGGGGTAAGGACGACCATAGCCAACGAACGCACGGCGAGCGGCTATTCGGAATGGCTGCTCTCGGATATATTAGACGAGTATTTGCATCTCCCAGGAGACAGTACCTTGATACATACACCCAGTTGTGTGTCTGTCAAACGCGATGGCGGCCGTGAACAGACGACAAAGCACGCTGGCAATGGCCCCCGATGAAGTTCGAAGCGGGGGAAGGCAAGGTTGAAGTAGGCCGACAATTTTGCGGCTGCACAGGACGACAGCGACGTGAAGTTGTCGACGGAGAGGCGTGGCGACTGGCAGATTCAAGTGGCCGAATATGTGGTAGCATTTTAGGATAAAACACGCAGCAAGCAGGGGTAGCGCGAGCCAACGGCAGATTCGACGCATAGTCGGAGAGGTAGGCAGTCAGTCGTCGAGGACAAGAGAGAGAAGGTATAGCCGACGAACAATGGCGGTTGAGACACTGGTGAACAACAAATATCAACACCTGTATGATGTTGAATTATTTTTACTTCGGCTGAGATCTGGTGGAAAATTAATGTCATAGAACGGACTCCTTCCAGTTCTAAACTGTTTCTGGATATAAATTCAATTGAGTGCGTAGCTAAATCATGTAGTATAATCTTCCAACCCGACGTAATACTCAGTATTCAACCAAGTCAACTCGCCCGAGGCGTTCAAGCCGACGATGGTATGGTCTCGCAGCCATCCTAAGTCTGGGTCGTAGTCGTCATCCCAGGGGAACGGGTTCCTAAACAACACGTGCGACGGCGACACGACAGAGCGCCTTTCTCTATATTCCAAGAAGTCGCGCACAGTTCGAGGCCCGACGTTAGACACGAAGAGTACACCTATCCCAGTGCACAGGGGCCGACCACCTGTGTTTTCCATACCACTAACAACCTCCAAAACATCTTCGTCCCCAGACCGAATGTCCAGCGACCACAAGCGCGGGAGTACAGAGAAAATGGCGCGCAAATCGTGAAGACTGTAATTCTCCACGCCGATGACCAGGTGCTTCAAGGTCCTGGCGCAACCAGCCGATTCCAACACGCGTTGGAAGAGAGCAGCAGGCGACTCGACGAACGATAAGTATCGCAGGTGGGGTGCGCGGATAGATGTTGCCAGGGCATCCAGCCCGATAGCCTTGGTGGAGTAGTCGATGTCGAGGTGAGTGAGGGAGGGGAAGGTCAATAATGTGCACGACACGGGTACATCCCTGCACCCCACGTTATGCAGCCCGATCCGCTCCAAACTGACAGCCACAGATTGCAGCACGACCCAGTCGGACATGGAGGGCGCGTAACGGTACAACACGTCCCGAAGAACGAGGACGCGAAGAGCTGAAAAGGGGGTCGCCTGTGGGAACGAAAACCGGACTCGGCGAAAACGCAAGTGCTGAAGCTGAGCAGCGTCGCATTGAAGGATCAACAGATCGGTGTCCAGTCGCGCACGTCCGGCGCAGTCCAAAGCAATGCTGTGAAGGACTGGCAGCGCGTTTGAATTCAGGAAAGCGAGGACGGACGAAGCGGTCTCCTTCGACCCAACCGTGATGTCCATCGTGTGCACGCGATGGCAGAGATCGGACAGGCGGTTCAACACCGCGTCCACCGTGTTCGACCCGGGGTAATGAAAATCCATCTTGAACCGCAACGGGGTTTGCGCAGCCAGCTTGACGCAGCGCGCGAGGAAATCGAAGTTGAGGTCCCTGGTGACGGAGATGGTACTCCAAAGAACAGCCGACCCCGTGGAGACCATGCGCCAGTGTTGATTTACATGCCCCAAGCGGAGGAGGACATCGCCGTATGGGTGCCGCGTGCTGCAGTGCCAAACCGTCCCCACCACGAAGGCAAATATATGCGATAGGATGTCGAATGGTATGATGATAAGGGGTCTGCACAGCGGCAGGCGTAAGCGAATGCACGAACAATCAAGGCTGAAGGAACGAGGCAGACGCACCGTCGGGTCGAAGCAGAATACATCGGGGAAGCAGAATACATCGGGGTGTTTATCGAGGCCATGGTAAACGGGAGAGACCAGAGACCTAAATAAAAGGACAATGCGGAGTTCGAATCCTGTATCCCCGATTGGGGAACAATGGCAAAAGCTGGCCACAGCAAAACTTCAAAAGGCGAGGCCGGCGGAGGCAGACGAGATGTTTGCCGCTCACTTCAAACTCACCGTCATTGGTGAGCACGGCCCAACAAGCAACCGCACAACGAGTGAGTCTACCAACCACGCAGCTATCTAGCGTCAGCTCACCTTATCAGACGTTTATTTTCCCCTAGGAGCGCAGCAAATGCATGGGTCCAATATTATCACCTCAAGGTGTAAGTCATGGCACCCTGTTGAACACGCCAGAGTAGTTAACTTGACCTGCGAATACACAGCAGAACCCAGCGCACATCTTAACTATGTGACGGATTACACAAGCCACGGAGGCAGCCACTTCTATGATCTCGAACGAGAGCTGGCGGCCGAGAGAGCGCATCTGGAGGAGGGGAGGCGGCGAAGGGCGGCGGTAGAAGGCTGACGTATGCCATAATGTTAATCAGCGGCTGTGTCTGATCAGGCGCACACAATGGATCCGTCCCCTTGTCTCCTACCACCATCTTCAATGGCCAGCGGGCCCCATAGCGCGCGGATGGCGGCCGCACTACCCGTATTTATGACCGAACCTACCGGCCAATGTATTTTACCGACGAGACCCGTGGCATCGACGTCCTTGGTCTACCCTACCGAAAGCCTGATCGACAAATTCTGGCGAAGAGTTGCCCAACTCACGACGAGATATCACGACGTGGAGCACAAGTGGATCGGTGGAGAAGAGATTAGACTGTGGAACAGTCAGAACACCACGGTAAGTACTTATTCATTGCGCGGTATGTCTGGCGCTAATCCCAGCAGCCATGCAACAAATGTCTGAACAGCAAGACCCGAAAAGCATGTATAATAGACCATGATAACCCTAGCTGCAGAACCTGCCGCGACACGAAACTCGGTTGCGACCGCAAACCGCGGTTCGTTTTCGACATGACGAAGGACGACTTTTTTCAGTCCTACGAGGTTTTCCTTGCCGTCTTCCAGAACAAGGAGAAAGGGAGGCTCAAGCGGTACAAGAGAAGCCCGGACGCTAAGTCTCGTCCTCACGGTAAGTCAGGTCATCGCAGCGCTTCGGCAATCGGCACTAATATATACGGCCTAGTGTGGAAGCACTGCGACGCTCGGACTTTCGAACACGACCCAGTGGCCAAACAAATCCGCGCGCCTCAGTGTTCGTCTAGCAGGGCCCTCATCCGTAAGACATTTGTTTCATTGATGAGCACAGCGGACGACTTACAAGCCGACTTCAGCCTGCCCGAATGGAACGAGACCTGCACGGCTGGGAGAGGACGTGGTGCGGGCATTGGACACCATGAAGTCGGGCCAACACAACGTGCACAACGCAGCCCTGGTCATCGAAAGTATACAAGACAGAGACGAATTGATCGGCTGCATCGAGAGGGTGAAGGAATTTTTGTTGGTTTTGCGGGAGCAGGGCCACGCTGTTTAAAGATCATAGGCATAATTTCATATTTGTAAAACATACGCATAATGGGACATGGGGCATAATTTTAAACAGAACGGCATAAGTGGGTGAGTTTAAGTGCGAGAGGCAACGGAAGGAGTACCGCAGACGATGGCCCACAAGATGTTGCAACCGACATGCGGAACCCGATCGGAAGACCCGCTGAGAGTAGCCATGTAGGAGGACAGTGCATACCCGACCACCGTATACGATCCAACGGGCACCTCACCCGGGAACAGCGGCAAGACTTCACCGAGACGACCAAGGTCAGTGTTGAAATTCACTACAATGCGACGGGCGTCATAGATGGGCACTTGATAGTGCGTAAGTAAGAGGATAATAAATATGTTGTAGACCGTAACGGCGTACCAGAATCGTTGTAGGCCAGGAGGGTCTTGGTGGAAGAGTGCGCGCGCGTGCTGGTAGTCTTAGAACCGGACGATTTTTTGGGAGACGCGGCGCTAAACATGGCTGAGGGGACGGAGCGGTGGCTTCGCTGATCGGCTGGAGACGCTGGAAGGTAATCATTTAGCACAGGGCGGTAATTTTTAGGAGAGAGAGACACAAACAATTGGGCGCGTTCCGAGGGTCAGGGCTGATCATAGTCTGGAAAGACAAGGCTTTGTCTGTGATCTGGCTGTACATCGTCTGCTCGTGGAATTGCAAGCAAACGGAAGATTCAAAGCGCTCCCATTCCTGGTCGTGAAGTACACCCGACGGCCATTTGCGCATCCGCTCGGACTTCGCACCGATGCGCTTAGGCGCCACGAGATGCGACTCGGTGGTGCATATAACCGAGACGCAGATAGCCACGCGATCTTCAACATGGAGACGATAAGTGGATGAACTCCCTGCGGAGATGCGGGTATTGAGGCGGAGGGGAGATACGCGCGACAGGTTGACAAAATTGGGTGCAGCCTCGACGAAAACTATAGCCCCCACGGAATTACTTGTGCAAGAGTCAACAGATAGACGAACAGGACGAAAGGATATTCACGAACCCAGCCAGCATACGAGGGTTTTGGTTGTACCACGACTCCCAGTTGATGTGACCGCCGGTGGACATGTCGACCTCATCCATCGAATTGCGATTGCGGTCGTAGGCGGCCAATATTCTGCGGTTGGCACTGGAAAAAATTAACAAACGGCATCGGACAGCAATAATAGAGACGCTCACGGAAGCGGATGAAGACCTATATAGGTGGGACGAAGGCTGAGAGCTTGCAACCGGATATCAAACACTCCGCATTTAGCTTTCGGGTCGCTGCAGATATCGAAAGGTCAGCACCGTAAGCAAGTAACAAACAATGACAGGATCACGAACAAATATACGCGATACACCTCAATATCCTCAAGAAACACGGTATCCGCCACCTCAGAGCCAGCGGAATCATCTTTATCGTCGTCAACACCGTCAGCAGCGGAGGGAAGATCGCCTCGAGTGACGCGCTGAAATTGGGCCATGGTCAAGGGAGCATCGCCGTCATTGTCGCCAAGTCCAGCGGTAGATATAGGAGGATAGCCAAGCTTGACAAGATAGCCAGCTAAACTTCCCGGGGGATGGCCGGAAGCGTTGACTTCGTCTTGGTCGGAATGATCGGACTTATCGACCTTGACGCCCGAAGGCCCAGACCTGTGCACGAGCGTTTAAGGCAATCACCGGTATTAGATAATAAATGAACGCACAGCGATTTTTTCTTGTGAGCTAAATGGGCCTTCTTCTTTGGGCTGGAGTCTTCGGCAGAATCACTAACAACGTCTTCGTGGTCGGGCGTTTTCGAGGCGGCTCGAGCTTTAGCCTTCCCCTTGCGCTTGGCAGAATTAGCGGCGCGGCTGGGGATAATGAAAAACAAGATAAATAACAGAACACACAGGTTGGATCGGAGACAGATGAACTCACGAATCGGACTCTGCAGCTTTGGACTGCTTAACGTCTTCAAGCAGATCCCCTACGAACGGTGGATCCCAATCGGGAGAATATCGAACAGGAGGCTTGCGACCAGTGGACATTCTAATGGAATCGCAATATGATCAGAGAAAGGATTGAAAGGAAGACAAACCCCCCGATGAGAAGTTTTCAAGGAAGACGCGATGCCGGCTTCAAGAGCTTGTTGATCGTGATCTATGCGTTTCTTGACCTTAGGAAGAGGTCGCGCTGCGCGTGAACCAGACGGCTGGGAACTGGCTGTCTGCTGCGCCAACAACCCATTGACTAGGGCAATCATAGCACTGTAAAGGACATCAGTACACGGTATGATGGTATAAATCAGAAAGAAGCCGCTCACGCATTCATTACAACCATCCACGATAGCGGGAGGGCTGGAAGGAAACGATTAGACGGCTAGAGACTAGACAGAAGGGACTCACTCCTGAGCCGGAGACGCCGGGTCTGGAGCGTCTTCATCGGTCTTCACACGCCCGGTGACGGTCAGGGCAGGAGGTTGAATGCCTTTCTTCGCCGCAGCGCTGGGACAATACTGTGTAAGTGACTGGGACCATCAACGAAGTAAAATAGTAGGGACGCACCTCCGCGTCAAGAGAGAAGGAGGCAATGCACTACAGATGCGGTGATAAACATTCGAGTAAAAGGCTATTGTGATGAGGAAATAGTGACCTAGCCTTTACGCCAGCAGGCTTGCGGAATACACTGTCGTCAACGTCCATCGCTGCAAGATCCCTGAAACAGCTACGTCGGCAAGGAACGTTATGATCCAAACAGCAGCTTACTCGTCGGACGTATCATCCACCTCAATGACATCGCCGCCGGCGGAAGCAGACGGCCTTGAGTCGCACAATATTCAGCAAATATAGTCGACACAAAACACGGATAAACAGCACCTTTTGGAACGCTTGCTGGGCGAAGGAGTGTCAGGAGGGGATCTGAGTGTATGTCCATCGCGGCCACGCCGAGCAGGCGATACAGACTCCCGTTTGACAGGACTGGGAGTCTCAGGAGGAGAACGAGCGGAGGGCCAGCCTCTATGAATTCGGGAAGGGGGAGGCGAGAGAGAGACTTCTGGAGAGTGAGCGGGCCGCTGTCCAGAGCGGACGCTTCCAAGGGACTTGGTGGGCGAAGAAAGAGGAGACCTGCATAATAATGGTGTAAGGTGCATGCCGCGTGGGCACTAATAATGATAATAATAATAAAAACGAACAGAGTCGGGTATCGGCGGACGGTGTCCTCAAACGGGTCACTGGCGAAGAGAAGGAGGATCAACGAGACGATGGAGGCCGCCAGGCAGCCAGGAAGTGAGCTCACCCGTCGTTTATGAAGTCCTGCTCATACCTGTAAGATAACAAGACAGATCAGCAAGTGCAAGCGGATGGTGGAGTGCCACATACTCATCGTCATAGTCTGCGCGGGCGACGTTGTCTGGCTCATCATCTGGCAATTGGTGACCGGCTGCATCTGCAGCCTCAACTAGTACACCATCCTCACTGCAGATCCATCAGTTCGCCGAAACAAACTCAATACGGAAGGCGCCCACGAATCTTCAGCCTCATCGTCGACGAAAGGCGAACTGGTAACTTTTTTAGAGCGGGATGCAGGCGACTTCGGTCTGGAAAGGATCAATATTTGCCTCAAGCACTAAGTGGAGGGGAATCAAACCAACTTTGGGCGGGGCCTGACAGGAGTTCTTGAGGTGCGAAGAGAGGAAACGATAGATGTTTAATCAGCGAACGGTGGACGAGCAAGTGCGACGCAGGCGCACCTCGGAGTTTTAGGCATAGCAGATTTGGGGGAAGGGGAGAGCAGGGGAAAGGACGAAACAAATTGGAGGGAGGGCTTGTATAAGCGGCTGAACCTGGCGTTGCACCGCGAAGGAAACCCAGTATTTATCTAAGTAGAGAACCACACCGTTCAAAGCAAGTAACGTACGAGTTGCACGATGGTAGCGTCATTAGACACCGCGCGGACGAAGTGAAACAGCACGATCTGGGAGAACAATGGGATCTGGAGAACAATGGCAGATATTTATCGGGCTTCGCTTGCATCAAGTACCCCGTATGGTCAGGGCAGCGTGGTTGACGCGGTCAATCGGCCAGACAACAGATAAGCGGAGGAAATATGGACAGGATCATGAAACAGCATTGCAATTTGTGAATTGATGTGGTCAACGTTTTGGGCGAAGATCTAGATTAGCCGGTTGAGGCGGTCAAAGTCGTCAGGTTAAAATACCGCACAATGGCAATCAAGAAAGCGGCCAGACTCACCGCTACAATCGACCCACGCACAGGTCAAATGGACAGCTTCTACGACAAGGAGGCTGCAGGTAAGTCGAGCACGATGACGAAGCCTCCTGCAGCACTGAGACTGGACAACAGGAACTACCCTCGAGAATTTTGCGAGACGCAGTAGGGAAGCGCTGGCGGCAAGAAATTTGCGCAGCACCGTCCACATGGCTGACCTGAAAGTGAGTACAAGGAGTAACGAACAGGCAGGATACTGACGAGCATACGGCAAGCTGCTTGAGGTCGACGTTAAAGAAACCAAAGCCGGTCGCAGGAACTGGAGATTCTGCGTAACCGAGGAAGACGACGACGAGCCGGACGAACTCGTCGTCCGCCTTCAAGGTATACTGACCAAGAACAACTTGGTTCCTAAGAACGTACAAGCGTAAGGAGCAGCAATACGAGGACCGTGATATATATTCACAGTTTAATTCAGATGCGCTCCAGGCAAGGCTCAATTCCTGTCGCAGCACCTAGAAGTGACCGGGGCTGGAACAGCTACGTTTCGCGAGGCCATGAGCAAAGTGCAAGTCGTATTCGACCGCTTCGCCAACCAGCTGGCGGGGATGGAATTAGCGCCCATAGCTGACGGTCAAGGTGATGGATCGGACACCTTTGTGGCGAGCAACAGAATCTTCTCTCTGAAATCCGACCTGCCGACCGAACAAGACAACTGCTTTGAGGACGGCGTAGACTCCGCGGGCTTTCTGCAGCGGCTGAAGAGGAACGAATACATTCACGCACCAGAGAACATCGTCAAATACTTGAGGAAAAGAAGTGGTGGACGCGCCGGGTGAGCCATTAAGTCCCGCATGCCTCGCACAAATTCTGAATTTCGTTCGAGGCTGGCATACGTCCACTTTTACCCCGGAGGCTTTCAAGTCGGAGACCTAGTAGAGATTCAAGTCAGCTTCGTAGCTGTCTCTGCCAGGTCGAAGGTGAAAGTGACCACGCGCCTACACGCAGTCACTCTGCTGGATTCCAAATACGCCGCGGTAAGACGTGTTCCTGAGGATATGCAGTGTCTAATCGTCTAAAAACAGGAGGCAGCGATAGCAAGAGCGAACGCCGCATTCACCAACCTGAGCAACCCGACGTTCAGGAAGCGAGTTGGCTACTTTGAGCAAGACGAGGAGGACGAGCGAAAAATGAAGAAGCAGAGGTCTCAGTCGCCAGCAGCGATGACAGACGGAGTGTAGTCCACTAAAAGATACAGTGTTGTCGTCTAGAGGTGTCGGAATTGTAGCCAGAATGCAAGTCCTCTGAACGAGCACGAGGGAGAAGAAAGAGAGCCGTAATGGTTACATAATGAACATCGGACCACAACGCCGTCAAGTCCGGCGACCGAAGAATCCGTACATCAACGTCGAATATATACTGACCGAGACACAGTACCCCGCCTTGCAATTCAACAATCCCAGGAGAATGGCATCTGAAAATACAACCATTGCAACACAGTCGCTTCAAAAAAATTGGCAAGCCGAATTGCCGACGGTCGGATCAAGCGGACATTGAAATATATAAGTTTGCAAGTCAGAGCGAGCGAACAAAGTGCGCAAAAGTAAAAACAAAGGGAGAGACAGGAGACTTCATATGGCATTAAAATATTCAAGGACATGGTTACCGTATGGCATTAAAATATTCAAGGACATGGTTACAAGTCTGGATTACAACGCTGGACACGCAATCAACGTGTGGACACTAGCACGAATATGCTCGACAAGAACGGAGTCGGTGTAGGTAAGAGGGTAAAGCAAATCGTGCGTGTAGTCCAAGGTGTCTAAGGCATAGTGAGGATCAGCTTTACGTGCGAGGACGAATGCCGCGACGCGCGCGACATGCTCGCCGGACAACGTCAAAACTCGAAGGGAGGGGCAAAGCCAGGGATGAGCGCACAAGGCATCTAAATAAAAGACCTGAGACCCGCTGATGTCGAGAGTTGTCAGCGAATCGAGGCGTTGGAGTAATGTTTCGATATGGTCGACGCCGTTGGTAGTGTTGACAGGGCCAGCGATGGTGAGGTCGGTGATGGCGGAGAAGATTTCCAGATCCAGCGCAAACGACCAGGCGAGGCGGTTGAAGTCGATGCAGACGAGGGTGGTTAGGGAGGGAAAGGAACCCATCGACAAGACCCAAAGGATCCACTTGCTGTCGGCGGTGTAGATTATCTGGAGAACCTGCAACGCCCTGACCACGAACCAGGGGACATCAACACCAGGCACGAAACGAACACCGCCGCCCCACAACACCAACTCGTGTAGGTTCGGTGACGCAGAGATGGCGGAGATGAAGTCGGGAACGGAGGGCCATGCGGGACGGGGGACTGCGCGGATCTCGAGATAGGTGAGGCGGCCGAAATAAGCGTCGTTGCCCCACGGAAGGGCGGCCATGATGACACGCAGATACGTGAGGACCGGCATGTCGCTATTGAAGATGGTGGGCGGGCAGACGAACAAGCCGTCGCATCGACGGCGAGACCCTACGGCGGGCGGGCAGGTGAACAGGAAATGCTCCAGTCGAGGGGCAGAGACTTTGCCCAATGCGCCGAGGACAGCCATCAAAAAGCTGTCCGAGTCGCACCAGATGCAGACCCGCTTCCACTGTTGGACGGTGGGCAGGACGAGATTGAGACATTCGACCGCCGTGTCGACGCGGGTGGAAAGGTCCGGTGAAGGATCGACGGATTCCGCGGCGACGAAAGACAATTTGTAACGAAGGTTGACGTCGAACATGATGTTGACATGCAAATCCCGGTCGCCGACCTTATTGACATGGTGTAGGACGTAATCGGCGGGGGTGGAGCAATTGACGAGGAGCCGGGTCCAAAAATCGGTGCAAGAATCAATGACGTTGGCGATGTGCGGGTGAACGAGACGGAGTTGCTCGCGGAGGTCCATGTAGGTCAAGAAAGTGAGGTCGTCCAGCTCATCCCCCAACACGTAATGGATTATGGGGATCCACACCTCGGGTGGGAAGGAGGCCAAGACGCCAGGTAGAGGCGGAACGTCCCGACCTGACCCATAAATATTAGTGCCAACGCTGAAACCATTTGCAATTTACGAACCTGTTTCAGCCGATGCGACGGCAGGGCTAACTACAGTGATTTCCTCTGGCTCTTCGGCGAGTACGAGCTCAGCAGGATTTTTGGCGACGACGGCGGTCGATGGTTCACCTAAAGTAAAACACAGTGGTTATACGGTTATAACACGGGAGGAAGAAGACCAATGAATAAGCTCACCATGAACACACTCAGCAAGACTGCTTTCCGACAGGCGCCCGACGACTAGATCCAACGAGGCTGCAGCAAAAGAGTCAACGAGACGCCGAGGAACCAGCGGGTACGCGGCAGTCTAAATTTTACTCAACTCGCGAACGGGCTCCTGCAGCGATGCGGTACCGCGAACAAGAAAGGAAGTGGGCTGGCGTCCTGATCGCCTGAAACAGACGTTAATGGCATCGACAGCGACGATACGACCAACATACCAAAGTTCATCATCGTCACAAAAGAGGGAATCGACAGTGACACCGTAGGCAGCAGAGAAGCGGACTCGGAGGAGGACGAAGTCATGGGAGTGCTAATATGGGGAGAATGCGAATAGGTCGAGACAACAGCGCAAAAAACACGACGAAGACAGGATATAAAGTCAACGGCACGGGTACTTATCGAGGCACGCAAGCAGAACGTCAAGAGCCGCGATGCGTCGGACGACGAAACCCAGGATCCCAGATCTGAATCTAAAGACGAACGAAACATGGATGAGTAAAAGAAGCAACCCGATAGAATGGAAGGATAAAAAAAAAAGTGAAAAAGACCCTAATCGGGTGCAATACACTCGGGAAGCAACCACGAGGAGCGCCAGAAGTCAGGACCAGTCAATCGGATAATCAAGCGCACAGGAAGCAAGCATTTTGCAGATTTCCATCAGATCAGAGCGATAGGTCCTAAAGGTTAAGCGATGAAAGATGATGCGACGCGAACAACAGGAAGCAATAGAATATAATTACCCAGGTAACATTAATCAATCGGAAAGGCAGAACAATACGGGTAGCTACCCCGCCCATCAAGCACGTCTCCAAACCCACTCGTGGTATCCTCGGCTAACGGGCACCACAGTTACACGACCGACGTTCGTGCGGAGCCAAACTTCATCCGCGGGAGGAATTGAGCGGAGAGCTTCCGCGTCATGTATCACCAACGCGTCAAGCGAGCGAGTGCGCAGTCCACGCAGGCCCAGCAAGGCACGCATGAGCCCGAGCGTTCGCACTCCAACTACTATCTCCGAAAGATACGGGCACACCACGCGACGCTCGCCGGTGGCTGGGGGATGGAAGCTGGCGACCCAAAACGATTCCAGAAGTGACGTCTCGACGGGCGCCGGGTGAGGCCAGCCGACGGCAGACGGGTGGAGCGCCTGAGCAAAAGTGCTAGATGCTTTGGAGATATCTAGTCGGGTGAGGCACGGCATCATTGAATACATGCATGCGATCGTGGTGATTTGATTGCAAGACCCGGCGATGGTGAGTGTCGTGAGAAGGGTGAGGGAGCGCTCGAAAGAGAAGATGTGGTCCAGGTCCATGTCCATCGCGAGGGTGAAAGACAGGGATCGAAGGGAGGGCATGTCGCTGCTCCAGAGGAGATAGGACGTGTTGTCGGCGCAGAAACATATATCGAGCTCCACTAGCGACTTGAAGCAGAGGGGTGGACGGGGGTGCGGCCAGTAGGCACCACACGCAAAGTGTCGGATGGAAAAGCGGGTGAGGTGGGGCGCCGACTCGATTATCCTGACCATCTGCGTCCATGCAGGCGGCACCATTGGTCTGAGGCGATCATGGAGCACAATCGTAGTGGCCTCTTGGAACGGCAATGTGTTATCCCAATCGAATTGGGCAGAAATACTGCAGCGAAATCATAGTAAGTCACCAATCGGTCGTATAAAGCCGCTTCTCACTCGCTGGAATTAATGATAGGCTGACCAGACCCGACGGGTGGGTACCACACGGTGCACCGGGTCGCTGGTGAACCAGTCTGGCATTTAACGCGTGTTTTGCGGAGCATGAAGAGGTAAAGTTACGAACCGATCACCAAACAGCGGCAAACCATTACACCGGTTGATTAAATTGACATAGGCGTCAAGTCGAGGACGCAACGAACGGTACAAAAGAATAAGACTGGTATTGAAGTGGGCGACTACGTCAAAGGCTAGACTAAATTTATTCGATCAATAAATCGACACGCTGAGACGCAAACCACATAAATACACCTTGGTCGATCTCACCCGAGGGACGACACACTACAACCTGCGTGAGCCGAGGAAAACAAGCCAACATCCGGTACTCCACCATCGTCTGGACGGCGGCAAGCGGGATATCGGATAGTAGGATGGAGGACAAGCGCGGGCACGCGTTCCAGTTGGGTCCGAGAACCTGGGAAGGACGACGAGAAGCACGGACGAAATCGTGGAAGTACTGAGCAGAAGCGAGTCGAAGGTCGATCCGGTGCAATCTGTGGAAAAGCGAACACAGCGCAAAAAAATCGCTGCCTCCGGGTCCATCCCCCACCAAAACGAACTCCTCTATGCTGGTGAGCAGGGCGGAGCAGACGGTGAGGAGGCCGACGTCGTTGGGTGCAGAGATACGCGCGGTAATGGACCGGATGTAAGGCGCGTTAAGCTTCGAGACCATCTGCGCCATGGAATACAGACCTCGGAACGTGACATCAAGACGACGCAACGACACGAGGGGCGCGGTGCACGTAAGGGCCTCGAAATCGCCACGAAATATGAGGCCATCGAGCGTGAGATCGACGAGATGATACGAGTTGAGGAGGACAGTCAAGATGTCCTGCCAAAGGACGTCTCGAGTGGAGGGGTGGATAATGCGGGCAGCGGCTTCGTCGCGAGAGGTGGAGAAAGTGATCGTTGGGATAACCACATCGCCGGCGGTCCACGTCAAGAATGCAACGGGAGGGAACGGGGCGCCAAAGGGGGGCAGGGAGGAGAACCCAAAGCGCGACATGCACCACGGTACGAAGCGCTCGTAAGAGGCGACACGGAAGGACACGACAAGCGACGACAGCATGGTGGGGCTGGTCCACTCCAATCCATCCAGCACGCGCTCCAAAATATCGGCATCATCAGCGTCGACTTCGAGCCGGGCACAACGCTCCATGTCGAGGCTGATGATGTGTGTGGCGTCCGTAACGAAGGTCTCGAAATTGCATCGCTTGTCGTTGAAAGTGAGCGGAACAGCGGACGGCGAACGTGTGGCACGGAAGGCGATATAAAGTGGATTATCGTCAGGGGCCAAGTCCAGGGTATCGGCCAAATGGGTGAGCGGCACACGGGGGGTGACCAGGATGCGGGACCAGAAGTCGGGCATGGATTGTACAAGTGCCCGAAGCCACGTCGTCGACGCGAGCAATGCGCAGCGGACTACAACGAACTCCAAAGTGGGAATGGAAGTGTCGGTTGCAAGTTCTTCGAGGGCAGAAACCACGAGCTCCGCACACAGATTTGGGCGCAGCGCTTCAAGCTGCAGAGCGGAATGAACAACCATGGAAGTATAAACGGATAGTAAACTCACAGGTGAAGCAACCGGACTACCAGGAGGAAGTGCATGCGTCCCCGCAACCATATGGGTAGTAGGCGCGGAATCGGACTGGAGCTCACTACTGGCAGCTTTAGAGAAACCTTCAGCCAACACCAAGCTACAAGAAACGGCCGACTCACCTGGAGATTCGGAGTCCGCCATCTAGCTATACACTGATATGCTGTGGGAGGACGGGGGAGGATAATGAGCAAAAACCGCGCACGGTTAAGGCCGACTGCCACGCACCGGTTTACAGAGGCGAAGTCAGTCCGCGGGTGCAGCAAGCCAGGAGATACCGCCAAGAAACATACACCAGACAGCCCAATGATATAACATAGAAGCAAACCGAAGAAAAGAGGGCCAGCGCTCAGCGCAGCCGACGAACAATGGGAGTGGAGAACAATGGAGAGATGGGATCAAATTAACGGCAGTGACGGCACATGTCCAAGCAGTCATTCGGCGTCCGAACGAAACAAGGTCTCACGCGGAGCGAGGCGATCAGCAACCAAGGCCTGCTGACAAGGACGCGGCAACAATTCGTGCGTTTTGATATGAGACCGTTATTGTTTTATTTTTTTATTTGGTTCAGGGTCGACTGCAAAGAACGATCCGATCGGGAAATGGAGCACAAACACCATTTATTCAGGTACAGACACAAGCACTAGCTAGCGTAGGCAGAAGTATACCCCTGCTGGCCAATCCAAGTATGCGCGGTAGGTGACCGCAACAGCCGAGACGCCATACCGCCAGATACAACATAAGGCAGACGAGTCGCGTGGTTGAAAGTAACAGCGAAATCAGGTACCATAATAAAAAGCCAATGCAGCTCCCGACGCATGTGTTCGTAGTTGTCGGGCTTGTCCAGCCGAATAGTGTGGATGCCTACCAAGTCGGGATCCGCCGCGTTGTGCTCCGCGACGAGGTTGACAATCTCGACGACAGATCGCCAATCAACGCGCGGAAGATACAGCGCGCGAAGGCTACCTGCCAAGCAGGACTGACCAAATTGAACCCTGGACAACGCCCACTCGCGATAAATCTCGAAGGCCTCCTCCCCAGCGTGCGTCAAGTCGAGGACCTCCAGTCTCGTTAGATAGGTGTAGAGATTGCTGAGGGAGATATAATCGCCGATTTCGGAGTAGACGCGGAAGGTGAGGAGGCGGGAAAGGATGTCGGGACGTGCAAGCAGGCAATACACGTAGTCATACACGTCCCGAACGGTGAGGTCGACCAGAGACGGTACATCTAGCGATGCGAAAAGAGCACCGACAAAAACACCACGATGGAATTCGATGTCGAGGGTGGTGAGCGTTAGAGACCGGAGGGAAAATCCAACAGGAATTGGGAAAGGAGGGATTGCGCCTATCCGAAGTCGGAGGAGCTCCTCCGCAAAGTCAAACAAGGCCAACAAAAGCTCTATCGGCACGACACCGGTGCAGCCACAATCAGCAAGTTCGACCTCCTTGACGTCGCGGTAGGTCTCGGCAGACAGCCGGACGCAAAACGCCGATGTCCGCATCAGATGAGGAGGGTGGACGGCGAACCAAGGCAACCCAAGTCTCTGCCCGACATGCGCCACAGGGGGCAGAGTCGGGTACCCGCCATATGCCGGCATGCACAGGTAGGATACTTCCAAGTCGCGGAGACTGGAGACGTCTAGAGGGTAGCACAGGTCACTGACTTGCTTGAAGACGATTGGACTCTCGGTTTCGAACGCGAAGGACATCCAGCGATTCGAGGTGCTGGATAAGACGAGGAAGATGGAGTCGACGAAGTCCTGACGAGACTGCGCTGTGGCGGACATGCCTCCTATGGTGTAAAGGTCGCGGAGTGCGAGCCGGACATGCATGGGACCGTTGCCGCACTTGGCAACATAAAATTTGAGGGCGCGAATGGAAAGGTCGTGGAAAACGGTTATGTGGCTCCAGAAAATGGGGGAGTGATACACGCCATCCTACGAGCAAGGTCAGCAGGGGTACCATTCGAACAGACTCGAGACTGACCTGCCAATCCTTGGAAACAGACGCGATAGCCGCTCTATCGAGGATGGATCGCTGCGGCGAAGAAGCCGGGTCGTTGACTAACGCGGCAGTTATCTTGAGCCAGAGGTCAAAAGGGAAGCGAAAGCCCTGGGAAACAAAGAACACGGTTAAATACAGCGACAATAAAATCACATGAACAAAAGAGAGAGAGAAAAGACATACCGAGCTGACTGATGTCAGGGAGGCAGCATGCTCGCCGAGCGGACATTCCATGGGGAGCACTGAAGTAAGTGAGCGACGGAGCGGAGCGTAGACCAAGTAGATAACTCGATTCAAAGGGAGGAGAGAACAACCAGATGAACTCGGAAGTGCGGCTCTAAATGTGGAGCAGCAGCATGCGAGGCGATCACGACCGATGTGGCCCATTTGGCGAACAATGGAATATCGAAGGAGAGAACAACGGGACCAAGCGTCCCGCGATGCGACCGCACGATCTGACGGCGGGGCCTGGCTTCGCCCGATACGATCTCGCGTATAACCAATATATCTAAATCCCACGCACCAGAACAATGAGGAAAGCAATATCAGAAACAAAAAAACAACAGTAAATGCGGAGCAAACACAAGGCAAAGCACGCTGCGTACCGGACAACTCTGGCCGGTCGAGCACCCATCAGATCCAAAGCACAGGCAAGGTCGCTACTCCTTTCCCTGCACTACCCATGTCGACTCTCCCCAAAAACACGCTGAGAAAAGCCGCCGGACTGTTCAGGGCGAAGCCCAGAACGATATCCAACTCCAACAAGGACCTGGTACGTCTTCGGAGACGAGGGAAATCAACACACGGAGGCTAATCCTCGAGACAGACAGAGGGCGTCGAAGCTAAAGAGAGTCAGGTAAAGTCACTCGCACAAAATTTAACACGCACCTGAGGACGCCCTGATAGGCTTTCCCCGAGACCTACACAGTCACAGAGCTGTCGACGGAGTACCAGGTCAACAACGCGCTGCGCGAGATCAAATCAGGCGTTGTCGGCGTCGACACAGAATTCACAGAGAGAACGCCAACAGACAACGAGCGCCTCGTGATGGGTTACTTTCCGTACTCACCCGGGCAGCGAAAGGGCGCTATAACTGGATTGCAGATCATAGAACTGCACACCGGATTCGACGTAGCCTGGGACAACGTCAGCATCCGCCTGATCCAGGTCGCCTACAAAGATACCGTGTGGGTTATCGACATGAGGGCTGTAAAAAGTGAGTACTACCCGCAAAACGAACAGCAAGGACTGACCGTCCAAAATCAAGGCATACCCAAGGAGCTCAAAAGGGTTCTTCAAAGCCCCGACATCACCAAGGCGGGGGTGGGACTAATTAAAGACATAGCAGTTATCTGGGACGACTTGCGATTAGAGATGAAGAATTTGGTCGACGTAGGCATGATGGCCAAACTGACGCTCGCCGAGAAGCACGGCAAAATCGGATACGGCAATCTCAGTCTGAAAGTCAGCGTCGAAGACATCCTCGGTTACAAGATAGACAAGGAGCTATCTCAGAGCGACTGGGCGCCCAAGAAGCTGAGCGACAATGAAGAAGTATGGGTTGGTCCACAGGCGGACCTGAGTGGTGTCAAGGTCGTGCTGGCCGGAGGTCGAGCCTTGGAGGTAAATTGGATGTGGTGACTGGGAAATGTTTGCTGAAGCCGTGGATGAAGGAGGAGGGGAAATAAAAGGGGTAACTTAGCTTGAATAGACTCAAATGAGCGTGGATTCGTCGCAGATTCTCAGCAAGTGTGTGGATTCATCGTGGTAAGAGGTAAAGAGAGCGTGCGAGTCCGGACAAGCAGTAACAAATATGTACGTAAATAGTCCGTAGTTGAAAAAGAGCCGCAGCTCGGAGGAAGACCGTCACCGAATGGACAATCCGGGAGCTACGCAAAGACGTGATAGGGAGAGAACGTCCCCCGCAAGACGTTGACGAGTGGGTGCCCAATCCACCGTCGACTCGATCCCCGGCGTAGTCCGAGAAAGCCGAAGGTTGAGATCCAACCCGTCGCGTTGGCGGTAGGTAAGAGAAAATTAAGTGTGAGTCTGTGGTATATGGGTAGGTGAGTAATGAGGTGAGGTAGATGGTGAAAAACGCGTAGCGTAATATTTGGAGCGTGAACGAATATCTATGGTTCAAAATGTCAGTTGAATGGGTTGCGAATAAAATACGTATCATGGCGGTCGCGGAGGTGTGAGGTATTTCTGAGAGGGACGGTGGGATGAGGATGGGTGTATGTGTAGAATGCGTGAGATGTTCGGTGTGTGGCGGTAGAATAAAATGTGGCGGGGTTTGGTTGAAAATCTTGTTTTGAAGTTGAAATCGGCTCGAAGCCCGAAGGCGATGAGCGGGGCGAGTCGCACTTCCACAGAGGGGGGGTACTTTGGATTTCGCCCTCGAAATCACTGGAGGACGAGAGAATCAGTAGTGTAATGAGTAATAATGAGGGGCGAGGGGGCGTAAGAAATAGTTGAAAATCCAACAGAGTCAGGGTTGCGCACGGCTCGACGAGCGTCGCGTGGCAATATGGCGCGGAGAGATAGTTAGTTGAAATCAAATCCTGCTTGGGTATACACTCGAAATTATGGTCAGTGTGCACGCGGAGTAAGGTAAGAACAACACAGAGATAAAGTGATTGAATGATTGAGGATATGCGGTGGAAGGTGGTGGATACAAGGTGAAGGAATGATTCAGGAGCGAACTCAGCTTTGAGTCGCGCGCGCGGGAAGGCAAACCTCAGCTCAGGAGCCAGAATTGCGTCTTGGTAACTGGGAGGATCATCCTTTGGCTCGACGACGACTGGGGTTTCGAGGCGGAGTTCAAGTTGCTCTGGAACGAAATCAAGGACATTAGATGTGTGCGGAGAGAAAGGCTGTGGCTCAGCTCGGGTTGAAGGCGCAGTTGGGCTCGGTGGCTCGAGTTCAGTAAAAAGTTCAAAAGGGGCGCACAAATCGTTATCGATGGTTTCGTTGTATGATGCGGTTGAACTGGCGTCGTCGATGGATATCGTCGCCTCTGAGTCGGAGTTGCTGGTAGCTACGCGGTCAAGAATCTGCTCAAGGTAATATTCAGTGATGGACTCGCACTCAGGATTGAGAAAAAGGTGCGGAAATGGAGAATCAGAAAGGGGACTCAGCAGCGCGCAGTAGAGGTCATAGACACTCTCAATGTTGTCCTCGTCGGTGGAGAAATACATTGGATCGTTGGAATCGGGATCCGGAGTGTTTGGAAACTTCTCGCACACGGAATCAACTTGAGCGGAATATATCTCGGATAGGGTGAGCTCTAGAAGTGAATCAGTGACGGAGTCGAACTCGGAATGAGGTGCGGAGGGGCTAGGTGAATGTGAATGCAGATCAACTGGCGGAATGGCCGCGTAACGATCGAGGATAACATCAAACTCCGACTCGGATGGTGGTGTGGGAGTGAAAGTTGAACAGGATTCAAGAGGACTTAGCTTATTTGAGACAAGCGCCAGATAGATCTCCAACATAGTGTCGAAATCAGAGCACGCTCGCGGACTGTTGAGTGCGATGCAGTCTTGCTCGGTGTAAATGAGCTCTAGGAATAATTCAGTGATGGATTCAGACTCAGAATGGAACGCGGAGTGGCTAAGTGGAACTGCCTCAAATGCTCCGTAGCAATCAAGGATGAAATTGAGGTCGGGCTCGGAACACAGGGTAGGAAGTGAAGTTGAAAAAGATTCAAAATGACTCAGCTGGACTGGCTCGGGTGTTGAATAAAGATCGAGGATGGCGTCGAGCTCGTGGTGCATTGATGGTTGGTCGAGTTCGATGACTTGGGCATCGCGCGGAGGCCAACACTCGGTCGTAACTGTATCTGATTCAATGTAATCAACAGTACTCGAGGGGAGAATTGAACTTAGCTCGGATTGGGAATCAAAATCATTGTCCATGGATGGGTATGAGTCAAAGACGCCGTCGACATCGCTATCTGAGGTGGTACTGAAGTCAGAACACTCGGAGGTAGGAGCAGAACTCAGCTGGAACTCGGGATAATCTTGATATTCGCCGGAAAGATAGCGCTCCAATTCGTCGTTGACCTCTCGTGAAACCTCGTTGTCCACGTCGGCTGCTTGATCCTCGATGAATCGAGTACGGACGCAATTCGGTTGGCGTGGATTACCTGCAAACTGTGTTAGCGCGGATGAGACGTAAAGAAGACGCTCATCATCGAAGGGGTCCTCAAACTCGAGAACTTCAGTTAGCCGTTCAGGGGAGGGGGGGTACTTTGAATTCTTCTTCCACTGGGCTCGAATAATCCGCGGCGTCGTCGAAGTTTGGATCGATCTCTTCAATGTAAGGGGTTTCTTCGGTCTCGAGCTCGAGTGGCGATGGCGTGGGAGATGGTGAGAGGGAGCGGTAGTCTTCGTGTGGAAGTGTGGTTGAAATAGGTGCTGGTTCGGCCGGTGCACACTCGAACGAAACGTTGGGGCGCATTGCTGACGCGTGCGGATCGGGCGGTGAGTACGTAGGCGCAGTAGACGCTGGAGGCGATGCGGGACGCTCGGCGGAGTGGTGGAGATACCCCCAAACGTCGGGGCACAGCGTGTCGGGATCGAAGTGGGAATAAAGTATGTCAACAGAGTCAGTAAACGGAATCGGGTTGGAACGCGTACGTTGGCTCTCAGGCACTCGCGAGAAGAACCAGTCTTTGATTGCGCTGGGTATGCCGCTCACGAAGTAGACGTCGCGTTGCGCGGTCGTAATCTCGCGCTGCTTGAGTAATGGCGCCGCAATGTACTGAAAACGACGTAAGTATTGCTCAACCTCGACTTTGGTGCGAAACGGGGACGTAGCGGATTGCTCCTGGCAGAACTCAATCAGCTCTCGCTCGGTGGTACGTCTGTCCTCGTCGTCGGATCCGTACAGGAGTAACATCTGTTGCTGCGCTGACTTCCAGGTTCGATTCGGCACATCGTCATCGAGCTCGGGGATGTACTTGATGACCTCGCGCACTCGGTCCGATGAATATCGCACTATGAAGGTAACGAGCTCGTCAGCGTCTGTTATTCCCGCGTTTAAACCGTGTTGAAGAATCAATTGGAGGAAGGTTCGAACACCGCGCTCATCGAAATATGGAGCATTCGGCGTGCGCGGGATGGGCATGGGCGTGAGGAGAACAATTTGTGAAGGAGTGGTTGGGAGCAGGCTCATTGTCGCTCGGAGAATGGTATATTGTAAGGAAGGAGTGTGTAAGAACGAATTTTATGGAATGTGATGGGAGGAAGGGACAAAAATGAGGATTGAGGCACTCAGCTCGAAGCCAGCAACGGAAAACCAACACCCCTCGCGGTGGGCTCCACTGAAGAAGTATGGGTTGGTCCACAGGCGGACCTGAGTGGTGTCAAGGTCGTGCTGGCCGGAGGTCGAGCCTTGGAGGTAAATTGGATGTGGTGACTGGGAAATGTTTGCTGAAGCCGTGGATGAAGGAGGAGGGGAAATAAAAGGGGTAACTTAGCTTGAATAGACTCAAATGAGCGTGGATTCGTCGCAGATTCTCAGCAAGTGTGTGGATTCATCGTGGTAAGAGGTAAAGAGAGCGTGCGAGTCCGGACAAGCAGTAACAAATATGTACGTAAATAGTCCGTAGTTGAAAAAGAGCCGCAGCTCGGAGGAAGACCGTCACCGAATGGACAATCCGGGAGCTACGCAAAGACGTGATAGGGAGAGAACGTCCCCCGCAAGACGTTGACGAGTGGGTGCCCAATCCACCGTCGACTCGATCCCCGGCGTAGTCCGAGAAAGCCGAAGGTTGAGATCCAACCCGTCGCGTTGGCGGTAGGTAAGAGAAAATTAAGTGTGAGTCTGTGGTATATGGGTAGGTGAGTAATGAGGTGAGGTAGATGGTGAAAAACGCGTAGCGTAATATTTGGAGCGTGAACGAATATCTATGGTTCAAAATGTCAGTTGAATGGGTTGCGAATAAAATACGTATCATGGCGGTCGCGGAGGTGTGAGGTATTTCTGAGAGGGACGGTGGGATGAGGATGGGTGTATGTGTAGAATGCGTGAGATGTTCGGTGTGTGGCGGTAGAATAAAATGTGGCGGGGTTTGGTTGAAAATCTTGTTTTGAAGTTGAAATCGGCTCGAAGCCCGAAGGCGATGAGCGGGGCGAGTCGCACTTCCACAACGAACAGATCAAATGTAAGCAAATAATATATATATCCAAGGGCCTGCTAGACTGACCACAACGAAGACGCCGCGCTCGACACCGTTGCGTCACTGAGGCTGCACGAAGTCCTGTCGGGGCCGGACGGAGGGGTGGCAATGAAAAGCAGAGAGGTGGAGAGCCCTATTCCCAGCGCATGGTACACATTCAACACCAAGGCTGGCGAGCCTACCAGGGTGAAGTTGGGAGCGGACGGCCAAGAAATCGCATGGAAGACGTCAGACTGCACGTGGTTTGCAGGGAACAGGTTCCAGGGATACCCATGAGGAGAAGAGGCAGTAGTTTGAAGGATGCGGACACCAGGCCACGTAGATAGAATGGCAAAAAAACGTGAACGAGCAACGAGAGACGGAGAAGAAGAGAAGGCAATCATAAAGCAATCCGGTCATCGAAAATTATAACCTTAACCCTACCATGAATGTAAGCCGGAGAAACTTCAAAAATTGTGATGAACATGAGGTAAACTACCATAGGGAGCCCAAAAGATCCACGAACATTTCCTTAGATAGAAATGAAACCCCCACGAATCATCTACGTCACCTAGGAAAAACGCTTTCAGGTAGCGCAAAATCTCGGATCGAAGACCGAGTTAAAGATATTCATCTTATAACTCGGAATCCACAAGACCCAGATTCACCGCCCTTCTCCTCTCCGGGGTGAATTTTTTGAAGGCACCACGGCTGTCGGCATATTTTGCACCTTCCTCGAGGAGATCACGGACAGGCGCAACAGCCGTGGTGTTGTCGGGGTCGTTCGCGGGACGATCGACGACGTACTCCTGTAGCTGCTCCTGCTGGAGGGCGTCCGCGAGTGCCTTGACCTCCTTCGACATGTCGGGAACCGTGTGACGTTCGCCGTATCCGGTGATATTGAAGGTCTTTTGCACGGTCCGCATCGTGTCGCGAAGGGTAAATATACAGACGGTTATCATGGAGAGCCACTCCCACGACCGGTTTGAGCCTTTGGCGTTATAAATTATCTGGTGATGGATTAGAATGTGTGCAGTCGTCAGACGCGTTGCGTACTTTGGCCCAAAAGTTTTGATGTTCTTGGAACAGATCCACTTCTTTGAAGCTATACGGACGACCGGTGAGGTTAACGAGCCAGTTGTGGAGGAAGTAGCGCCTGAGGTAGAGTCAAGTAGCGTCGAGGAAGACGGCAAGAACACGTACTTGAGAATGGGATCATAGCGGTCGATGCGACGCAGAGTCTCGAAAATTGCGTCCGCATACTTGGGCATAGTTTTGGGAGACCTCATCATCACCATCCAGACCTGGAGGACGTTGACGACCCGGCCGATATCACCTTTCTTGATGGCGGCGACGAATTCGATGTAGAAGAGGGTGTCGCGATTGAGGAGGACGACGTTTTCGTGGGAGATGTCGCGGTGGGGGAGAGATCGCAGGTCGTCGACGGCTTGGGTGGTAAACAACTTGCGGTAGACTCGCTCTGCGACGGTATTGAAGTCGTCCATCGTCGCGGTCTTTGCCCAGGTGTCCAGATTAGAAGCACCACAATGGACACGGAAGCCGTCCGTGACGTGCGCCGCGAGCGAAATTTGGAGGAGCTCGTGGGACGGCTTCCACGGTGCTGCTTTCTTCGCCTTCCATCCAGCTGAGATTGGCTTGCGCTTCAAGAGTTGCGTGTGCTCCCACCAGAGGCTCCCGGGCCACAGAGAGTTTGGCTGTCCCCAGTGCTCGTTGATGACGAGCCGACAGCCGGCCATCTTCGCGTGGAACAGCCCGAAGCGGCGTATGGAGGCCTTCATGCCATCGATAGGGCCATCGCTGTTGCGGCGCGCGGCCTCGACCTTAAGAGGAAGGAGGTTAGCATATATCCTCGCAAAACAGCGGCGAACAAACACACCTTATCGACGAGAGAATCCGTGAGCAGGTCGCCGTCAGTGAACATGAGTCCGTGGGCACGGAGGTCATCGTCGGTGACTCCGAGGCTGCGAAGGATTTGCGCGTAGACGCGAATAGTGCCCTCGATACTGGACTCGTCGTCGTGCATGGCCGGCAACGGAAACTGGTCCGTTTTGTGGACGGCAATAGGGTCCACCTCGGGCTCGGGGAAGTCCTTGAATGCCTTGCTCAGATGCTCCAGGTTCTTGATATTTTCCAGCGCAATCCGCTTGAGCTGCCACAAACAGCATTTTCCGAGCTGCTCCGCGCTTTCGGGTGACGGCAGGACGTCGTCGAGGCTCAAGTCCATGACTGGATGTGTCGTCGTGCGTAGGGGCTTCATGGAAAGGGGGAGCGTGTCGAGTGGTGTTGCGCCGTGAGCAAACGGATTCCACATGGGAATGGCAGTTGCTGTTGTGCCGTTATCGAAGTGGTTCCCCGAATTCAGCCGCTGGGATTCGACGCGGAACGCGATGTTGAGGTTGTCCCACACAATGAAGCACATCTGCGTCTTGAGAAGCCGCTTGAAGCGCGCGACGCCTTCCTCGGACAGCGCTTGAATATGTCTGCGAATGGTGGTGTACGAGGTCGATAGCCCGGCATGCGCAAGTACCTCCATCTCTCGTTTTGAAGCGCCGGAACCAAGCAGAAAGAGGCCGATGACGACCTGGTAATTGTTTGCAGCCTGGGAGCGCGAGATACTGAGCATGGCGCAGGCGGTGGTGAAGACCTGGAGGTAACATCAAGTATCCCAATCGGGCAAAGTGGACCCACAAACTTACGAGTCTCTTCTGGCGTCTCGCCTCGCCTTGCTCCTTGCGCCGCGTCGCCTTGCTCGGGATAGCAGTCGTCTCCAGTATCCTCCAAAGAGTGGGGGCAATTTCCTCCAACTGATTTCCAAGCTGCTCCATGGAGAATTCCTCCAGCAACTGAAAGATGCTTGCGCCCTCCTCCCGAGTCAGGAGATCTTGGATAGCCTTCCCCTCCTTCTGCAGCACCCTCTCCAGCTGCTCGTCGAACCTTTCGTCAAGGTACTCCTGCCCAATTGCAGGTACCCGGTCAAATATCGTCGCCACGATCTGCCTCCCATGCGACTTTAAGAATCGGGTGACATTCGCGGAGGTTTGAGCGTCTCCCCCGGGCATTGTCACGGTCTCGAAGAGCTCCATGAGATTTGAGAACCCCGCACCGCCTTCTTCTTCTGCCAAGGTCAGTTTCTCAATAAACTCCTGTGCCTTGAGACGCTTTCTGGCCAACTCTGCAGCTGTTGCTTCTGCCTCTAGAATTTTCTGCTGAGCCAGGTCATCCGCCTTCTTCTTCGCGGTCTCGGTCCTGGCCTCCGCCCTACGTGTTTGTGCACTGGATCGGATCTCGGCGCGCGTCTCACTCGTCAAATTGGCTTGAAAGCCGCGCGAGTTTCTTTGGGCCTGCGGTGCTCGAGGACGTCGGCTGTGCGACTTCACTGGTGTTGTCTCAAGCATGGTAGGAGTTGTGGGGGAGGGCATTTGGGTTGGAGATTCGGAGACTGCCCGCGGCCGGTCTTTTCGAGGTGTGGTGCAAGCGGCACTGGTGGACGGTTCGTTGCTCGGTAGACGGCCAACCAGTCGAGACATGAGGTCGGGGAGTGGACGCAAAGTGTCTCCGTTGTCGTCGTCCTCAATCTGCGGTGTGTCTTCCATGTAATCTGGCCCAGGGGATACCGGAGCACTGCTGGTCTGGAAGAACACCTCCTCGTCGTGTTGCTGACGGGCCCGCTTCGGCGACGACGAAGCATGGTAGTCGGAGGAAGCATGGTAGTCGGAGTCGGAGTCCCGTACCCGTTTGCGTAGGAATACCATTTGTTCTGCGCAAGGAAAATGGGACGTGATAATTAGGAGAAGTCCCAATCGGGTCCGGCTCGTTTTTGCTCTCGCACCGTCGCCTTAAATCGCACAAAAAAAAGCTCGCATGAGGAGTCTTGTATTTTAGTTTAGAAGACAACTGTCTCCTCAGATTTTGAATCTATATCTCAGGATATTCGCTTTGGCGACAATTTCGTCGGCAAACTCCGACCGTACTCGGCGACGGTTACTTGGCTCCAGTCGCTTTTCCGCCGGCCTATTGATCGATCATCATCATTTCTCGCCGTCCCCAAAAGCGCCTGCCTCGAGTCTAACACGTTCCAGACCAGGGGGGTCTCGCAAGGGATGGGAATGCTCTTAGTGATCCCCCTCTGCCATTTATTCCGAGAATTTGCGTCTAAAACATCCATGTAGCTCCTTCGTAGCGCCGTTCTGCGCCGTTGCTCCAATTCTATGTACGCTGGGCAAGCTGAACGCGGGAGGACATCCTGTGCGGCGAAATGGGTTCACAATCTCTCTCCCAGCGACTTGGTACGTCGTCCTCGACGCAATTTGAGCCTCACCGTATTGACCCGTCCCGTAATTCTTCAGAGCTGTCTTCGGCGCCTTCATCCCAGTCTCACTCGACTCCACCCATGAAGCGGTAAAGCATCATCCATATCCCATGTTCATCGCCACAAATGGGCTCATGGCACCACTCCACACTCCTCAGGCTTATGAAGCATTCACTCAAATCACCACTCGTTCCTGTGCCCCGGTATGTGTTTGCATATTTCTAGCTTGGCTATCCTCATACACAATTTGGAGCTCTCTCCCACCTACGTATCGTCGTGGCCACCTGCCTCTTCGCGGGATCCTTGCATCACCCTACCCGACCCTTTTTGGGTCATCGCCGCCTCTCCTTCTCCCCTCCTTGCTCCCACAACTGTACTTACGCCTACCTCGACAGCTCCTACACCTCGATCCTCTTCACGCGCATGGACCCCGCGCTCGCCGAGCTCGGACGACGAGCACTTCTCTTCCCACGGAAGCACGAGGATTGTCTCGACGACGAGGAAGGACTTCTTTGGGATGCATCAGCTAGATCTGAGGGGCGAACGGTGTTGGGGACGAGAAGGGCAACGAGCCTGACGAGCACGAGCAAGGTCAGTACTCCTTCGTTCCTCTCGTTATTCTCGCGGAATACAGAGACTGATTTTATTCAGTGACTCTATTCCCGACGACGAGGAAGCAATCGATAAGCCTTCGCGATGCAGGCCCGCAGGGGGTGGGAGGGGGGCGAGGCCCTCGGCGAGTATGTGGCGGGTGCGTAACTCGCGCTTCACTCGCTCGCATAGATATACTCATCATTGTACCTATTTAGCGCTCAGGGATCTCGCGCCTTTCATCGCTCGACAAGCTGTCCCCGGTCCCCGCCTCGCATGCGTCCGAAGGCGGTGTCGAAAACTGGACGAGGACGCCTCCACACTCAAAGACGCTGTGCCCCTCTTCACTTCCCTCGTCATCCCTCATCGTCATCCTACCACCACGATTGCTATCCCCGCTCCCGAGCAGCAGTAGCGGCGACGAGGACGTGCGCACCGCGCTGCCCCTCCCCCTCTCCCCCGACGGTTTCCTGTCGAGTTCGACGCGTGGGGAGAGTAGCAGTGACACCAGGAGGTCGGGAGGGAAATGGGGGCTTCAGCGTACAAGTGCCTGTGCGGGCAGCCAGCGCGAGGAGGCGGCGCGACAACAGTCGCTGCGTCGCCGCCTGCACCCGGCGAGGAGGAGCAGGACGCTGCGCTTGGGAGGAGCGAGAGTGACTCGGCGATATGCGGGTGGCGGTCCACGCGGAGACGCAGGACGGGGAGTCGGAGACCACTCCGGGATCGAGCTCGATCTCGGAGCGCGCACGGCAAGTATAGTGCCGTGCACACTGTGGTGCGTCTGTCCTTCTGCCTATAGTGACTGAGACTGACGTGGACCGTACGCAGGGGAATCCGACATCGAGGACGGGGACAAGGACACGAAGACGCTGCCGTAGTGCACCGCCTACTCGCCTCCGAGTCGCTCACAACGCGGACGCAAGCGATTCGTTCCCGCCGCACACTGCGCCTGAACGTCTCCGCGGCTCGTCATCGTCGTCGTCCGGCGTAACGCGACGACGGCGCGCGAACGGGAGACGCGCATTGCGCTGCGCGGAGACGCGGGGACCACCACCGTGAAGGCGATGGGGCTCGACCGTCGCGGCGGCGCAGGAGGCCGGTGGGTGCGGTGTTGTGAGCGCGGCAATGTATGCAGCGCTCATCTGGTGAGTCTGTCCTGCGACATGGCATGACCAGCGACTGACGTTCACCGTGCGCAGGGGACACATGTCCGATACGGTGTTGCTGGCGGCAACGCGGTCCGCAACGGCCAGGACTGGGCGCCGCGCACGATCCGCCCCGATGCCGACCGTCATCTGTCCGGCTTGTCAGCGTCGTCTTCGTTGCTGGGTCGGTGTTCGGCCCCGCAGCGCCACCTCGCTTCGCACCCGCGGCCTTGGCTACGTCCCCCGCACCACTGCAGTGCGCTGCCGTCCTTTGCGCACATCCCGATGGGTCTGAGGGGGCTGTCGCGCGTCTGCTCGTCGATGCCTATAGGCACTGCGCAGAGCGCTCGCGATCTTGCGGCTTGCACTACACGACTTCCCTCGTTCCCCCGCCCATCGATGGCCCCACGGAAACATGATCCGCATCGCGGCAGAACATTCACCTCGACGGCGTGGGTGTCCTCGAGCCTTCCTCTTGTACTTCGCGCTGATGGTACCGCAGGCGCCGTAACCGACAAGAATGGGTGTGAGCTTGGCTCCATTGAGATCGAGTACCCCCCTTGGCGACGGTGGGATGGCGCTGAGAGCGCTGCTCAGTACTCCCAGTTACAGAAAGCACAGACAGCAGGGTGGACTTCGCGTCTGGTGAGTCTGTTTACTTTGCTTTCGTATGTCCTCCGCTGACCGCAGACCGCTCTCCCACAGGGTGCTCCATCGTCGTCGTGCTGTTCAGAACACAGCCGCCAAGCGGACAGAGCGTCGGAAAGCCCTCCCTACCCTATCACTAATATTCTTCCAACCCAATCATTACAGTAATCAAACGGGCATATTTTACCTATGGGATCACGACTCCACCTGTGTCGTGCTAAGGCTTGCACTCGATATGAACGGCGGCTCACCATTAATATATTTTGGTCTGGACTTGCGATTGGCAAATGGTGAGTCAGCCACAGCAAGCGGAAGCCTCACCTCAGAAAAATACTACAAATGCGAGTCTGTCGATTTAATTGCTGTACCGCATCGCCTTGGTGCGATGTGTAACTTCCTTGTTTTTAGAAGCCCTCAACAGCTGATCTCCCTTATTTTAGCTCCTTCTTATAGGCGCGCCACAGCTGCTGGGCACCCAGCCTCTCTTTCTCTCTCCCACCATCTCCCCCATGTCGATGGACTCCGACGACCAGTACATCCCCGCAACAGACTCGGACGAACCCGGATTCATCTCGTGAGCTCTTGCCTCGCAACACTGGATCTTAACTCAAGCCTCACTGCAGAAATGGCGGCGGTATCTTCCCGAACGCACAGCACTTCACCGTCGCGGGCGGAACTTTCACTGTGAACAATTATGAGACAAGACCAACCGTCCCACCTGGTATTCGCCGCTGTTTCCATGCACTTGACCCAGACTGACTTTCGAAGGTGTCCGGATGATTCGGTGGGAGGACATCGACCTCCAACGCACATTGATGGCGGTGAACAAGAAATTGGGTGTCATAGATTATGGACTCGAACGCAGATGCGCTCGCCCTGTCTATTCTGCGAAAGTGAAGAGTGTGGATGTCACCGTGGCCGTGTATCAGGGTGATGGCAATGAAGTAGGCGACAAGGCAGCAGAGGAGGTGTGTGTGTGCGGTGTTCACGTAGGCCCTTTGACCCTATCTTTTTTACCAGAACTGGCGCCGAGATGTTGCAAGATATATGTCGATGCGGTGAATTGAAGCAATTCTTTCTGCTACGGGAGTTAACCTGTGCCTGGCTAGCCACCCAAACATCATCCAGCTCTGTGCGGGAGCGAGTTATGGGAACATCCACGCTACAGTTTTTCACGGTGGTGTGGAGTCAACCTTCACCTTCTCTCGCAGAGCTTTACCACTGACCACATGAAATACTTAGATCTGGTTCCCTTCAGACAATACATTGCCCCTTTCTCCCCTATTGCAACGGTGTATTTGTATGCTCTCTTTGTATGTATATCCCTTCTCCGTTGTCTCCCGATATTAACATTCGACGAGGCAAACGAGTGGAAGGTACACAAATTGATGTGTGATCTCGGAAACATTGTTAACTCTCACTTGCAGCAGACACAAAACAATTATTTTTGCTCAGAGCTTCACTGGTCGCCCCCTGTAAGTATCAGGCTTGCATATGAATCATGCGCGCTAAAGGATTCCAGACCTCCTGGCAGTGCACACTCTGGATACGCTCCTCGACTGGCCGCCTTTCTGTTGATCTCACATTCCCATGCGACCAAATCTATTTCGATTACGACATAACAGCGCAATTTCCGGCCCGACCCACGCACTTTGATCCAAGTAACTGTGAAGCTATTGCCATCCAGTCCCTCTCACTGCAGGATTATCACGCAATATGTGTTTCAGATCTCAGCCAAGGTCGTTCCAAGGTCATCTCTACCGCTACATCCGTTACACCGGGAGCGGTCATTTACTGGCCTACGCTTGATCGTACTCACGGTCAGGATGTCGTCGAGGTTGCATCGTTGCCGAAGGTTCACCTCTATACTACGAATTGGCGGGGCGACCGGAGTCACCGGACGGAAGATGGTTGGATGTGGTATTCAAGTTTTGTTTGACCAGATCTGAGTCTGCATATTGACCCTGTTCGATCCCATAGCTGTGATGCCCATGAATCATTCAATACGAGTATCACCCGCCACATACAATCATGGAATTGTCACAGTTGGTTAACTCAGGCAAACTATATTTTCAGTAGTCTGCACATTGAATCTGATTTAGAGAATTACGGTATGTTTCGCTCTCTTTTACCACCTGTCTGTCAGTGGTAACCCCCGCTAGTTCTCGTAGACGACATCTATTTCACGGTCACAGTTCCCAACCCCACGGGAGCCTGTCCAGATGGCTACCTCTTTCTCTGTTCCAAGGAACACTTCCGAGTTGGTGCCTCTTTCAAATGGCCGGACGTTCCTGCCTATTGGTCGCTCGATCCCTCAGGTGTCGAGCGATTGAGTATGGAGGAGGCGGCACGGCTCGGGTTCCCGCGACTCGAACTGATCACTAAAATTTATGGGATGTCCTGGGACACCAGTCTTTACGCGGGCCTCCGGCAATTCCACCAAGCGAAAGGCTTCAATCCCGAGAGCCAAGATGTTGCTCGCCACCTCGGACTGCCACTATTCCGTTTATCGACGGAGGAAGATCCTCCGTTTGCTCACGGTGAGTCAATGTCAACCAGGGATTTCATTTTGTCTGATTTATATTACAAGTTGGGGACTATGGCGAGGAAGATGAGGATTGGGGAGAGAACGAGCTTTCCTCCGATTGGCCGGACAGTGAGACCGATGATGCATCGGTGGATGAGCGAGATGGCACGTCGGAGGCACCGGAGGGGTCCGGTGAGGAAGAGAAGTCGACATCAGGTGCTGAGGGGCTGAACCACTGTAAGTGCTAGGCCCCCCACTGGGCATCGCTCACCGCTCACTGTATTCCCAGGCAATCTGCTCCCTGGCAATGCTGACACGGACTCAGAAGTGCGGAGCACGAGTCCGGTCCACGGGAGTGCGGGAAGTAAGTAAACTGCTCGAGTTCCAGCAGCGCACTGACAATTCCTCAGCATCGGGCCAATTCCACTACTCGGAAGATCTAAGTTCACTGCCGATGCTACATTCGAGCGACGAGGATATTCCTGTTTCACTGACCTTCAAGATCTTGATGAACGTTCAGCTCGTCCTGATCCTATTCCTCGCGACTTGCTGGGTCTACGACAATCTTCAGTAAACCCATACCACTCTTGACGTAGCTTGTATATATTATTGGGCTTACTTGATGAAAAAAGAACTTGTGTGTGCGATTGGGTTTGAACTGAGCGTGAGCGGAATGTACACTAGCAGTTTACCGCATTTTAGGTGTGTACTCCATTCGAGAAATTTACTGGACAATCAGTGGCATTGTATCAGAACGCCAACAAAAGATTTGGTCGAACGAGGTCTGTGGCCAAGGAGATCGTGGGTATTTGCGTAGAGATCATGTGGGTTTGATGCCGCCCAAACTCAACAATTTATATTTGGCCTGTGTGGGGGTTGGCCGCGGAATATTGAGGTCCATTGAAGGTTTTAGGAGTCTCCGAGGACACCCATGTTATCTTCAAGTTGAAATATTCTTCTGGCCGTGCTCAACTGTGGGCCGTCAAGTGTTGCGCTTCGCCGTTATCTCTCTAACTTGATCTGGCCTCATTCTCAGCAACTACTGTGCTTAATCACCAAGGGTAAGTTGTATCGTAAACAGTGCATGCAGGAGATTAGTCTGCGAGCTTAGATTCAATGGTTTAGACCAATATTGCCCGCAAAATCTACGAATCAACTAAACTGTTGCGCTTCCCGGTTCGCCCCTGTAATGAGTGCAAAACCAAACACCAAAGCTGATCTCAATCTCACCTTAAACCCTCTGGATTCAGTTCAGCCCTCCGGTCGTAGGTGAGTCGGCTCCTCTCCCAGAGAATGTTTACCCAAATTTCAACCAAACGATGACCGAGATGGCCGAAACCAACTAAACAGTGGTTCCGGAAGTCACTAAACGGTGCGATACAATCCTGAGGCCTGGCCACTTGCTAAATCCTCCGTAATAGTACATGCTCTGTGAAAGTCTCATTGACTTCGTGGAATACGCTGGAAAAAGTGACGCACCGAAAACTCCGCATTGGGTCATTACTGGACAGAAAAAAAACTGTAGACGAGGAAATCCCTCGATGAGATATTCAAGCTTCAACTGAAGCCCTACAACAAACTTTTGAGTTGAACTCTGGATTCAAGGTTGAATTTCAACCTGATCGCATCTGTGTTGGCATCTTTTCGGCTAAACCTGCTTGCTCCCAACCGTCATGCACAAGTCGGCTGGTGTCTCGCCTGCGGGCTGGCCGTCTCTGCTTCTGTGTAATACGGCCCCGTTTCTTCGAGGTGCTCCCTTCATTTGACCCGTCGTGTCGCGGCCCGACATCGTCTTTGCAACGTGGTTTCAACGAGTTTGTGTCGTAGGTGACAATCGTTCCACACATACACTGAGAGGCGCTGACTTGGGATAATGAATAACAGCCCCAATCCAGACGCCTAAACACCTCTCACTATGCACCGAGTCCGCTTTACACGACGTCCCAACCCTCTCGGTGTCGGCCACTCGGCTTCAACACAAAGAACTGAGGATGCATTCGCACCCGTCGCGCGTATTCCACGTGTAATGAAGCTCTGGAGCCTTGCGAGATTATCGTGGCACTGTGAAGACTCCACCATGCCACCCACCTCGATGCAGCCTCTAGGCGTTCCGCAGCCTGTATAAGGCACTCTTCGTCTCCCCGCCGCTCTTCATCTCATCCAAACTCTTATCATCATCTCTTTCCCTGCTACCACTCCCGAAAACCAATTCCCGCGTCTGGTACCCGAAATCTCAGCATGAGCAGCCCAAGCCCAAAGTCCTTCCGTTCGCGCATGGGCGGCGTGATGCGCCGCACCTCCTCTGTGCTCGCAATCTCGCGGCCCACGACGCCTACGCCTGTGAGCACGCCAGTCGCCCCCTCCGAGGAATCCCGCCGAGCCTCGATATCCAAGTCGCTCGAGGGTCGCAAATCCACGGCGTCGTTGACACCGTCCGGAGCCACGCCCCCCGCGCCTGTCCCGGTCCCAGAACTCCAACCTCAACCGCCGGTACAGCCTGCGCCGCCTGTCGTCGCTCTCGAGCCCGCCCCGGAGCCCACACCCGCACCCGCACCCCCAGCCGTGACCGAGACTCCCCCGTCGCTCCCTGCGCCAGTGGTCACCGAAGAACCGACACCGCCGGCACCGTCGCCGACAGCCCCGCAGGTGAACGGCACGCAGGCAAACGGTACGCCCAAGGCCGTGAAGCGCCTCCTTCCGATTGCGGCGCAGTACCAGATGTACCCCAGCCCCATCGCTGAGTCCCCTGCGCGCGAGGCTGAGGCGTCGGCGGAGGAGGCAGCGGCGAACGCGGCTGCGCGTGCGGCAGCTCCAGTGGAGGCGGATGTGCCTCCCCCGTCTCGTATGCAGGAGCTCGTCGTCGAGCCAATAGCGGAGACTCCTGCCCCTGCGGTCGAGGACGCCGTTCCATCTGTCATCGAGGCAGCTCCCGTGCAGGCGGAGGTAGAAGTCGCACCACCATCAGAGCCCGTGGTGGAGGAGGAGGCAGCGGCCTACGTCCCCCCGCCGCCCATGCTCGACAGCAGCAACCCCGGCGCCTTCACGGACGAACCCGAGGATATGCAGGTGCACACGTCCATGCCCGAGCCTGATGCCTCCATCCCGCCCCCCGAGCAGGCACCACCACCGATGCCCATCCCTATCCCCATCCCCATCCCCGCGCTCGACGAGCCCGCATATTTCGACCTCGTCCCCGCCGCGCCCGTGCACCCCGTCGCCGCCGCCTCGCCCGCCAGCGGGAGCGAGACCGTCGTCGGCGCGGACGAGCACCGTGACGCGCTCGTGGTGGAGCCGTACCCGTACGAGATGCGGCCTGCGCCGGAGCAGGAGGAGGAGGGGGTGTTTGAGCTGCCTGTCGCGGAACCGAGCACGCCTCCGATGGCGCGGCAGTGGGAGGAGGTGCGTGCGGATACGGGTGGGTGGGTGGCTGATGATATGGTTATGCCTGCGCCGAGGTGAGTTCGCCTCTCGCTCATCTTTGCTGGCTTTGATTCAATTTCCGTTAGGGACGTGAACGAGGATCCCTTCGCGGACCCTGCGCCCGCAGTACCAGAGCCGCAGCCCCAGCGCGAGGGGGAGGATGATTCGACGTTCATGATGTCCGTTTTGCTCCATCGTTTGAAACCACTCACTCACTCCTATACTTTCCTCAGTCCCATCGCCATTGTCGATCCCAACACCGAGCCTCAGCTTGACCCTGCCCGCGGCTTGTACCCCGATGGAGGACTGTCGAGCATCCCGATGCCGACCGCCCAAGATGGTTTGGCGGCGCCATTGGGGTACGCCAATATTTTCTTTCACCTCGCTACCTCCGAATGCTAATTGAATCGCAGCTCAATCCGCACGGTACCCTCCGCAGACGACCTCCGCAGTAGCCACGGGCACTTCGAGTACTCGGAACGCGTTACCGAGTGCGTTCATTCCCTTGCTCACATTATCATCGCCAAGAACTAACATACAAAGCAGCGAACGCCGCCCCCTCCTCGCGCGCCAATCCACGCCCGACAGCTACCACACGCGCGCCACGGCGCCCACGAACGCGAGCACGGAAGGCCCGCAGGGCTTCCACGACCTCGGCTGGATCGAGTACGTGCTGCCGGACGTCTCTGCGACGTACTACGTGCACCCCACCCTGCGCGTCACCACCGACGCGGACCTGCGCTCGGCGGAGACGCTCGCTAGGCTCGCGCGCGCGCTGGGGTATAGCGCCGAGGGCGGCGTGGGTGCGGGTGTGGGAAGGGTGCGGTTGGAGATGTGGTTGCGGGAGAGCGGGGCGGGTGTCGCCGCGGGGGCGGGGCGGCGGAATGGGAATGGGAATGGGAGGGCTGGAGGGCCGCATGTGCATTGGGCGAATGGGAACGGATATGGGAAGGGGAAGGGCAAGGGCAAGTGGCGCGGGGACTTGCCGGAGTTGGGGCTGGCGAAGTGGTGGGTCGATCATGCTAAGAGGGAGGTCTCGTCAGCGGATGATATGGTGGGGTTGGAAGAGCGTGAGTGTTTTGTAAAGTTGTCTTTCTGTCGGAACTCATTTTCTGCAGACCTCGACATGGAGTACCGCTACTGGTCGTTCATGGAATCGCACCCGGCCCATGTGGCGATTCCGTTTGCTGCTCGGCGTGAGGCGATGGATTCTTTGACTTGGGCCTGGACGGGTCCGTTTTGTTTCCTTTTCGTGTTTGGTATTCTAGCTAACGCGTATCGACGCCTAGATCGTCTCCTCCCTCCCCAACAAGCACCTCTCCCCCCTCCGTTCACTCAGAGCGAGTGCCAAGAGCTTCTCGGCCTGCTGCGCTCGTTCGGCGGTGCGTGCACTCGTTTGATATTACTTTGGATATATGTTGAATGACCCTCAGAAGAACCGTCGCAGAGTGAGCAAGGCATCCAAAGCATCGTTCTCACCCGGATAGTCTCCCGAATCATGCTGCGTGTCGGTGCGTCAGTTCCGTATTCCAGTTCCGAATCTTTCTGAGGCCTTGATCAAGGTCATTGGCGGCAACATTACTTCCGCCCGCAAAAGCCTCTACCTATGGAACACACTGGGCGTTCTCACCTCCATCACCGGACCCACTCCCCCGGATTCATGCGCACAGTCGGCGAAGTCCTAGCGTCATGCCTCCTCCTCGGCGTCCCGTACCTCTTCTACAACCGCGCAGAGTTCCACCGCGTCGACGCCGAGGGCGGCGGCATAACCGCGCGCAGCATACTCCCCGTCCTCCTCGTCGGCGCCTGCACCTGCCTGTTGGTGAGTCTATCCCTCACCCTCCGCGCGCCTTGCATCCGCTGTGTGTTTACCGTTTGCAAGGCGGCGATCCTGCTCAGCGCGTCGATAACGTTCTTGTCGTTGCCAGGGCTGGACAATATTGCGCGCGTTGTGGCGCTCGTCGTGGTCCTCCTCGCCGCGTGCTCCATGGCTTCCGGCCTGGTGGCTCTCTTTCGGTACAAGGCCGAGTTGGCAGACGGAGCGCTGTCTGCGGCAACAGCGCGGTTGAACCCGGCGGCCGTGGGGCGGGAGGGCTTGATGCTCATCTCGGTGAGTCTAACCGTATTCTTTCGTACCATAATAATGGCACTGACGGTCGGAACTGTAGACCCGGAGCGTGGTCATGTCGCTTCCTCTGGTGTTTTTAATTTATGCGGTCATGGGATTCGTCGCCGCTGTTGTGCTCTACTCCTTCTTCGGTGTCAACCAGTCTGCGGTACGCTTTGAGGACTACACGCGTTGGGCTGTACTGGGCGTTCTGGGCGGTCTGGTTGGGGTCTTGACAACATCGGCGGTACTTTTACGGCGATGAACCGAATCTCTTGACCTTCCCTTCGTTTGCATCGTGTACATTTTGATATATCGTATGAAACTGCATGTATGCTCATCGTATGTAGCCCGTTCTATGCAATTTTCCCGCCGAGCTCTAAACTTGAAACTCTGTCCAGTCGGCATCCCAAAGGCGCACTTCTCAACGTTGGAAATTGTAACACCCAAGGCGATTTCAACGCAGACCACGTCCGGTCCCGACGAAGCACTCCAAGCCTTAGGTTCGGACCCGAACGTTGAAATTTGAAACCCCGCGTTGTGCCGCAGGATGCCGCCCCCGGCCAAAGGTAGACCTTATGGAAATTTTGAACGGCCTAGTGGATGTGTTATCTAGCGATTTCCATGGAAGGACTAGCTCGTTCCTGCGCGCCGTGCACTCTCTCAAATACGCGGCTGCAGCAGGCGTGGATCTTGAGGTTTGACGGCCTGAACGAAGCTGATCTGACATTTCCTGATCGATAACTGACTCAGAATCGCAGCTCCCTACCACGGATACGATACCACGGATACGCAAGAATTGAATACAGTACTCGCATTGTACAAAATCGTTCAACGTGTGCTAACTGGATCGACGGATACGTATGTGGACTCGGGATAAACTGGATTCACGAGAACTTGTGCGCTCCTATTTCGACGCGGCATCCTTCTTGTCCTTATCCTTGTCCTTCTTGTCCTTATCGTCGTCCTTCTTGTCGTCGTCCTTTTTATCGTCGAGATACTTCTTGTACCAGCACTTTCGGTCCCTGGACGACGTTAGATTTCAACCCACCGAGGCGACAAAAGAATATCTCACCAGTCATACGCCCATTCCCACTTGCCATCATGATCTCCATTCGTCGTGCCCTCGGGAACCTTGTCATGGTGCCCTGCGACCTCCCCCCTGGACCGCTTCTTCTTGACCTCCTTCTTGTCGTCCTTGTCCTTCTCGTCGTCCGAATCTGGGTGTTTCTTGTACCAACATTGACGGTCCCTGGACGACGTTGAGCTTCTTTGCCCCTGATATGAATGAACTTATATCGTACCAATCGTACGCCCAATCCCCATTCGTCGTGCCCTCAGGAACCTTGTCATGGTGGCCCACAATCTCTTCCCGAGACCGCTTCTTCTTGACTTCCTTCTTGTCATCATCCTTGTTTTTCTTGTCCTTGGGGTCCTTCTTCGTCCAACACTCGCGGTCCCTGCAAAGTTTGGTCAGGCGTAGTTCCCATGGAGTCGAGGATTGAATATCTATCTCACCAATCATAGACCCATTCCGACTTTCCGTGGCCATCTGACACGGTTACGTTGTGGTCTTCGTGCCGTCCTCTCGAATCAGTGCGTATCTGGCGCCAACAGGTGCGGTCCCTGGATAGAGGTTTTGAACATAACAAAGTCATCGACGCCCAATAGTAGTACTCACCAGTCGTAGACCCACTCATAGGTGGCACTAAAGTGCATGGCGGTCAACGCAAATACGGTTGGGTGGACTTGGCGAACCTGGTGTGAATGTTGGGCATATCTTTGGGGCGCGGGATGGACGACAGGTGATAAGGAGTAGATGAAACAGCGACGCTGCTTTTATACACCTCCGTAACGCTCCAAAACACTTCTACCCTTTCCAGGTCAAAATCTCATGAGAGAATCTGCGGAAGCGGCTGCGCCCAAATTTACCGAGGTAGGCACGTTGCATCTATCCTGCCCTGAAAGTCGCGCCGAGTCAACTATAAGCGAGTTCGTCGAGCATAGAGAATGTCAAAAGTGAATTGAGGTGATCATGGGACGCTGGAGTGGGGAGCCTTGCGATTCGTTCCTGTCATGACCGGCACTCCAAATCCCCGGATTTACATTCTGTCTGTCATGTATCGTGCTAGCTCACGGTGGATATCGACTTGCGAATCTCAAAATGGAATGTTGACCAATTCTGAACCAAGGTCATGTTGGTTGAACCTACGACGAAGGGCGAGTTCCCTGACTCTGAAAACAACGCAGAAACTACACAAACTAATTTTGGGTTCATATGCTTCCTGTTCCTTCAGTGGTGTTCGTCCTACCGGTGTATCGAAACCGACCCGTCGGATATGCAACCGTGGGAATATGCGACGAGTCCGATCACCCGGGTACGGCATGCTCGGTGATCACGTCGGCTCCTGCCTTTCCTCCACAACGTCGGCGAGAATGAAGAAGGCCAAGGGGTGGGACGAATCCTGCGGGAACCCACTAGCCTCTCTTATGTCCTCTGTATCACGATTCCTTCCTGGCTAGTCCTTGGCCAGCCCGTTTGACGCGCTCCGGTCGGAGTTCAAGACAACGCAGTTTAAGTAGGTAGCAAAAGGGTCATATTTTGAAGGTCAGGACATTATTACACATGATTTCGACGGACTAATACGCTTTCAGTGGATATGCTCAGCCTCCAAACAAGCGATCGCAGCTGAAAGAAATGTCAGCGATAGGTTTGAATCCCTCACAAAAGACTTACCGCCCACGTAGCCCTTGCCCTCGACGTGGTGGAAGTCGACTCTCTCGTCGTATCCGCGACCGAGGATGGCGGCAACGCCTTGCTTCAGCCGGGTTTCGAACTGGGCCGATCCAATGAACAGCCTAAGGACACATCAGGTACGATTCCGGCGGCGACTCAAAGTGATCAAAACTCACTCTCCTTCCACGGCGATCGGAATTTTGGTGAGCGCCTGGCCCAGGCCGTATCCGAGGTGCACGAGCAGGGACGCAATCGGGGTGGCCGCCAATTTGCCAGCGCGAACGGCGATGATGGTCGCGACTCTCCTGGCAATCTCAACGTCCTGGTTGGACACGTCCGACTCGGAATACCCGAAGGTCTCGACCAGCACCTCCTTGATCGTCGCGTGGTCCTTGGCGTCCTCGATTTGGAACAGGTGGAACGTGGTGAGGGAGGAGTGTTTCTTGAGGAGGTCGGTTGAGACGCCGTTGAACAGGAGGCGCTGGTCCACGAGCGAGAGGAAGATCTGGCGCGCAATCTCACCAAGGTAGAACCAGCAGGTGAGCTTTTGGAAGAGGGCGGTGCCGGGATGGGCAGCGCCGCTATCCATCTTCAGGTCCCATTCCGTCGGCTTGAGCAGTTGGGCCTGGTACCCGCCTCAGTTTCGACCGCGACCAATATAACGGTGGGTACGTACATTATCGAACATCCCCCACTCGGTATTGATCATCATCGAAGTGCCGCGGAACTGAGGCAGCTTGGTGATCGATGCACCGGACTCGAGGTAGGCCCCATTGGTTCCCGCACCGTAAACCACCGCTAGATTTCAAGTTTCAACACAGAGATCGCAACCGGAACCTATGGGGTCTTACACATGATGCACGGCTTCTCGAGATACGACTGACCCAGCAAGACGGCGACGGACTGGAAAATATCCACACGTCAATCATGCAATGCGTTCATACTACGAGGTCCCTCACATCGTTTATCAAGGCGGTGCACTTGACGTTGAGCTTGGCCCGACCAATGGCCTTCTGGAGGAGTTCGACAACATCTTCCCCGATGACACCAGAGATAGAGAACCCCTTGGACCAGGCAAGGAGTTTCCCGTGGTCCAGGCTGCTCTTCTCCGCGCCAAAAGCGAAGTTGAACCCCAGACGGAGGGTCTTGCTGGTGTCGATCTTGTGCTCGTTCAAGAATTTGCTGATGCAGCCCGCCAGGAAGTCTTGTGTCGGGTCAATCGAAGATTCCGGACTCTAGATTGAACACAAACTGAAAAAGACCGTCGCCTCGGAGTACATCATGTCATGGGTGATCTCGGTGGTCTTGAAGCGCGTGATGAAAGAGCGATTGCCGTCGAGTTGAACGTCCGCGACGCGACTGTGGATCTCTTGAGGTCAGATTGCTCCTTGTGTCCTTGATAAAGATACTCACACGTTGTCCCAGCCGAACTCCAACGTGAGCACAGTGCTGTGGAGTTCGTCAGTACGCTTGTCGTCGCGAGTTGGATAAAATCTCACCCTTTCTCAGTCCCGTCCGGCGAGTGGGTGACCCAGGACGGTCTACGACCCAGAGTAAGTCGAGCTTGAGCAAGACGAGGAGGGTCCCGCTTACCCCATCGTGACGGGCTGATGTTCAACTTGGAGGCCCTTGTTGAATGCGTCGCCGAAAGCATCGGTGATTTTCTTGAGCTGAGCGTCGGAGACCTCGTAAAGAGCCGCGATGCGGTCGAGCTCTTTCTGGGCCGGAGGTGTGATGTTGGAGGTGAACATGTTTTGCTTTGTAGAACGGTCGAAGAGATGTCTTTGTGGCTTTGGAGCAGAACTGACTGCTTTTATAGTGTTTGCCAACCGCCAGAGCAATTAACGCATTTCCCTGGCTGTGACAATCCTTGACAGTCTACACTTTTGCGTACCGGTTTAGCGAGCGACTCCACCTCCAGACTCGCATAGCTGGTTTCTCTTTTTGGTATCCGGCGAGATACCTTTCCGGATCTGCGCATGTTTTGATATCTTCTTTCACAAAATACGCGTACGTCGACTTGGAGAATGTAGTTCTGAGCTCATCTGACATGTCCTAGTTGCATTTACGACGTCAAGACGTGCGAGAGATAGTGCTCACTCCAAAGCGAATCAATGAGGAATATCACGAGGCGAGTCAGTTCTGAAAGACTTCACGGCGCCCAAGGTTTAGCCGTGCCCGCTATCCATTGATGGAACCCACATTATTCGCCGATGTCAAGGGCATGCAAGACTATCCACCGCAGCAATCGAGGCCGCAGTTCTTTCCGACCTTGCATACTCCTCGCCGAACATAAGCTACACTATCTTGGATAATCAGGCGTGTTATCCCCACTGACTTGCTACATGGTTCACGAGTTGTGCCTGATCATGAGCGCTCTATCTTAACATTCGGTGGCAGGATGCTCGGGAGAATTATTCATTTCAATCCAATGTCCTCGGCTGGAGCCGTCGGGAGACCGACCTTTCCGCCTCAAGGATTAATATTGTCCCTGGACGTTCTGTTCCAATCTCCACTGACAGGATGCTCGAAAGAATCACACAGCTCAATTCACTCGACATCTATTGTCATTGGTCCCCACTCCAGCTTCGTTCATTCCCGCCTTCAATCGCAGACACACAGCATATGCACGGCGGCCGCCCTCGGCACCGGTTCACCGTCCCTGAACCCGGCGTCGGGTATAAAAGACCACACCCCGGTCGTACCCTCATCACAACTCGCACTTGCCAACTCCAACCCAAACCCGAACTCAATACCAGAATGGCCGTCTCTGAAATTGAAACCATGTGGGTGGTGCTACTCCCGTCTTGGCTCCCAGCTGACTCTTCTACTCGCAGCCCCGTCGACCAGTGCCAATACGTCTACAACTGGTTGGCTTGCTCCCCATGGTCGTTGGCGACGCAGCGAATTAACCCTTTCTTTTTTGTCTAGGGATAGTTGCTGCTGGATGAAAGTCTGCCCGCCCCCTCCCCGCCCCGGAGGCTGTGGCGGATGGGGCTACTGAAGCAAGTGTCTGCGAACACAGTACGTCTCGTCGTTTGCTGTGTTGACCTGCCAGTTGCTGAGTCTCCTCCTCAGAGCACACGCAATTACGTCGTCGGAGGAATTGGGTCATTCGATTTCCTGTAGTGAACCTGGTCTCGCGTTTCGCTAGTGACGTCTGTTGTGTGTTGAATGTTGAACCTGTGATCTGAGAACTTCTTGTTCTGTTCCACTTAGGCAAAAGAATATTTGGCGCCCAAGCGAACCGTCAAATAGCCAACCCGCATATCTACTTCCTAAGCCAGAGCACCGATTCCCGATGGATGAGTCGAATTGCCATAGCTCGACAGTTACGTACATGTTCACACAATAATCCCGCCCTGATCTATCACGACCGCTCTATCGACCATCTTCGCCACTTCTCGCACTCTCTCCTTGGGCAAACTCTGCGCTCCAAGTGTAATCTCGATCGTCTTGAGGCGTGCCGCCGCGGACTGAGCGGAGACGCGACTCTCGAGCATTTCGAGGAGAAATTTGGGGTCAAAGAGGTACGCCCCATTCAGGCGGATATCCGTCAGGCGCAGGAGGATATCGGTGAGCGGGGCATCGCGAATGGTGAGTGCGACAAAAAGGTCATCGCTGACGACCGCGGGCATGCCCGAAATAATCGTGAGCGCCTGCAGATTCGGGGTGCATGCAAGGATGCGGAGTAAATCGCCAGCGATGATAAGAGCATCCTCGAGAATGAGTGTCGAGAGATCGCAGCGCGAAGTCTCGAGGAGCCTGATTACTCCCACCTCCGAGCCGAGGTTCCGAAGGTGCAGGGAGCGTAGCGCCGGTGTGCGAAAGCGGCAAAAGAAATTGGTGGTATCGTCTGGAGAGAGCTGAATCGGACTGTCCGTCCCAGGGAACTCCACGCGCCAGGTCGTCAACGAGCGTAAAGGCGGCGGGGTCATGAGACTCAACGGAGGCGGCCGAACGGTCTGAACGCTCACCATCGAGGTCAATTTTGTGAATGACGCTAGATGGTGCCCGCTCGTCGACACGGAAAAGCGCAAGGTGCGGACCTGGGAGACGGGGAGTTTGGCCTTGAGGTCTATGAGATCGGAGCTGCCGCATAACTCGAGGGTATGGAGGCGGGGCGCGAGTTGGAACGCATCTCCCATACCACGCCAGACATTGGACAACCCAACGACCTCCAGGCCAAGGAGGCGGTCGCGGAAGCTATCAAACGTTGGAAACTGCCTCGAGGAACCGAGAAAGCGCTCGTTCCCGCGGAACCGCAGGCTCACAATATTCTCTGCGTGGGAGGCAAGCAGCGCCAGCTTCGAGTCGCCGTCGTATCCCTTGTCCGCATCGACAGAGGCATCTACCATGACCGTAAGCGCCGCACCCCTGCATCGATGGAGAGTGATCTCGAGCAGGGCCCGAGCGCTCTCGTTGCCGAAGAGCGGAAACGCGAAGGTCGACCAAAGGCGCGGACGCGTATGAGCTACAGTCCGCCAAAAAGCACATACTCGAGACACCAGTGTCCCGATCCCAGTGTCCATCGGCCTGCTGAGCTCATCCAAGTCGGGCTGGGCGGCCAGGAATATTTCGGTCAGGATGTCGGCAGGGACCCGACGGATGGGAGAAGAGTGGAACGCCTCGGCCGTGATTATGTGGGTACACGCCGCGCGCTCCCGTTCAAGGGCGGCCTGTCGGGCGACGAGGTGCTCCGCAAGACGAGCCGTCTTATCGGCATTACCGAGCCTCCCCAGTTCGTCGGCGTGATCGCGGATTTTCCGTCGGGTTTCCTCCAGGGTGCGCTCTTGGACCTTTTCTTCACTGCGGAGCGACTCTAGCTGCCCTCGTAAGTCTTTGGAATTCTTCACAGCAGTCCGTTCAACCAAGACTTCAGCAAGCTCCAGATCAATAGCTGCGACCCGCGCAGCCATTTTAGCATGGTGGTTTCGGAGTAACTCCGCATCCGGGTCCTCAGTTCTGCGTGGAGTGAGAATATGGCAACGCAAAGAATATTTTACACACAACTGGACTCGGGGAGCTCGTACACGAGAGGAAGGAGCTTCCCTGAAGATCGACTTCAGATAGTCTAACGCAGCGACGCCTTTCTTGTACTCGTCGGGGGTGATTTTGTCTGACTCCCGGGTGGTATTGAGGAGACAGTGAACACTAGCGATGAAGCTTCGGGCATCGTCGTCGGAGTGGGATGGTGGGCTGTCGCTCATGGTGGTAGGAGCAGAGCCTAGTTACGGCAGTCGTGACGGAATATTGCGGACCCCTATTCTCAATACTGAGTGACGAATATTCCTCCCCAAGGACGAGGACGAGGATTTATCTGGGGGAAAAATACACATCTGCTCGCATACGGCTATTTAAAGTGGGGAAGTTGCGCAAACCGAACGACGAGTAATATGTTGTTGAAATGGTAAGTAGTAGTGAAAGGCGAACAAGTGAAAAATAAAGTTGAGCAGAATGAAACGGAAGTCATAGACACTAGATACCATTGGCTGAGCAGCCGATGCTCATTTCCGCCTCACGCCCGATTTGTCTGTAATGAGCACAACGCCCGCGGTTTTGAGAAGTGTCCGGATCGTGACCAGCGAAAGAACTCGATCCGTCAGATCAAGGTCAACCTTGCGCAGGCGAGCAATCGTGCTAGAGCTCGCAGACGTTCGACTCTCCACCATGGAAATCAGCGCCTCTGTGCTGAAGTTGTACGACCCCTCCACCCGAAACTCCGTCAACCGCGGGAGGGCATCAGTGAGAGTGAGCTCCGTGAAGAAGTCGTCCTCGAGCACGTCCACGCCCCCCGAGGTGATTGCGAGGGTCTCCAGGCTTGGCGTCGCCTTGCAAATGGATAAAATGTCGGGAGAGGCGATGAGCGGTTCTTCGAGCACCAATGTGGACAAGGCGCATCCAGAGCGATGCAGGAGGGCGGTGAGCCCTTCCGCCGAAGTCAAGCGACGGATGTGGAGTGTGCGCAAGACTGGCGTGCAGAAGCGTCCGAAGAAGTTCTTCGTGTGGGCGGGGACACCCAATCCGTGCACATGAGGGAGTTCGACGCGCCAGGTGGCCAGCGAACCCAACGGCGGCGGCGCCTGCGCGGTCCAGATCGCAGGTGGGTCGCTCGTTTGAAGGCTCACCATGTCCGTGAGGTTCTCGAACGTGCCTAGGTGGTGTCCGCTCGTGGACACGGAGAAGTGCAGAGTGCGAATTTGGGCGACTGGGATCAGGGATTTGAGGTCTAGCAAGTCGGCGCTGCGCGCCAGTCCGAGGGTGTGGAGCCGCGGAGCCTTTAATGCGGCGTCCGGGTGCCACGCTTGAGCGAACTGCAGGTGCTCTAAGCGTCCAAGACGGGCCGCGAGGAGAGGGAATGATGGGAATTCCCCAGAGCCCTGGAATCGCAGGCGGACGATGTTCGCCGCCCGGGTGCCTAGAATATCCACATTCGAAGCCTCATTCGAAGGGCGGGGTGTGTATAAATTACGGTGTGTTGTATCGACAACAACACTCAAGGGTATACCGCGGGCACGTTGAAGCACAAGTTGCAGAATCAGGGTGATACCATCCGCACCGAAGGCCGGGAACGAGAAGGACGACCAGAGATGCGGATGGTTACACGCAACACCCCGCCAGCGAGCGCACACTTGAGCCAAGATGGATGCGAAGCCAGTCCCGACTGGCTCCAGTTCGCCGGCTGTGACGGCCGCGAATATTTCGATGAGAATATCGTCCGGAACGCGGCGGATGGGAGCAGACTGGAACGCCTCGGCAGTGATAATGTGAGCACACACCACGCGCTTGTGAATGAGAGCGGCCTGTTTGGCGTCCAGATCTTGCAACTTTCGCTCAATCCACGCTGGGTCCTTGAAGTTCCGCGTAACCCGGTTCCTCTCGAGCTCGTTATCCCTGATCCGCGCGCGATGCTCTCTCTCAAGCTGGCCCTCGATTATGCGGAGCCTCGCAATCTCCGCATCGTGCCCGGCCTGTATTTCGAGACGTCTGCCATCGAGGGCTTCGATCTCTAGATCTGTCGCGACGATGCATTCCCCCATCTTTGCGTGGTGGTTTCGAAGAAGGTACGCGTCGGGATCGCCACCAGACCCGCTAGCGCCGGTTATGAGTGAGGATAATTGAGAAAGAAGCGAAAGGAACGGAACTCACGTCTGGGCGAATGTCAATGTCGACTCCAGCGAGTCGAGCGCGCTCAGGCACCACTCCTTGTCGGCAGCGGTGACCGTCCCGTTTGCAAGGAGTATTTGCCGAAGTCGGGCAATCAGAATCGTTGGGCTTGAGTCCATGGGAGGTCCGGCGGGAGGGCGTGAAGATTCGCTCATGGACGTAAATCGATGGAATACAAGTTGTGACTCAGGTCACTCTGATGATCTGATCTGCGATCAATATGGGAGTGTTTTCCTGGTCAAGTCAAGGTCAAGTACGGGTACGTACCGCTGGAAGACTTGTGAGGACGGCCTTGTTTTGCTTCGAAAGTTGCATCGGAGTCCGAGTCGCCTGGGGTTACGACTTCTGACCGTTGTCGACACGCCCTGCCGAGGGATGCCGACTGTTCGGAGTTTCAACTTTCTGGGTTGTCGGTTTCATCGTGTGCATCTACTTCCTCCACTTGCGTTGGAGATGAGCCGCACGAGCACTCGTCTCCTTGAAGGTCTATAAACGAGACCTGGTTGAAACTTGAAATACGAACAGGATATTGTTGAAATGGAAGTAAAGGAACGGAAAGTAAATATTTTGAGCAGGATTAGACACAAGTAAGTAATCGATACTAGTTATTGGCCCAGAATGAATTTGCCTGAGCGCTCGAGTCTAAGATCATTTCCGCCTCACGCAAGCCTCACGCCCGATTTGTCTGGGATGTTGAACACAACACCCGCAATGTTGAGAAGTGTCCGGATCGTCTCTAGCGAAAGAACTCGATCCGGCAGGTCGAGATCGACCTTGCGCAAGCGGGCAATCGTACCAGAGCTCACCGCCGTCCGGCTCTCCACCATCTCAAGCAGCGCCTCCGTGCTGAACCTGTACGACCCTTCCACGCGGAACTCCGTCAACCGGGGGAGGACGTAGTCGAGAGTGAGCGCCGCGAAGAAGTCATCCTCGAGGTCCCCCACGCCCCCCGAGGTGATCGCGAGGGTCTCCAGGGTTGGCGTCGCCGCGCAGATGGCTAGGATGTCGGGAGAGGCGATGAGTGGTTCTTCGAGCACCAGTGTGGACAAGGCGCATTCGGAGCGACGGAGGAGGTCGAGGAGCCCTTCCGCCGAGCTCAAGCGCCGGATGTGGAGTGTGCGCAGGGCTGGGGTGCGGAAGCGCCCGAAGAAATTGATCGTGTGGGAGGGGAGCACACTCGAGCCGTGCACAACAGGGAGCTCGACGCGCCAGGTGGCCAGGGAGCGTAATGGCGGGGGCGTCTGCGCAGTGGGGGAGAGGGCTGGTGGGTGGTCCGTTTGGAGACTCACCATCTCGGCGAGGTTCTTGAACGAGCCGAGTTGGTATCCACTCGTGGACTCTGAGAAGTGTAGAGCGCGGATTCCGGCGATTTGGATCTTGTGCTTGAGGTCCAGCAGATCGGTGCTGCGCGCGAGTGCGAGCGTGTGGAGGCGCGGGACAGCTAGAGCACCGTCCGGGCGCCACGCGGGAATGAACTACGGATGCTTTGAGTCGAAGATATCCTGCGAAGGATGGATGAGGGGAATACCTGTGACCCCAGGCCCAGGAATAGCAGGTGGACGATATTGTCTGCGTGGGTCGCGAGAATATCCATGTTCGAAGCGGGGACGCTGTGGTTGAGAACTGTTGCATCGACGACAACGCTGAGCGGGCTATCGCCAGCGCGTCAAAGGACAAGTTGGAGAATCTTGGCGGTTCCCTCCGAACCAAAGGCCGGGAACGAAAGCGAAGACCAGAGATGGGGCTGGTGACAGGCAACATCTCGCCAGTGGGCGCACACTTGGGCCAAGATAAATGCCGAACCAGTTCCAACTGGCTCCAGTTCGCCGGCCGTGGCGGCCATGAATATCTTCAGGAGAATCTCGTTCGGAACGCGGCGGAAGGGAGCAGACTGAAACGCCTCTGGAGTGATGATGTGACTGTGCACCGCGCGCTTTTGAACGAGAGCAGCCCGCTCGGTTTCCAGATCCTCCAACCAGTTCTGGCGACGTGCCTTGTCCCGGAGTTGCATAACCCAACTTTGCTGCACTTCGTTGGCTGTTTGAATCCGGGTGTAATACTGGTCCGCGAGTTCGGACACGAGGGCGCGGAGCCTGGCGAGCTCCCCATCGCCTCCGCCCTGTATCTCGAGGCGTCTGGCATCGAGTACGTGCATTTCCAGATCTATTGCGGCGACACGTTGCGCCATCTTTGCGTGGTGATTTCGAAGGAGATCGGCGTCGGACTGGTGATTAAAACCCCTAGCGGTAACGCTACTAGTAAGTAAGTAGGGTCAATTGAGAAAGAAGAGAAGAAACTCGCGTCTGGGCGAACGTCGATTCCAGGCAGTCCAGCGCGCTGAGGCACCTCTCCTTGTCGCCAGCGGTGAACGTATTGTCGGTGGCTAGGAGTATCTGCCGGAGTCGGGTGATGAGAGTATCTGCTTCCATGGGGGGGAGGGGGGGTTGAAGAATTGCTCACGGAGAGGGGGCGGGGTATTTATATGCGCGTGTCGCGTGGTCCTGTGTGGTCCCATCGATGAACCGTGACCATGACCTACCGTGACTCTGTACCGTTACCAACAAAAAGCATAAGCGAACTCGATTACTACCGTCTTGCCATATGAATATCCCCGTCAGCCCCCGCACGTTCCTTGCGCAACTGTTACTTTGCTCGGAAGATTCTGGAGATCTGGGATGTGCCTTGGATCGCCGGGGCTGTGGGTAAGTGACATGTTGAGGAAGGAAGAGTTCAATCGTTGAAGCCAAGCGTGCAAAGAGTTTCGTGAGTTGGAAAGAGGTTGGTGTCTCGAACTCCTCGGCGACGACTGGCAGAGAAGGTAGGTGCTATCGGGGAAGCTAGACGAGGACGAAGAATAGGCACCATCACTTGAAATGGGACGCAGTTGTTCAAGTTGAAGACGAGAGAAAAAAGAGCTCACCGAAGCAGCGCCAAACCTCTCTCCGTCCAACGCAACCTCGGGGTATCAACGGATATATAATATCCCCCCGCCCGCCCTCAGACGGACGCGGAGGCTCAGCTACATACGGTACGATAAGAAGTGCGTTGCAGTGCGATATACGGTGAATGCGATGCGATGTATGTAGGTATAAGTGGAATGGAAAACGAAAGCGAAGGAATGTCTGACTGCCTCTGCCTCTCACCGTTCCCGAGAGTTTTGCCGCCCTGGCCCTAGAACCGCCCATGCCCCTCCGCGCTCCCGTGCCCGCTCCCGCTCCCATGCCCACTTCCGCTCCCGCCCCCGCCCCGCCCGTCGCCGCCGAGCGAATCGTACTTGGCGTGCGTCGACGCGTCGGCGGCGCCATACGTGTACCCATACCCAGGGGAGTTGGGGTCGTCTGCGGGGTGTGGGAGGTTGACGTCGGATTTGGAGGCGGCGGGGGAGAAGGGGCTGGCATTTCCGCTATGAGGCAGATTAGTATTGGGTTGGGTTGTGCGAACGAGGAAGCTGCCAAATCAAACGCAACGACTGAACTCCCGAGGAGAGTTAAAGGACGGCAATGCGCCGTTGGACTCGTTCACGAGCAGACGACGGACATGTCAACAACGCCGCCAAACTCGCGACAACATTGGACATGTCGAACACCGGGTAACGAAAAGCCCCGATGCATAAGAAAACGGGCCAACCCCGAACCGAGGTCGCGTCGCCGACGAATCCAACTCCTCAGACCGCGAACGCACGACAATCGCCACCCACCGGCGCCCACCGAACGCCGACCCCAACAACGCGCGCCCACGCAACGCCCGCCGATCACCGCCCAACCAACCCACTCATCTCCCTCGATCTCCGTCATTCAATCCGCCAAAAACGAAACCCCAACCCCAAACCAAGAAAGCAACCCGAAAGCAGAGAGAACCACTCACTACCCCGGCGTCAACCCCGACTCATTGCTGTTATTCCTATCCCGATTCTCCCCTTGGTGGCCATGGCCGTGGCCCTGACCCCCCGAGTCGGCGCCGTATTGGTCCGCGAGTTGACTGTGTGGGTTGGTTGATTAGTTAGTGTTCGTCGAGATGGGGACTGGAAGGAAAAATATAGAGGGAAGAGAACAAGCACGCACCCCGCATAACGCTCCATAATGACCGCCATCGCCTCCCGACTGAGGCGGTAGGCCTTGGGCATCATGCCCTTGCCGAAGCGATACGTGACGTGGTTGGAGCAGAGAAGGCCGGCGGCCATGATCGCTGCGGGCGCCGAATAGATGATCGTTAGTACAGCTCCGTGGACGGCGGGAAAATAACGGGCAAGGAGCGGGGATGAAAACCGAAGGAAGGAAGGAAGAGGGAGCGACGAAAGGAAAGGAAAGGGAGAGCGCAAGACGAGAATGACGCTCACCAATATGCACCGGCACCAACCCAAAGCTCACGATATACCACCGCGTCAGCGCCTTCTGCTGGAACTCCAAAAACTGCTTCTTGCACCCGGGAAGCACGCTCCGCGCATAGCACGTGCTGCTCACCGTCGCCTCCACGAACGGACTGAAGTACCCGCAGCACCCGAGCACGGACTGGATGGTGAGGCGCCCCGCGGCGCCGAGCTCCTGGGACCACTGCTGATTGACCTTGGCCTCGAGGTTGAGCGTGCGGCGCTTGTACGTTATGTAGCCCGGGACGACGAGCAGCCCAAAGGCGATCCAGAGGAGGAAGGTGTACACGGCGAGGAAGGGGCGGTTGTTGAGCAGGATGCCGGGGAAGCCGATGAGGCTGACGAAGAGCGCAAAGGCGGCGGCGAGAGTGGAGAGCGCGAGCTCGGTGCCGTTGGCGACGAGGAGGATGCGGGCGTCGGCGAGGGTGTGGAAGTAGGTGAGGAGGGTGAAGACGAGGGCGCAGAGGGAGTAGAGCGCGAGGACGATGTTGGCGATGAAGAGGATGACCTTGAAGCGCGTCCAGCGGGCCTTGCCGCCCCTTCGCCCGCCGCTGACGTCCACCCCATCGTAGTCCTCGTCCCCCCGTCCCGGCATGCGCGCGGCGTTGCTCCGGAATGCGTCGACACCGCCGCCGCGCGGGACCATGCCCTGCATCCCGCTGTCCTTGCCCCCGACACCGCCAGGCCGCCGCCGCGAGACGAGGGAATTGGAGAACTTTGACGGGAGGTAGTTGACGGTGAGGGAGTGGGTGCTGGGTGCGGGGGAGCCTGCGCGGCCGCCGGCGAAGTTCGGGGCGGGGGGCTCGAGGGAGGAGGAGGCGAGGATGTGGCGGGTGGAGCCAGTCATGGAGATGGTGCTCTGGGCCCGGGAGCCTGGCCGTGAGTCGTCGGCGCCGTACAGGCTGTGCGCGGTCAGTTTGGACACAGGTCAAGAGGCCGCTGGCACGTACGAGTCCGTTGAGCGGAACATGGCGGCGGAGGGAAAAGACAGGTGGAGATGTGTGACCGTGTTTGGTTCAGACGCCAATGCTCATGATGGCAACTGCCGGTGCCTTGTTTTCTGCGTCACTCCATGTCATGGTATTCTGGCTTTCCGTTCTCCGCGATGTTCAAGACTTGAACGGATACAGCTGCTTCTCTTCGTTTTCTCGGATGGATGACTCGACTGGTCAATTCTGGCTGCATACGATTTCGTTTTCCTCAGAATCCAGATTGAAACAGATTCCCCCAAGGATTCCCTTCCAAGCAACTTAGGTTCCCGGCTGCGACATACTCCTGGAACTTCTGGGCCAGGACTTTGGTGGTGGGTGGTAATCCCAGCTGTTTCCGATGAGTACGAAATATCGCTCCGACCTCGCTTTCCTCTTCAAAAACTCAGGTTTCTGGTCTGCTCTATCCTGGACATTCCTCGCTCGCTGGTAATAGTTACAATTGCATCCGCATTTCTAGAATGTGTGGCAGTCCTAAGTATTCGTCAAACCCCGGAAGTCCTGTGCAAGGTATCAAGCTCCGAGACCCGCTTCCATGTCCGTCTTTGCCCTCAGTGGTTTTCCATTTAGTTCTCTACAGCATTCTGACCACAGCACTCGTTGATTCAGCCTTCCGCTGTTGGTGGGAATGTCATTTGTTATTTTAGGTGTCCATTGCTTAAAAGCACCGGCAGGCTGTCACCCGGCGCTTGATTCCTCCCACTTGCCTCCCACCACCATCCTCCGCCATCGATGGACGGCGCCGACTACACGGACACGGAAGCCTCTAACGGGTTCGCCTCGGATGACCCCGAAGTCGTTGCGTGAGTCCCCAGTTCCTCATCTGCTCCAGGAGGGTGTCTGACGGCCTACACAAGCAACCATGCTGGCGGGATCTTCCCCGGCTGCCAGAATTTCACAGTGACCGGCGGGACGTACACAAACATCTTACAGAGCACCGACGTCGTACCATCTGGTACCGTGCTCCTCTATCACGCTCCTGCAAATGATCATGGCCAATCGACTCCCACAGACTTCCGTAGGATACCCATGGGCGACATATATCTCCAGGACAATTTATCTGGCGACTTTAGCACCACTCGTAGACATCTCGCTCAGCGAAGTTTTTTTCGACGCATGTTCTCAGCCAAAATCCCCGGGCACACTTCGAATGTCACGGTGGCTACGTATCAAGGAGACCGCGCAGAAGAGGTGTTTTTGTTCAACTTACTTGGGCTACTTATGTGCTAACATTCTCCAGGAGTGGCGAGAGGATGTGACACGATACATGTCTTTTCGGTATTCTCACAGTCCGTTTTTGCCTTCACCTCCCTAACTATTTCACCTAGGCATCACAACATTTTGCAGCTCTTTGCAACGGCTGCTATGAAAAACATCTATGCCGCGGTCTTCCATTGTGGTATGATCTTCTCTCCAGGAATCATTGTCGAGCTGAAAGTGAGGGTAGCCCTGGTGACATTTGGAGATTTCGTGACATACTATCTACCGCCGGTATCTCCTATTGTTGAAACATATGTTCGTGGTGTCTGGGTCAGTTCAAAACCTTTGTAAAGATCTGAATTCTGAGACTGCCACCCACAGGTTGCGGACTTCTGGGTAAGTCATGTTTTCCCTGACTGCCGTACAATCAAGTCGGGTGCCTGAGTTGGTAATTTGCAGGCGATATCTGAGTATGTTGAGCTTGAGGGGATTGATTGGGTGAGCGCCACACTTCAAATCACATGAATCTGCACTGAAATGCTCTAGAATAAAGACTCTGTGTTCTGGATCCAGCCCTCGACCGGGAAACTACACACTGACCTCGTGTCGGCGCACACCTATCATATGTTCCAAGATAGACCTCAAATCCCAAATCTACGAAGACTGGACTCCGAGTTGCACGCACCGAATCTGGAGGCTATGGTTATTGCTTCTCTTTCCATCGAGGAATACGAGGTGTTATCCTACTTGAACATGTATCGCCATCATATTCTCGATACCACCCTCACCACGACATTCAACCTCGCAGCTGTGATATGCTGTTCAAACGGTCGCATGGAAGATAGTGTCGAAATTTCCTTCTTGCCGCATATGAGTACTTCCCTCGGGAGTTGGAGAGCATACGGCCCGAGAGCGGGTGGGTGTGTTATGAAGGATGGCTGGACCCGGTAGGCCCACTTTATCCGAGTCTCCCTGGCTATCATTCTCACTGCTGCAGTTTCAATCCCAACGATCTCATACCAAATGACTACAATATTACTCTCCCTCTCTCAGACTCCCCTCGGGTGCCCTACGAGATGTCGACCTGGCTCACACAAGCAAACTATATCTTCCGAGAGCTTCAAATTGATTCCCCGTTCACTGATTTTGGTTAGTGTGGATCCACCGGCTGAACTCTATCCATCGCATTGATATCCTGTCATAGTCGTCATATATCATATCAACTTTGTCGTTTCGCTGACTGAGCCACCACCCGAGACCCAAGGATTCTTATTCCTCTGCCCACCGGACCACTTTCAGGTTGGACCCTCCTCAGTCAGAATACCCGATTTCCCTTGGTATTGGTCCCTCGATCCACTGGGACGAGAACGACTCACCGCAGTTGATGCAGCCGCACGGGAGCTACCCGAAGTTCGGCTGAACGCAAGGGCCTTTGGTCGCTCCTGGGATGAGCGTGTATACACCGGGATCCGCAAGTTCCACAAGAGCAAAGGATTCGACCCCGATACCCAGGACGCCGCCCGATCTCTCGGGCAACCGTTGTATCGATTGTCGAACGACGTAGATCCCTTATTTGCTCACGGTGAGTCTACTGTCCTTGGCTCCCGTATCTGATACATGTGCTCAACGCTTCAAAGTGAATGAATTGCGTGAGGAGGACGACTCGGTTGCAGGAGACAGTGGTTCTGAGGAGGACGAGTCGCTGCCGGACGACAACGATTCCGACAGTGATCGTAAGTGGTGCCACCTGTCCCCTGTCGTTTCTTCCATTTAACACCCTCCCTTTCTGTAGATAGCCCCACAGTTGAACCGCACAGTACCGACGACGAGGTTGAGATCTCCTGGTCCTTCAGAATCATTATGAACATCCAATTTGCGCTGCTCCTCTTCCTCGCGCTGTCTTGGTTAACCGGCGGAATGTAATTGTTGCCATAACTTTCGATGCATAAATTTGGTGTGTGTTCCGACTTCCGAGGCCTAACAATTGAGCGCTTACTTTGTGGTTCAAACCAGTGACCACCTGCTCATAAATGACCTAGCGTCGGAGTGCCATGAAGCGCCTTTTGTAGATTTAGCTGGGATACAACCGTGGGAAATACATCCGGCAGTTACCGACGCCAACTTGCTTTCCGTCCGGTCTTACCTCGATCATGTCGGAGACACATCCCGATGTTTATCCCGGAATGATCCTGTATCCACATAAGAGCATTCCCTTGTTAGCGTCCTGACCACAGCACTCGATGATTCAGCCTTCCGTACTTATCTCAGTTGTCATTTTACGTGTCCCTCCTCCAAAGCGCGGGCAAGCCCACCACTTGATCCCTCCCACTTGCCGTCCACTACCATTCCGAGCAATCGATGGACGGCGCTGACTACATGAGCACAGCAACCTCCGACGGGTTCTTCAACTCAGATGACCCCGAAGTTGTTTCGTGAGTGCCCAATTAATCTGTCTGCTCCGGGAGGGGTGTCTGACGGCCTACCCAAGCGGTCGTGCTAGCGGTATCTTCCCCGGGTGTCAGAACTTCACAGTGAACGGCGGGACGTACACAAACATCATACAGAGCACCGACGTCGTGCCATCCGGTACCGTGTTCCTCCATCACGCTACCGAGAATGACTATGGCAAATTAACTTCCCCAGACTTCCGTAGGATACCCATGGGCGACATATATCTCCAGGACGACTTATCTGGCGACTTTGGCGCCGCCCGTAGACATCTTGATCGACGAGGCTTTTTTCGACGCATGTATTCAGCCAAAATCTTCGGGCACACCGCGAATGTCACGGTGGCTACGTATCAAGGAGACCGCGCGGAAGAGGTGCTTTTGTTCAACGCACTTGAACCTCTGCTAACATTCTCCAGGAGTGGCGAGAGGATGTGACACGATACATGTCTTTTCGGTATTCTCACAGTCCGTTCTTGCCTTCACATTCCTAACAATTTCACCCAGGCATCCCAACATTCTACAGCTCTTTGCAACGGCTGCTATGAAAAATCTCTATGCTACTGTCTTCCATCGTGGTATGATCTTCTCTCCAAGAATCATTGTCGAGCTGAAAGTGAGGTTAGACCTGGTGACATTTAGAGATTTCCTGAGATACCATCTACCGGTATCTCCTATTGTTGAAACATATGTTCGTGGCTCCTGGGTCAGTTCAAAACTCTTGTTCAGGGACCTGAATTCTGACACTGCCACCCAAAGGTTGCGGACTTCAGGGTAAGTCGCATTGGTCCAACTGCTGTACAATCAGGTCGGGCTCCTCAAATCGTAATTCAGGCAATATCTCAGTATCTTGAGCTTGCCGGGATTGATTGGGTGAGCGCGGCACTTCAAACTACATGCATCTGTACTGAAATGCTCTAGCATAAAGACTCTGTGTTCTGGATCCAGCCCTCGACCGGAAAACTGCACACTGACCTCGTGCCGGCGCAAAGCTATCATATGTTTCAAGACAGATACCAAATCCCAAATCTACGAAGACTGGACTCCGAGTTACACGCACCCAATCTGGAGGCTATGGTTGTCGCTTCTCTTTCCATCGAGGAATACGAGGTGATATCCTACTTGAACATGAATTACCATCGTATTCTCGATACCACCCACACCATGACATTCAACCTCGCAGCTGTAATATGCTGTTCAAACGGTAGGATAGATGATAGTGTCGAAGTTGCCTTCTTGCCGAACATGAGTACTTCCCTTGGGAGTTGGAAAACATTCGGAGCGGACGGGTGTGTCATGAAAGATGGCTGGACCCGGTAGGCCCACTTTATCCGACTCTCCCTGGCTCTCATCATTCTCACTGCTGCAGTTTCGATCCCAACGATCTCCTGGCAAATGCCAACTACAGTATTACCGTCTCCCTCCTGGACTTTCCTCGCGTGCCAGACGAGACGTCGCCCTGGCTCACACAAGCAAACTATATTTTCCGAGAGCTTCAGATCGATTCCCCGTTGATTGATTTTGGTTAGTGTGGATCCACCGTCTGAATTCTAATATCCCTCGCATTGATATCCTGTCACAGTTGTCATATATCATATCGACTTCGTCGTTTCGCTGACTGAGCCAACATCCGAGACTCAAGGATTTTTATTCCTCTGCCCATCGGATCACTTGCAGGTTGGACCCTCCTCAGCCAGAATACCCGATTTCCCCTGGTATTGGTCCCTCGATCCACTGGGACTCGAACAACTCACCGCAGCTGAGGCAGCCGCACGAGGGCTACCCGAAGTTCGGGTGAGGGCAAGGTTGATGGGTCGCTCGTGGGATGAGCGCGTATACGCTGGCATCCGCCAATTGCACGAGGCCAAAGGATTCGACCCCGATACCCAGGACGCCGCCCGATCCCTCGGGCAACCGTTGTATCAATTGTCGAGCGACGTAGATCCCTTATTTGCTCACGGTGAGTTTACCGTCCTGGCTCCCAGATTTATGATGTACTCAACGCTTCAAGTGAATGAATTGCATGAGGAGAACGACTCGGTGCATTTACACAACGGTGACAACAGCGGTTCCAAGGACGATAGTAAGTGATTGACTGTCTTTTCCTCACTCATGAATCCACATCATTCCTTCCTGTAGATGGCCCCGCGAGTATCGACGACGTGGTTGAGATCTCCCGGTCCTTCAGAATCATTATGAACATCCAATTCGCGCTGCTCCTCTTCCTCGCGCTGTCTTGGTTCACTGGCGGAATGTAACTGTTGCTAGAAATTTCGATGCAGAAATTTGGCGTGTATTTCTAGGCTCAATTGAGATACCTTCCCTTGTATTCCGCGAGAATCAGCGCTTTTGGAGATCCGGCTGAGATACAACCGTGGGAAATACACTCGGCGGTTGCCGACGTTAGCTCTGTTGCCTCCGTCATGTCCCAGACACATCCCAACATTGGACTTCATGCCAGGACGCTTCCACCCGGGAGGAGAAGGATTGCCTCTGCGGGTATATCAAATGCACCACCGTCGGGTGACCGAACCGGCATAGTGATCCCTCGACGCGGCGATTTCTGGGGTTATCCGGCTTGCAATTGAACACGACGACCCTTTGGGTCGATGTTAGGGTGGTGTGTGTGCGCTGGCATCTATGCAGGACTATCGACTCATTTTATCAGGTTATTCTGGTTTAAACCCGGCTGTGAAGTTTATTGGAACCATTCCCTTGAGCCTGAACTTGAACTTCCATTCATGCATCCAAGCGCCTCAGCAGCACATGACAAATTCACGGGTCTATTTCATTTTTGAGTGGGTTGGATTTCCCCAAGCAAGGTTCCAAAGAAACGACCGCAATCTGTGGACGGTGCAGTGAGTGGTTTCATCCTACATATAATGTATATGCAAGCACTCTGTACACAGCGGATTCAGATCCCCTACTCAAACGTCCAACGTGACAACAATATTCGAGACATTAAGCGCTTCAGGTATAGTGGCCCAAACATCTGGAGGCGTATCAGACAACAGCGGACTAAAGACGTCAACATCAGTGCAAGGGATCGTGAAAGAAGATTGAAGCGTACGGCCTGTGAAGAGGGTCCTTGGTCTGAACTTCCTGTGCCGCGAGTACGAATGGACGGACGTCAAGGCCGAACTCGCGCGTGAATTGTGCGACTATCGTCTCAGATGTTATACCCCGTCGATTTTCAGGGCTCATCGCGAGGAACACGGCGCACAAATAATGTGCCATCGCGCCGATGCAGAACAAGTCGCCAGTGGTCATCGCCATCTCCCGGTGACCACGGAAGACTGCCTGCAGGTAGCTGCCAGCAGTCAAGTCGATTGCTGTTCCGTCGTCCTCGGCATTGTAAAGGTAGTAGTCGACAGTTGGTTCAAAGTTAAATTCGGTGACCTGCGAGACGAGGGCTAAGGAGCGTTTGTAGCCGTCAACAGGGGGACCGATGCGCGACTTGGAGGTGGGTGCAGAGAGGGGATGCTCGACGGCCTGGGACGCGGTTTCGAAGTCGAGGGGTTTGCCGCACACGGCTTTGTGGCGGAGCTTCCAGTCCGCCGTTTGGCAGACTCTACGAAGGAAAGCGCGGTGACCGTGAGCAGATGAAACGAGGTTCGTGGAATTTAGGAAGCGCACTTGGAACAATAAAACACTTCTCGGTTCATCCTTTGAGAACAGCGCGCGCATTTGTGAAACTTTGTGGCGCTGTCGGGCGCCTGCGTCTTTTTGCAGTTAAGATAGGAGCAAGTGGTAAGTCGAGCATCCATTCGCTCTATCGTCCCGGCCTTGTCGTCTCTTGCTCTCGCCCTGCCGGCCTGGCGACCCAGGATCTCCACCATTTCGGCCCTTTCCTGGGAACGCATGGCAGGGTCCTTGTGGGAGGTTTTTTCCTTCTCGAGATAAAGGACTGGAGGATCTTCTCCAAAAAATGAACGTATCGTAAATTGCAAGACGTGGCCTGATTTTAGGGATTTATTTCAGCCTACTTGATATCGCACCTCGAAAATACTGACTCACATATGAGCTTCGTGCGGAGCAGTAATATCTCAGCCAGTGCAAATTTCTTGGCCTCGGAATCGTTGAGGCTCCTTTGCTTCGCAGCCCAGGCGTCCCAGCGAGGGTGCGAGACGTATACCGGCTCACTGGGAATAAACGACGCATCATCGAGCATTACAGATCGCAGTAGATCGAGGAACACCTTGCCATCCAATCGAAGGCGTAGCAGACGCAGCTCCGGTGCGCAATAGCTGCGCGCTTCGTTGAGGTTATTTGCCACAGAGCAGACCGCAGCCATTGCGCCCAAGATGTGCTCCCCTCGCACGTCCGAATCCGCGTCCATCCACTTCGCCTCGAAGTCGTCATTGGTGAAATGGGTAAGCGCATCCCATGTGAGGTTGCGCTGCATTGCACACGTAGCGCTGACGAGGGACGGGTAACCCGCCAGGCTTTTGTCCAGTGATCCCCTCGTTTCGAGTTTGTGCAGGGTCGTGTTAAAGCAGAGAGCTGGTCCGTGAGGAAGACCAAAATGCCGGCGAAGCATATCCTCCCAGTCCGAGTTCCATTCCTTGGGATCGCGGAGTGCGTCGCTAGCCAGAGGTATGTAGAGAGTTCGGGGTCGACTCATAGCAAGGGGCGTGAGCGGAGCGGTCAGGAGTGGTAAACTTACGGCACTCCGGTGATAATTGGCCGTGTTTGGTTTGAAGGATTACGGCCGCATCATTTTCGTTTGCCTTTGACCACAACCACCATAGCAGAGTCCACTAATATCAAACCACGACCTCCCCTCGTGGATTTTCTAGCTCCACCGCGCAGAGTTCAGTTGGGCGAACAGTGACGGCACGTTCTCGTATGTAAAGGTCTCAATCCGCCGCTTCAAACTCCGCCGCTTTTCTTCCTACCTCCTGCTGCATGTACCCAGCGACCGGAATACATCCCAGAGTCCAATGAAATCCTCCATTGGCCACCGTCATCCAGTGGCGCTTCCCCCCGTTTGTTCTGAGCGCTGGTCCGTCACCGGCGGTGAGTGTACCGACCCGTTCTGACTCCTCTCAGACGCGCTTTCACCCAGCGGGACCGAGGCTCTGCTGTGATGATGGATCTTTTGAGAGAGCTTACTCAGTCGGTAACGCCCTGTTGCCTCGTGAGTTGCAATATTTCTCGTCAAGCCAAAAATGCAAGTGATATCACTGACTTTGTATCTGTAGAGCTATTAAACTGGGCAGCTGCAAGTAAGTATGAGCTCTCACCCATTTCGCCTTCCCCGCAAAGAAGAATCCGATCAGAAATTGAGTCAGTGTTCCACCCGCGGTCGCTTAAGAAATTCTTGGGTTACTTAAAGCCCCCCTCAAAAAAGTCGCGCCATTGGAACCCTTGCCGCTTACCGTCATCATGCACGACGAGGACCGGGACTCACGCGTATCGACGGAATATTGGGAGGACCCCCCCTCTGCAAATAACAGGACCCCAATTCCAAAGTTCCAGCTCTTCATCCTCCTCCTACTCCAGTTCGCGGAACCTATGACCGGTAAGTTTTTCGACCTCCGACATCGTCTGGTGTTTTTCTTCAATTCGGGAGTTTGTTTACACATGACACCGCCCAGGGCTGGTCATCTACCCATTCGTCGTCCAGTTTGTGCGCGACACCGGAATCACTGGCGGCGACGAGACGAAGACGGGCTTTTACGCGGGCCTCATCGTACGTATACCCCTCGTCGGCTTCTTCCCCCTCGCGCCTATTAGTATTCACTCAAAGTTCTTTTTTATGCATCCCAGGAATCATCGTTCTTCCTGGCCGAGTGCCTCACCGTCTATCAGTTCTCCCGACTCGCTGATAGGTACGGCCGCCGCCCGGTATTGCTGCTGGCGCCTCTGGGATTGGGCATGTCTCTGCTTGGCTTTGGCCTCTCTCGGCATTTCTGGCTCCTTCTCGGCTTCCGATGCGCTCAAGGCGCCTTTAATGGCGACATCGGTGTGTTGCCCTTCTCGTCACGAGCCACGCGGAATGAACCCAACCTGGACTCTAGGTGTGGCGAGGACTGTGATGAGCGAGGTAAGATCCGAGTCCTTGTCTGCGTTCCAGGGCATTCATCACGCATACGGTGCAGATTTCGGACCCGACCAACGTTGCGGACATTTTCTCTACCCTGCAGCTCATGTGGAGTCTCGGCGCAACTATCAGGTCGGTGTACCCCATTCCCTCGAATATTGTCGCTACTAATTTTGCGTACTTAGTCCCTTCATCGGCGGCGTCCTCGCGAGCTCGGCGACGAAATGGCCAGACACCTTCGGGAAGATTGCGCTCCTAAGGGCTCATCCTTATTTCCTGCCCTGTGCAGTTGCGGCGTGTGTTGCATTTGCTTCATTCATGTTTGCGCTCTTCGGCTTGCGTGAGGTATCGGTGTATATTGTGTTCATCCGTCTTTAATCGAAACTGACAACTGGTGTAGACGCTCCCTTCCCTGGCGAAACACCCGCAGAGGGCCGTGGCCGAGAGTAGCCCCTTGCTGCAAGACGAACCTGAATCTGCACCTGCAGAGTTGGAGGTGGTACCCCCGCTGCGCGAGCTGCTCACGCGCCCGGTCCGCATCGCCCTCCTGAACCACGGGATGCTATGCTTCTGCGACATGGCGTACGATGCCCTCTTTCCACTGGTACCGACCAGCCTTTGTTTTTGTTACCCAACACCCACCGACTCCACAGGTATATTCAACGCCTATCGCAATGGGCGGACTCGCACTCAAGTGAGGGCCTTCAATCCTTATTATGCCATCGCTCTCCTAACATCTTCTTCCTTCCACCCCAGACCGTTCAACATCGGGCGCATCATGGGCCTCTGCGGCCTCTGCAACGCCGTCGTGCAGGTCTGTTTCGGGGGCCGATTTCTGCGGTACTACGGCGCGCGCCGCATGTTCACGACGGCGTTCGTGGCGTTCGGCATGGTGTTTGCGGCATTCGCGCTGTTGACTTTCTTCGCGCAGCGCGCAGGCCGCGTCGACGCCGCGGTCATCATGGTTCTCACCGCGCAGGTCAGCTGCTCGTTCGCGTTCTACTTTTCCTTCGGTGCGCTCTTCCTCTATCCACCTTTCGCTGCTCATCGGTTGACGAATGACCGACAGCGTCGACGAACCTCTTCCTCATGGACGCCGCGCCGAACCGCGCGAGCGTTGGGCGGGTGAACGGTTTGGGCCAGATGGTGGGGACGGTGCTGCGCAGCATTGCGCCGTCCGTCGCCTCCTCCCTCTTCGCGCTCTCGGTGAAGCACAACCTCGTGGGCGGGAACCTCGTGTATATCGTGATGGCGGTCATTGCCTCCATCGCGGCGCGCTGCTCACTCATGCTTCCAAGGCATTTGCAGTCGGATTTGAAACGGAGCACATGAGGCGTTGCTTAAGCTTGGGTGCGGGGCGCGTGGTTGAAAAATCTTAGACTTAGGGAGCAACCCAAGTGGAAGGCCCTTCGGTAGAGCAAAGCCAAGTCTTTCCTCGAGGAACTTGTTAGGTGAGGTTATCGAAAAGTTGAACTGTACATATTGTTTCGTGCGGAGACCGCGGCAGTGAAGCTGAAATTCCGAATATACTTACCATTAAAAGCCAAGAAATCCTGTGGCATCGGGAAGCGGAAACAAGTAAGAAGAGTCGGGTGAGTCACTCCGAGTCAGAAGGGCGTGCCAGACCCCGAGCTATGCGCGGAATGCTGTGCCGCTCGTGTCAATCACAACATCACGGATTCCTGATCTCTTCTCGGTCTTCCCTCTTCCTCAGCGGTCTTTTCCAGTTTTCTCCCAGAACGATCCAAGGATCCCTGGCTATAAGCTCACTTGGGGTGGGGAGATATCACAGCCCATAAATGTGCTCCTTTGCGATTCTCCCAAGATTCTCCGACTTGATAATATTTTTAGACAAAAACCCCGGTCCCCGATTCTCAAGGAATCTCGCGGCTATGCGCTGAATCCTTAGGTGACTCTAGCGGGATGTGAGTCACGCAGGCATATGACTCCCGCTCACTCTCCATAGCCCACAGTAGCCTGCGTACCTGCCGGGCTGGTGCTATCTATGTTTGTCGCTATAAAGTCGCAGCTCTCTGTCCGGTCTGCGACAAGTTCTGCGAGAAGTTTAAGTCATGTCTCCTCCTCCTCCTCCTGGCCCCGATGCATCCTCACCGCGCAACTCCGCTTCCGACGAGCCCACCCTCGACGCACAAAGCGTACACTCAGCAGTCCTTCAGGATGAGAAGGCGCAGCAGCAGCTGCCACCCAGTACAATCCTGACGGGCGTCAAGTTGGCAGTCGTCTTTAGCTGCATGTTGGTCGTCTTTTGGTGCCTCGTTTTCCCCGCTAATACCCAGCAGGTTAATGGCCGTGCTCCTCGTCACGTTGGACCAAACAATTCTGGCGACGGCCCTGCCTCGGATCGCGTCAGATTTTGACTCGTTCTCCCTCCAAGGTTGGATCTCCACGTCCTTCGTTCTCGCGCAATCCGTGTTCCTGCTCTTCTACGGTCAACTGCTCCGTATCTTCCCCGCAAAGCGGATCATGGTTTGCGCCATCGCGATATTCGAACTTGGCAGTCTCGTCTGCGCGTTGTCGCAGAGCGTCGGGCAGCTCATTGCCGGGCGGACGCTCTCGGGGCTAGGAGCGTCTGGTATTCGTGCGTACTTCCTTCTCTCTGTTTTCATGCGACGTAACCTGACCTCCCGCAGTTATCGCTATGATCCAGGTTATCTCCCAGGTCACCCGCCTCGAGGACCGTCCTCGTCTCTTTGGTTTCTTTGGCTTGGTTTTCGCTGTTAGTTCTGTCCTTGGCCCGCTCGTCGGCGGTGCCCTAACGGACCACGTCTCTTGGCGATGGTGCTTCTGGTGTGTCATATTCTTCGCTCCATTGTTCGAAGCAAGTACTCAGCTTGCATCAGGATCAACCTTCCCCTCGGCGGCGTCTCCGTCGTCGGTGTGCTCCTCCTCCTGAAGGCGTCCGCTCCGCTCGGATCCGACCCCAACAAACGCTCGCGCCAGGATATCTACGACCAAATCCTCCATCTCGACTTCGTCGGTGCAACGCTCGTCGCCGGCGCCATGACCACACTAGTGCTCGCCCTCCAGTGGGGTGGAAACACGAAAGCATGGGACGACAAGGCGGTTATTATTGTCAGTCCCTCTTACCCAGTGTCATTCATTTCCAGCACTTAACTAGGTTATTCAGTGCTTTGTCTTCGCAGCTGCTCTAGCGGTGGTGTCCATTGCATGGGAGATCTACCTGGGCAAAAACGCCATGGTCCCCACCAGCATCTTCAAGTCGCGCTCAATGTTTGTATTCTTCGTCTGCTAGCCCGTGTTTGCTTGTTGAATATACCCGAAGATACGCGCTCCTTCTGTACTCCTTCCTCGCAAGGTTCTCGCAGCTCTTTTTCTCGTACTACCTTCCCATCTTCTACCAAGCCGTGCGCGGGCATAGCGCGACAAAGTCCGGCATCGACCTACTTCCATTCATGCTCGGTGCGTAGCGCACCTCCAGCACCGCTGAATTAACCTCATCATGAGTCCGCAGGCACGGTCATCGCGACCATGAGCGCCGGCCACCTCGTAGGTAAATGGGGCTACTACTGGCCCTTCCTCGTCGCCTCCCCCGTCTTCCTCGCAATCGGCTCCGGCCTCCTCTACACCCTCTCCCCCAGCACGCGCTCCGCCTCCCTCGTCGGGTTCCAGATACTCGTCGGCGTGGGCATCGGCCTCGGGACGCAGAACTCGCTCGTCGCCGTGCAGGTCGAGTTCCGCGCGCTGCCGAAGCTCCTGGGGCAGGCGTCCTCGATGGCGTCCTTCGCGCAGGTTCTCGGCGGGACGCTCGGCCTGGGCGTCGCCGAGCCGATCTTTGCGTCCGCGCTCGCGACGGACCTGCGCAGATTCGCGCCGGACGCGCCGGCGGCGATCGTCAAGCAGAGCCCGACAGCGATCTGGACGCTGTTGCCGAAGGAGATGATCCCTGGTGTTGTGCGCAGCTATGCGGACGCGCTGCGGATCGTGTTCGTGGTGGGGGTGCCGACGGCGGGGCTGGGGCTCGTTTCGGCGCTGATGATCAAGAATCTTAGTGTGAAGACCGCGTCTGCGACGAAGGCAGATGCGGAGGAGGGGAGTTCGAGCCCAAAATAATATATATAGAGTATAGATAAATTATAAGTACAGTACTAGCCTCTCCATGAGTTCAACCAGGACACCATGAGAAATATAATCAACGTAAGCTGCACGTTCATTACGAGTTTGAACATTGGCGAGACCGACGAGACTTCTGGCGGTTGGTGTTGTTGGGCTATTGAAGAATGGGATCGTGAACCTTTGAAGCACGAAGTTGAACATTATCATACCTTTGCGATCAGCGGCGGCATCGTCTTCCGGGCACTCATCTGAGAAATAATCATGCAGTCGGTGGCAAGGCGAATGGGAAAACCAACATACCTCGGCCAGAAGAAGCATCCTCTTGAGGCAAATAATAAAGCGGGTCCCCCAGATACCGGGCAACATCTTGGCTAGTAGGGTCAAATCCCTTGGCTCGATGGAACCTTCCGAGTTCAGCATATGTCTGGCGGTCCCAGGACTTGCCCTGGACGGTGGTAGCGAGTTGAAGTGAAGGAAAGCCCAGTCGATTCGCATCCTCCGGGCTAAGTCGATTTACGCCTGACGGGCCGAGGGACCAGTACGCTGGGAGGTCGGGCGCGCGGAACGAGCATGGGCCGGTGCGGAAGTCATTCACTGGGCAAAGAAATAAGTAGCCGCCCTCGCATCGACGCCGCCTGGTTTCGAGCTCGTTAGGTGAAAGGGTAGGGAGGTATAGATCCAGATAGTCGTCAGGCAGGGCTTGGATAGGGATGCTAAAAGTGATATTGTCCACGATGACTGGCAGTGGACTCAATTAATCCCATGGCCATAGGTTGGATGAAACATACCACAGTCGTGCGCATCTGGTTCGAGTTGTAGGCAGTCGAAAATGTAGTTGGCTTGACTGAGCCAACATTCGGGATTCCAATGCCAGATATGGACCCGCAGCGTGTGGTTCATCACTTCTTCCACGCGAAAACTAGAGGGCCTATGTAAGTAATCAACCCAAAGTGTTCGAACGATCTTACCGAGTCCAACCGTCTACTACCACTCCCCGTGGGCCTCGAGTAATATGCCAACGACGCTCTGGAAGATCGACACATGGCAAGGAGGCGATTGTGAGCAGGGTTTCTTCGCCACGGGTGGAAGACCAAGATATCACTGCTCCGAGGTTGACAGTGACCGGAGTGCACATGTGCATGTGCCGAACTTGGGAGACGTCCCAATAACAGATTTCATGGTACTTTTCAACCGACAAGGAATCAACGGTCTTGATTTGCTGGTTCGGCACCTGCGAGAAGCCGATTTCGTAGCTTGAACAGTCGGGATGAGGAGACTGAACCCTATGGCCCATGTTGGTGGATATGAGGTCAGCGCAGAGTTTTCCCGTCGAGCGACGTATCCAGAATGTACATTCGGTAATGCACTAGTAGCAACTAAACTGGAGTTTAATTGTGTTGAACCACCTTACATACCAATCGCTGTCGGGAGACTGAGGAGAAATAGTCATTCGCCTCCTATGCGATTTGTTAGCTGAGTACATCGAGGTCCGTTGTGCGCACCCAGAACTCAGTACTCTGCAGGTGAATCAGTTGTATGGAGGAAGCCCTCCGGGAGTGCACCTACACAATACGCATGGACATACACCGTCAAGAGGGGCGAGTTTTGATAAAGTTCCAGGAAATTCTCGAGAGGTATCAAATCTACTCGAACCTCAGTCTCCGTCATCCTCGGGTAGCAAATGACAGTCACCGTCGTGGAAGATTGTCGCATGTACAAGAGACGATGTTGTTACCCCGCAAAGTTGAACAAAATTCGGATGCCTGCAAGCGAGGTTGGAAATGGTTGGACTGCAAACAGTCGCTTTCACCGAAGGCGCGAGTAGCGTGAAACATCTTTCCGCCATTCCTGGGAAACAAATAAATGATTAGGATGTTAGAAGAGAGAAGATGCCGCACCTCCTCGGCGCTCTCCCCTTGATAGACGGCGACCGTCATGTCAAGATTGCTCCCTTCAACTCTGGCGGCATATACGCGGCGAACATTCCCACCCTGCTGGATCCCAAGGCTGCAACGGAATCCATCCGCCCGTATCTGACGTCGCAGGTCAATATTTCCCAACAGAATTTCGGGGAAATCTTCAGATATATTCAGGGAATGAGCATGCAACCTGCTAATCCCCATACCGGGTGGTCTTGTAGCACCCCTGTTGCTCCTCGTGATGCTGTTGAAAATGCCGCCATTCACAGTGAAGTTCTGGGACCCCGAGAAGATGCCGCCAACTGACGGAGCGGGCTCTGGGCCTCCTGTCGTCCAGGGCGAGTTCGACGTGGCTTGACCGTGAGATTCCATGCAGGATAAGCGGGGCGAGGGTCGAGAGGTAGTATCTTTGACAGCGATAACAACAGCTTTCGGCCTTTATATACGAGGTGCAAGGATAGATTGATGTTCTGCCAGCTCGCTGTCGTCTGTCCCAGCACGTCAGTCGGGCTGTGCGCAAAAGCAGTTGAGCTTCTGACCTCTCAGGACGCCGCAGAGCGATGCGATAAAGCACTGGTGCAGCGCCAAGATAATAGCTGAACGGTGACCTGCATACGAGTAAGTTAGGTGAAAACGAAGCCAAAGCATCTTGTAAGATGGTAAAAGGCTACTCCGCCGTTCGTTGTCTCCTCCCGCTGCTTGGTGTAAATCTTCACAATGGCCGCCTCCGACAGACGCCCAACGGTCGCCCTTCGGCATCGGCGAATGCCCGTACGCACACCTACGGACACAGCTTCTTCCTCATCGGGTCAAACGAGAGCCTCAGAGTCTCAGACCTCTTGTTTTTGTGGTCGAGCTGTTCTGATCGCCGAAGCTTACAGTATCTTGTCTGGCGGATAACCCTCGAGCGTCCGCATCCCACTTTCGGTATTCTCTGCTGAGCAGAGTAGCCAAGCGTCGGTGAGGTCGTGGTGTGCGTTGAACAGCGAGACTCGAATCACGGCACCGCACAGCCATGGGCGTCTAACTTCGGGGATTTCCGAGCCGGGGTTTTCATTGGGTAGAAATCCAAGTTGAATTTCGGTGATCGTTGGCTAAGCTTGGCTTGCTCCTTCACTGGAGAAGTCGGGTTTTTTTTCTTTCAAAACTGTCCCTGGGCCTTCACAGCTAGTAATTCAGATACCCACTCCGCGGCCACTGATTGAACCTCTGCTTCAAGTATCCGAGTTCAACATCGTCCACTGTGTATATTGGCCATGTATACCTCGAGATCGTAGTGACTTTAGTGCAAATTGTCACGAACCCACCAAATTGCGAGGAATAACATCAGCGTGAGCTGCATGTTCATCAAGATCTTGAAGGTCAGTGAAATACCACGAACATCCTCGTTGGTAAAATGTAGCACTGGCTGCAGATTTGCGTCTCGGATATGGCACACTTTTGTGGGGGTGAGCACACCGTTACAACTTGGATGGTTTACTTACTTCCTGCGCTGTCGGCAACTGCCAGGCTCGTGCTCCGCGGTTCAGTGTTAGCATTATGGGGACCATACTGCTCATCTAGAGCCGGATCGCCTGAGAATAAATTGAGCGGCGAGCCCGAGTGGTGGGCATAAAACTTACAGCAGACTTCCGCGGCACCCGATGCCAACTCTTCTTCGTTGGTCCGACATGTTGTGTTCCTGTCATCGCGCTCATCCACTGATACGCTATTGTCCCAACGGGAGTTTTCCTCGTCCTCGTCCTTCTTGTCCCAATCATCTCCTCCGTTGTTACTTCCCCAATTCCTATATTTCCCAACTTGAAACATTGATCAGACAAACGAAACTGGGTTGAATAGACATTGACTCACCGTGGGTAGACGGAGACTTTAATTCCGCTGATAGACGGAACAGTGGGTGCCCGAGATGTTCAGCAACATCTTGGCTCTCTGCGTCGAAGCCTTTTGCCCGGTAGAATTGCCTGAGCCCGGCGTAGACACTAGTATCCCAGAACACTCCATGAACACTGGTGGCCAGTTCGAGAGACGGGAAACCGAGTCGTGTCGCCTCCCCCGTGCTCAAACGCTCATGACCCAAGGGATCGAGAGACCAATAGGCGGGAGAGTCTGGCCATTTGAAAGATGACGTGCCAACTTGGAAATCTTGCGGGGGACAGAGAAAGAGGTAACCAGGCGGACAGTCGACTGTCAGCTGGGGAACTACGACCCTGAAATAGACCGCCTTCACGAAACCTTTGGAGGGAGGTGAATAGATGAGCGGTCTCCGCAGGAAGAGTCAAGATACCATAATTCTCCAAATTGGATTCAATGTGCATGCTGCTGAAGATGTAGTTTGCTTGAGTCAACAGACACTCGAGGGCAAGCCATGCATCCACACAGAGCGTGATCTTCTTGTTGAACGAGTCATTGGCGCTGAAACTATGGGGTGGAACTTCAGGATGCTATGATTCGGTCAAACAAAACCCAAATACCGCATCCAACCATTTTCCAACAGGTTTCCCCTCAGCCAACTCTCCTCCACCTGGGGGTTTGGATAGAGCAACCAAGCCCCAGGATAATGATAAAGCTCCGGCAAAGAGGCAATTTCACCACCATCGTGGTAGTGGGCACGATCAAGTCTAGGCCAGTAAACGACCACCCCTGGAGTAACCGACGCAGCGGTAGAGATGTAGGTGAAGCGAGATCTGGTGAAATGAAAACAAGATATTGTGTGATAATCCCCCAGTGAGAGGGCATGGATAGCAATAGCTTCCAAATTACTTGGATCATAGGAGGTGGGTCCCCGCAGTTCTACTGTTCCCCTGCCAGCTAAAGAGGTTTCATTGTCCCGATGTGGGAGTGCAAGCTCAGCGGAGAGGCGGCCAGTCGAGGAGCGTATCCAAATCGTGCATTGGCAGGAGCTCTACAAGCATTTAGCTCCCATGATTCATATGCACGCAATCTCGAGACTTGCCACATCTACCTCCTCCTCCTCTGAGTCCTCATTCCGTAGGTAGTTAGGTATATTTTGGCGCATTCCAGTTAGAAATGCAGAACGAAGATAATGCCGAGCCTCCTGGGGGTGAGAGTCAGCAAGATACCCGAGACCACAAGACAACTTGTGTACCTCCCACTCCTTGCCCTTGTCGCATGTTAATATTGCGAGCTATTAGTAGCTGAGTAATAGAAACACGTACGAAGAGAGCATATAAATACACCGTCACCATAGGCGAGAACGCGCTCACATATTGTTTGAACGGAATCAGATCTGAGGGCTCAACATTTTAGCAAATCTCAGGAAGATGGTGAAGGTTAATCACGCACCACCGTGAAAGACTGTGGCATGGATATTCCCATGCGTCGCTCCTGCACAGATCTGGATAATATTTGGGTGGCTAAAGAGACACAGGTGAGCGCCAGTACCGGAGATAATCTACTTCAACTCACTGCATCGACATGTATCTCGCGACGTCTCCGCGCCAATCCTGGTACACCGAATTTATGTAGAAGGATAACGGGAACAGGAACACACAAGAATCTCGCTTACCTCGTCTGCTCCATCTCCCTCATACACGGCCACCGTCATATCCGTGGTTCGACCATCGACCTTTGCGGAGTAGACGCGGCGAACACAGCTGAGTTCATGTCGGTAGCCGATGGCACCTGATTCCTTGTTCACCCGCAGTTCCCGTTGTAGGTCAATATCCCCCCATGGAATCATGCGGAAGTCTTGGAGGGTCAGTTGGCTTGATTAACTGTACGGGAAGAATGGATACCAACCAGAGGGGATGCTTGGTGCTGTCACATAATTCTTTGTGGTGTTGGTAAAAGTTCCGCCCTGTACGATAAAGTGCCTTGACCCCGCAAAGATGCCACCACCATTTTTATCCGCAGTAAGTCAGGATCGAGTATCTGGGCTAGCTTAAGGAGCGTACGAGGTAAATCTGGGTTCATCCGAGCCGTGGTCGTCGTCGGAGTCCATTGATGTGGGGTGGAGGTGGAGGGAAGGAGGAGAGCTTCTGTTGCCGGAAAGCTGTCGCGCGCCCGGGAAAAGAACTAAAATAAGGAGGTCAGCTGTTGAGGACTTCTAGAAACAAGGCAGTTATACATCGCACTAAGGCGATGCGATAAGGCAATCTACGGGACGGACTCGGAGTAGTATTTTCTGTTTGTTTCTATGGCGCTTCCGCTTGCTGTGGTTCTGACGCCCGATTTGCCAGTCGAAGTCAAGAGCGATGGCGAGCCGCAGGTCATATCGAGTGCAAGGATTAGCACGACACAGGTGGAGTCGTGATTCCACAAGTACAATACGTCCGTCACTATCACTAGCAATGATTGTGTTGGGAGAATGAGCGATGGGGAGGAAGGCAGGGCTTTCCGACGCTCTGTCCGCCGGGCGGTCGCGTTCCGAAACATAAATATATAAGGGAGCATCCTGTGGGGAGTGGTCAGCGGAGGACGTACGAAAGCAAAGTGAACGGACCCTACTGTCTGTGGTTTCTGTAACTAGAAGTATCAGCGCGTCAGCGCCATCCCACACCGACGCCGAGGTGGGTACTCGATCTCAATGGAGCCAATCTCGCACCTGTGCTCGTCAGTTATCAGTTATGACGTCTGCGGTACCATCAGGGCGAAGTACAAGAGAAAGACTCGAGGACACTCACGCCGACATAATACGATGTTCCCGCAACGGGCGAGGGAAACGGTGGCAGCCTTGACTCTTGTGATGTGTAATAAGCTGGAAGATCGCGAGGGAAGGCGCCGCCCGCTGTGCCTGCGTGCCGCCGAGCAGACGCGACAACGAATGTACGCATCCAGCGGGACGTGTGCAACGAGGTCTACCGGACGCGGGCACGGGCGGTGGAAGATGACGGCCTCGAATAACTCGGCGCTCCCCAGGCAGGCTGAGGGACGGAGACGCTCTACAGCACCGGGAGACGACCGGTAGCATCATAGTAGCGAGAAGGCGGAGCGCCAGCCTTGACCACCGCAGCGGTGCGTGTCGGAAGGAGGGGGAAGTGACGGATGTCAGTCAATGCGGAGGCGCGAGGCTTTAGTGGTACTGCGGGGGTGAACGCGGACGCATACGTCGGTACCACGGCGGTGGGCATCGGACGACAGGATCATGCGCAGGGCTTGCAAGAGTCGATCATTTTCGTCGCGCGAGTGACTCGAGTCGAGTGCGGTCTTCAATGGCGTATCTCCCCTGCGTTCGGTGAGCATCAGTCGCCGGTCATTTGACGCCGAAGGACGGGCTCACCACAATGAGCACCGCACTATGCGTGCCGTGCTCCGTGCCCCCGGTACCCGACTCGGCGCCCTCCGTCTCCGCCTGCAGCGCACTCGCTCGCATCGTTGTCGAGTCCATCCAGACACCGTCCTCCTCCTCCTCGATGAGTGCAGGCGGTGACGCAGCGACCGCAATGGCATTGACGCCATTCCTCGCGCTGGGGAACCACGCATTCGCACGCGCACCCAATCCCACTCTCCTTCCCCATCCCTTCCCCCGCTCCAGCTTCGACTTCGAGTCCGACCTCTTTCATCACACCTCCCTGTCCAGCGTCTCCGCACGCAGCACACTCCGCGTCTCCCACTCGTATCGTCGTCGACGGCTTCTCGCTCCCCCCAGCCCAGCATCATCCTCCTTCTCCTCCTCCTCGCACTCGTATCGTCGTCGACGGCTTCTCGCTCCCCCCAGCTCAGCATCATCCTCCTTCTCCTCCTCCTCGCGCAGGCAGTGTGATGCAGCGCGACGTCCGCGGGAGTGGATGCCGGCACTTAGAACGACGCGCGGGTGGTCCTGAGACGCTCAGGCGCAGCGAGTACGCGCGTCGGGGAACGTGTCAATCGCGTCCGCATTGTGAGCGACTCGGAGGCGAGTATGCACCGCAGCAGTGTCTTCGTGTCCTCGCCCTGGTCCTCGTCCTCGATGTCGGATCTCTCTGGGTACGGTCCACGTCAGTCGCGGGGTAGTCTGTGTCGAAGGACAGACAGACTCACCACAGTGTCTCCAACACACTGCCCCCCGCCGCGCGCTTCGAGGTCGAGGTCGATCTCCGATGTGGCCTCCGACTCGCTGCCGCGCGTCTTCGCCTGCGCATCTCGCGCTCGCTGGTCGTCGTCGAGATCTTCTCGATGACCCCATGCCCAGCGTCCTCCTCACCGAGTGCATGCGGGGACAGCGACCGCTGTCGCCTCGTGGATGAGCCTGGAAGCAACGACGCACTCGTACCCCCACGCCCAAGCCACACCTTCCCGACCTCCTGCTACCGCTGCTTTCCCGCCCGTGCGTCCAGTTCGATACGAGCCTCTTCGGGAGGGGCAGCGCGGTGGGCTCGTTCTCGTCGCCGTCTGCTTGTCGCGGGGTGCATAACAGCGGAGGAGGATGAGGAGGGATAAGGGATGACGAGGAGGTGTGGTCCGTGTGGATGGCCGCAGCGTCTTTGATCTTGAGGGCGTCTTTGTCCCGGCGTCGACACCACTCTCGAACGCATGCGAGGTAGAGGCCAGTGCGTCTCGTAGAGCGCTTGCATACACGAGATCCGTTAGCGCTAGATGAAGAAATAGAATCAGTATATTTGTTGCGAGTGAGGAGCAAGGAAGAAGCACGCGCCTTGCTCATGCCCGTCAAGCTCCGCAGACGTAGCCCATCCCCTCCCGCTGGAATCCTGCATTCCGAAGCTTGTCGAATCTTACATCGTTGTCGGGAACTAGAATATGAAAAATAGAATCAGTCTCGGCAATTACTGCGAACGATAGGAAGGAAAAGAAGGAGAACCCACTTTGCTCGTGCTGGTCACTTCAGGCTCCTCGCCCTCCTCACCCTCATCACCACCCGCTCCCCAGACACAGCCAACACGTCCCACAAATGCTCTCCGGGTCCTTCCTCGTCGTCGGGACAATATTGCTGCTACCCGTCCGAAGAGAAGCGTCTGTCGTCCTGGAGCTTGGAGCTCGGCAAACGCGAGGTCGATGCGCGTGAGGAGCGTCGGTGTTGAGTCTAGAGGGAGGTCGTAAGTATGCTGATAGTAAGTATACGGAGAGAGGCAGGAGAAGGAAAGGCAGGGATGACGGAAAAAAGGTGAGGAATGGATACCACCGCAACGAGGGAGGTGCCACAACAGTACGTAGCAAGCCACAGATCAAGAAATAAGCAAATACTGACCTGGGCGCGGGAACGAGCGATCTGCGTGAATGCTGAACGAGCCTGGGGAACGCAGAGCGCGATCCTGGCGATGGGCATGCGATCCGGATGCCGCTTTACGGCCGCTTCATGAGTGGAGTCGAGTGGGACGGTAAAAAAAAGGTCTGAAGAAAGAAAGAGGACCACGCGAACGACATCAGTCCAGTGCTCAAGTTGCGCCTAGGACGACGTACCGCATTGCCCGGGGCACTCAGGGTGACCCGCATAGGACGACGTCCCAACATTCAGCTTGCCCAATGTACCCAGAATTGGAGCAGCGGCGCAGAACGGCACTACGAAAGGGCTACATGGATGTTTTAGACGCAAATTCTCGAAATAAGTGGCGGAGGAGCACACATACAGACTGCAAACATTCCGGGCCCTTGAGAGGCCCGCTGGTCTGGGACGGGTACGCGGACGGTGGAACCTTCAAGTTTTCTGAATTTGCTTGGTTTACGCATCGAGACAGTAGGGCTTCTTGCCCGCTATGCAGGGGGTAGAACTCGAGCACCGTCACACCAGTGGGATATTGTCCCTTCGAGAGAGTCGTTGGAGAGTCGTCAAAGTTTGGGTGAGGGCATTGCGGCAAGCGCTGACAAGCGAGATCACTGGGCGCTTAAATTTCGGGGATTTCCGAGGCCTGGTTGAATTTCGGTTCGTTCACTCAAATATTCCTGAAGTAAGTACTCCTACCCCAACTGGATACAAAGACGGTCGCACTGAAGGTTATGTCTGTAAACAGTGTGAAGGAGAAAATATGCGACACACTCGTTCGACGGCCAAACTTGCAGGCGTCGGTGTCGGCCCGAGAGTCAAATGAAGAGACGAACTCGAAGGAGCGGGTTCGTATTACACGATGGCTGCCCCGCAAACACACGCTTGTGTCACTGTATGATGAGGGCAGTTTCGAAAAGATGCGAATACCGTGCCCCGGTGCCCGTGGCCCGGCGGTCATCAGGTTGAGTTTCAACCTTGAATCCAATTTTCAAATCACAGACTATTGGAGGGTGACCATGCGTCAACGCGTCAATTTCTGCCTGAATACGTTTCTCCCATTTTATGGAGGAAATTTCGTGCTCTGGGTTTTTTTTTTGCCCGTCAAAAGTACAACATGCGAGGTACGAGCATACTGTTGTAGCGTCTGTCTACGAGGGACTACGTCAAAAGTGATCCAGCGCGGGTTCGGTACCTCGGTGCTTGTTCAGTGCGTCAAAGTTTAGCGTATTCCACGAAATTAGATAACGAGACTTTCAGGGAGGATATGAACTGTTGAGGATTGGCAAATGGTCACGATTATCCCACCGTTTAGTGGCTTCCGAAACTACTGTTTGGTTGAGTTCGGGGATCTCGGTCTCGTTTGGTTGGAAATTTGGGTCAACATTTTTTGGGGGAAGGGGCCGCTTCCACGACCGGATGGCTCAGCTGAATACAGAGAGCACAAGGTGAGATTGAGATCGGCCTGTTGGTGTTTGATTTTGCACCCGCTCGGCGCTCAATTCGAAACCCAACCAAACGCAAGTTCTTTTCGTCAAGTAAGCCCAATAATATATACAAGCTACGTCAAGAGTGGGATGGGTTTACTGAAGATTGTCGTAGACCCAGCAAGTTGCGAGGAATAGGATCAGGGCGAGCTGGATGTTCATCAAGATTTCGAAGGTCGTGGAAATAGGGATATCTTCGTCGGTCGAGTGTAGCATGGGCTGCGAGGTTGTGTCTTCCAAATATTGTAATTGGGACACTGAAAAATCATCAGCGCACTGCTGAAGCTCGAGCAGTTTACTTACCCCCCGGGTTCCCTTCAGTAGCTGGACTCGGGCCCCGCATTTCAATGTCAGCATCGCTGGGTCTTTGATGCTTCTTTGGAGCCGGATTGCCTGAATAAATATGTTGAGCTGCGAGCGCGAGTGCTGTGCGTAGCGCTCACAGTGGACCTCACCCCCAGTAACCGATGCCGGCTGTTCTTGTTTGCCACACCACTCTGTCTGTGTATTACCCCGCTCATTCACCGAAGCACCGTCAGGCTCACTGTCGTGCCGATCGGGATGTTCCTCGTCACCGCCCTCTGGAGTCAGTTCGTCTGGGGAGTGTATTCAGTTGCGAGATCGAGTGATGAGCAAAGCACTTACAGTGGTCTGGCCCCTCAGCACCTGATGTCGACTGTGCTTCCTCTTCGTCGGTCCACTCTGCCTCCGTGTCATCTCGCTCATCCACCGATGTGCCATCCGTCTCACAGTGGTCACGCCAATCAAAGCTTTCCTCGTCAGTGACCCAATCGTCGTCTCCCTCGTCGTCTGCCCAATCCTCGCCTTCCTCGTCATATTTCCCAACTTGGAAACATTAATCAGAACAAAATCTCTGGTTGAATACATGTTGACTCACCGTGAGGATTTACCTCTGTCAATAAATGAAACAGTGGGTGCCCGAGATGCCGAGCGACATCTTGGCTCTCTGGGTCAAAGCCTTTTGCCCGGTGAAATTGCCGGAGCCCTGCGTAGACACTGGTATCCCAGGACCTCCCTTTGATTTCAGTTGCCAGTTCGAAGCGCGGGAACCCAAGTTGTGTCGCCTCCTCCATACTCAAACGCTCAACACCGGCGGGATCGAGGGACCAATAGGCGGGAGAGTCCGGCCATTTGAAAGATGACACACCAACTCTGAAGTGCTTTTGAGGACAGAGGAAGAGGCAACCATGGGGGCAGTCGACTGTCGGGTTGGGAACTATGACTTTGAAAGAGACTTCGTCCACAAGGGCTACTGGAGGTTATCAAAGAGGTGGTCCAAAAAGGAGCGAGGCATACTATAATTCTCCAAATTAGATCCAATGTGCAGGCTATTGAAAATGTAGTTCGCTTGAGTCAACCAAGCACCGTCGTCGGGGATGATCATCGTGGATATTACAAATAGCGTGATTGGTGTGTCGAACAAGTCACTGCTATTGAAGCTATGGGGTTGAATCATTGTGTCAGGATGTGATGGGCTGGTCAAACAAAATTTGAAATACCGCATCCAACCATTTTCCATCAGGTTTCCCATTGCAACTCGAAAGTTGCCCGGCCGCGGAAAGTGCAACCAATCCAGAGGATGGAGATGGAGCTCCAGCAAAGATGCAATCTCAACGACACCCTGGTCGTCAAGCATAGGCCAGTAGATGACCCCTCCCAGTGTAACCGATGCACTGGTAGAGATGACCTTCGAACGAATTTGGCTGAGATCGACATGACATATTGTGAGATACTCCCGCAGTGAGAGGGACTGGATAGCAATGGCTTCGGAGTGACTTGGATCAACGGGAGTGGATTCCCGTGGTTCCGCTGTTATCCTGTCATCTAAAAAGACTTGGTCGTCCCTATCTGGGGGTACAAGATCGGCCAAGAGGCGGCCAGTCGAGGAGCGTATCCAGAGTGTACAGTCGTAAGACCTCTAAGACTGTTTAGTGTGCACATTTCATATGCAAACCTGGGACCTACAAGATGATCCCATTGAAGTTCTGAGCGAAAATAATTGTACTGTGTCTGCTGTAAGTGAGAGTCAACAATGCTTCCGAAATCACACATCAATTCGTGTACATTCCACTCGTTCGACTTGTCAAATGTCAATATTGGAAGAGTACGGAGAATGGATATACGTACGAAGTGAGCATACAGATACACTGTCACGATGGGTGGGAACCTGTTCATGTATTGTTTAATGGGAACCAAATCTGAGGGCTCCATGTTTCAGTAAAGCTCAGGGAGAGAAGGTGAGGGTTAATTGCAAACCGCCGTGAAAGACTGTGGCATGGATATTCCCATAACTCGCTCCTGCCCAGATCTGGATAATATTTGGGTGACTAACCAGGTAAAGTCAGTCCCAGTAGCAGAGAGGAGTTACTCTCACATGCCGCATCGACAGAGATGTTTCAATGTCTTGGCGCCAGTCCTGGAACATTGAGTGAGTTAGCTGAAGAGCGGAAAGATCGACTCACCTTCTCAGCCCCCTCCCCCCGATACACGGCCACGGTGACGTTGGAGCTTCGACCCTCCACTTTCGCGGAATACACCCGACGGATATAGTTGTGTTTACGTAGGTAACCGATGGCCCCCGATTCCTTGTTCACCAGCAGTTCCCGTTGGAGATCAATGTCCCCCCATGGAAGCATGCGGAAGTCTTCGGAAGTCAGTCCGTTGGCTACATCCACGGGAACAGTGAATACCAGGTGGGACGGTTAGTGGTAGCACATAATTGTTTGTTGTGAAGGTTCCCCCAGCAACAGTGAAGCGCTGTGCGTTCGTAAAGATACTACCGCCATTTCTGTAAGGTTTAGCTTGAGTTAAGATCCAGCATTACGAGGGAAGAGCTCACGAGGTGAATGTGGGTTCGCCCGGGCCTGCGGAAGGGATGTACTCGACGTTGGAGTTCATCAATGTGGATGGAGGTTATAACGCAAGAGAGAGGGGAAGAGCTTCTGCGCCCGAGCAGCTGTTGTGCGGCTAAGTAGAATAAGAGAGAGCTGTTGAGGACGTACATCACCACAGCGATGCAATACAGCAACCGAGCGCTTCTTCCGGTGACCCACGAGGTTGCCCCCGAGTCCAGTCAGCAGAACAAAAACTGACCGGCCAGTCCAGGGTACACCAGCCGTTTGGGGGGTGGAATCTGTGTGTGCTCGGTTAGGGTCCTGTGGAATCCTGTGCGGATAAACATCCATACAGCAGACTCGTCGTTCATGGCGTTGAGCTGAGAGTATATCCCCCCTCCCCCATATCATGGCCTGGAAGGGAACATTTGCTTGAACCCAGAGAAAGCTCTGTGCCTGCGAATGGCTCGCAGGACTGTGAGTGCAGGCACCGCAGCACGGACATCGCGGAGCGGAGCTGCAGTATTGTTACGATTGTTACGGTAGTGCCGGCGCTTGTCCTATCTTTCGAGATTGACCAGCGCCAGGGTGGGCGCCCGAATCCCTTTGCGTTTCTAGGGTGTGATTTCTGCTCCCTGTGGTTCTAAACCCATTTGCGCGCGATTCGCCAGTCGAAGACTCTCGAAGTCAAGACGAAGATATATTGATGGCGAGCCGCACTGTCCCGTATATATCGCGAGCGGATAAGGAGGAGTGCGTGAATTAGCACGACACAGGTGGAGTCGTAATTCCAAGCTATCTGTCCAGCAGGAAAGTGTCTGTGTACAATATGTCCGTCGAATTATGATATTCGGAGGATATCAGCGATTTCGGGCTCGACAAGCAAGTTCATCCGACTAGGCGGCCTCGTTTTGTAACAGCAGGACGACGGTGGAGCATCCTGTGGAGTGCGGTCAGCGGAGAACGTAGGAGAAGAAGACCGCCAGACGCAAAATCCTGAATACACGCCCCAGCGTACACCACCACTCCAACGCTATCGCCGATCCTCCGCACATTCTGGCGGTTACAGCACCATAATGCCCTGCAGCACCGTCAACGTCAACGCAATGCGGCACCGCATCTCCTCGGTCGCCGAGTTCTTCTCGCTCCATCCACACGCAGTATTCTCCTCCTCACCGAGTGCAGGCGGTGACGGAGCGACCACGGTGGCGCAGGCGGCGAGAAACTACGCACGCGCACGGGCACCCTATCCTACTCTCCTTCCCTACCCCTTCCCCGCTTCGACGTCAAGTCCGACCTCGTCCACCACACCTCCCCGTCCACCGTGTCCACACGCAGCGCGATCCACATCTCCTGCTCGCGCGCCGTCGTCGGGTTCTTCTCGGTGTCCAGCCAAAACCACCGTCGTCGTCCTCCTCGACGAGTGCATGAGGGGAGGCAGCAATCGCGGAGGTACAGTTCCTCGCGGCGGCAAACTACGCAGGTGCGCGCGCACCCAATCCCACACTCCTTCCCCATCCCTTCCCCCGCCGCCCGCTTCGACTTCAAGTCCGACCTCTTTCATCACACCTCCCCATCCACCGGCTCCGCATGCCGCCCACTGCGCGTCTCCCGCTCGGCGCCGTCCTGGACTTCATTTCGCTCCATCCAGACGCAGCATCCTCCTCCTCGCGCAAACGGTGATGCAGCGAACGCGATGAATGGGTGCCGTTCCTCGCACCGGGTAACTCCACGATATACCCTTGTCGAGAGTGGATCGGTGTCGACGTTACGACCGCAGGTCCGCAGCACCTTCGCGAGGAGACGTCATGAACGTGGCAGCAGCGAGATGCCCGCACTGATAACGACGACTAGCCGGTGGTCATGAGACGTTCAGTATGCGGGTCAGGGACGAGTCGATCGTGTCTGCGTTGGGAGCGACTCTGAGGCGAGTATGCGGTGGGCCGCAGCGTCTTCGTGCCCTCGTCCGCACACGCACAGACGCGCGCGCGCACCCTATCCCACTGAGCACTCTCCCTCCCCACCCCTTTCCCCGCCGCCCCCGCTTCGACGTCGGATCCGACCTCGTCCACCACAGTGTCCACCGTCTGCGATCCGCATCACCTCCCGCTCATATCGTCGTCGAATTCCTCTCGCTCCATCCAGACCCAGCGGTGACGCAGCGACCGCGAGGGCATCGGCGCAGTCCCTCGTGGCGGGGAAGTCTCTTCTCTTCACCCTCTATGGACCCTCGTCGGGAGGAGCAAGGCGTCGACCTTACCACCGCGCGTTCGCAGCATGTTCGCAATGAGACACCGTGACCAACGTGGCAGCAGCGCGATCCCGCGGCGGTGGACGCTGGACGATGACGATGACGAGCCGCGGAGACGTTCAGGCGCAGCGAGTACGCGCGTCGGGGAACGAGTCAATTGCGACCGCGTTGTGAGTGAATCAGAGGCGAGTATGCACCACAGCAGTGTCTTCGTGTCCTCGCCATGGTCCGCGTCCTCGGATTCCCTGCGCACGGTCCACGTCAGTCGCTGGGCGTTCTACGCCGAAGAAAATACTCACCACAGTGTGTGCACGGGACAGTACCTGCCGTGCTCCAACACACTGCCCCCGCCGCGCGCTCAGAGGCCGAGCTCGATCCTCGATGCGGTCCCGACTTCCCGTCCTGCGTCTCCGCGTAGAGCGCCACCCGCACATCGTCGAGTCACTCTCGCTTCCCCACAGGCCCGTGTCCTCCTCCTCCCCGCCGAGAACAGGCCCGACATGGCGCCGTCTGTCGCAGACGGTGACGTGGCTGCACGCACTCGTACCCCTACGCCCAAAGCACACCCTGTGCCGCTGCTTCTCCCCCCATGCGTCGTGCTCGACAGGAAATCGTCGGGGGAGAGGGGGAGGGGCAGCGCGGTGGGCTCGTTCTCGTCGCCACAACTGCTGCTCGAGAACGGGGATGGCAGTGGTGGGGGATGACGAGGGAGACGCCTTCGCCCCGCTGTCGACGCCGCCCTCGAACACACGCGAGGCGGGGGCCGGGGCGTCTTCTAAATCGATAGCAGGCGGGAATGGTGGCAGCTCGTACAGCAATGGCAGGCGCAACATCCGTTAACGCTAGATAGATAGAATAATCAGTATATTTATTGCGGGTGAGCAGGAAGAAGGAGCACGCACCTTGCTCGTGCTCATGAGGCTCATCACACACAGTCCATTCCCCTTCCGCTGCGACCCTCATCGCGAAGGCTTATCGGATCTTACATCGTTGTCGGGAACTAGAATAACTGAATAGAATCAGCCTCAGCAATTACTGCGAGCGAGGATGGGAAGAAGCACCGACCTTGCTCGTGCTCGTCACTTCAGGCTCCTCGCCCTCCTCGCCCTCATCACCACCCGCTCCAGCTAACGCGTCCCAGAAATGCTCCGAGTCCTTCCTCGTCTTCCAGAAGATATTGATGCTGCCCGTCCGAGGGGAAGCGTCTGTCGTCCTGGAGCTTGGAGCTCGGTCAACGCGAGGTCGATGCGCGTGAAGAGCGTCGGTGTTTGAGTCTAGGGGGAGGTCGTAAGTATGCTGATAGTAAGAAGTACGTATTCGGAGAGAGGCAGGAGAAGGAAAGGCGGATGACGGAAAAGAGGTGAGTGAGTTATGGATACCACCGCAACGAGGGAGGTGGCAGCGCGGTACATAGGCGGGGGAAGGCGCTTCGAGCCCCGCAGGGTGAATGAAGGCGGCCCCAAGCAAGCCACAGACCACAAAATATGCAAATACTTACCTGGGCGCGGAAACGAGCGATTTCCGTGAATGCTGAACGAGCCTGAGGAAGCGAGGAGCCTGGTTCTGGCAATGGGCATGCGATTTGGATGGCGCTTTACGGTCGCATCATGAGTGAAGTTGAGTGGGACGAAGAAAAAGGTGTGAAGAACGAAAGAGGACCACAAGAACGAAATCAGTCCAGTGCTCAAGTTGCGTCTAGGACGGCGTACCACGTTGCCCGGGGCACTCAAGATGAGCCACACAGGATGTCCTCTCAACGCCCCCAGCTCTCAACTGGCCCATGGCAGACAGAATGGAAGGAACGGCGCAGAACGGCGCTACCTGATGGCTACACGGCTGTTTTTGACACAGAATTTGTAAAAACACCGGAGTGCGCACAGTTCGCTGCGCTGAGAGCGTTCTGGCTCTTGAGAGACTCTCTGTCTAGAGTACGTACACGGACGGCGCGACCTTCAAGTTTTCCGAGCGGTTTGCTTGATTTGCGCACCGAGCTTTGGAGTGCTTGTCCGTCATCCAAAGAGTAAGGCTCGAGAGTCCAGTGTTGGCATATTCTCTTGGAGAGTTCGGGATCCAGGATTACGGTGGCAAGGGCGTCGGGCGAAGAGAAGCGCGGTGGCAGGCGATCACTGCCACAGCCACGGGCGTCTAAATTCGGGAATTTCCGGGTAGGTCTGGTTGATTTTGGAAAATCGTTCACTCAAGTAATCCTGTCCCAACTGGATCCAGAAACAGTGGGACGCAACCTATTGCAGGTCAGTGTACTCATGTCTGGAGCACAAGCTGAAACTCGTTCGAAACCACATTTGAACTACATTGCAAAGGCGGTCGGAGCGAGATAAACAAAGGGAAGACGTAGAGGAAGCGGGCCTGTGCTACTGTATGAAGATTCAGAGGGAAGTTGGCGGTTTCGAAAAGATGCGAACACCAACATGCGCCCGTGGTAGTTATTAGGTCGAATTCCAACCTTAAATCCAATGTTAAGCTCACAGATCATTGTCAGGCGTCAACGCGTCAACCTCTGCCTGAATACGTTTCTCCCATTCTATGGAGGAAATTTCGTGCTCTGGTTGTTTTTTTCGCCCGTCAAAAACGATCCAGCGCGGGTTCGGTGCGTCAAAGTTTAGCATATTCCACAAAATTAGGTAACGAGACTTTCAGGGAGGATATGAACTGTTGAGGAATTGGCAAGTGGTTAAGATTATCCCACCGTTTAGTGGCTTCCGAAACTACTGTTTGGTTCGTTTCGGGGATCTCGGTCATCGTTTGGTTGGAAATTTGGATAAACCTTCTTTGGGAGAAGGAGCCGCTCACCGACGACCGGGTGGCTCAACTTAATACAAAGGGCACACGGTGAGATTGAGATCGGCCTCTTGGTGTTTGATTTTGCACCCATCACGTCCCGCTCGGCACTCAATTCGAAACCCAACCAAACGCAAGTTCTTTTCTTCAAGTAAGCCCAATAATATACAAGCTACGTCAAGAGAGGTATGGGTTTACTGACGATTGTCGTAGACCCAGCAAGCTGCGAGGAATAGGATCAGGGCGAGCTGGATGTTCATCAAGATTTCGAAGGTTGTGGAAATAGGGACATCTTCGTCAGTCGAGTGTAGCATCGGCTGCGAGGTTGTGTCTTCCAAATATTGTAATTGGGACACTGAAAAATCATCGGTGCACTGCTGAAGCTCGAGCAGTTTACTTACCCCCCGGGTTCCCTTCAGTAGCTGGACTCGGGCCACGCATTTCAATGTCAGCATCGCTGGGTCTTTGATGCTTCTTTGGAGCCGGATTGCCTGAATAAATATGTTGAGCTGCGAGCGCGAGTGCTGTGCGTAGCGCTCACAGTGGACCTCACCCCCAGTAACCGATGCCGGCTGTTCTTGTTTGCCACACCACTCTGTCTGTGTATTACCCCGCTCATTCATCGGCGATGCACCGTCGGGGTCACCGTGACTGTCGTGCCGATCAGGCTGCACCTCGTCGCCGGCCTCTGGAGTCGATTCACCTGGGGAGTCTATTCAGTTGCGAAATCGAGTGGTGAGCAAAGCACTTACAGTGGTCCGGCCCCTCAGCACCCGATGTCGACTGTGCTTCTTCTTCGTCGGTCCACTCTGCCTCCGTGTCATCTCGCTCATCCACCGATGTGCCATCCGTCTCACAGTGGTCGCGCCAATCATAGTTTTCTGAGTCCTCATCGTCCCAATCCTCGGCTCCCTCGTCGTCTGCCCAATACTTGTCTCCCTCGTCGTCTGAGTCATCATATTCGCCAACTTAGATATATTAGACAGAACGAAATCCCTGGGTTGGATAGATGTTGACTCACCGTGAGGATTTACTAAACGAAACAGTGGGTGTCCGAGGTGTCGAGCCAATTCTTGGCTTTCGGGATTGAAACCTTTGGCTCGGTGAAACTGCCGGAGACCCTCGTAAACACTGGTATCCCAGGATATCCCGTTAACAATAGTGGTCAGTTTGAGAGGCGGGAACCCCAGTCTTGTTGCCTCCTCCGTACTCAGGTGCTCGACACCTGAGGGATTGAGCGACCAGTAGGCAGGAACGTCCGGCCATTTGAAGGAGGCACCAACTCGGAAGTAGTCTTCAGGACAGAGAAAGAGGTAACCACGTGGACAGGCCACCGTCGGGCTGGGAACGAAAACTGAGAAATAGATGTTGTCCACGAGAACTAGTGGAGGTTACCACCGGCAGACAGGCAGAAAGAAGACAACAAAACATACCATAATTCTCTAAATCAGATTCAACTTGCAGCCTGCCGAAGATGTAGTTTGCCTGAGTCAACCAACTGTGACGATGAATCCATGACTTTACGTCGACGTCGAGGATGATCTCCCTATTGAATGACTCATGGGTATCATAGCTGTGGGTCGAACGGTGTCAATACGCAGACTCAGATCTGGTCCAACAAAAATTTGAATACCGCATCCAACCATCTTCCGTCTGGTCTCCCGGGCCCAACCACCAATTCGTGGTATTGAGATGAAGCTTCGGCAACGATGCAACCTCGATGACATCCTGACCGTGAGGACGATCAAGCGTAGGCCAGTAAATGACCGCTCCCAGTGTAACGGATGTAGCGGTAGAGATGACCTTGGAAGGAAATTGGCTGAGATATACACGACATATTGTGTGATAATCCTCCAGTGACAGGGACTGGACCAGGATAGCAATAGCTTCATAGTTACTTGGATCAAAGTGCGTGGGTCGGGCCGGAAATTCCGCTATTATGTTCTCATTTAAATCGACTTGGTCATCCGATGGCGATGTGAGATCGACGGAGAGGCAGCCAGTTGAGGAGCGTATCCAGAACGTGCAGTCGGAAGATATCTAAAACCGTTTAGCGCACGATTTATATGCAAGCCTAAGACTTACCACATCCCATTGAAGTTCCTCGGAGCGGAAATAATTGTTTTGTGTCTGCTGTAAGTGAGAGTTAACAATGTTTCCGAGACCACACATCAATTTGTGTACATCCCACTGATTTGTCTCGTCGAATGTTAATATGGGGAGACAACGGAGGATGGATACACGTACAAAGAGACCATACAGATATACGGTCCCAATAGGTGACTCGGAGAACCTGTTCATATATTGGTTGAAGGGAACCAGATCTGAGTGCTCCACGTTTCAGTCAAGCACGGTGAATATCAATTTCCGCACCGCCGTGAAAGACTGTGGCGTGAATATTCCCGTAACTCGCTCCGGCACAGATCTGGATGATATTTGGGTGGCTAACCACGTCAAAGTCAGCTCCGATAGTAGAGAGGTTGTTTTAACTCGCCGCATTGATGTATATGTTTCAACGTCTTGACGCCAGTCCTGGGTCGCCAAGTCAAGTAACTCAGGAACGTACAAGGGTTTCACTCACCTCCCCGGCCCCATCTCCCTGATACACGGCCACCGTCATATCCGATGTTCGACCATCCACTTTCGCAGAGTAGACACGGCGAACACAGTTGCGCTCATGTTGGTAACCGATGGCGCCCGATGCCTTGTTCACAAGCAGTTCCCGTTGGAGGTCGATGTCCCCCCACGGAATCATACGGAAGTCTATCGGAGTCAGTTCAGATAGGGGCATGAGAACGGTGGATACCAACCAGCCGGAACCGTTGGCGGTGCCATATAATTATTTGTGGTGTTGGTGAAAGTCCCGCCGGCCACAGTGAAGTGGTGGGCATTCGGAAAGATACCGCCGCCGTGTCTGCGAGGCGTAAGTTCGGATGCACCATTGCAAGGCAAACGCTCACGGGGTGAATTCAGTGTGCTCCGAGTGGACCGAGCCCGTGTTGGAGATGTCCTGGTCGTCGCGGTCCATAGATGCGAATGGCTGGATGGTGGTGGTGGGAGGAAAGGAGCGTTAGACGCCAGGAGACAAAGGACAGCCTTCGTCGCTAAAGTGGAATGATTAGCTTTGCCAGAACCCTCCACGAGGCCGACTTGAGGCCGACGGCCGACAGCAGTAATGCCTCGAAACCACGCCGGAGTCTGGTTGAAAATCCATCGTTGAATCAGTATATAATGGGTCGGAGGACAAGACGTCTCGGTTGAAGGTCTTGGTCGCTTTGGAGCAGACCTGTCGGCTCAAATCGGTTTGGGCTGGGCCCAGCCGCATGTACTGCCTATCAAAACGTGAAAAAAGTTAAACAGAACACAGCCAACACATAGCCATAAAAAACACCACTCAAGCCGAGATCATGGAGGCCCAACCCGCGGTTCAGACCGTTCTGGTTCAAGCGGTTCATATGGTTGAATGGGTAAAGAAAGCCAGTTCGTCGGGCAAGTTTTACCCGCGACGTTCGGGCTGTAGTCGTTCTTCGCGGCGCGGGCCCGGAGGCGAGCTCTTGGCGTACACCAAGAGGATGTATCGAAGGCCTGGGGATATTCGCCAGGTGGGAACTCCCGGTTGAGATGAGGCCGCGAGATGGAAGTGCGGGACAAGTGCGGGAACAGGCGGACGCAGCCGAGATGCCGACGTTGATGGATTGCACAGCCCTGAATTGCACCGCTCTCTAACTCTCATCTCAAGGCCCTCGGAATGCACCCTGCTCTATGCATCCCCGAGATAGTAGCCCTCATCTGCGAGCTCGCCCCGACCTCGAGTCCTGGAACTAGCTATAGGTCCTCCCTTGCGGCCCTCGCACAAAGCCACAGTTCATTTCAAGAACCGGCACTCGACGTGCTCTGGCGGGAAATGCACAGCGTCGTCCCATTACTCAAGTGCTTCCCTGCGGACTTGTGGGAAGTTTCAGACCTACATATCTTTGTAAGTTGCTTATTTTCCTCGCGAATAATATTCAGCGTCGAAAACAGAACTTCATTCGCGTTATTCGTCCCGACGATTGGACTCGCGTCTGGTCGTATGCTTCCCGAATCAGGGAAATTGAATTCAACAACGAACGTCTACTCTTGAGCTCAACTCTTGCCGACAGCCTCCATCTAGCGCTTTGTGGCCGCCAGTTGCTGCCAAAACTCGAGAAGATGACTTGGGACCTCGGTGGCTTCCCATACAGACATTTCACGGTGTTTATGGGACCGGTTGCGACCAAAATCACTGTCACAATCACCTCAGCGCCGAGCTACATGGCCCGGCTGACCACTCTGGCAACACGCGTTCCACCACTCACGGAGCTGACAATCTTGGGTTGGGGCCGAGGCAGGAGCGAGCTCGAGACGTTCGAAACGGTCCTCATTAAACACCTGCATCATCTCCAGATCCTCAGCATGCCGGTGTTCCAAGCGGCGACGCTGCAGCACCTTGCGACCTTGAAGAACTTGCGCTCGCTCTCCCTCGCGACTCGGACCATGGCTCCGGATTCTGAGCCAGTACTTGTCCCATCTGCGTTCCGCTCTCTTTGCCACCTCGCTCTGGATGCCCAGAGCATCCCATGGGCGACGCACATCATCTCAATGCTCCGAAACCACATCCTTCCCGAACTCTCACTCAAATTCGCCGTCTACGAATCCGCCGAAGCGTACACGGCGCTCAACAAATTGATTTGCCAGCACTGCGCGCCGCTGGCGCTCACGTCCTTCAGCGCGACGTACCACGAGGCGGGCATGCCCACGTCGATCTCCTCTGGCTATACCCTATCTGCGGACCTCCTAACACCGCTGTACGAATGCCGCAATCTGCGCACCGTCGTCATTCGCGCTTCGCGAATTTCCCTGACGGACGCGGACGTGGGTGAGTTGGCCGCGTGCTGGCCTCGCATCGAGCACCTCGATGTCTACTCGGGGCTCCGCGCGAACGACGACCAGCTGCGGCCCACCCTCGCGGCATTCGAACTCCTCGCGGACCGGTGTCCCTACCTCGTGTATATTGGTCTCGACCTCGATGCGCGCGTCGTGCCGCCCCGCGCTGATGTGCCTCCACACCTCAATTTGAAGAAGATTAACGTGCACATGGGTGTAATCGAGTCGTCGACTCGGGTTGCCGTGTACATCGGGGGCTTGTTCCCGGCGCTCGAGGCCGTGGAGGCGAAAATTTTCGCTGAGGCGACAGAGCAGCGACGGCGGGATGATCCCATGCTTCGGTATCGGCGGTGGATGCGGGTGCTTGAGCGTATACTGTATGCGCACGGGGATCGGAAGTAATTATCGGATCGGGTTTAGGTTCGATTTCATTCTGTGCTTTTTGTGTTCAATCGTTTGTAACCTGGTTCGGATTTTCCGTGTGAGTATCGAGTGGAACAAGCTTCCAGCTCAAGTCAGACACCGTTAAATGTTCACGGACATTCAAGGAGCCCCGGGTCTACTGATGTCGTCCTACCTACATTTAGATGTAGAAGAACTTATGAAGAACGGGCGAAAGCTGGAACATACCAGCAGTTAAGCTGCGAAATTGCTGTTGAGCGCAGGCCGACTTGGCTTCGCTGCTGACATTTACGGGTCGCCGAAGAGTGAGAGTTGAGGCTAAAGAGAATTAAGATGGCGCGGGAGTTTCACTGTTAGCCATTCATGAAGGGTGATTGAATCCGAAAGTTCGAAAAACCGGTTGCGGAATCGGAAGTTTATCAGTCAGCCGGGACGCTGGAGCCAAATGGCTTGCTGAGTTAAGCGCTAAACGCCAGTACATACTCTCGCCATGAATGCACCCAGCTCATTATTTAACGCCAGCAGAACCGACGCGTTATTTCGACGTATGTACGCGTTGTGTGTCTCTATTATGATGCCTCGTTTATAAGAGGCGCGAATTGATTCCCACCCTCTCTTGACCTCGTACCACCATCATCTCCACATTTGGCAATGGCCAAAACCGCCACCGGTGCGCTTTTCCTCCCTCCTCCATTCCTGGTCGCGATGCTGACTCTCAGTGCCACAGTGACCAAGACCAAGACCGCGACGAAGGAGGCCAACACCAAGACGAAGAAGAGTGAAGACGGTGCGTCGTGGTGTTCTTTTGGCCGGCTTGGACACTGTTGATCCTTATTCTGCAGGTGGCAAGCGTCCGCCGAACGCGTACCAGATCTTCAAGACCGAACAGCTGAAGATTTGGCACGAGGAGAACCCCGACCGGAAGAGCGAGGGAGTGGCTGCTGTACGTCGCTTCCTTCCTTTCCCCTCCTACCTTTCCCTCGTCGTCGTCGTCGTCCCTTCCTCACGGCGTGCTCACCCCACCCACCGTCAGGTAAACGCCATGTGGCGCGACGCGCCCGAGAACCCCAACCGCGGCAAGGAACCCAAGGCCAAAGCGTCCTCGTCCAAATCCAAAGCCTCGGGCTCGTCCTCATCCAAAGCCACCTCATCGAAATCCAAAGCATCCGCGTCGACATCCAAATCGAAATCGAAGAAGGCGAAGCCCGAAGCGGCGGAGGAGGAGGAGGAGAGCGAGAAGGAAAATCAGATCGACAACAGCGACGATTAGGGTGCGTCCTTTCTCCGTCCCAGCGTCGTCACCTCCCCAGTGCTGACCATCGTCCTCTTCCACAGCTCACCGCCCCCGTCGCTCTCGCTTCTCTTCACCCCTGCTGCTCGTGTATCCCTATCGCTGCCCTCGCTCGCACGCTATCCTTATTACCCACTCGTCCCGCCTCGTCTGTATCATTCCACCCCTCCCTCCGTCCTCATCGTCTAGCCGTCATAACCCACTCGTCACGTCTGTATCCCTTGCCTCCATCCTCACCCTGTTGCCACCACCATTACTGCTCGTCTGTCTAGATGTTACGCCCATAGAACCTGCTGCTGCTAAATTATACCCTGTTGTATTGCTGCTTTACTCCGCGTGCGCCTCGCTGCCTCTTTGCCTCAAGTTCTCGTGGTCAAGGTTCCGTCTCCGGTGTGCATTTGGGATCCTCATCTCTTCTCCCTCTACATGCCGCTCTTCGTCGCGCCGCGTCGGTTTCGTCTTTGGCCGTCGACGCTCGTTTTACTTTGGGCATGCGACCCGCCGTCGCCTCCTTTCTTCCATCTCTCCATCCTTGCGTTTGGGATTGTTCCCTCTTCCTTCTCAGTTTTTCTTCGCCCTCGCTGCTTACTTTACTCTCACCGCGCATTTTTGTGCCGGCTCCTTCCTCGGTTCCCCAGGCTTCGGATCATTCAAAGCTGAGGTCCGTTTGTTTTCTTGCGACGTTGAGGTCGGACGTGGTGGTGCACGATTTTTGCAACACATTGTCTGTCGCTAGCGCGGTATCCTTGATTGAATTTAACTAAACTCAGCCCAGGCTGGGCAACTCGACGCGTAATCGTCCGCAAAGTTCATTTTGGGAGAAATATCTATACAGCCGTGGTTGGCTACCCACATTTCTGTCCGCCTTGCCTCTCGATAATGTTTTTCTTTTTCACGAATGTTGAACTTGAGTTGTGGTCAGCTTGTGCACGCTTGGTTGATCCCCTGCATCAAAACAATCCCGCATATCTCTTCCCCTCTCCTTCGCTACTGCCGTCCTCAATGGCGCCCCAGAAACGAAGGGTCCTTGTAGCCTTTGAATCCGACGCAGCAGGCGGTGATCATAAACGTCAGCGTAAACTTGCAGTAAGCGGCAAAGAAGGTTTAGCGCGATTTTCCCCACTGAGACACTCTGTGCAGGTATCCATCGAGAGCACCGCTACAAATGCTGAACTGGCGCGAGAAATTGCTGCAACCCTCAATGAGTCGTCTGTGACCCTCGAAATCTCCGGGGGCTTCGAGCTTCGCGATCAAGAGTCCGTTATTTTTCTAGACGCGTCGCGTGGATTTTCTGAACGGATTATTGGCAGTGGTATCGATATGATTGCGGAGAACGACATTGTCACTGCTCGTGTGTCCTCGGAGGTGTACTCTGCCCCACCTATTGCGAAGACCGAGTACGAACCCGATATCCTCATGGACAGCACTGAGCTCGGCGCTTCGAGCTCTCGAGATGAAGTGGCCGGCATAAAAATTTCCTTTGTCACGGCAGCACTGGCGCGTGCTCACGCGAAGAGTACGCCCAGAGATCAGAGCGAGCCGACCAACGGTGTACCCGCCTTCGGTGGACAATTGGTCGACGGAAACACGACCCTGGTATGTATCAGCAGGAGCTCCGGTTTTTCCTGCAACTTATCCGTCTCAGCGAATGCTTGAACACGAGGCGGCCCGAGTACTCGAATGGGAATCCCCCGAGTTGATGCAAATGGACGACTTCGAGTGCGACCGCGACGACGGAGGCGTGTGCAGCTGTTCCATCGCCCAAGAAGTCGAGCAGTATGGCCTCTCGAGCACCCTCCACTGTCGTCTCAAAATCGATGGTTCCGCCTGCAAAAAAGCGGCCTGCCCGTACTCTCACGTCAAGCTCTCCAGTACGTATTTCACCTTCACCAAAACCCAGATCTGCAGACTGACACCCAGCCCAGCCCCGAAATCGGATTCGTGTTCAATCTGCGCCGAGGCCCTCGGTAATTAATCTCCCGTTAATCCATTTCACAGCACTCACAAAAGCAGTATCACCCTGTCCCAAATGCTCCCTCAGCGGGAGCGACGCCCAATGTCCCTTAGTTCAGGTACACATATCCTCCAAAGTCCTCATACCGTACTCATATTTGCAGAATGCCGGTTGCGGCCACCTGCACCACGCGCACTGCGTCGGAGCCCGCAGAGCCAGAAGCGGCGGCTGCCCGTCCGGGTGCACTCTTGCTAAATACCCGCGAGAGGCCGCCGTGCTCGACCGCAAGGAAGAGCACATCATCGTGGTGTGGAACGGAGACCGCATCGATAGCGTTCCTATTTCGCTTTCCGTATCCCGCGAACCCCTGGTCACTATGAGCACCGATGCGGTCGTCTCGCTCGTCGAGAAATTCCTTGAGCAGCAGAACTTCGCCCGCTCCGGCCTCTCGTTGCGAATTCACTCCAGAGACCCTGTTCCAGAGTACGTCGTGCCCTTCTCTGATTCAATTCTCTGCTGATTCGTCTTCGTTAGAACTGTGTCGTTCACGCAATCCACACTAGTCAGTGTCTGCCCCACTTCGCGCCATTCGCATATGGGTTCCCGCCGCTTCGCCCTATTCACGACCAAGTCCGCAGAGGAGAAAAAGCTCCCTCCGCCGAGTCCTCTAGCCATCGACCTGCATACCTCGCACGGGCCCATCGTCGCGTGTGGATGCACCCTCCTCAAAGATCTATTCCCGGCCACAGAGATGATCCTTCTATACGCAGTCAAACGCCGGACGGAAGTTGTTGCAGAGGCGCCATCGGAGGAACGGGAGGTCGTGTCCAAGCAGTCGATGTACGTCGCGGATGCGGCGTGGCATCCGAGTGTGCCTCAAACGCCGCGTGGCATTGCTGCTCTTCTTTCCTCGCTCTATCTGCTGGCGCATTCTGTTGCGCAGACGGGGATTGCCGGGGAGCAGAAGGTGCTTGCGCTGGCATACGCGCTCTTCCGTTTTCCGCCTGCCGTTATAACCTGTACGTCGCTCCTTCATTCAACGCTATCATCACGCTGACCTGGGATATCCAGTGGCGGCCTTGTTTCTGAATAAAGTGCCGCGTCCGGAGGAGAAGAGTGCGCTCGCGGAGGCGCTATACCACGCCCTGGGCGAGTTCTCATCCCGTGGTCCGTCCGCGATCGTGACTCGGGAGACAAGGCGCTTCGAAACCGTGCGTCCTGCAGTGTACTCAAATTCTAACCGAATATTGATTTCACCATTCCCCGTCAGGTTCGCATCCTCTTGGCATATATCGCGGGCGCAGCGAGTGCCCCATCTGTGGCGCAACCCCGGCGCCCCGTCGACGAGGTCCCGCTCGTATGCCCGCTCTCCCAGAAGCGCCTCGCGGATCCGGTGATGTTGGGCACGGCCATCGTCGAGCGCACGGTGGCACAGCTGTACGAGAGCGGGGGGCAGCTCTTCCATTGTGCGAAAGCGCTCGGGGATGCGACGGCGGTGGCGGCGGAGGCGTCCGAAACAATCCGCGAGCTCTTGGTGCGCTCACGGGGGATGCGGTCGGATTCGACACTGGTGTTGCGTGTGGATGATATCGGCGCGCCGCCGCCGTCCTTCATGGCAACCTTGGATACCGCCGCGCGCGATTTCATCCAGGCGATACGGCGTGCGAACCAGTCCGATCTTGTCACGAGGGGGCCTCTAGAGCTCAAGTCTGCGGACGTCGTCCCACCGCAGATCGTTCTGGACCAGGAGGTAGCGTACTTCTACTTCTTTTGTTCTCCATCCTCCGTCTGACCATACATGTAAAGGGGCTTTTGGCGGTTTTCACAGGTCGCGGCTGCGGTACTGCACGCGACGTCAATTTTTTCCGTCCTACGTTCGTGACCAGTTCATCCTTATTTCAGTTCAGGCTCTGATTAGGCGACCCCAGGAATGGAGGGGACACTGAAGTCGATGTTAATGATGTGAGCTACGCGCTCGAGAAGGTTGTCCTCACGCGGAAGCTGGAAGATACCTGGCAAATTGACAGCTTCGGAGAGGTCTCGGCCATTTCACGACCACCGGATGAGGTGGGCTTGGTCTTGTGTTTTCTCGACCAGTAGCCGGACTAACCGCTCCTTCAGGCGATCGTTCTCTGTCTCGATTTGAGCCAGTCGATGAACCAGCGTTCCGGTGTGAGCGACGCGGGTCATGCCCGACACGACGAATCCCACGACGGCTTCAACGTGGAGCTTGAGTCGGAGAAATTGGTCGACAAGATTACCGGCCATCTCACGCGCCAGGAGATCATGAACCACGGTGAGACGGGCGCAACGGACGCATACGATCTCGTCACTTACTTGCTCTGCAGCACAGGCACATCTACGCGCCCAGCATGCAAGCTGCCACCACCCATGGTGGATTTTGCTCCATTCAGAGCCTGACGATTCCGACGGAGATGAAGACGAGGTCAAGGAACTTCTAGTTCATCTTGCAAATATTGCATCTCGCGAGGCCCTGCGTCTTTCGCTCAAGAACAGCGGCGAGGATACAGACGACGACGATAGTTGCGACGAGGATATCTATGGTGACCCGGTCGAACCCGTTTCGCGAACCCAATCGGGTCCCATGCTCCAGGTAAGTTTGTTTTTATCTTTCTGTTGGATTCTCAACACTCCCATGGTTTTCAAGATGCTTTGTTTTGCCGCTGCTGTAGCCAATAACGACATGGCCCGCGAGCTCGCGCATTCTCTGAACAATATCCTTCGTGACGCAAGCTCGAGTATCGCCGGAGTGGAACCGTTTGATGTGCCCCGTGCGCTCCTCGATCCCAGGTGAATTATTCTGATATTTCTTTGCTTGGTTGACGCATAACACACTCAGGACGGGCGAATTGCTCTTAGACCCAGTTCGACCGTCAAATGCGCCTAAAAAGACGTTCGTCAATGCCGCTTCGAGGGTGTGGTTCGAAGTCCAAGGAGCATGGCCCAGGGGCTACTCGGCTCAGCACGAGTCGGCTGCAAAGCTCAAGAAATCCGTCACGACTTGGGTAATATCCTACCGTATACAACCCGCGATACAGTACTGATGTTCGCATCTTCAGATCGCTGGGACAGACATCTTACCCAAGCTGAAGGGCGACACTATCTCTGTGACCCTCCGCCATACAAATAAGAACCACACGTGGACCCTCCTTCCGCAAACTCCAGTCAAAACATTGTACGCCCTCGTCAACCGCGCAACAGGGGCCGCTTATGAGAAGTTTGTCCTGCGGATGTGCAACTCGAAGGCGCTCGTGAAACTCGGTGACGGTCTTCTCATTGGGGAGTCCGGGTCCCTCTTGGAACGCGGCGGATCGATCGAGGTCACCCAATATAAACGTCATACGCGCAAGTCCTACGAGGTGCTTGTTGACGATCAGATGTTTCTCATGTCGCAGGATTCTACCATGCTGGCTCTCATGAGCTATGTTACTCTCGGACACTGCGGGCTCTCGGACTTGAATATCTGGTCGGCCCTCACTCTACCTTACGGGAGTACACTTTATTGATCTCCTCCTCTGCAGGTACGGTCTTACAGACTCCGGCGATGGTTTGAAAACCGGCGAAGTTGCCAAGTCCCACGAGCCTCTGTCGAAGTTCAGGTCGGTCATGACGGACACGATCGTACTTGGGAGTGACAAATGGCGTTGGAATTCCACTTATGGACAGCGCACCCGCGAGGATAGCAAGAACCTGAGCCGCTTGCAACTCTTGACGGAATTGTTCAACGTGTTCCTCAATCGTGCAGTGGGTCGCGTTTTCTTCCTTCGTTAAACGAGCTAACCAACGTTGATGCTTAGGGCTCCTTTGATACGAGCGTTTCTCTGGTCCTCGGACTCGTCACATGTAACCCACCCACTTCTCATTGGCATAGCTCACCGCTGATACCTGCCCAGTCTCGGACATGCCGTCGGTTGAGCAGGAGCTCACGCCCATTTTCGAAAAGTTCAGAGAGCGCCTCGAAACTGTGTACGCCGAGGGCGACACCGCCGTCTACGACGCTCTCGACTCGGCCCGAGGGCTGTTAACGACATATCGAACTGACCTACCGAATCTCCGAAAGCGCATCATCATTGTGTCGGATGGAGAAGATACAAGCTCTAGTACACTTGCATGGCAAGCCTGTGCTGCGCTGCAGAGATCCCACATCGTCATCGATTCCGTGCAAGTTGGCTCACGCAGCGATCCCGTTTTGCATGCCATATCTGTCGCTACCGGTACGAACATCATTGCTTTTCATCGTCTGGATTCTGACTCAATACCTGTCAGGCGGCTATCGGTTTTCACCGCGAACTTCACTTGCGGACGCGCTGAGCATTTTCGTACGTCCCTCCATCGCTCCCAAGTTCAACCATCTGAAGCTACCCAAAGGATCTTGAGACCATGTTATACTCCGGAGAGCGACCATTCCGAGCGGCCAGACCCCTCGTCAAATCCGGGAGAGAGTTGAACACGTACCAGAGCTTCCTCGCGTACCCTATCGATGTCATCACGGTGGACGAGTTCCCGAAACGCGCCGAACACAGGCGGTTGAACCAGCGGGTCAAAACTGCGGCCACTTCTCTGGGGAAGGTCGGAGGCGGTGGGGACGAACGGATGAAGAGGATCATGCGTGAGGCGCGTGCGCTTGAATATCGTCTGTTGCACTTTTGAACTAATCCAATTCTCGCGCAGATCAAATCGGTCGTGGCCGATCCGCATCCCAACATCGACGTCTACGTCAACGACCGTGATATGTCTTTCCTGAAAGTAATCTTGGAGGTGCGTTCGTCCTGTTTCTTTCGCTTGAGCACTAGATGAATCGTGGACCAGGCTCCCAAAGACGCGACGTGCCCATACAACGGCGGCACCTTCCTCCTCAGCGTCGATCTTCCCGTTGGCTACCCCCGCGACCCGCCCGAGGTCCGCTTCGTGACCTTCATCCTCCACCCCAACGTGAGTTCCGTTCAACGTCATGTAAATTATGCTCACAAAAACCAGGTGTCGAAACAGGGCAAGGTTTGCATCGCCGAGCTGGGCCGCCTGTGGTCCTCGGACATCACCTTGAAGGAAATATTCAGCCTAATCTACGGGATCCTCCTGACCCCCGATCTCGAGAACCCGCTGGAAATCCAGGCGTCGCTCAAATACTGTATGTTAATTCGCTCGGAGTGCGCTCAAACCGGCTGATATCTGAGTGTGTAGACGACGATGATGGAACGTACGCTCTCGCTGTTACCGATGCTGTGAGGAAACACGCGTCCAAGAGTCGCGCGGAGTGGCAGGAGGAGCTCGACGAATGAGCTTGCTTGATGATACTGACTCTTACAAACTCACTTATTGTACTCTTCGAATTTCTTGACAATCAGTTTCATATCTCTACGGTCAGAACATACCAACATCAGGCAGTATCGGCCACAGGTATCCTCAACCAAACGTTCATGTCCTCCCAAATCTGCTCCCTCTTCGCCACGAACGACGCCGCCCTCGCCCCCGCACACCTCCCACAAAAGCCATGCGCCTCATCCCACTTGACCTCCCTCAGCGCCTCCAGCCCACATATCGGATCGAACAGAAACCGTTGCAGCACCTTCCCCTTGCCCGCAATCGACGTCCACCCGCCGTTACGCTTCGTCGCCGCGCACGGCGTCCGCGCAGGACACGGCTCCGCCTCACTCGGGCGCAGAAACACGGTCATCCACGCCGCCGTGAGGCGCTTCTGCGCGTCCGCGAGCAGGGCGAGGTCCGCTGGTTCCAGTACTAGTGTGGGGGGTGTCGTCTCCGGAGAGTCATCGACGTCACCCAATGCGGCGGGCGGCGCGCGGAGGAGCTCGTAGAACGCGCGCCGCAGGATGCCGGGGATGTTCCACTTGCGGCCGAGGGCGACGGCGGCGGCGGCGTGTGGGCTGACGGAGACGTCGAGCCGTTCGAGGGCGTCGGGGAAGGTCTCGAGGAGGTAGGTCCGCGTGAAGGCGACGAACTTGTGGAATTTGAAGGTCGTGGCGGCGCGGAATATGGCGGCGGCGGTGGGGAACGTGGGGAGAGCATAGTGGAAAGCGCTGGGATTCTGTGAGCTGGGGCTGCATGACGGTAAGTAAATACGACTCACATTGCATCCTCCATCGCCGTGAGCAAGGCTTCAAAGTCATGCACCGAGCCAATGAGGTCGAGGTGGAATATGTCGAACCCACCCAGCTCTTCGACGGCCACGTCGTTGATGTTCTCTTCGTCGGCCTGCAGCACGGGCTTGCGCCCTGCCCTCTTAGCAAACAGCTTCTCGAACCACGCCGACTGCGCTGAGAGTCGACTTTGATGCATCCGCAGCGCGACTGCTCCAAACTGGAGGATAACGTTCCCGTCGAGCGCCCAGAATTGGACATGCTTCGTAAACGGGCGTGGTGTGTATGCTGAGAAGATATTTGCTGGAAGCGGCCTGTCGGTCGAGACGCTGAGATCGAGTTCATGGCTTGAGGAGCCAGTTTTTGCGCGCTTGCTGGGAGAGGCGGACATAAACGCATCGTCGGCGTCTTCGTCTAGTTCGCGTTTGAGGGAGGGAGAGGGCCGTGCGTTCATCGCCGAAGAGCGTGTTACGGGAGCGTCAGGAGCGCGAGTTGACCGCACGACGATGATTTTACTGCCCAGGTCGATTGGCCTCGATTTATTGGGGGATACCTTTGACTTTCCTGTGTTCCGCGAGCTCACCCTCCGCAAACTCGTGCTGTTCGGATTGAATTCGTGGCTGAAAGGTGAGAGCCTATTATTTGCGTCAGCAACAGAAATGCGTACCTGGGTGTGTCTTCATCGTCGCTGACGACTATCATGTCTTGAGGTGGCCGCGGTGAGTCGCCAAATCAGAAAGCCGGTGGATGGCGCACCAATTCAGGCCGTTGTGGTACTGGTTCAGGCGAGATCTGCGTCCAGCTGTGTCTCACGCTGTCATTTGTCAGACTTTCAAACTCCGCCGCTCGCGTCTTCTCCTGCTCCTCCATCCGTGATTTCTTCCCGGGGCTCAACTGTGTTTTTCCCTCCGTTCCGAACAAGTTCCTCTCGGCCGTACGGCCGCAGAACCTCATCCCCCTCGGTCTTGACACGAAAAAAAGAAGAATAGTCAAGACCAAGTCAAGGCCGCGATTTTCCACCTGCATCTACCAAGCTAATGGTACCTGCCTCTGCCTCTGTCCGGTCGTAGCCACTCCATTCTCGGATCCAATTTTGAATCTTCCCAACGGATCTGCCGCTCCGCGAAACTTGCTTGACAAATCCTCCACTCGCTGGCAGGATGTCGACGATGCCACACTCAGCTGCGTCTGGCCCGGAATACCGAATGTACGTACTGTATTTGGACCACATCCCCGTCACTTCCGCAATTGTGTGCTTCATTCCGCTCCTTGGCGCAACCCCGAAGGTCCCGATTTTCAAATTTTAGGCTTTAGCCAACCCCACGGGGTGCCGACGGCGGAAATATGCGTTTCAAGTTAAGCGGGGATACTCGGGATAGGGTACTTCCAAGACTGCTCCAAGACGTGTACACAGTACAGGCGGAACTCATCGGAGAATGTCGACATGATTGCTCTATCGACTCCGAGGGTGACACCGGTGGCACTTCGACAACGACGCCAAGTCACTTGAGTCGCGACCGCGAGTTTGGGGTTGGAATAGATAGAGCGGCGACGACTGGGGTAGCTGCCGATCATCGTTGGCGTTGCACTCGGAAGCGATTGTGAATCCTCTCCGGAAGCAAGCGTGGGATGTCAAATTCGCCTTCCCCAGCCCTCACTCACGAAATTGCAACGACAGGCAACGACGTCGGACAACTCGGACCTGCAACGAACCAAATGTCAAGAACCGTTCCTCCACGAACCAAAACCCGTCGTGATTCATTTCAACATGTACAGTATTCCGGGACATGAAACTATCACCGTCAGCCAGCTGATAGACCTTCCCATTTATAGCATCACTATTTCTGAACATCATCCATCACGATTTTCTGGCGATCACTGTGTGCGATTTACGATTCGGAGAGATCGGTCCTGGACGTACCTGGGTTCCTTTGGCAATTCAATCTCAAACAAGCAGATAAGTCTAGGGGTTACCTGACACTACTTATTTTCTCTCACATATTGTCCGCCAGAGCCAGAGTACTTCTTCTTCGCCGTTGTCCAACCGACGAGGGAACCCATAAACTCCATTGCCAGTAACCTTGCACTAACCTGCTCGAGGCGGAACCATTGCTAGCTGGGCAACTGAAATCAGCTGCCAATCAATTCTTACTGGATCCGCCGGGGTGTGGCAGCTTCGAAATGGGAGTAGGGGAGATTCGAAGGACCAAGTCATCACGGAGAACTGATGATCTTTGACGTTCCGAGGGTTGAAACGATTCCGTGACTTGGGAAGCCTCCACACGCGATCCCTGATATTCTATCTTCTATCTTGACAGACTCGTTCATGCGTGGGTCTATCAGACGAGACGAGAATACGCCGGCCTGTGTACCCCAAAACATATATCGAGTGCGTTGAACGTTCGACCAGGTGCGTGGGTATCTCTACTCACCCGGGCTTCCTCCTGCTTTCTCATCCGCGTGTGATCTGCAGTGGATCTCCGGAGTAATCTTGGGGTCTGTCTAGCCGCTGTTCAAGGCCGTTACCCGTCGGGAACATTTGGGGATCTGCGATGCGACATCAACCACATTTGAACATCCTCCCAATCTCGGGAGTGCATCAATGATTCGATACTTAAGCACGGTCGTTCGACCAGTATCTCGTTTCACTTTCGGGCTGCTTCTCCCTTTCACCCCGTCCCTCTCTTATTTTTCTCCGTCCGCCTGGAGTACGCTTCCCGTCCCCAATCCCGATTTCCGATTTTCTGACCTACGATTGAATCCACAGATAACCGCGGCTCTTTTAAACTAAACTATTGCTATTGTCTCGACGACCCTAACGCTTCATCCCACTCCAATGTCGACCGCAAAATCCGTTGTTTCGGAAACGTCCCCCACTCGTTCAACACCTGTCTCTACCGGGCTCCCTACCCTCCTACCCTCATTATCCCACTCACCTCTCTCGGACCTGGAGGACTTCTCCACCGTCGTGATGCGGAGAGCAAGCATGAATTCGAACAGTGACGACTCGACAGACAAGGCGCGCAACAGTACCGCCGCCCGCCGTGCATCGCACAACGCCGTCGAAAGACAACGACGAGATAAACTCAACGCCCGCATCATGGTACGTCGTCCTGCAATTACTGTCTTGTCCACTCGCTCATCTCGGTATTCCCTATCAGGAACTAGCCTCCCTCCTCCCCAACCTCTCTGGCGTGCGCCGCCCCTCGCGGATCGCGATCACAAAATCCTCCATCGCCCACGTCCACAACTCGCGCAAGCACCGCATCCTCGCGGCGCAGCAGCTGCGCGCTCTGCACGTCGAGAACGAGGCCCTCCGCACCGAGATCAACCAGTGGCGCCACCGCGCGGGCGTGCACTCCGTCCCCGAGCCGCGGCGCGACAACGCGTTCATGCTGGTGTACAACGCCGCCGAGCTCGAGCTCGACCCGATGGACGCGTGCGAGGAGGAGGAGTACGGCGAGGAGCCGTACTACCACCCCGCCGCCGCCGCGCACCCCTACGGCCACGGCCGCGCCCTCCCCCACGCGTACCCATACCCGCAGTCCCAGTCCCCGCTCGAGTACGGCGGCTCGTCGCCCGCCTCCTCCTCCGGATCCGGCGTCCCCTCGCCCTACTCGACCCCGCCCGCCTCCGCGAACGACTACGTCGTCCCCCCGCCGCCGTACGCCGCCGCCAACTTCGACACGCCCCACACCCACGACCCGCGCATCGCGTGCCCCACGCCCGCGAACCCGAACCCCTTCGAGGCGCAGCACTTTATGCTCAAGACCGAGGACGACGAGTGGGCGGCGGCGTACTCCTCTTCGCCGCCGACGCACTTCCAGGAGCAGTGGTGATGATCCGCGGCCGCGCGCTCGCATCATCATCACTCCCTCGCATCCCTCCCTCGCTCTCGCTCTCACGACTCCTTGATTGATTTATACCACCACCCGATTCCTCATACCCTCGTTTTCGCTCACGGACCACCTCACCACTATCTATGCCCCGCCCGGCTACCTATTACCGTGTACGCTGTACACCTCTCGTGTTGTCTATATTAGCTGTAAAGTATATTATTCGCAAGTACCTACTACATACCGCTTGCTTGCTTGTTAATTGTAATTGCTCTGTAAAGCCGTCGTTGGCTTCTGTACTCAATAACCGAATAACCGTCTTGAGTTCTTGTCCTCAAGGAGAATTTTACGGGCGCGCGGTGCGGGGAGCCTGCTTACGGCGTCCCACAGTTGTAACTTCCGGACAGAATGATCTCCAGCATCTCCAACAACAACTGTCCCCGGACCCCGAGCGCCTGTTCGACAGCCGTATCACAGCCGTATCAGGCCGCCAGGCGCGGTCCTACCTCAGATGACACTCCTGAAGTCCAGTCTGAACGCCAGGTTCAATGCAATGAATGTCCAACAACAACTCGTTTGTTGTTGGGCACCTCCAAAACGCGTGCAGGAATACTTGATTTCCTCGACTGCCCAGAACAAGGGAGCCGTACACCGGTACTGAACGGACGCGACGCCGGTCGGTCGCGCGACTCGCGTATAGTTGCTCCCCGCTACTTTCTGGATCTGATAGATCGACCCGCTCCGCTCGCTCCATAATAGTCCGTTGAACCGTGACCCGTAAACCCACCGAAACGGAAAGTGAGTAATAAGGATCGGGCAGATCGGCCCTCCCTCGACTTGGCTGCGAGGCACTGGGCAAGTTATGGCATGATAAGAATAAACATCGAACGACCACCGTTCAAGTTGACAATGAACCACGAGAGACCAAATGTCAGGATGTAACTTTTGAACGTTGGACAGACAATTTGGAGGACATTGACGGTGCGAACGAACCCAGCCTGCCCCTTGCGCGGGATTCCAGAAATCTAGGTCACGGAAAATGCGAGCACAAGCGCATAATCACTGGGTGTAAGATGGATGGATGGGTGCGCATCCTGACTCTCCGTAGGTCCAGGCGGATCTCGGAGTCTTCTCGACCGACCGCCGGTCCGCGAGATGGTTGGAGATGAAGTGGGGCAACAGTGAACACAGGATACACCCGAACCAGTCTCGCCTCCACGCACCCGCATTGTTGTGTGAGTGTGATGGAGATGAGTGGCTTCAAGCGCCCATACGCAGCGCCTAATGTGTATGTGTATACGCGCCACTGATTCTCTCTCCATGCCCGGGCGTTCTGCCCGAACTGTCTCGGGAAAGGATCTTCTCGAGACAGAATTCGAACACGGGTTGACCGGTTGAAATATAAATAGAGAGGCACCTTGGCCTCCCTATACCCACGAACTCTCGAAACTGATGTTTTGAGTGAATCCAGAACGCCGCAGAATCAATTTATCCAGAGGTCATCCATGCGTGCTTGAAGTACGAACTTAGGGCGCCAACTACTGTAAATTCAGGACCTTGAGCCGGAGTTCGATGCGTGGTTTTGTCCTCGTCAAGCGGGAGAATTGGGTCGAGTCCGCAGTAGGAAAGGTTCACGAGGACCGAGCGAAATTGTGTTCAGCCGCGAGCCGCCTCGGAATGATTTAGGTTGAGACTCCGCTTGGCTCCCCGTTGACTGCATATTGCCGCGTGCCTCCAGCCGTCTGAGCCAAGTTCCATCTGTATGCAGACTCGCCATTCGATGGCATGTAACCGCTGAATTGTTTGAAATCCGTCCGCAAAATACTTGAACCCCGATTCAGATCATACTGCTAACTCCGCTTTTGCGACTTGCCCTTCCCACCCAGCGGTGCGTCCTCTTCCTCGGCTTTTCGCTTCCGGCCATCCGCGTTCACCTTGTTGCGCTCGTGCGCGAATCGCTTCCGAAGGGCGTCGTAGAGTTGCATGTTGAAACCCACGCACTGAAGGCCCGTGGCGCTTACTCTAACCCCGTCCGGATACCGTTGCTTCATAATCGTAGCATGCCCCGGTGGCCAAGGGACACCTAAAGCAGCGTCCATGATTTCTGGCAAAGACTGTACCACATATATATATTGTGAGCATTCGAAAAATTGCATGCCCGAAGAAGTACTGACGATGTGGGACGGCAAGCTTGTCCCGTTCGGTTCTAGAGGGCCAAGGTCGTGGCATCGATAGGTTCCGATGTACACCATGAACTCCTTGGCGTCCACGAAGAGCTCTCGCGTCCCTCCATGGAAACTGGTAAGATCTGACCCTTCGGTCCAGTTCCCCGCGATACGGTCGTACCGATGTGTCGGTCCGTAAGCAACATATTGAAAGCCGAACATATGCCAGAGACGCTTGGGAAGGTAAAGCGCATGGTTTAAAACACTACTCGACCGTCAGCACTTTCCGAAGAGTGTGAGATCAATCACCTTTTGCTGGCGGCGTCCTGGTAATTGCAATTTTAATGGATCGTTGTCGAACTGAGCATCAACTCACCTCGGACAGATACCCGTGGAGATTGGTCGTGATGAAACAAATAGGCTCTAATTGCTTCGTGCTCGGAGGTGTGTAGGGCGGGGAGCTCACTGGGGCCGGCAGCTCTTGCATAAACGCTCGGTATTTCTTCTGCGCGTTTACCGACTGTTGAGAGTTATTGCGGTCTAATCATTCACGCGAGTGAGGGGTGCGGGGTGCGCACTCACTCTTGCGGCTTCTCTCTCAATGATGAGCTGTGTCACCCGCTCGGTTTCCTGCGCGAGACGAAGCTCGAGGGAGACACATTTCTGACCCGGTGGTTAGTATGATGAGGAGACAACGTGTCTTCAACTTGCTTGTTGGAGCTCAGTCCGCGCACGGTCCGCTTCTCGGTATTTCACGGATAAATCTTCCACGACCTGTTGGGGATTAAGACAGAGCCAGAGTTGAGTTACCGTATCTTACGTCCGGCTCACCGTCCTGGAGAATCAAGGTCGGCGCTCCTATATTCGGCAGCAAAGAAAGAGTAACGCGCCTTCGCCTCTGCTGGCAGATTCTCGACGACTTCGATCATCTCGCGGAGGGTCTGCGAAGGCCGTGAGCGACCGAGTGCCTGGAGAGGGATACCTAACCGACCTCTTTCAGTTCCTCGGTCTCTGTTCGGAGAGCTTCGCGTTCCGCTGTGACCTCCACCAGCTCATCTTCAAGCGAACTTATCTTCGCCCGGAGTTCGTCAGAAGACTAAAGACGGACAACTCTGAGAAACCCCGAGAGAACTCCGACAACGGGAGAACAGGAGAACGTACCGCGCGCCAAGTTCGTTTAGCCTCCTTCAAAGCATCATACTTCGCCCGCAAGGACGCCATAGCCTGCGTCCCGTCAGTTGCGGGGTCAAACCGAGGGGCAGCAGATAGACCTATACTGCTGGTAGCCTCACTGACCTCCGTCTTCTCCCGGTCGTCTTCCTTCAGTTTGTCGTTCGCCTACACCTCATTAAAGGTTTGCACTTGCGGCATATGTGTCGGCTCACCTCTTGCTTCAGCGTCTGTATCTGCCCCCTCATAACCTCAGCCTCGCGGCGCATGTCCTCCAGTGCCTTCGAGACAACGGCGTGAACGCGGATGATTATGATAAACGAGCAGTCTACCTTGTCTCCCTCGATCCGCTGTAAGCAGAGATTAACGAGATGCATGGAACTCGCAGCACTGCTGACCAAATCAACGACATACCTGCCGCAACGCACTCGAAGCCAGCTCCGCACTGCCCTTGACCTGAGCTTCGAGATTCGCGTGTTTCTAGGAGATTGAGCGTCTCGGATGCCATGACTGACTTGCAGCAAATATGTACCTCTTGCCACTCCACCCTCAGTCGCCGTTCGTCCACGAGCGCCTTGCGGGCGTCAGCGAGATCTGCATTCGGTTTGACGTCTAGAAGCGCAGAGTCTGCCTTCGGTTCGAGTTTCTGGACGCTCTAGTCAGCTGCGAGGTCACGACAGGACTCGGAAAATGACAATGCGCACCACCGGACGACCCTCTTGCTTGACTTTGAGCCTGTCCTGCAAACTCGACACCTCCTTCCGCAACGCGTCCCTCTCCCCTTCCAATTGCTTGATACGCGTTTGCGCGCCGACGTCCTCCTTCTTTTCGGAGGTGGCGCGCCGCTGAAGTCGCGCAGATTCAGGTCGAGAAATTAAGTCGCGTGTCCCGGGGGCACCTACCGTGCTGTCGAGCTCCCTTTCGAGCTCGCCGACGCGCGTACGCGACTCCTCGAGGTATTTGGACAGATAGGCAAGGTTTTCGACGATGGCGTCCGATTCCATTGTGGCGGAGGAAAAGGCCCAAAGCTGTGCTGTTTCAAACTCCGCTCGAATTCCCCATCCGGGTGACGCCGTTCATTGTGCGGCGATAGATCTGCAGTAGCTGTAGACTGCAATCCTAGGGAGTCGAAGCCACGAAGAAATTGCAGAGGTATAGTATTCAACAGGAAATCGACACTCGTATGTACACGACTCGGATGATCAACACAATCTCTGCACCTTCGCCGTTCCGCCTTCGCGCAAATCCTCCGGGTCACTGTCCGCTTTTCGTTTGCTCGACTGGGCCGTGACGTCAGGTGCAGATTCACGGAGCGCCTGATGGTCCGAGAACCTCTTCCGAAGGGAATCGTACAGCTCTGTGTTGAAGCCGACCCACTGCAACCCAGCGGCCACCACTTTGATGTTGCCGTCTGGATAACGTCGTCTAATGACCTCGTCCGCGCGCTTTTTGGGGTGATTAGGACCCAGTGCAGCGCGCGCGATCATCCTTGGCGACTGTATGAGCATATCAGCCGTGCGACCCATCCGAACAACATGCACTGACAATATAGTCAGGTGCTCGAATCCCATTCACACCCAAGGCGCTGAGGTCGTGGCAATTGAAGGTTCCGACATAGATAATTCCTTTCTTGGACCCGATGAAGAACTCTAGAGTGCTTCCATGGCAGTGTGCAATATCGGAGCCTTTGGCCCACTTGTCCGTTGCACGGTCGTAACAGGAGGTCGGGCCATACGCCAGATAATGAAAGCCCTCCTCCCGAATCCGGCCGGGAAGGTAAAGAACGCAATCCAGTACACTATGAAAGGTGAGTTTCACAACAAATTCAGGCTACGCTTGTTACCTTTTTGCGATGGGGTCCTTTTAAAAAGTTAGTATCTCATAAAGACCACGACCACTACCCATACCGCAGAGATGTAGTCGTGCAGGTTCGTACTTCTGGGGCAAACGAGACCACCTAGCCGTGGGGCAGAGGCTGGGACAGGCAATCCTCGTATATAGTCCCTATACGTGGTTAGCATCGCTCCGTCTGTTGAGGTTAGGTTGGAAGCTCTCCTCATCGAAGGGTTTTCACTGACCGTCTGCTGTGGGATCGCATCCTGGGCAACGAGGTGCTGGAGCGACATACTAATCTGAGCGAACGTCAGGTCAAGTCAAGAACACGGCGCCAGACGCACTTGCCTGTTGAAATTCGGACCGAGCCTTCTCCACGTCCGCACATTTCTTGTTCACGTCCTCCAGCATCTAAGGGAGGTTGGAGGCCGCATATGACGATGCGCGTTCCCTTACTTACCTTTGGCAAGTCCCAGTCGTCTTTCTGAGGTACGGGCGTTGAGAAACCCAGAACGGGATTTCGCAAGGGCAAACTCACAACGTCCGTGATTTGTGCTTCCAGCTGTTCGACACGCTCAATCGTTTCGCGGAGTGTCTATGAACGGGCTAGTGGATACTGCGATTGATTGAGAAGAAGTTGTAGTCGGTCCGCTGACTGTTTGCAACTGCTCCTTGTCGGTTTTCAGGGACGCAATCTTGCTCCCAAAATCGGCACAGGCCTGTATACCGTTCGATACCGTTCGTTATATGAGGGTCAACGAAAAAAATCGGTCGAACGCCCGAAACGCACCGCGCGCCACACTCTTCTATCCACCTTGAGCGCGTCGTACTTGGCGCGCAACATTGTCATCGCCTATGCGGGATACTATTTGTAAGAGAACGACACGGCGAGTCAGATGGACCAACTTACAGAGGTATGCGCCTCGGCCAAGGCCACTTTCTCGGAAACAATGACGGAGTTCGCCGTCTCAAGTTCTTTATAGGTCTCGACGAGCGAATCTCTCTCGGCGACGACGATCGAGCTGGCGGATTCCAACTCGTGACACGTCTGGTTGGATGCCTTGTTATTGGTATCCGGATAAAATAGTGGAAGACCAACTCACCCGCTGCAGATCTTGCAGTTTCGTAGTCTGCAAGTCCGACCCGCGCCGAATTTTCTCCAGGGCCTGACGGATAGCCGCATCAGAGACACATAGATGGCGAAGAGGAAACATACCTGGTCGGCTTCGATCCGCTGTGGCGGGACAATGAGCAAGGGGCGGTCGCTGTGATGAAGATTCAAGACAGACCTCTCGCATCGCCTTGGAGGCAAGTTCAGCGCTCTCTTTGACACGGACCTCCAGAACCGCGCATTTCTATGGCATTAAATATGTTAGCGGTACGAGAAGAAATACTGGGCTGTGAAACCTGTTCCAGTTCCGTGCTGCGCTGCTGCTCGGAAATCAGACTCTTGCGCGTCTCAGCGACCGTGTTGGGAAGTTCGGCAGCGTCTGGTTCGAGCTTCTGAAAACCTCAAGTCAGGTAAGGGATACAGCGAGGGCACAGAGAGAACCCACCACGTCAACAGCCTCTTACTTAATTTTCAATTTATTCCGAAGGATTGTTAGCTCTTTCTCCATTGCCTCTTTCTCCGCCTCGAGCTGCTGTATTCGGGTGCCATCCTCTGTCTTGATCGTGGTAGCGCGGCGCTGATCCCAAATATTCAGGTATGGCAAGGAAAGGGACGACTCCACCTACTGCTCTGTCGAGTTCCTTCTCAAGCTCGCCCACTCTGGCGCGCGACTGGTCCAGATATGTCGACAAGAATGTCAAGTTTTCGACGACGGCGTTTAGGTCCATTCTAACAGCCAGGACTGTGAGGCTGAGGACACCTGTTCCTCCGCTTCCAGGTCACGTTCGTTTCGAGTAATGCGCCCTTTGCACCGAATGGAGAAGGAGCGGCGAAATTCCGCCTGCAAGTGGGCTGAAATAGCCAGTGGGATGGTCAAGTGAGTGCAAGAGAAGGTCCCCAGGTCGTGGCTCGAGCAGAAAGTGGAAGGATCGAGGTGGTGGTTTGGAATCACTCCGCTGACAAACCTGAGGCGGTGCCGTTTTGTTGGGCCATCTTTGTTCGATGTTTTCCTTTTACCACCACACCCTTGACACAGTCCTTGGAGTCCGGAATCCCTGATCCACGTCCTCCTGAACCTCGTCTACCTGTTTGTCCCTGGAACGATGGCAAAGGTAGCCAAAAATGATCCCACCGGCAGGCGCGTCGTTTAGCCGCAGTCCGTTCGCCCATTTTGTCCTTGTATCTCTGATAACTTCTGCGTAGCCCAAGAGTTTTCTCTCGCATTCATCAACCAATAATACCCCCGTCCACGATAAGCCCTGAGCATATTGTGGGTCCACGTTTCCCATCGGCCGATGCTTTTCCTTTCATCAGCATGTGCGAGCGTCCAAATATCCCTAGCGGTCTGTCTGAATATCCAAACTCCCTCAGCCTCGCGGGATTCTTGCTTATTCTTGCCCAATTTTCTGAACGAAAACCGTTCAAGGACGCGCAAATTCAAACCTAAAACGGATGTCGATCGTGGGAACAATAGGTCTGAGACACAATCTGTCTTATCCCCATTCAAGGGGTCACCTCCTTTGTTACCGACCACATCATGCAAGACGGTGCCTCCGACTTTGTGGAGCTCGACGGCGCCACGCAGGTGCTCGTTAACGCCCAACTGGACTTGAAGCGCAAGGTTCAACAACAGGTGATGTCCCCAAGCCCCTAGCTTTCAAAGCGCACACTGACCTTGGTCTTGTCGGTCGCAGGCAGATGAGCTGATTCTCAAAGATGAGGTAGGTGTTGCGGTACCTTTTGTCTTTGTTCTTTGGCCAACGGATGTATTCCAGGCCCTCAAGACTACGAAGAAGGAACTGGCGGAGCTGCAGGTCCTGTATGGGACGGCGCAGGCGTACAAAGACGAGATGAGCAAGGTCGGCTCTGGGTCCACCTTTGTTTCCTCAGTCTTAACTCACATTGGGATTCCTTTCTTTCTTCCTTTAAGACGCTTGCGGATCGGTATCTTAAGATCCTGACCAGCACAAACGCAATCCAAAGTGACCGGATTGCACTCGACCAGCAGACGACCGCACTGCAGGAGCGGGCCGACGTGCGTCTCTGCCTATCTGTGGTCCTGGCGTGACAAACTGATGTGCGCTTCAGGCCGTCGACCTCCGATGCTCCGAGCTTGAGAAGAGGGAATCCGTTATGAACGCCGCCCTGCAGAGTCTGCACGGGCAGGAGGCCGATATCCGGGCCCGGGGCCAGGTCAGATCGGTGCCTTCCCCTCCAAATTCGCAGACGCTGACGGCTGCTCCCAGACTGTCGACGAGCGCTCGCGTGAGCTTGACGAAAGGGTACTCATCGCGAACGCGCACTTCCGGGAGATAAAAGAACAGACCACGGTGCGTAATAGGGCATCATATTCATCCTCACCCCACGCGCACGCTGACACAGGCACCCAGGTCCTCGACGGGCGTGCAGAACAGCTCCGACAGCAGGCGGAACGACTCCAGCAGCGTGGGGAACAACTCGGGCAGCAGGAAGCCAATATGGTCGCCTGGACGGGCGAGGTGGAGGAGCACCAGCGAAGGGCGCAGGTACGTCTGCTTGCTTCCCTTTGCTCTTATGGCGAATGGACGCTCTGCAGGCGCAGCATACAGCTCTGCTGGAGAGAGAACAGAGGTTGGATGTGGAGAGTGGACTCCTCAACAACAGCATGTTACAATTTGCTGAGAAGTTCCAGGTGCGCTGTCCTCTTGATGTTTCGTTTTTGCGCCGTTGGTTGGTTGTTGATACGGATACTACATAGTTGAAGGTCGAGGAGCACCAGGTGAAGGCCGCTGCCCTGCAGGCGCACATCGTCAACACGACCAATAAGAAGGAGGTATGTCGATTGGTCTCTCTCAACGCTGTTCCCAACCAATCATGAATAGCAACTCGAAGCCGCGCTCAAGAGTCGTTCCGAGGATTATAATATTCTGAACCAGGTATGTATTCATCTCCCACAACTCGTGGATGCCATATGTATCCTTCCCAGACTTTGATACACGAGCGGAACCGGGCGCAAGCGGTGCGTTGTTTCTTTGCACCCTTTCCTTGCTGACACTGTCGGACGTAGGTCATCGACTCTACAACCACTAAGATTAGCCAACACATCGCGAAGTGCGCCGAGATGCAAGAGGTGTGTACTTATCTCTGTTAAACGCAGCGATAACGATTTGAGTTGATGACTTTGTGGCTATAGAAACTCGACGCCGCGCTTACCACGAATGACGAGGTACGGGAGTTGCGTGCGAAGGTCGCTGATACGGTACGCAGCCGCGATTATCTAGTTTCTCCCTCGATTCTCACTGACTTCGACGCCAGGCCAACCACTCAACGACTATTTCCCGGCTGCAAGGGGACTTGGCTTCAGAGCAGGAGCGCATCCGAACCTTGCAGGTAGAGCTCGATGCGGCGCGGGTTCAACTACAGTCTGCGGTGCGCATCGCTCATTTTCTATTCAACCTCCGACCGTAGTAGCCGTTCCTGATATGTTCAGCTGCAGCCCACCGCCACGACTACCGCAGATCCGGAGCTCGAGCAGAGTTATAAGACCAAGGTCCGCGACCTCAAGAAGGTGTGTGTGTACTCGCAAGATGCGGCCTCGGCGTCGGCGGCGCATCTGACCACGATTCTACCCCGAAGCAACTGCGTACTGCCCAAAACGCGGCCGACGAACGCTGCGAAAAGCTTAAAATCAAGCTCAGCGCGACCGTGAAGACGCACAAATTGGAGATCTCGGACTTGAAGCGGGTGGGGCTGTCGATTATTTCGGTGTTGCGTCGGAAGTGTGAAATTTCTGACTTCCATGCAGACACTTGGCCAGGAGCAGGCCGAGCTCAAGGCCAAATCAGCTGTAAGCTTTGTGACTGGCGTCTTCCCACCCTCATCTCACGCGCTTTGTCACAGGCACTGAACAAGGCGGAGGAGAGCGCAGCTAGCCGAGGTCAGGCATATGACGCTCTGAAGTTGGTGTGTAATGTTTTCTCTTGGATGGGTCGCCTCGTCTAACAAGAAGCCGATGTTTCCAGCGGTACGATGCGCTTCAGGCAGAGTGCGACGAGCTGCAGAAGGAGACCGACACCCTTAGGAAGGTATGTAAGACTCACTGCACCTGGCCGGCACCTCACTCACCCCGCTCATAGCCTGCGCCTTTCGATACGACGACGATGGAGGCGCTGCGAACCAAGAACGCGACGCACATCAAGAAGAACCGAGCGCTGACAGATCAGAACCGAGGGCTTGAGGCGAAGGTACGAGATCTGGAGGACAAGGTGCAGACGCTGCGCCGGGCGAACCAGCAGCTGGAGGGCAGTCAGCGGCTTGGGCTGCGCACACAGCAGGTATGAGGAGCGGGAGCGCCCGCAGATTTAGTGGTGAACTGGAGCATCTATAGGAGCTCCAAACCAAGGCGGCGAAAGAGCTTCAAGGCCTGAATGATTGTAATAGGGAGAATGCCGAGCTTCGAGCGGTTCGTTGGTCAATGCACAGTGTGCTCAAGATGTAACTGACTGTGGGATTTCAGGAGCTCAGGGCGTACCGGGTGCGTCTTGCGGAGTGGAAAGAACAGGCGGCCATGCAGATCCAAAACGCCCGGGCCCACGAGGAGGAAAATTACGGCCTTCTAGCTGTATGTGGTGACTCCAAGGATTAAATGGTCGTCGAGCGCTGATGTATCGTGCTTAGGATGTCAGAGCCATGATCCAGGACCGCGATGACCGGCGCATCGTGCAGGCGCGTCAAATCCGAGCCTACGATGAAGAAAATCACGATCTGCGAGCTGTGCGTCCTCCTCCTTTAGGTTGGATGGTTCTCTGATCGAGCCCATCCCCACGCAGGAACTCAACTCACTGAGAGCACGCTTTGAAGCTTCGGGTGGACTGATTAACAGGGTTGAACGATTGTTGACCCCGGATGTATGCTTTTTTTCGTCTTCATTACACCTCCATTCGCTGAGCTTTCCGTAGACACAAAGCGAGGACGGAGGAGAGGTATGTCGGAGGACATCGTCGTGCTCCCTACTCACCAGTAATCCGAAAGAATTTCAGTGACGAGGATGCGGTCTGTTTGCATTGGCTTCCACCTCTCACGCAGTTTTTCTGACACGCGCGATTAGAGCCAGAGTGGGTCTGATGGAGAATCGGCGAGTCGCACACATCTTCTTTTTTCTCGATACTTACTGGAACCTTCTAGGAATCCTACGAAGTACTCTCACCGAGCCAAGAGCGTGCCATATACGCGAACTTCATGAAAGCCCTCAACTTTCCAGCCCATCATCCCGGCTGGGCCACGCTCAAGCCTGTACAAAAAATCGGTGATCCTCCGTGGAAAGTATTTCGGCATGTACGTGCATCGCGCGTTCCCTCCCCTTGATTGATACTCAACCTACCACCGACGCCCAGGATCTTCGGCGCAACCGACGCAGCCTCCACTGCCCCAAACGCTCGATTTGGTGTGGGCGGATCGGTCAGCACGCGCTCGTATTCGGCCCGACACGCGAGTACTCTGCTGCCCTCAACGAATGGACGGACGAGACGAAGATGGTGAAGAACTGCGGGCAGATATTCGATTTCTACATCAACCAGGGGCAGTTTGTGTACTACGCCGGGATCTACAAGTTCCGAAGCCTACGAGCACTTCACCCGCCTGGTGCGGCGGTTTCATCCGATGTGGTGCGTCTCAAATACTTTAGGCATATATTGAGCTCATTCTATCCTGATTGCAGTCTCGCATGGCGATTCAGCACGCGGCGGGCGTCGCGCACCATCCACACAAGCTTGGCGAGGGGTTCCCCGATGGTGTGATCGGGGTGGAGACCTTTGGACTGCAATGTGTCGGGTTTGACGTAGAGTTGTACAACGGACTACGTGCCCAGTTCACGGAAGCCGGGAAACCCACCACGATCGAAGCAGGCGGCAAGAGGAAGGCTGACGACGGCGACCTCCGCGGGAACGAGAAGGCCAAGGCGCAGAGGGTGTAACACGCATTGGTTGTTATTATCTGATTTACTAGTAATTTACAATACACTATTCTCTTTCTCCAGTCATAAGAAGTAACTATGAATCGGAATTGAAAAATTCCGTAGCCCTTGGTCCTGGTGGGTTTCATTTTCAGTTTTGCAGCAGACCTTACCAGTGGGGCAACCGGGCCGGTGGTGGTGGTGGTGGTTTGAGTGGGTGGTGGTTTGAGTGGTTTGAACATCGACTACGCATGACTTTCTTTGGAACCATTCTTTGAACGCTCCGACACGCCATGGGTAGGTTGAGGACTCGAACTGCAGCTGAAGAATCATTTTAGAGAGCTCAGTTCCCACGGTTCGAGTTTCTTTCCCACGGTTGCATCTGCGCGAGAAAGACATACTTATGTACTGGGGGGATTCAATAAGCCGGCTTCCCCAGTTTCTGCTCTCCCGCTTACTAGGCCTAAAGAGCAAGCGGTGTCGTTCGCAGGCGCTGCTTCGGGAGCGCTAGCTCCCCAAGCTGCCCTACGAGACGTACTGCAGCAAATGCACTTGGATGTGGTTCAAGTTCCTCCCGTCGCATTTGCTTAGCCATTCCAGTGTACTGCCTCAGTATCTCAAGCTTACACGAGGTCTTGAGGTAAGTGCCGCTGCGTAACCCTGGAATCTTGTGGTCAGCAATTCCCTAGTTCCGTCGATATATTCCCGGGCTTTTTTTTGAGCGACAACAGAAACAGCGTCGGGAGGAGACCCAGCTGTCCGAAATGCCCACTGGTAGATTCCTTCCTCAGAGAAATGAATACCGAATCGTTGCCAGTGACACTGCATTCCGTCAACACAGCGTTAGCCTGTGTCGAGCCCCCGCCACCCAGCTTGACACACAAACGGACACTGGACACTGCGGCCTCACTTCTGCGCATAAGACGCAATGCGAGATGCATATGGGACGTACTGGAGCCACAGCGAGTTTTGCTTGGATTTTCCGCGAGGTTGTCGGGCGCGTGAAAGGTCCAAGTGCTGCTGCCATCTAGATTTTAAAGTCAATCTGGTACTCAGGTTTCCGCTGCAACATGGCGCCAGCGCCATAAAATAACTCGTTAAGGGTGAATTGTACAAAGTTTAGGTTTGTCGATAAGGTAAAATCCCGATGCAAACAAAAATTCAACTTTGCACGAGAGACGGTCCGAGAAAGGTCCTCTGAGGCAAAAAACTGCCCCACGTCCACGTATGTCGAGCCTGGGTCAGCACAGATGTGCCGATCTGGCCTGAACCGACTTGGTGGACTCGGCTCCACCCGCCTCGATCATGTATGTCGACACAGGCTCGACACATGTCAGCCCAGATGTGCCGGTCTGAACAGATTTGGTGGACTAGGCTCCACCGACCTCGACCATACCTCGACACACGTCAACCAACTGAGTCGACGGGGCCACGGAACACAGTGGCATGAGTCAGGCGATGTGAGTTGAGACTTCGCTTCGCTCCGGTCGACGGAAGAGACGTCTGTACATTACTGTATAGGATGGTTTGATCAAGTCAAGGCGGACGAAGGCGTATTCTGTCAATGAACAGTATCCGCGCAGGCACAGCGGTTGAGTCATAGGGATTAGATTGGGAATGTAGGCAATTCAGTCGAACATTGAACCTCGTCTTTGCGATTCACTAATCTCCCTGTTAACAGTATTAGCAAATGGCTCAACAAGATATCAGAACGGTTACGAATAAAGAACGCGAGACTCACTTGGCTCGATAGGTTCCATGTGTCACAAATGCTAAACAACGAACCTAGCAGCAATTACAATCGCACATCACAGTAGGACAGAATGAGAACTCACGATCCACGAGTCCCGCTCGTCGCGCCTTGATGAACGCCTTCGCGATGTCCCAGAAATCATCACCGCCATTAGCGCCGCGGAGCCAATCGACCTGGTAGCCCGTCTGACCGATGAGAACAAATCGGTCGTCAGCCGCGACCTCGGGAGGGACTTCGCGAGCTACGCCTGCACGCAGGGCCTCTGGGTGCAGGAGCACGATTGAACGGAGGTGCGTGAACGAAGCCCAGAAGGGAAGCATTGCGCGATAGAGGGGAGCGCCATTGAACGCGAGATGTGTGAGCCGCGGGACGAGTGCAAGCCCCGCGAAGATCTCTGGTGGAAGGAGGAGCGACGGCGGGTCTAGGGCCTCCAGGTGGGTGACGTTTCTGAAGAGCGGGTGCGCGAGGTCGATCGCGTTGGAGCGGAAGAGCCCGGCGAGCTCGATATTTAGGCAGCGTAGGTTGTGGAGTGCGCCCAGTTGGTCGAGGTGTTTGTTGAGTGGAAGATGGGAGGAAAGTCTGGTTATTCCTTTGCATGCGGTGAAGAGACGAGTAATTTTCTCGTCTGGCGTAGGAATTTCGTCGAGGAAAACGGATTTGACGCTATTCGACCAGAAACCGGCTGGTTTGTTGTCGATCGGGAGGGTCAAGATTTTAAAAGGTGTAGTGATCATCCCGGAGTGGAAAGACGTGTTGGAGATGAGATGATACAGATACGGCTCTACCCTGAATCAAGGTGAGAAGTTTACGACGCTGGGGCCCTGTCCAGGACATACCACTCTTTGACGCGCCATGCCACGAGCATCAGATTGAAAACATTCCTTGGATTACTGGCGGCCATTTGAAAAACGAGGCACTCCAATTCCGGTGGTAGAACCGGATGCAGAAACGGGGATAGACTGGTTGAGGTCATCCAGCGTCGTGGCAAGAAGCAAGTGTGCTGGCAGTAACGACATTGGGTATGATCCTCGATGGTCGGCATGATCGGCACCTCGGAATGTTGAACCTATTTATTATTCAAGTCCACGGGTGCTTTCTCTGCGCAAGTGCGGGCACAAGGCACCTTATCGAACGGGTTGAAAGAGGGACGTGTCACGCAGTTGAAGAATGTACTCGAATTCAGGTGATGGTTTCAGCGCTCAGGCTGTCGGCCCACCGGAGCGAAGGGAAGGTATAGTGATGCTTGTAATTATTCACAGAGTAGGATCGAAAAACGGGATTTAGCTTGAATGAGGGAGGCTGAGCTCGAGAATATAGGAAAGTAGACAGCTCCCCGAACAGCGACATTTGTGTTTGAAATCGTCAGGACTTTGAAGTTTCAGGGAATTTCCTGAGATTCGGCATCGGAACTGTCGGATGGGAGACGCCACTCGAAGGGGGACTGCTGCGTACGAGTTTAAGGACGACGCTATGCCCAGGGAGTCCGAGTTCTCGATAGAACGGAAACAAAGGCGACCCAACAAGACGGCACCGCCTCAGCTTTGTCAGCGAAGTGATCTCAAACCACCACCTCGATTTTTCGTTTCCGTTCTCCTTCCACTTTCGACTGAAGCCACAATGCGTAGACTCTGCTCCCTCGTTCGCTGATCGTACTCCCGGTTCTTTCAATGCACTTGCCCGTGGAATTTCGCCGCCTAACCTGCATCGCTAAATCGCTGCGTACGCGGCGGTCGCAACGTATGGCTCTCGACACAAAGGATCTCCATGAACCAAACGACGAAACGTGACGTTGCATTACCAGAATCGAAGGCGTCGAAAATCTGACATTCCTGTGGACATATCTGGACCAGTGGGCGAGCTCGAGAAGGAACCACAGCGGCAGGTCCTTACTGTCTGTTTTTTCTTTTCCAGATCTTGATGCTGGCCAGTGTCGCGCCAACATGGTCAAGACAGAGGGTTGTAAGCAAGATTAGGTCCCCAAAACGTATGCGTCTTGATGTAATGGGTGTCGCGAACAGGAGACCGCGTGCCGAGCCCTCCATGTTTCTCGTAAAACCCTCTTCAAAATGGTTGAATCCATTATCCGCCGAGGCCGAGTGACAAACACGGTTGACCTTCCGACCCCTATAACGCGTCGCCGTTTTGCCGTCGATCGGTGGTGCTCCTCCCTGATTACTTAAGACAGCTCGTGCTCCCTCTCCTCCTCCTCTCCCTCCCTCCCCCTCCCTCCCATCCATGTCCGCCCCCAATCCAACACCACGCCCGTCTACGGACCCAACCCTCAACGAGTCGGACGCGCGCAGCATGCACTCGTCGCGCGATGATGTTGGTGGCGAAAAAGTGCCGCTGGGAGACCCAGATACCATCCTGACGGGCAAGAAACTCGCGGTCGTGTTCGTTGCAATGTAAGCCCCAATCGCTCTTCTCGCCATTTCTCTACCTCAGACTGGCCCTTCCAGGTTACTCTCGCTTCTGCTCATCGCTCTTGACCAAACGATCCTCTCCACCGCCCTTCCCCGCATCGCATCTGTGCGTCTCCATTTCCCCGTCGTATCTGTTCCTTTTAACCAAACCCTCACTTTGCCAGGACTTCAACTCCTTCTCGCTCCAGGGCTGGGTCGCCTCGGCCTTCGTCCTCACGCAGACCATATTCCTCCTATTCTACGGCCAAGTCTTGCGCATCTTCCCCGCCAAATGGATCCTCATCTCCGCGATCACGATTTTCGAGACGGGGAGTATCGTGTGTGCACTCGCGCAGAACGTCGACATGCTGATTGCGGGGCGCGCGGTGTCGGGCGTTGGCGCGGCCGGGATTTGTGCGTCCTCACTCTCACTCCCTTTCTTTGAACCCTTGACCGATGGGCTGGCTTGTAGTTGTGGCCATGTTCCAAATTATCGCACAGGCGACGCGCCTCGAGGATCGGCCCAGGCTTTTTGGTCTCTTTGGCGCCGTATTCGGTGTCAGCTCTGTTATTGGGCCGCTGATCGGAGGTTTGATTTTCGAGATCTTCAACTGCTAGCAAGCATCTAACGCAACCATTTCCTCGCAGGCGCGTTCACTGACCACGTTACTTGGCGATGGGTGAGCCCGCCTTCTTTCCTCTGCGCTATGACAGCATTGACCCTCCCTTCCCTGTGTTCAGTGTTTCTGGTGCGCTCACTCGCATTCTATGCTTTACATTTAACCTCACCCTCGCACAGGATCAACCTCCCCCTCGGTGGCATCTCCATCTGCGGCGTCTCCCTCCTCCTCAAAGCCTCCCCGCCCCTCGGCTCGGACCCCACCAAGCGCTCTTCCCGCGACCTCCTCACCCAAGTCCTCCACCTCGACTACGCCGGCGCGCTGCTCGTCGCGGGCGCCGTGACCAACCTCGTGCTCGCGCTGCAATGGGGCGGAAATACTAAGCCCTGGAACGATAAGGACGTTATCGTCGTAAGTAATATTCAAGCCACACAATTTCGTTCAATCACCTTACCGCGGTCTGCTAGTGCTTCGTGCTCTCGGGCGTTCTGACGGGAATGTTCATCGGCTGGGAGATCTTCCGCAAGGACAAGGCTATGACACCGACGAGCATATTCAAGTCGCCCTCCATGTGCGCTTCTCTTCGTTTCTTTATTCCTTGCTATAACAGAACCTGCAGTTACGCGATCCTGATCTACGCGTTCCTCACGCGTTTCTCGCTCCTGCTCTTCTCGTACTACATCCCGATCTACTACCAGGCCGCGCGTGCCCACAGCGCGACCAAGTCGGGTATCGATCTCCTCCCGTTCATGCTCTCCGTTGTCATCTCTGTGATTTCCTCGGGTCAACTGGTGGGCAAGTTCGGCTACTAGTGCGTTCAATTCCTCCCTCCACCTACCCATCGTACTGACATTCCTGCAGCTGGCCATTCCTCCTCGGCGCCCCAGTCTTTCTCGCCGTCGGCTCTGGGCTGCTCTACACTCTCGACACGACCACCTCCGCCGCCAGCATCATCGGGTTCCAGATCCTCGCGGGTGTGGGCACGGGTTTGGGGATGCAAAACTCGCTCCTCGCGATCCAGGTCGAGTTCAAGGACGCGCCGCGCTTGCTCGGGCAGGCGACGTCCATGGCGTCCTTTGCGCAGTTCTTGGGCGGCACGTTGGGTACGTGCTTTTTATTTTCTCACTTTCACCCGCACTTTTGCTGATGCTGTATCTACCTACCTTCCAGGTCTGGGCGTCGCCGAACCTGTCTTCGCCTCCGAGCTCTCCAAGTACCTCCAACAATTCGCACCCAACGCGCCCGCGTCCATCGTCAAGGAGAGTCCGACCGCTATCTACTCGGCGCTCCCGCCGGACATGATCCCGGGCGTGGTGCAGAGTTATACGCATGCGCTGAGGCTGGTGTTCGTGCTGGGGGTGCCGGTGGCGGGGTTGGCGCTTGTGGCGGCGTTGTTCATCAAGAACATACGGATCGTGAAGACGCAGGCGGCCGGGGCGGGCGTGAAGGATGGGGAGGGGCATGAGAGCAAGAAGGGTGGGGAGGGGGAGAAGAGTGCATGAATGATTTCAAACGATGGGTTGTGTGTAATGATTTTTTTATGAAGGGGGTGTAGTAATCAGGTAGACATTGTGCATCGCGGAAAAGTATCGTACTCTTGACTGTGCTGTAAATGCCGATCTTAAGAGAACAGGGCTGGTTTCGGTCAAGCCCTAAGTCCTTTTCAACAGACTGCTTGAGTTGATGGCGGAAGAGTCGGAAACAGGTCGTGCCGATGTTCCCCCATCAGCGGCCGGGGGCGCCAAAGTTCAACCAAACGGATAACGCGAGTGGCCATGTTTCCTGCAGCGAAGCGACAGGCAAATAAGTACTTTCATACAATTCAATGTATTCAGGGATATGACATGGTTTACAAAACATTCTCGTGCCTACGCCGTGATTCCGCTACGAGTATGTTCTCAAGTTAGCAACAAATCTGTGCTAGCGGAACAAATCCCGACCTCTAGACGGCGATCTAGGTCCTGGCGAGTCTGCCGTTGTCGTTTCGGACAACCTCATTGAGGTCGATAGTGGCGTCCTGGTGGCCACCGTCGTCCTTCCGCAGGCGCGCGACGAGCGTGGTGTGGTTCAAGCCGCAGATGGTCGACGACTCGTGGAACTGCGAGCTGTGCTTGTCAAAATGGCCGTTGCGGTTGCCGAGGATGTGGCTGGAGAGCACAAATATTATAAGTATGAGTTTCATTCAGCAATGTCAGGTACTCACTTGAGATCGATGGTCGAGTTGTGGAAGTTGCCGTGCGAGTCGCGGCACTGGGCGTGGAGCTCGGTGCCTATGAGGCGGAAGAACTGGCTGCTCTCGGCGAAGGACATGACTGTTGAACGGACGTTAGTCGTCGTCCACAGTGACTAGGATGAATCGCGGTCCAACGTACTCGTACTGGAAGAAACTGAAGGTGGTTGTGGTAGAGATGAAGGGGTTTTGAGAATGGCTCTTCCCAAGGTCGTACCAGCTTATATATTTTGAGGTGAACCAGTGTACATAGTACCCCGCGGGGCCCAATCAGTTTCAGCACGGCGACCTTGCCGCTCCCATCAGCGGCAATTCGACTCAAGCTGACGGTAGGTAGGTATATAGATCCTACGGGATGCATGGGCGCTGTTCTCTACGCCACTTCTGAGGTCCGTTGTTAATTCTATTCCTATGAACGGAAGGCGAATGAACCCCAAATCATGACAGTTCCAGCGCCCATGACCTTCTCTCGGGCGAGGCAGGTCTGGATTAAATTGGAAACATATTCATTCCCTATTCACCGTGACCTCCCCAATGGGCGGTCAACCAGGAATGGATTTAAATAGGAAAGCTCTTGACTTTTGATTTCCGGTTGGGAGGAGCGCCTGGTACTGCCTTCAATAAATTGTACGGAAACTGATCCTGCAAGCGCCCCCGCCCCGCAGACTAAAGGATCATAGAATTCGGCGAATACTCACACGGCACCATACCAGTCTCTCCGTCGCAACCCGCGAGTCATTTCTATCCCCAGCCTGAGGGATGCGGGAGCTTTGTGATGTTGAAGCCCAGCGTGTCCCCTCTAGATCTGCTGCGGACGGGCACATCACTGGAAACCATCGCACCCCATGAAAACCCTGAGATCCCCGCGATGTGCCACATAGACCTTTTGCGCGATATGTTCCCCGGGTTCTTGTGTCAAAGTGCGGTGGCGGTTCACAGGGGGTGGCAGTGACGTCGGCGTGTCGGCCGACCTGCAAGCTTGGGCCGACGTTTCGCCCGATGCCTCTTGCTTCCATCCACCATGCCGACGCTCTCATCTCGAACTCGAGCCCTGAGCTCTGCCCGCTGGGTCCACCGAAACTGAACTCTGAGCTTGACTTTCCATCCAGGCTGCTTCCTTGCGAAATTCTCAAGCAATTGCTTTAAATAATTAAATTGAGAGCTCCTCCATGAATGGCTGGGCAAGGCGCGCCATCTATGTAATTCTTCTCTAGCCTCAACTCTCACTCTTCGGCGACCCGTTTTGGACTCCTTGCATCTATCAGCAGCGAGGCCAAGTCGCACTTCGCTCAACAGCAACTTCACAGCTTGACTGCTGGTATGTTCCTGGAAGCGGTGATACTGCTGTTCGGTATGCAAGGTCGGAGAATCCTGAACTCGACAGCTGACATGTGGCTTATTTTACTCGCATCCTACATAACTGCTCAGGGTACTTCTGCCCTCCCACCAGAATCCCTCGCGTTAATTGGACGAGCGAGGGCCGAGGTCCCCGAGATGAGCTCAAGTGAAGAAATTCCTGCTCAATAATTTGGTGTTATTCTGATGTGGGATGACTCTTTTCAGCAACGTCCTGCGAATGGGATTGGGATTCAACGAAAGAATATTCAACGAAAGAATAAACGAGACGCGGAAGGAGATCCAAAGCAGAACAAATGACCGAACATAAAAGCACAGAAGATCCAACAGAAGATCCAACCCGCACCGCATAATTATTTTTCATCTCTGCGCGCATCCAGGATACGCTCGAGCATCCGCATCCACCGTTGATACCGAAGCATCGGGTTATCCCGCTGTCCCTCCACGGCCTCGAGCGCCGGGAACAAGCCCCCGATATACGCGGCAACCCGACTCGACGACTCGATTACGCCCATGTGCACATTGATCTTCTTCAAATTGAGGTGTGGGGGCACATCCGTGCGGGGCGGCACGACGCGCGCATCGAGGTCAAGACCAAGATACCCGAGGTAGGGACACCGGTCCGCGAGGAGGGCGAGTGCCGAGAGGGTGGGTCGCAACTGGTCATCGTTTGCGCGGAGGCCCGAGTAGACATCGAGGTGCTCGATGCGAGGCCAGCACGCGGCCAACTCGCCCACGTCCGCGTCCGTCAGGGAAATTCGCGAAGCGCGAATAACGACGGTGCGGAGATTGCGGCATTCGTACAGCGGTGTTAGGAGGTCCGCAGATAGGGTATAGCTTGAGGACATCGACGTGGGGATGCCTGCCTCGTGGTACGTAGCGCTGAAGGACGTGAGCGCGAGCGGCGCGCAGTGCTGGCAGATTAATTTGTTGAGCGCCGTGTACGCTTCGGCGAATTCGTAGACGGTGAATTTGAGTGAGAGTTCGGAAAGGATGTGGTTTCGGAGCATTGAGATGATGTGCGTCGCCCATGGGATGCTCTGTGCATCCAGAGCGAGGTGGCGAAGAGAGCGGAACGCAGATGGGACAAGTACTGGCTCAGAATCCGGAGCCATGGTCCGCGTCGCAAGGGAGAGCGAACGCAAGTCCTTCAAGGTCGCAAGGTGCTGCAGCGTCGCCGCTTGGAACACCGGCATGCTGAGGATCTGGAGATGATGCAGGTGTTTGATGAGGACCGTTTCGAACGTCTCGAGCTCGCTCCTGCCTCGGCCCCAACCCAAGATTGTCAGCTCCGTGAGTGGGGGAACGCGTGTTGCCAGAGTGGTGAGCCGGGCCATGTAGCTCGGCGCTGAGGTGATTGTAACAATAACTTTGGTCGCAACCGGTCCCAGAAAGGCCGTAAAATGTCTGTATGGGAACCCACCGAGGTCCCAGCTCATCCTTTCGAGTTTTGGGAGCAACTGACGGCCACAAAGCGCTAGATGGAGGCTGTCGGCCAGACTTGAGCTCAAGAGTAGACTTTCGTTGTTGAAGTCGATATCCCTGATCCGGGAAGCATACGACCAGACGCGAGTCCAATCGTCGGGACGAATAACGCGAATGAAGTTCTGTTTTCGACGCTGAATATTATTCGGGAGGAAAATAAGCAACTTACAAAGATATGTAGGTCGGAAACTTCCCACAAGTCCGCAGGGAAGCACTTGAGTAATGGGACGACGCTGTGCATTTCCCGCCAGAGCACGTCGAGTGCCGGTTCTTGAAATGAACTGTGGCTTTGTGCAAGGGCCGCAAGGGAGGACCTATAGCTAGTCCCAGGACTCGCTGCCGGAGCAAGCTCGCAGATGAGGGCTACTATCTCGGGGATGCATAGCGCAGGGTGCATTCGAGACTCGAGAGCTGGGAGATGAGAGCGATAGGCAAGTGGCAATTGGGGCTATGCAACTCCCGATCAGCGGCATCTCGGCTACGTCCACCTTTTCCCGCACTTCCATCTCGCCGTGGCGCTTCGGAATTCGAATGGTCCTCGGGAGTGCGATATTGTACCCAGGCTAACAGGTTCCCCGGCTACTCGGCGGCCACTACAATCTTAGAAAGTCCGGAAGAATTCCTATGTACAGTAGGTGAGGCGTCGGCTACTACGGTGGTGTGTTCAAGTTGCTGTATTGCATCGCCTTGGTGCTGTAATCTCAACAGCTGACCTCTCTTATTTTAGCCCCTTCTTATAGGCGCGCGATAGCTGTCCTTCGCCAGTGGCGCCTAACACCTCTTTCCCTACCCCCTCCATCCACGCATGTCAACGGAGTCCGACAACGATTACGTGCCCAACGCAGGGTCGGATGAGGCCACATTCACCTCGTGAGTCCTCACCTCGCCACCCTGCACTGACTTACTGTGGGCCCATAGAAATGGCGGCGGTATATTTGCGGGATCCCACCACTTTACCGTAGCGGGCGGAACTTTCGCCAACACCACAAACACCTATGTGACAGCACCAGCCGTTCCACCTGGTTGGTATTCACTACGTATTCTACGGCAACCTAGCCAACCAGACTGACCTTCGAAGATTTCCGGATGATTCCATGGGGCGACATTGACCTCCAACGGGAACTCTTGGTGAACAGGGAACTAGGGGTCATTGGATACCAATGCGAACGCAACTGTGTTCGCCGGGTCTACTCTGCGAAAGTGGATGGTCGACGGTCGGATGTCACCGTGGCCGTCTATCAGGGAGATGGGGCGGAGGAGGTAAGTGAAATCCCTATGTGTTCCTGGGCTATCTGACTCGGGGGACCAGGATTGGTGCCGAGATGTTGCAACCTATATGTCGATACGGTAAGTCAAAGTAACCTTTAAGTTTCTCTGCTATTTGAGCTAACTTGTGTTCAGCCACCCAAATATTGTTCAGATTTGCGCAGGGGCAAGTTATGGAAATATCCATGCAACATTGTTTCACGGGGGTGTGTAGTTGATTTTCCTTCTCTATGCAGTCCACCGACAACATGTGCTCAGATTTGGTTCCATTCAAACACTACATTGCCGGCTGCTCACCCATCGTGACCGTATATTTGTATCGTCGGTATGTAGGTACATGCAATCAATCACTCGCCTCCCGATGTTGACGTTGAACAAGACTTATGAGTGGACTAGCATGGACCCGTGCTCCGCACGGAAAGTTTTGAAACGACGGAAGATTTCGGCCGATGGGTCAGATTTAACGCACTCGAGTCTCAGACAGAATATTGTATGTAGCACCTCATTGCAAGCTAAATTTGAGGAAGCTAGATTCAGATTTTAGATGATTTAAGAGCATGACTCTCGATAATTTTATCACGGCCCCCATGGTTGAAAAAATCATCAAATTTATTCAGGCTGATGAAGTGTAGAGCCTCAAAACAGTAGTCGAAGTCATTAGACAGTAGTCAAACATCGTGAAAGTCATCTGTGTCGTAGTAGTGATCATGGTAGTAATGCAGTAGTAGTCGTGAGTCTATGTCAATGGAGACGGAGAGGAACGTCCTGCAGCCGGGGAAGACGATGCAGCATCATCTGTGCGAGGCCGCTTGTTGGCGCCGCTGTTGTTGTTGCGTGGCGTGTTGCAGGACCAACGCTTGCCCGGGGCAGCGCTGCCACTCGACGACGTCGAAGCTGCCAAACACTTGAGAGCGAGGACGCAAGAGATATAAAAGCACTTACCGGGAGTACTGACTGTTCCACCAGTGGCAGACGCAACTTGAGAGCCAAGGAACGCAATGTTCTCGACGTCGATGCAAAAGGTGTCCTTCACTGTATTGCCGTCGAGGGCGCTAGTGATGTCAGTAATGTAGCCTGCGAGCATAACATAACGTTTGTTGAAGGGGACCGGTTTTTGGACATGCTCGTAGCGCGGAGAATTTTGTATGGTGCAAAAGGTTGGGAAATAAGACCTCCAGACATGTTCAATAAAGATAAGGAAAGGAAGGAGAAGAACTGACCTCGGAGCGGGGAGTTTTTTGTTCTTGGCGTCTTTCTGCAAGTCCCGCATAGCAGAGGTATACTGGTCAGCATCCACATTGAAGGTGGCGGCATCCTTGTTCGTATTCAGAGCAACCCCACAGATATGGACGTAGGGTCGTTGGATGAAGTCGATGTCCGACTTGTCTGGGTCGCCCAGATAGAATAACTGGAAGACGGTGAGTCTTCGAAGCGAAAGGAAAAGAAGTATTACGACGTACAAACTGGATATCACCAACGAAGGCAAAGTCTTCGCGCTTGGTCTCGGATGCTGGGTCGATGAACAATTCGACAGCCGAGGTAGGGTCGACTTGAGCTACCTGGAGGAGGGACGGTCAATGATTAACAACAGGCCACAGAGATTAATTACCGTGATGTAGGCAAAGTACAGCCCGACAGGTGCGAACTGCGTGTCGTTCTTGTTGAAGTAGCGCAGCGAACCCAGCATTTCTTGGCGGGAACTACTGCCCAGATAGAAATGGCCATCGAAGACCAATCCCTTTGTCGTAGTCGACCGAGGATTTTCGAGCACAGTGAGAGCAGTAATGCTTGCATAGGAGGAAGACGACATAATTGGAGGAGGAAGGCCGACAGAGGCAAAGGTCCGTCCGCGGTATTTTATATGGCAGCTAAAACACCCGTGGTCCGACGTCGCGGCAAACTATGCGCGCGCCATATGGTGTCCGGTCTCAAGGGTCCAAAATATTCCGCCGGTAGAGTCCTCAGCGGCGAGCGGAAACATTTGGGGAAACATCATCGCATGATTTGAATTGACTTTGGGTATCCCAGCAAAAGAGCATCAGAGCATTTGAGGTTTCAAAAGCGCCGGATGGATGATAGTTCCGAGGTTGGAGAGTTTTATAGTCTCGGGAGGCCCACAGAGGTGCGAGAGAGGAAGATGAAGCCTCCGCCAGGAGTTGTTTACTCATGTTATAAAGGAAGGATAGGTCCAAGCCTGAAGTTCGAAGCCTCAAATCTCAACCTCCGGAAGCTTGCCATCCGTATTGGCACCATTAAGCGATACATTATTCCCAAAGGTATTATACATGAGGTAAAACATCACTGTTTCAAGTCTCCCCCGAGCTCACGGACGCGACCAAGACGCGACGCGACATGGCGGTCTGAGAAGGGATTGTCGGAAAGTTATTGGTACGTGTGAGAAAAAAAGCTCACCTAGTCCAGGAGAACCTCTGGATACACCACATTCGTTGTTTGCGATGCTTGGCCGGTGTCGGGTAACAAAACCCGGATTCGTTGTCCGGATGTTGCCCGTGAAAAGGCAACATACAATTGCCCATGAGAGAAAACCGGCACGCGAAGGTCCAGACCAACGAATTTGACAGATTGTCCTTGCGCCTTGTTGATCGTAAGGGCAAAGGCGAGTCGGACGGGGAATTGGCGGCGGCAAAATTTGAAGGAGAAGTCCGTGGTGTTTGAGGGGGTCAAAGAAATACGGGGAATGAGCGCGATCTCCCCGTCGTGGTCACCGCCTACCAACTTACACTCCAGAACCCTGTCAGACATACGTAGCAAAATCATACGTGTCCCGTTGCAGAGTCCGAGCGCCGGCGAGAGATTCCGCAGAAGGATCAAAGGACATCCAATCTTGAGCACCAGTTCTCCGGGGGGTAGACTGCCCGAATTCAAGGAGCGCAGAAATTCAACGGGAATCAAGGTCTCATCGCGACCCGGGCCATCTGCACCAATCTCCTCGATGATCTTGTCTGCGCTGAAATATGTCCTCGCTTCACCGGACATGGAATCAAGCACAGTGCCGTTGATTTCTGAGACGTCTGCGTTCCGGGGAGCGAGGATCATTCGATTCATGAAGAATTCGGGAGGAGGAGGGGGTGTAGCGGCGATGCCGGGATAGATGAAGTCGATGAGCGCTTGAGCGCTGTCGGTCTCCATACCAGCACGAAGAGGAATGGTGCTGTCAGGAGCAACATCCCTCCCGTGACCCACGTCGAGAAGCCAAGATGCGAATTCTCGAGCATCCTGGCCTTCCGCCTCGAGCCGCATGTTCTGGTGCAGACGGAGGACCTCGATGCGCTCCCACAGTGGGGAGCGACGAATAGAAGCACCAACAATCTCCTCACGCGAGCCCTTGGGGACGACTGGAAGGATCTGCTGAAAGTCGCCGCCGAACACAACAGTAACTCCACCGAAAGGTCTGGGATCATCGAGAAGGTCGCGGAGAGTGCGCTCGAGGGCCTCGATGGCGTGCCGATGCTGCATGCCAATCTCATCCCAGACGATGAGGGCCGTCCGCCGAAGCAGGTCTGCGCGCTGACTGTTTTTCGTAATATTGCAGAACGACTCCGCGTTGAGTCCGTCGATGGGAATTTTGAAGACTGAATGAGATGTGCGCCCCCCGGGCATGAGCAGGGCTGCGATGCCAGACGATGCGACGCAGAGAACGATGTTCTCGTCGCTGCGGAGCTTGTGGCAGACTGTCTTGTACACAAAGGTTTTTCCGGTTCCACCGGGTCCATTGAGAAAGTATGTCTTGCCGGAACGCTGCTCGACGGACTCCACTATCTTGTCGAAGGCAGCCCGCTGTTCCAAATTGAGCTGTGCCATCTGCCGCTCAGCCCTCTCACGCTCTTCGTCGCGGTTGTACGCTAACTGGTCCGCGATGAGTGGATTCACGACCTCTGCATCCCAATCCTTTTGCGGAAGCGGCATGGTTGGCCAGTCCTTGAGTGAGCGGCTCGACTCCTTCAACAGCTTGTCGAGGAGGAAGAGACCATAGTCGTAGACGTCGTCTTCGCTGGGGTCAAGACCCATAGTTCGGAGACGGTGTGACAGGTCATCGCAGATGTGGGGTCGAAACTCTTCCCACAAAACCGCTGGACGTGTTGGCTCGCAGAAGAGAAGCAGAGTGGCAAAGAGCTGCCGCAGACGACTGCCCGTTTGCATGTGCGACGCCTCCTCAAGACACTGCCTCCACTCGCCGTCGTCCTCCAGAAGGCCACGGGCCAAGCAGGCTTCGAGGAACGTAGCATGCTCGACACCGTTGTACGTCCGCAAGTCTCTGAACGACGTAGGGCCCTTGACCACCGTCAACAGCGTGCGCAAATAAAAGCGCTCGCCTGCGGTCGGCGGCACGAAGAACATGCGCCCCAGCGCAAAACCCTTTTGACGGATTGCCCACCGCTTGGCATCCTTGTCGTTCTTCCAAGTGAAGTGCTGCGGGAATTCTTGGTAGGTGTGCTGGCGCGCGAGAAGGCCAAGGGCGCCATTGTTTGCATTGGCCTCGAAGAACACCGTCAAACAGGTGCGTTCGCCGGCAGCACGTTCACGCAGAGCGTCGGGATCTTCACCTGGATTAAAGAGCACCAAATGTTGTCCCGGAAGATGAACCTGGGAACAGGTTAAATAAGCAGACACAGCAGAACGAATTAACATACCTGCAGTCGAACTACCGTTGGATTCTGGTCGTGCATGTCAAAGTGGAAAATCCGCCATGCCGATTCGGCGGCGGAGATGTAACGACCCTCGAGCCAGCGAGTTATTTCATCGCGTGAGATCTCCAGGCCAGCGACGTCGCCACCCTTTTGGATATACTTGAAAGCATATTTGAAGGAGCCTAAAGACACCGCGCATTCGACGTTGATGTGGCAGTTGTATTTGGCGGAGAGGTAAGGGTTGTACGGAATGATCCAGGAATTGTCAACCTGAACCCCGCGAACATCGTAGGCGTGGCCGTCGTTTGGTCGATAATACTGCGGGTAGCCGTTGTCATCCATCACAGTCTGGTCGGTGAACGCCTTGGGGAAGCGCTTCGTGCACCGTCCGCCCTCCATGCACGGTGAGCGAGGGTTTGCGGCGCCACAGGGACCATGAACCATGCATTTCTTCACTGTCTCGAAGAGGAGGGGCTGGGTTACGGGATCAGGCCACCGCGCCCAGATGGTGCCGTCGATGTCTTCTGGTGTAAGCAATTTCTGGCCCTGTTCCAGAAAAATAAGGAGGTGCATGTGCGGCAGGCCCCGCTTTTGGAACTCGATGGTGTACACATAGGCAACGGTACGGCCAAAAATTCCGCGCTTGCGAATATCATCGAGGAGTGCCTCTTTCTTCAGCTGGAACACACGCGCAACCAAGTCTGGTCGGTCTGACGGCTGCTGGCCCTCGAGAAGCTCGCGCGTGATTTCAGGCCAGTCGGGATTGGTGGTGACGGTGATGAATAGGTCGACGGTGCGATAATACCGCGCAATGGCCATTGAGTCTTGAAAGCGTTGGCCCATATGCCTTGGACCACCAATGTAACTCGAGGGAAGGACGACGCGGCGACCAACGTCATTGAGATCCCCATCCCCGTCTTCGAGAGCGTCTTCAAGACCACTATATAGCTCTGCACGAAGCTTTGGCTGATTGAAGCGCAAAAAGCGGAGCCGATTCTGGTCCGCAGAGGCCCACATGTCAACCATGTAGCGCTGGAGCAACCGACATCCACGGAGAAGGGTCGGCGGCTCGCCTGTCCGCTGATGAAGCCGGTAAGCCACGTAGCGTGTCTGAGTTAGTCGCCCCGGACGATCCTTCTCGGGATCGTGAAGCCGCAAGTCCGGGTGCCAACCGTTCTCGCCGCGAGGAAAGAGCAGGACATAGTAGAGGGGAGTATACGCGGGGTGAAGGTCGCTGATGCGAACCAATGGGCCATTGCGTCGGCGAAGTATGATGTCGCGGGGTTCAGCTGTACTTTGATTTGGCAAGATGACCGCGACCTCCTCGGCGGTCGGTAGATTCCCTCTCCGAGCGTGGACACCGGGTGCGACACGTAGGCGGACTGATATATCATCCACTTGGTCTCCCGCCGCCGCGAGAACCTCGTGCGAGTGGCGGAAGAGCGGTGCGTACTGGTGGTTGTCCGTGACGACCCGCTGTAATACTTCCATCGTCGCCCGCTGAAGGTTAGTATTGTTCTGCATACGATGGTCCAGCGCGGCTGCAGGTTCGTAAATGTACAGCTGTGCGTACGTCGGGGTGTGACCGGCAGCGGGCAGGAGAGCACCAGCGCGGTGGCAGAGCTCCCCTCGAATGCGGAAGATAGGCGGACCACCGCCATTGTTGATAGCATGGTCCTCCTTGACGCCGAGAGATGTGAACGAAAGCGCTGTGTTATACTGCGCAATATTTTTGCGAAACTCCTTGGCCTGTGCATCGTTTCCGACCAATAGCGCTTGGAGTGCCGCTGGCGGTTCCTCGAGTCGGTCCACGACGACCTTGCCATGATCGCAGCAGAGCCCAAACTTGGGGTTGCGTTGCGAAGAATTGACGATCTTCTCGTCCTTCCAATGCAGCGCTCCGCAATGGCTGCACTTGATATCCATACACCCTGAGGTCATGGCGCGCCTCCTCGGTGTACGGCCTGCGCGCAACAGGAAGAGTGTTGGGGTCACGGCGGCGGCGGCGAGCAGGTGGAGGTGGAGGTGGAGGTGGCGGGGATTGAGGTCGAGGTGGAGGTGGTGGAGCTCGAGGACGCTCTGAACGCACGAATATACTTTAGCATATTCAATGATTAGCCTTGCAAAACTCACCTGCACGGCGGTTGGCTTGGTCGCGAGTGGCTGGGGGTGTGAGCAACTGGTTTCCAGCGTTCCCCCTCGCCTCGTTGTCGCGCTGTTCTCGTTCCCGCTGCTGTCGCTGGTGGTCCTCCTGCATCTGCCTCCGGGCTTCGTTGTTAGCGGCTCGCGCCTGGGCTCGCAGTTGCTGGTCCGGCGTCTCGCGCTCCCTACGCTCACGCTCGCGTCGAGCCTGCTGAGCTGCTGCGCGTTTATTCACAGGTGCTGGAGGTCGCTGAGAATCGGGGGGCGTCCCTACACCAGCAAAGACGGGCTTGAAAAGAGGGTTAGAGGGTTTTCTCATAAGAATGAACGTGTAATGTACCTGTTCTATAGGCCTACGCGCGACAGGGGGCCGTGACGGTGCACGGTTTTCATCCCCGACTTGCTGCTGAGGCATTCGGCGGCGGCGGCGGCTTGGCGTCTCCTGTAGCGCCAGTTGGCGTTCGCGGTCGGCGTCGCGTTGAGCAGTGCGTTGCAGCTCAAGGTCGCCGCTTGGTTGCTGTGCAAGAAGGTTGCCATTGGGCCGCGGGGCAAGAACGCGTCGAGACGCATCACGGCGAGGGCTTCGGTACGGCGCGATGTTTGCAAGTTGTCGAGCTTGACGGATCTGTCTCTCGGGGCGCTGGGGAAGCGACGACGAACCCGAGGGTGAGTTAGAAGGTGAGATCCTGTTAAATGAGTACCGTCGATAGCGAGGAAAAGAAGATTGACAACTCACATCGAGACCAAAGACACAAATAATATCCCCCACAGTATCCAGGGCAGCTGCAGAACAGGTCTCATGAAGAGGAGCAGCTGGATGGAACAGTTTACTGGTAGCGCTTGACACTGTCCAGTGAACGGCTGAATCAAGGTCGCGGTCAAGTTTGCGGTGTTTCGGAATTTTGAAGGCACGCGGAATTGTCATCTCTTTCGGGACTCTCTCTCGGGGGTTTGAAGCAAAAGGATTCATTAGCTGTAGGCAATAACTACAGGGCTTACTGGTGCCTTTTAGCACAAAGAAGGCAGTCTGTACATAGTAGAATCCAGTCGAGTCCAGTCGGTGCGGAAGTAGTCTGAAGTGCGAAGTGCGGGGAGCGAAGTACGGGGAGCGAAGTGCGAGAGACGGTGGAAGAGGAAGTGCCGAAGTCGAAGTCGCAGAGAGGAGAGCGGGACGGGTCGCTGGTGGTACAAAGCAGGACGCGTTGTTTGTCCGCTGTTTGGTTTTCGCTGGACATGGATGTACGCTGATTGGCTGGCTCGAGATTTACGTTACCTTCGTCTTTTGTATAATAGATGGTATGCGAGATGGCTCGTAGCATTGAGACCCTGCTGACCCTCACTTACAGCAGCTGAGAGATTATCTCCATTCGGCACTCAGGCTTCAATGGGACAAAGCAGTAAGTTCCGGTATCGTGTCTGAGTGGTATATGCAATGGTTGTATATAGGCCCAGGCTCGGGACTTTACACTCTGGATACGCCCCTCGACAGGTCGACTCTCCGCAGATCTTGTACCCCCAGGGCCCAGATCCGGATGATAGTGTCTGGCTGATGCCTGGGCTGGCGCCTGGGCTGATGCCCGACAGGACAATGAACACACAGGGAACCACCGACTCTGGTCCAGTAGTGAACCTGGAAGTCTTCGCCACTCAGTCCCTCTCCCTGTGGCGTTATCACGAGATATGCTTTTTTTATCTCGGCCAATACAACTTCAAGGTCATTTCCACCGCGGTATCGGTTACTCTTGGAGTGATCGTTCCCTTGCCCCTGTTTGGTCGTGCCCACGACCCAGATGGCCCTCAGATTGCCTCTTGGCCGGAAGTCGACCTCTGCAAGTACAGCCAGCAACCCCCGGGAAAACTTGGTGTGGAAAACCAGATGGAAAATGGTTGGAGTATTGGTTGGACCTGGTATTCAGACTTGTGTTTGACCAGATCAGAGCATCCTGACGCCGTTCAACCCAGTTACAATGCTACTGAAAGCACCCTCATTGTCGACGTGCCTATTTATTTGTTGCTCACCAAAAAACCTGGCGTGGGAAGCCTGATGGAAAATGGTTGGACCCGGTATTTAAACTTGTGTTTGGCCAGATCAATCCTGACGCCGTTCAACCCAGTTACAATGCTAATGACGGATTCAACACAATCAGCACCTTCATTGTCAGGGTGAATCCCCACACCAGCACTTGGTTAAGTCAAGCAAACAATATCTTCAGCAGTCTGCGCATCGAGTCTGATTTGAATGACTATAGTATGTCGAACTCTTTCTGGTAATGCCTGGCACGTAACCTCCTATACGTAGCTCTGATTTATGCCATCTGTTTCGCAATCACAGTTTCCAACCCGACGGTGGACTGTCCCCGTGGTTATCTATTCCTCTGTCCTGTGGAAGACTTCCAAGTCAGTTCTGCAACTTGGAGATGGCCGAATTGCCCTGTCTATTGGTCCCTTGATCCCTCGGGGGATGAGGCTTTGAGTACGGAGGAGGCAACACGGCTGGGGTTCCCGCCGTTCCAGTTGGAAACACAAGTTGAAGGAAATTCTTGGGACACCAGCGTCTACACCGGGCTTCGGCAATTTCATCAAGCCAAAGGCTTCAATCCAGATAGTCAAGATGTCGCTCGACATCTTGGGCTCCCACTCTACCAATTGTCAAGGGACGTAAACCCTCCATTTGCCCGTGGTGCGTTAACTATTCAACCTGGGTTCTGTTTGTCTGATTTCATTTGTAAGTCGAGGAATGTGAACAGGAGGACAGGCAACACGCACAGGAAGTCAGTCACGAGGATCGGGTCGACGGTGAGACCGTTGGCGGTGAACCAAAAAGTAAGCCTGAGCTCGCGAACATATCACCACCGACTAATCATTCCGCAGGGGCCCCAATCCAATCCCCGGAGGACACAGACTCGGACTCCGAGCCGGCGCTGCATCCTACTGACGAGGATATTACAGCAACCCACAAGATCTTGATGAATATCCAACTCGCGCTAATGTTATTCGTCGCAACTTGCTGGATGTATGACAATTTGCAGTAAACTCACCTCAGTCCCAACGTAGCCTTTACTTATATGTGGAACTCGTTTGCTTGGAAAGGAGGACACAATGGAATTTGGTAGATTGGGTCGTTGAATTCTCGACTCTTGTTACAGTGCCACCAAAAGACACACTCCCTCCTCCTCCTTTCCTAGCTATAAGCCTATAATCTGGCTAGGATAAGCCAATCGTTCTCTTTGCGGAAAACGGTTAGGGTACTTCAAAGAAAGGATGTCCGAGATCCCCGAAAGCAATTGAACAATGAAATCGAACCGTGGGACGTTTGGTATCGTGAAGTTGAACCGAGTTCATTACATATCTGAAACCCCCCTTCAGGCCTCATCCTTCTGTTTAAAAAGATCGCGAAACCCGCCCTGGAATCCAAAGAGAGTGATTTTCGTTCATCCACAACAAGCCGGAGTGAGCCTTGGCGAAATAAGCCTCCTTTGTCAAAGGAGGCTTATTGTGTCCCATGGTTCGTGTTGGAACAATCCTGCGTTTCATCGAAATCATGGGTATCCAACCGCGAGGAGCAGACCGCAGAGCCGCGAGTTTGAAGAAATAATTGGGGCGGAGTCTTTCACCTTCGGGGAGCTGAAGGCAATTGCAATTGACGCCGCAAATTTGAGCCTTGGTGCGCTTTGATCATTCCAACCAGGCGCGATTGCCGCATCGGGGATGCGCGGTTCCTGCATGCAGAAGTCAACCACGGGTCAGATCACTGGGCCATTTTTCGCTGGGCATACTTTGCTGCTCCACCGCGCAGTCTTGAAAAACTCGAAGAGATCTGGAGGGTGTACTAATTAATTCCGAGGCGCTTATTCGGCGGTGAGATTGGCCGGAGCAGGAGGAATATATTATATGCTCACCTGTTTCAGTTGCGACGGATGATGCGGAGGATATACAAAGAGCAGTGTACACACACATAGGAGAAGGACACCACATCCTCATCAAGCGCGACACATTCTGCGTAGAGGCAACACATTTCCATCAATGTGTCGCCTTTGAGTTCAGACCAAGTTCAGACTCCTGCTTTCGGTATTTTCCCCCTATTACGTCATCTTGCCGACACGTAAATTACGTGTCGGCAAGATGACATCCGTGTGAACCATATTCTCGTGCGCTCTTCTCTTTCTTTCCACCACCACCATCCGGGCTAGCGCTGTGTTGGAATCAAATTTGGCGGTGTGAGAAACGTTAGATAGAAATTCGGCCCCCGTTAAATAACAGGGCCGTGTTAATAACCAGGTTTCTAACATTATGTAAGCGTCATTTTCCCGCTGAAAAAAAAATGTTTCTAGTTGCAAAAACGGTCAGAAAAATCGTGGGTGAGCGCCCCTAGGCTAAGAGGATGCAAGAAACCCAACTCTGAGCGACTCACCCGAGTTTGTGCGCTTTTGAAGTCGATAATACAGCCCGAAAGCCCCGAAAACGTACCCTTCCTCACATCTAAATAACAGGTGTCCTGGGACCCCGAATGTGAGAAATGTTATTAACATGCTAATAACACTGTGAGAAAGGTCCTGTTATATAACATGGACTTTCCTACACAGCACTAAGGTCCATCCCTCGTCCCGCCCTCACATTGCCCGCCCCTCTCGTCGACGACAGTGCCCAATGTAGCCCACAACACAGGCCACCCGAGGTCGACGGCCATCTCCGGCGCCAGGGTGGCCAGGAGAGAGACGGACGGAATCAAGGGGGTGCAGGCGCCGGCGCGCAAACTGTGGAGCAGGCGTGAGCGCAGGGCTGTACGCGGGGAGGAAAGGCTACCCCGCCGTGGAGTGCTCAGGTGCGTGTATCTGTACCTCCGCTTTCTGCCCCCTCACTCAAACAATTATTCCGCCCACATTCCGCGTGCCGAACGCTGTGTGCGTGTGTAGGCAGGCCTTGAGAGCTCAAACGCGAGGTGCGCACCTCTATTATCCTCCCTCATTCGGTTCAAATCCTCCCCCCACTTCCCTCTTCTGCTCCGTGCGTGGCCGTAAAATTTCCCCGGTGTTGGGTTGCACCGCATCGCGCGTGGTTTGGAGCCTCAGAAAGTTGGGGGAGGGGGTGTTTAGAGGTGTAGATGAAAGCTCGGAGTGTTTCCGCTCCCATGGTAATCGCGCAGGCGGAAACTGCTGCAGAATTTCCATGTAATAGTAGCTTCTTACTGCCACATATCTCGTTTTTATGTTGAAAATTTACACTTCAATCCCAACTGCATTTCCCTCAGACTCAAGTTGCAGACAGGTCTCGATACGCCGGCAACACGGCCCGCCGAGTTTGGATGATTTAGCGCAAGTTCAATGTCGCAGAAATAATGTGTCGCGTCATTGCTCAGAGGCAACACATTTCAGGACAATGTGGTGCATGCCATCGGAATGTGGTGCCTTCAAGGAGAATGTGGTGTGTATGAGAATGTGTGTGTACGCTGCCTTTGGTTAATCCCGATGATGCGCGTGGTTCTTGAAACAGCAAAACCGGAGGGTTCTCAGTTTCCTGAATCATGTTTCCTGGTCGACGGTAGTCTCTCCAAGACAGACGCTATCAACGGTTGAGCTCGTTCCTCGCTAGTTCATAGGTCACACTGGTTTGAACGTTTGAATGCCACGAGGTGAGCGGCGTGAACTGAGACATGTATCAGATTTCGACTGGGAAAACGGCGATGGATGGACATACCCAGGACGCGTTTGGGGAAAATTAGGCATTGCGAAAGAACACCAAGTCGAATTGATACCATTGACACTGGCAGTGATTAGCTCAATCCAGTCTGAGTATTGCTGACTTGAACTCCCCGATATCTGTCCACAGAGTCACAGACAGCTGGTTCCTGGAGAGAGAAATGAAGTGCCAGAGGTCGGCACGGCGGTGCCCGTCCAGAAAGAAGGCGCACTCAGTAGTCCGGTAGGTTCCGAGTCAAAGGGTCCAGATGGAAATCGACGCGCGACGAATTGCGACGATTTTAGCCCCGACTCGCATTGGTGCGGTTGAAGGTGCAGGAGGGAATAATTGGAGCTCTCAATACGCTGTAGGAGTCCCGTCATAGATAACGGACAGAGTCAAAATGTGGCCTTGGAGGTTACGGAAGAGCGATTGGGGGGAAAACCCTGTCAGAGCCCAGAAATATTTCAAAATTGCAGGAGAGTGCCGAGAGAGTGCAGGAAAATATATGCGCATCCTCCGGGCATTCAATTCCGGGGTCTTAGCCGAGGTGCCTAGTCGAAAGAGTCGCAAATTGGATCGGACGTGACAGAAGAAACAGAGCAGGCGGACATCAGAGCGGGGAGTCGGAGTCTTAAACCTCGGTTCGTCTTGAATAACAACACCCTCATATGTGTGACGGAGAGCAGGCCGGCTAGAGAGTCGGCGGCTAGTTCCGGCACAGAGGTTGGTCGGTCAGGCCAGCGAGGTGAGTGTTTTAGTGATAGTATTTGACCGAGGATCTAACTACAGTATCACAGGTTTATATACATGAGAAAATAGGAGTAGGAAGAGGGATTAGGCGGGAAATACAGGAGTACGATGACGCGTACAGCGGCATAGATCGGTAAGTAAATGGGTCAGATGAATAATTGAAAAGTAATATATTGCGCGTGAGAGCGCTCCGTTACATCCGCCCTCCAGGCCGACGATGCACGGCGGACTACACCTCGGGTTCGTTCTGATGTATCACATCTGGTGGTTCATTCGTCTGCGTCGGTTGTTCCGAGTTTTTTTTGTTCTTGGTTCGAATCGGCGTCGCCAGAATTTCTGGTTCCGCGGCAGGGATCATCAACGGATCAAAGGGATCGACAGGCGGCTGTGCGTGAGACACCGCTCCTTGCCCTCTTCTAGTGCTGTGTAGGAAAGTCCATGTTATATAACAGGACCTTTCTCACAGTGTTATTAGCATGTTAATAACATTTCTCACATTCGGGGTCCCAGGACACCTGTTATTTAGATGTGAGGAAGGGTACGTTTTCGGGGCTTTCGGGCTGTATTATCGACTTCAAAAGCGCACAAACTCGGGTGAGTCGCTCAGAGTTGGGTTTCTTGCATCCTCTTAGCCTAGGGGCGCTCACCCACGATTTTTCTGACCGTTTTTGCAACTAGAAACATTTTTTTTTCAGCGGGAAAATGACGCTTACATAATGTTAGAAACCTGGTTATTAACACGGCCCTGTTATTTAACGGGGGCCGAATTTCTATCTAACGTTTCTCACACCGCCAAATTTGATTCCAACACAGCGCTACCCTCTTCTCTCACTTGCACCCACGTCGGTGTTGTACGCTGGCGTTGGTTCCAAGTCATTCTTCGCGTCATCGACGCTAATCTCGCCCTCCGTCTCGAAAGGCCAATTCCTGGGTTCAAGCTTCTGGGTGGGCTCGAGTGGCGACTCGTCAGTCTCAAGTACTGATTTCTCGGCCGCATCGGCGGCGTGCAATTCGGGGGTTCTGGTCTCGCAATCTTCGTCTGCCCCGGCGGACAACCGCCCTGGGGCTATCTTCTCGTTTTCATAATCATTCTGGTGGCAGGGAGGCAGTTCCGCATCGAACTTGACAAACTTCCGGTGCGTCGAATTGTTCTGGCGCAAATTCGCGGAATATGTTTTGAAAAATTCAATGGGCTCCTCCTCAGGTTCCAACCAAGTCTCCAGCGGCTCAACCCCGCCCTTCTCGAGTTCGAATGCGTGGTCAAGACGGACGCTTCCGACGTAGAGCGTGTCGTGCTCGATCTCAGTCCCGTCGTGTCGCGCGTCGCGGGAGGGGGTTTCGTAAGGAATATGCACCCTGTGAGTGGTCATTTCCACTTCGTTCCTGAAGCGCGGAGCTCTCGGCGTCGGGCAGTCGCGTGCAAGGTGGCCGCGTCCGCTGCAGTTAAAGCACAACCCGCGGCGGAGGTATTCCTCACGTCTATCGGACGCATGCTGATCATGCGGCGTCTGCAGCTCAACGGCGGCAACACGAATCGGTTCGGGCTTCACAGTGGGCGGTTCAACGCGCCCTCCGTTCGCTGCCATCGAGGGCTCGCCTCCCTCGTCATCTTCCGCTTCATCGAAGTCTCCTTCGCCGTCTTCATCAAATTCTTCGCCATTTTCATGTTCGTCGAAGTCTCCTTCGTCCTCGTCATCATAATATTCATCTTCCACATCAGAGGTGCCTTCGTCGTTTCCCTGGGTCTCCTCCCAAGCTTTCATGCCATTCTTCGCCGCAATTTTCAGCAAAACTTCGGCCCTTTCGGCGCCCTTCACGACCTGATCCCAAGTTGAAATCTCGGGATCCAGCTCTTGACGGTAAAGTTCCGTCTGGTGGTCATAATTCAAACTATTGAACAACTGAACCACATCTGTTGGGACGCGTCCCATTTCCACGTAAGTTCTGGCTTCCCTCGCAAACCGCTGAATTGCGTTCGCGTTAGGTGCGCCGTCGTATCGGGACGGCGGGATAGGCTTCAAGAGCATCTTGTTCTTACGAGTCGCGCCTCGCTTTCGCTTGGCGGACATGCGGTGGGAAGACCGGGGGGGCCGCGATCCACGAGGTCCATCAGCGCTGGAAGAGTTGGAGTCGGAGCTCGAACTCGAAGAGCTGTCTGACGGCTCGGACGGCGGCGGACCATGGCCCGTCTTCCGCACACCACGCAAAGCTTTATCAAGAAAACTCCCAGCAGCCAATCTGCCTGGAGTCACGGCCCGCAACTTGGGCGTCGTCGGGGACTTCGAGTCCCGAATTTCCTTCTTCACCTTAGGTGAGTTCATTTCATCGCGCTGCCTCTCGAGCTCACTGATTTTATTAAACAGGAGCGCAATCTTCTCCTCGTCTGAGAGCGAGAGATTCAATGTCTGGCCAGACGTGTTGTCGTGGTTCGTTTTCGAACCAGGACGCGAGGCGTTCGAGCGCGGTTGAAGTTCAGCCTGAACTTCCTGCAGCTCCGCTTTCGGAGCACTCGGCTTCAACTTTGAAGCGTCGCAATTGAACTGGCGTAGCTGGCCGTGCAATTCCAGAGCCTGGGCCTGCGATTCCGCGTTCCCAGCGTCTGGCTTCGGTCGGTGTGGCACGGATACGTCTACCAACACCTCACAAGGCGTCGTCACGCGCTTGTGTTCTTCCGCGCGGCTAATTCCTGCAGAATTATCCAACGCAACTTTCTGTGAGTTCATTTTACTCTCAGCAAAGTCCTCAAGAAAACTAACGTCGCCCCAGTTCGTGGAGTCGACGGCGCCCTTCACCTTCTTGCGGGAAAGACCACGGACAAGTTCAACCGTGGGAATGTGCAAGGTAAAGTCGCCCACATTCTTCGTTTCCTTAGTTGCAGCTCGGCGCGAGGGTTGCGCGCGAACGACGAGCTCCTCAGCCTCCTGTGTGGAGCTGAATTCTTCCTCAGGAGTTGTGTAAGGTACGCTGACGGGCTCCTTAATTTCAGAGCTGTCACTTTCACTCTCCTGAGCGGAGTCAGGTACAGCCGTGTGCTGTAACTGCGCCCGAAGGTAGACGGCGTAGGCCTCATGTTGCCGCGCGAGCTCCTTGAGCTCGCTGCGGCTCATGCTCGCATGGTGGGAATTGGTGGAATCAAACTCATTAACGGTATGTTCAATTCTACTCTCACTAGGATGCGAGCGCGACGGCTGACAAGGAACAGGAGTCCACCCGGAGCCAATACCCCTGACCGAATGTTTTTCGGACAGAGGTTCCGCAACGCGCACAGCGTTGACTGGTCTCGCCACCGAAGTGGCGGATGGTCTCGACACCGAAGTGCCGGATCCCACCGCCGAGGCGGTGGCTGGTCTCGTCGCCCGAAGGGCCGACGGTCTCGCTGGGTGAACAGCGGAGGGGGAGGGGGAATCAAGAACCGCAGCAGCATCCACAGACCCAAAGAGTAGTCGTGAGGGGTGGATGGGATGCGAGAGTGCGGGGTCGGCGCCAGAACGGGCGCGAGTTCGAGGTACGTCGGTTTCCATAGTTAGATCTGGTTGGGGTCGGCAGCAAAGCGGTAGACTCGGGGAATGGACCAGAGGGGAAACCAGCAGAGCAGCGACAGTTATCGAGAGACTCAAAAAGATGTGACGGAGAGCAGGCCGGCTAGAGAGTCGGCGGCTAGTTCCGGCACAGAGGTTGGTCGGTCAGGCCAGCGAGGTGAGTGTTTTAGTGATAGTATTTGACCGAGGATCTAACTACAGTATCACAGGTTTATATACATGAGAAAATAGGAGTAGGAAGAGGGATTAGGCGGGAAATACAGGAGTACGATGACGCGTACAGCGGCATAGATCGGTAAGTAAATGGGTCAGATGAATAATTGAAAAGTAATATATTGCGCGTGAGAGCGCTCCGTTACAATATGCCGCTCTGCTCTTCCCGACTCAACTCAGGCCGCGCCCAGGAATATTCCCGCGTCAGGCTGCTTTCCCCATTGAACACCCTCCCTTGAAAGTCCTGGAGATCCCGACTTGGGACACCCTTTCGACGTGATCTCGGCCTGCATTCGAGCATGGCTAGCAGTGACGCTGGAGGCAGGAAAAAGGGTCCAGGGCAGTTAATACCGTGCCCAGGTGCGTCTCGCCCGCGCTCCATCCACTCTAGAATACTCACCGCTTGACAGTGAATGTTAGCAATGCCCGTCCGATGTGCCGCGAATAAACGATGCACTCATTCTGGGCACGGAATCCGTCGTTGTACGACCTACAGGACGTTCCCGACGAGGCCTCCCTCGTACCAACTCCCTCCCCGTCATCGTGATGGTCCCATTAACGCAAGAAAGAAAACATTGTCTGTATCGATCCACCTCGATCCACACACGTCCTCCTCAAATCGCTTCGCATCGGATGAATCCACGAAAGCTAAACAGCCTCCAGCGCGCCAGCCCGCGTTCACGCTCCGGACAGTCCGCGCTGCTCCCGCTCAGACTCTAGTGCCACGCAAGTCCAGCCCAGTTGGTACGTCGTCCGGATTGTAGTTCTTCTACAGAGGTACTGAAATCACCATTCGGATAGGCCATTCGACGAACCCCCGTCCGCACCGGCTCCACGATACTCGTAACGTAGCAATCCGGCGCCGCAATCCTCCAAGTGCGCCTGCAGGTCGGACGTGCGCCGAGTCGACGATCGTGCTGAAACCTCTGCACCACTTTCGGGGACTTCGAGAGCCGGCATCCACCAACGTCGCGCCTGGCACCGACGCAGAGAAGCGCTTCATCTGGTTTGGATTCCGAGCTAGCCGTGGTATGTCGCGTCAATGCGTCCTTGCACAGGAGACTAAAAACATCATCAAGATTGGCACCTAGCTATCCTTGCGCGCGTACATGTGCAGTGTACCGATTCGACGACTACCCGCTCGCCCCGCATCGCCGCTGCGGCTCGAGATGCCACCGTAGACAACGCGGACGGCCCAGGACCACCGACGATGCCCATACACCCTTGCGCGCGCCCTCAAAACACCATCCAAAACACCATCCAATCCAACTCCCGGCTAAGTACTCTCACGACCCCCATCATTCATCGTCTCCGTTCTCATCAATATCCCCGTGTCCAGGCGTGGTTGTGGGCGATGTGGGCGAGGACGAGGACGAGGACGTTCCACGCCGAGCCCCGCGTGCCGCTGACGAAGATCACACAGACGACGAGGACGACTCACGAGGCGAGGGTTGGCACGACGCCAAGGACGACGCGCGAGTACGAGACTAAGAGACGTGTTCCTGCTCCCCTTCGTCAATCTTGCGTCCGTCGGTCATGTGCCCTCACGCGTCTACATCCAAGCACCATACCCACGACGACCAGGATGCTGACGCACGGCTCGCTGGTATCCTTCACCCTCCGCGCGTGCCCACGAAGCCACCCCCTGTTCCCACTCAAATCCAAATCCAAATGCGGAGAGACTCTTTGCATCGCGTCACTAAGCGCCCAAGGCGGAAATAGGCGCCGCCCACTATCGACATCGTCGGGTCGAGGCGGAGATGGGGGCGAGGACGGCGACGGCGGGGAGGGGTACAACGGTGAGGTTGTAGCGGTACTGGGGACGGACTTCCTCAATCAACGCCTGAGGTCGGAAGACGGCACCGATGACAAGCAATAATTTTTCGCAAACCCGCGGATAGGTCGATGTGGCGGGTCTGAGGCGGGGCTGTGGGCGGCGGCGACGGTGGGGACGACGACGCAAACGGCGGCTGTGACGCGCTGTACTCCAATCCACGCCCGATGCGACAAAAAATCCCTGAGAAATGTCACGACTCATGAATCGGGTGTCGGCGAGTCGGGCTTGGGCATTCCGCTGCCACGAAGACACGAGGAGCATGAGGGGGACGACGGGGACGACTGCGCACCGCGGTGGTGGACAAGCTCAAGTACGGAGCCAAGAGACAATCCCCGCTCGACTTGGCGAATACACACACGCCGCCAGTCCGTCGTGGTAGACGCGGGTCGGGTGGTACGACAGAGTTGGATCACGCTCGCCGAGCTACTGTCGGAGGTGGTGGTTCTCTACACGTCCGACGTGGGCACAGTCTCGTCGAGCTCCTTGGGCGTGCCAATGACGATGGGCGGGTCGCGCCGCGTGGTATTGGCAGGGGCGGCGACGCGCGCGCTCGGTATAACGATACGCTGCGGTGCCCTTCCGCGCTGGGGTGGGCCTCGACAGGCATCCATCATCATGTCCAGGAGAGGCCAATGGATACCGTTTGGTACGTGGCTTCCGGGTCGACCGTGAAGCTGCGCGTGCTGAATGGCGAGTACCGCTAGGCTCCCCGCACGTCCCGCGTTCGTGTACCGCGAGAGCCTGAGTTCGACGAGGCGGACGACCCGCGGACACATCCCCAGCTGCCAGCCGTAACCGGGCACGGCGGGGCATGTGAGCGTTATATTGCGCGGCTGCGCCATCTCCAGATGATGAAGAACCTATGGTACGTCGTCTGTACATACCGTCCCCAGCACGACCACTCATGCAGTCCGTTATCGGGATTCAGATCTTTCGAGGCGGTTATACATTGTCAGTTCTGCACACACGTCGCTCCTTCGAGCCCACCTTGCCCTTCAACACGCCGGCGCTCTCCAAGGCAGGGGATTCTCGCCAGCGGTGAGTAGCCTCGCACGCGCTCATGAACTTGACCGCTACTGAAACCATTGTTAGATTAGATTTCGGGGCGGGGAAAATATTCACTCGCCGCATTCTCCCGGGTCCCTGCCGGGCTCGAGACTCCCATTTCCTCCAGACTGCAAAGCCTCGACCTCTACTTCACAACGTGGCTCTTCCCCTACGCTCGCGAGCCGGCGTGAACGACGTGTTACGGTGTTATAAACGACGGATTGTAACAGGGACATACAACGTGTAAATACGTGTAAATGACGCGTCGGTTCTCTTTTTTTTTTTTTTTTTTTTTTTTCAACTCAGCTCTTTGTTGAATAGCTGATCTGTATACATCCACGGGGAAAATACCGTTTACTAGTTCACCAAGACTCCCCTCTGCATATCAACTTAATTCCGACTTCGAACCGCGGTTTCGAAGGAAGGCCGCCGTCGGATATATCTCCGGCGCGCTTCTCTTGCCTCAGATGACCCGCTCATATGAACATTCAACTTCAAGCGCGGACGGTACCATTTCCAACTTCCCCGATCAGTCGCTCAAGACCCGTTCAAAGGCAGTGGACATCGCTTCTTCCTTCGTACTCCATCATCCCTATCCCTTCCACTTCTTTGCTTGCATCCATTCGCGCCATCGATCCTCAACCACTGCTCTAGTAACCCCTCCAACCCACAGGCAAATTGCAATTTCCGTCGCAACACACTCTGTGTTTATAGTGTCGTCCTCAAAATTAGCCGTTCTGCTGTACTGTTCCAGCTTTCCCACCGGCATCGCCATTCTGTATTGCGTGGGAGAGTGCGGTGGACACGGTGAGATTTTTAACGCATTCGAGGGCCTCGACTGGCTGGTGGGAGAGTTTGTTTTTTTAAACACTGCTGACATGAAGATGGGGGTTTTATCACATCGCATTTGCTGTTCTCAGAAGGTCAAAGAAGCTCAACAGCTGTCTCCCTTAGTTCGGCCCCTTCTTATAGGCGCGCAACAGCTGTCCCTTGCCACCTACGACCTCCTCCTCCCACTACTGGCACCTCCATCCACTCATGTCAGTGGAGGCCGTCAACAACATTGCAACAGGCTCGGATGAACCCAGGTTTGCCTCATACGTGCTATCTCCTGATACTGGATCCTGACTCACAGTGGATAGGCATGGTGCCGGTATATTCGCGGGGTCTCACCACTTCACTTTAGCCGGCGGAACTTTCACCAACAGCACAACCACCTATGTGGCAGCACCAACCGTCCCACCGGGTATCCACTGCTCCCATGGATTCAACCAACCAGACTGACCTTCAAAGATTTCCGGATGATTCCATGGGGGGACATAGACCTACAACGGGAACTGTTGGCAAACGAGGACTCGGATGTCATTAGCTACCAATCTGAACGCAACTGTGTTCGCCGTGTCTATTCTGCCAAAGTGGATGGTCGAAACTCGGGTGTTACCGTGGCCGTATATCTGGGAGATAGGGCAGAGGAGGTGAGTGTGACCTGAATTCTTAAATTCCTGAGCTATCTGACTCAGTTTAACAGGACTGGCGGCGAGATGTGGCGACATATATGTCAATACGGCAAGTCAAAGTGACCTTTCTCTGCTATTTCAGCCAACTTTGTGTTCAGCCACCCGAATATAGTTCAGATTTGCGCAGGAGCGAGCTATGGGAATGTCCATGCTACTGTGCTTCATGGTGGTGCGCAATCAAGCTTCACCTTCTCTCCCAAATGTTCACCGGGAACACGGAATACTTAGATCTAGTCCCGTTGAAACAATTCACGGCTGGCTATTCAACAATAGTGGAAGCATATCTGTATGCAGTGTTTGTATGTATGCTTCATATTCATGACTTAGCTACCGATATTGACATTTAACAAGGCTAATGAGTGGCGGGTACATTGTTTGCCCCTCCTCGTCTGGGATGTCTCACTGACTATCACTTACAGAAGACGCGGGATTTTCTTCACCTTGCGTTTCAACGGTATTTGGTGAGCTTTAGGTTCCCGTGTTGTTGGCGGGTGTTGACGCTAGAAGAACTCTTCGGAGTGCACGATGTGGATCCGCCCCTCCATTGGCCAACTGTCCGCGGATCTTGTGCCCCCAGATCGGAACGACAAAGTCACATTTTTTTCCTCTGAGTTTGCCAGTGATATCCAGGCACCCGCCATTCCGAGTGCCTTTGATCCACGAAACTCTGAAGTGATCACTAGTGAGTCCTTCTCGCTGGAGGTTTATCACAGGATATGTGCTTTCCATCTGGTCAACTTCCACTACAAGGACATCTCCTCTGCCTCATTTACTGTAGGGGCAGTCGTTTTCTGGTCCACGCTTGGGCAAACTCACGAGCGAGATGGCACCGAGATTGCATCTTTGCGGGAGTTTCACATCAAGTATGAGGATTGGTCGCCCTCTGGCAACTTGAGATCTCTGGGAGAAATGATGGAGAATGGTTGGACACGGTATTTGAACCTGTGCTTGACCATATCAGAGCATTCTGACATCGTTCAATCCTTAGTCACGATGCCAAATCTTTCAACACAGATATCACCCTCATCGTGAACACATGTGGTCGCCGCGAGAGTTGGTTGAGTCAGGCAAACTCAATTTTTGGAAGCCTGCACATCGGATCCAATTTGGAGAATTATGGTATGTTCCACTTCTTGCATAATGTCTGTCGTGAAATATCCAGTAGCACTTGTGGATCAAGTCTATTTCACGCTCAGAATCAACCGGACGGTGGACTTGGACTGTCCAAATGGTTACCTCTTCCTTTGTCCTGCACACCACTTTCAAGTTAACACATCATCTTTGAAATGGCCAGACTCTCCAGCATATTGGTCCCTCGATCCTTTGGGCCATGAATGCTTGACAGTGGAGGAGGCGCTGCGACTGGGGTTCCCGTCGCTCTGGCGGACCACCGAAGTCTACAGCTATTCCTGGGATACTAGCATTTACGCCGGACTCCGGCGATTTCACCAAGCCAAAGGCTTCGATCCAGATAGCCAAGATGTTGCTCAACATCTCGGGTACCCACTCTATCGATTATCAAAGGACGTAAACCCTCCGTTTGCTCACGGTGAGTTTAGTTCAACCCGGCTTCGCTTTTGTTGATCTTAAGTGTCAAGTTGCGGAATATGAGCGGGAGAGCTGGGGAAACTTCAAGGATGACGAGGATTGGGACGATGGTGAGACGGATGGCGCATCAGCAAATGAGGGAGATGAAATGAAGACAGAGGGGATGGAGGAAGAAGCAAAATCAGCCTCAGGTGCTGAGGAGCAGAGCCATTGTAGGTGTCCCACTCACCATTCGAGTTTGCAGCTCAAGATATGCTTAGGTGATTCACTCTCGGTGGAGTTTTCCAACCACGGCGGACAGCAGAGTTCAGAGAGTCTACTAGTAGTCATCGGAGGGCCGGGAAGTAAGTCAAGAGTTCAATTCCATAACCACGCTCACACTTCATTCTTCTGCGTCTCAAGTCCAATCTCCGGAATATGCCAGCTCACAGCCGATGCTGCATCATGCCGAAGAGGATATTCCCGTGACCCTCAAGATCTTGGCGAACATCCAGCTTACTCTGATCTTATTTCTCGCAACTTGCTGGATGTATGACAATGTGCAGTAGACTCATCTCTGTCGTGCCGTAGCCTATACTTACACATTGGTGCATTAAATCTCTGAATTTATGTAGCTCGAACCTGGTGTCAAAGTTTGTACATCTCATCCGGTTAGTGCATATCACTCCAGAAAAAGGAATGTTTCAGGCCTTCTGAAGATGTAACCAAAATCTTTTAGTTCCAGTAACGATTTCAGACGCACCGAAACTATTAGTTTCAGGAGCTCTGAAATCGGTCGGCCCGCCCCGGACCGCCCGGCCCAGCTAGTTTTGGGGCTCCTGAAACTGTTAGTTTCAGTGCACCCTGAAACTATTTCAGAAACCAGACATTTCAGTTACATGTTCAGAAGCCCTGAAACAACCCTTCTTCCGGAGTGTATGGGAGCGAACAATCAGTTCAATCAAACCGTGTCCGAGATCCCCGAAATCTAGGGCAGCTAATTGAACCGTGGGAACTCCGGGTTTGCCGCAATATCTCACTGTAATTTCCAACCGCAGTTTCGGACTTTTCCAAGGATTCAATGCTCAGTGGAGAGTTTGGGGTTGCTGTATCACAATCATATCACACAGCATTCGGGTGCTGTGCTCATCAAAGTTGAACTCTTATTTTGGCCACTTCTTATAGGCGCGGGAGCTGTCCATCTCCACACAACATCTCTTCTCACCCACCTCCATCCACTCATGTCAGTGGAGCCTGGCAATGAATATGTCTCCGACGCAGGCTCGGATGAATCCACACTTACCTCGTAAGTCCTCACTTTGCGATACTGCACCGTAACTTGCAGCGGCGGGTCCATAGACATAGTGCCAGTATATTTGCGGGGTCTCACCACTTCACTGTGGCTGGCGGAACTTTCACTAACACCCATGTGACACCACCAAATGTTCCATCTGGTTGGTATTCGTATTCACATTCCCAGGAATACAACCAGACTGACCTTCGAAGGTTTCCGGATGATTCCGTGGGGGGACATCGACCTCCAACGAGAACTGTTGATGAATAAGGCATCGGGGGTCATTGGCCACCGACGTGAACACAACTGTGTTCGCCGGGTCTACTCTGCAAAAGTGGATGGTCGAAGGTCGGATGTCACCGTGGCCATCTATCAGGGAGATGGGGCAGAGCAGGTGAGGGGAATCCCGCTCCATTCCTGAGCCATCTGACTCAGTTTGCCAGGACTGGTGCCGAGATGTGGCAACATATATGTCCATACGGTAAGTCAAAGTAGCCTTTCACTGCCATTTGGGCTAATTTGTGTTGTGGCCAGCCACCCAAATATTGTTCAGATTTGTGCAGGGGCAAGCTATGAGAATATGCATGCCACATTGTTTCACGGTGGTGTGTAGTCAACTTGAACCTTCCTTCTTCCTCCAGTCCAACAACAACATATACTTAGATCTGGTCCCGTTCAAACAATACATTGCCGGCTACTCACCTATTGTGACTGTATATTCGTATGCTGTGTTGGTGCGTACACCCAGAACTCCACATTCAGTTGGTTCCCGATATTGATGTCAGCAAGATCACGGAGTGGAAGGTATACTAGCTACTATGCTCTCGGGAGCATTCCTCACTCTCGCTGATAGCAGGTGAAGGATTATTTGCGTTCAGCATTTCACTGCCGGGATATGGTAAGTTCCGGCCTTGTGTCTGTGTAGCATACTAAACGGGCGTACATAGTATGCTGTGGACTGCACACTCTGGATGCGCCCCTCAACACATCAACTCTCTGCAGACCTTGTACCTCCAGATCGGGATGATAAGGTCAATTTGCTATGCGACAGGTCAATCAACAGCCAGGGAACCATTTGCTCTGATCCGGTGAAGAAGGAAATCATCGCCACTGAGTCCCTCTCACTGTTGCATTATCACGACATATGTTCTTTCCACTTCAGCCAATTTCGCCACAAAGTCATTTCCACCGCTGCAGCGGTTACTCTAGGAGCGGTTGTTTCCTGGCATATGCTTAGTCCTGCTGACGACCAGTATGGGGCTCAGTTTGCGTCTCTGCAGGGGTGTCATCCTGCCTATGATGGTTGGGTGTTTCCTGATAACTCGAAACCTGTGGGGGAAGCGATAGACAATGGTTGGACCCGGTATTCAAGTCTGTGTTCGGCCAGACCAGAGCATTCTGACCTCATTCAACCCCATAGCTACGATGCCAACGAAGCATTCAACACGAATATCACCCTGGCTGTGGATCTATGGGGCAACTGCAGAAGCAGTTGGTTGAGTCAAGCGAACAATATCTTCAGTAGCCTGCACATAGAGTCTGATTTGGACAATTATGGTACGTATGTTGAACTCTTTCTGGTAATACTTGATACTTGTCTTGTCACCTCTAATACTTAGCTCTTGTGGATGCTGGCTGGTTCAAGATCACAGTTTCCAACCCGACGGTGGACTGTCCCCCTGGTCATCTCTTCCTCTGTCCTGGAGAAGACTTCCAAGTCAGTTCTACAACCTGGAGATGGCCAAATTATCCTGCATATTGGTCCCTGGATGCCTTGGGTGTTGAGCGCTTGGGTACGGAGGAGGCCACACGGCTGGGGTTCCCGCCATTCCAGTTGGAAACCGAAGTTCGAGGAGTTGCCTGGGACACCACTGTTTACAATGGTCTACGACAATTTCACCAAGCCAAAGGCTTCAATCCAGAGAATCAAGATGTCGCTCGACATCTCGGGTACCCACTCTATCAATTGTCAAGGGACGTAAATCCTCCATTTACCCGTGGTGAGTCAACTATTCAACCCGGGTTCCGCTTGTCTGATTTTATTTGTAAGTTGAGGAATATGAGCAGGAGGACAGGCAACACACACAGGAAACCAGTCAGGAGGATCGGGTCGGCGGTGAGACCGTTGGCGTTGGACCAAAAAGTAAGCAACGCACCTACATTTCACCACCGGCTAATCATTCTGCAGGGTACCAAATCCAATCCCCGGAGGACACAGACTTCGAGCCGGCGCTGCATGCTACGGACGGGGATATTACAGCCACCCACAAGATCTTGATGAACATCCAACTCGTGCTAATGTTATTCATCGCAACGTGCTGGATGTATGACAGTTTGCAGTAAACCCATCTCAGTCTCCACGTAGCCTTTCGGCGCAGCCATACCTGCGGTATCGAACTGGAATACTTGTAATCGAGGATGGATTGAAATTTGACGCATTGGCTCTTGGAATTTAAGTAACTCGAATCCAGTGGGTGAATGTGCACAAAAAGACTTTCCCTCCCTTCCTGCCTATAATCTGCCTAGGATATGCAGGAGTAAACGAACCGTTCTCTTTGCAGAAAAGGTTTAGAGTACTTCGGACAAACGATGTCCGAGATTCCCGAAAGCAATTGAACAGTGAAATCGAACCGTGGGAAGTTCAGCATCGACCGAAGCAGGAGGGCTATAAGAACTAACACTTCCAGTTCAGGCCTCATCTTTGTGTTAGAAAGATCGCGAAACCCACCCTCAAATCCAAAGGGAGTGATTTTCGTTCACCCACAACAAGGCTGATCCGGAGTGAGCCTTGGCGAAGTAAGCCTCCTTGGTTTCTGTTGGGACAACCCTGCGCTTCAGCGGAATCATAGGTATCCAACAGCGGGGGGAAGGCCGCAGAGCTGTGAGTTGAACAATCAACCGGGGCGGAGTCTTTGACCTTCTAGGAGCTGGACGCGTTTGCGATTGACCCCCGCAAATTCGAATCTTGGTCTGCTTTGATTCCAACCAGGCGCAATCGCCACATCGGGGATGAATGGCTCCTGCGGAAGTCAACCACGGGTCAAATGACTGGGCCATTTTCGCTGGGCATACTTTGCTGGTCCAGCGCGCAGTATTGAAAACTGAAGAGATCGCGAGCGATTAATTTACGCACAGGGTCCGAGTTACTGGAGGGTGTAGTGATTCCGACGTGCTGATTCGGCGGTGAGATTGGCCGGAGGAGAAGGAGGAGGAATATATATTATATGTCAATGCACCTGTTTCCCTTGCGACCGACGATGGGTGTTGTTCTTGAAGATGGTCGAACATCGGATGTGGTGGTGGTTGTGTATCAGGGAGGGGGAGCAGAGGAGGTGAGTGAAATGGTTGGCTGTCCTTCAGCTCTAAATTGGTCTTCAGAACTGGCGCCGTGACGTTGCAACATATAAGTATGTCAATGCGGCGAGTTGAAGCAACTTATCTCTCTCTGTGTCGAGCTTATTAGTGTTCACTGTTCAGTCACCCAAACCTTGTCCAGATTTGTGCGGGAGCAAGTTATGGGAATATCCATGCCACAGTTTTTCACGGTGGTGGGCAATATCAACCTCACCTTCTCCGTGGATGTCCACTGACATACTTACATCTGGTGATCTGGTGCCTCTCAAACAATTCATGACCGGCTACTCAGAGTCACCCGTCGCGACCGCATATTTGTATGCTGTATTTGTACGTACGCCAATGTTCGCTGTACCCTTAGCCCGTGGAAATCCATCTCAGATTAAATTCACTTCTTGTCATATATCCCTTTGAGATTAAGTCGCTGAAATCACTGCGAGGAGGGACGTGAGAAGGTCCCATTCAAGGTTGTCGAGGGCGGTGCCGGGTTCCACGAAGAGTTTGATGGTGATCGTGCGGATGGGCGTGCGCACAGCGGAGATGAGACCCCAGGGTGCGCTGCTCGCATGGACCGCGAGGTCCCTCAGATGCCGGTTCTCCGAGAGGTCGATGTGTTCATCGATAGCGGCTGTCAAAATCCGACGGTGAGAATTGCAGGTACTATATAATCAGACGAGGGAGCGCACCGGGCGTGACAAAGCGACTGAAGCTGACATCGAGGGCCTGGAGTTGTGAACCAAGCACGCGGAGAAGGCGCCCAAGGGCGGGGAGCGCCGCCGGTGCGATCATGTTGAATCGGAGGTTTTGGACGGGAGAGGGCTGGACGCTCGTTCCCTCGAGCCAGGGAAGGATTTCCACCAACATGTCGCGTGTGCGGGAGCTACCGTGCCAGGACAGCGCCACCTGCACCAGACCGCGTGGTAGATCGGGTAACGGCGCTGCCTGCGGATCATCGTTCCGGAAGTAGGGGCGGATGAACATTTTCTCCAGGCGAGTGAAGAGGGAGACAACACGGGCGAATTCGTGGAAGTCGCGGACGAAGATGTGACGGATGTCGAGCACAGTTATGTTCCCAAACAAGGCAGCCAGAGAAGTGACCGTGTGTGGGGATATTTCCTCCAAATCGAAAGACCCTAAATACAGTGAGTTGACCGCGGGGAATTGCGGAAGTTTGGGTACGATATCGTTGAGCAGCGACGCCAAAGTACCGTTTGACCTGCGGGTCGTAGCGAAGGTGAGAGTGTGGGTAGAGTGCGGCGCAAAGGTAGCGAAGGGCGAGGTCAGAAGCCGCAGGTATTCTCTCCAGCTCTCGTCCGAAAGATTGACATGGCCGAAGACATGGTAACGGCTTGCGGGCGTCCAGGTGTTGCTGACCAAAGCACAAGTTGCCAAGGTGTACCGGTCATCGTGCAAGTAGTCGATGGACCGATCCACCAGTTCAGGGGGGAAATGCACTGAGATTGGGCGACGCGTGAGTTGACTAGTCGAAGAGGGCGGAGACGCCTACTGTAGGGCTTTGATCAGACGTCTGAGGCTGACTGTAGTAAGTATGGGTGGAGGATATAATAGAACTAGTTGGGTTGGCTCACCTTTCAGGCGCGGAGACACGGGCGGGATGCAATATCGACGTGAGGATGGTGGGAGGAAGAGAAACGTAAATCCGATCACAATGGTGTGACTCCGCAAACTCGGCCGAACCGTTGGCGTTCAAGTTGCTTGGTTTACCAAGTTTCACGAACCAGCGACGAACCAGTGGACTACGCCTCTGGTAAAATCTCAAAGCTCGCGTTTTCCATTGCCCAGTATATTCGGAGACGTTGAGCGCCAGAACGCGACTCAAAATCTCAAATTGCCTGTTTGAATCCGAATCGTCCGAGAACGGTTTAGGTTGAACAATAAAGTACTCAGCGTGGAAGTGAGGAAAAAATCGAAGCAACCAATTGATAGGCCAAGTGAACATGCTATATACCAACGCGAGAGTTGCGAGCCTAGTGGCAAGGACGACGGAGGATCAGCGTCCCGATATGCGATTCAACTTGCTGGGGAAACAGTGGTATTATTGGTTCCACAGGACCAATGAAATCCGATCATGTTACTCCGCACGCCTGAATGCCCAGGATCCTCCCGTGTACTAGACCCTGGCAAAAGGTCATTTCCATCGCATGGAAGTTTGGCATCGGGATCGCGCTAGTGCGATTGAAATACATGGATGCTTGCCATTGCTGCATTCTCGTCCCTGGCCCTGAGCCACGGAGCCCGCCGCGGCGGCGTGCGCAGCAGCAGGAACGACATACGTAAACTTGTTTGAATGGCGCGAATTCCGGCGATTCCGCCATTGTTGGCGCGCCTCGGCCTGCGCCGCGGGCTTGTGAGCTTGAGCCATTGCCAAAGGAACCGCGGCGGTGCTGTGGGAGATATTTTGGTGTGAATATTGAAGCGGGCATGAACTGTCGTTATTGGGGCTTTGAGGTATTCCTCGCAGCGTGCTGGCTGTATGACAATTTGCAATAAATCCAGGATCAGACGTAGCCTGTTTATATACTAGTATGTCTGTCGCTTCAGTCGGTACCACATCTGGCTCGAATATAAAATTGAACACTCGTGTGGTGAAGTAAACACAGGAGGACAGCCTTTGACATTCATATTCACCGGAGCACCTGAATCATTAGGCTCGAACCAGCCTGTGTATGAGAGACGAGTCTGTCTATCGACACTTTTCATAGACGGACCGGCTCCGGTCTACTGAATCATTTTTCCTCGCATAGAATGGTTGAAATGTGTGGAACACACGGGTGGCCGAGATCCCCGAAACGAGCTAAACAGTGTAATTGAACCGTGGGAAGTTTGGTTCAGTATCAACCGAGGCACGGTCGAGCCCAGGGCACGGCCAAGGCACGGCATTATTATTCTGGAAAATTCCGCGCCGTTGGTATTCTGCTCCTCTTGACAGCCGAAACCCATCGATAGCGGTCAACTTGGGTGCTTGGGCCAATGGGACCCACAACCGTAATCGATTCGATGGTATCCGTAGATTTCCGGATGATTCGCAGATTAACCACTAGCGCAGTACCGACATCAGAAGGTTTGGGAAGTGGTCCCGAAATGAAGTCCCTCGCGGGAGAAGCGGGTGGGGGTGTGCGGTCGGAGTTGAATTGGCTGGCATTGGTTTGAAACTTTTGCTTTTTGAATTGTTAGCCGTCGTTGAATTGAAGAGCGATGAACAATAGTCGGACATATACCAGCCAACCAGCCAAGCAAGCAAGCAGTGGGCGGGCAGTGAATAACGCCAGAATGAACTTGCGATGTTGTCTGTTGAGATCGGTTTGGACTTGGTTGCTATCGAAGGTCTGGAAGATATCGGAGAGTTGGTCAGCTCGACATGGACGGTCGTTGTTCATTGTACAGTGGAACAGAAGAAATGGGAGCGAGCATCGGACTGCATCGTGGTACCGCCACAAACCCGGCCGGTTGGTCGAGGAGGGCACGAGGGCGATGTTCCTCTGTCGTGAGTCTGAACTGAGGAGATCTTCATCGGTGGCCGAGTTACTCGGATCGACGACTGGCGTTGATTCTCCCAGATAGGCAAACAGAAAGGGTTTTGGTTCCTATCCTACTCTCACGACCGACGGATATGTTCCCCGCTAACGGCATTTTAATGGAAGAGGATGTCAATGCCACGACTCACGAGGTAAAGGCGTGTCCTGGAAGAAATGGATATCAGAGTTCCACTGGGAAAACGGCGCTGAATGGACATACCCGGGACTTTCGCGGGCCTTGGCGCGAAAGAGATAACTTACTGTCGTCGACGTGAAGGAGGTGAGTGGTTGAACTGTTTGTAAGACATACATAGAAGTTATGTAACGATTTGACAGAACCATTGTCCCGGAGAAAGGAAAATCAACGGTCCAGAGGTCGGCGCTCGTCTAGCTAGAACTTGAAGAGGCCCACAGTAGTTACGCGATAGGATCCCGAGAGGCTGGCGCGATGCCACACAAGTTTGAGGTCTAAATGCACCGGATCTTTGCGATTAGCATGGCTAGAGGTATCATTAGAAGCGTCACGCTGATAAAACAGTACAAGGAGCCCGAGTGCGGTCCCGAGTATTGCGTTCCCCGTAATAGCTGGAAGATCGTTGCAGAGGTGTTAAAATCATAGGACGGTCTCGTCGAAGCAGATTCGCATCGTCAGGCAGTAAGTACCGGGTCCCCAGTCGACAGGAGCTAAGTAAATGGGCATGAGAATCTATCGGTTGATCGGTTCAATTTGAGTTTGCGTACGAGCGGTCGCGTGGGGTTCAGCGGAAGCGAGGCAATGTTAGGCCAGATTACGACAACCACAAGAAAGATATCCCTGGTCAGACGCATTCGAGGGTTGGAGCGGCGATGTGTGAAATCTCGGTGGCAGTCGCGGAACAGGTCATATTACAGCCCCGTTTCTCGCCGCGGTAGAAATACGTGTAGTGCCGGTGCGCAGAGGGTATGTGTATCGCAGAGAGAGGAGATGAAGAGTCTGGCCCTGCGAGTGGGAATGTACGAGGAGATTCGGGGAAAGCATGACAGAAGGCACACATGTCGAGACCAGCGGGATCTATTCGGGGGCCTGACGGTAACAGGAGGTATTGAGGACATCACAACTGTCATCCGGAGGAAGACACTTGAATATAAGGCGAAAGGAAAAGACAGTAGAGGCTAGAGAACGTCGCCAGCGAGCCAAAAAATCCCAGAAAATTGAACTGCTTCCTCCCTAACGGAGGGAGATAAAGGAGGAACCAAGAAAGAGGAAAAGCACAACGCCCCGGGCGTCTTCCGCGATCTCTCGCAGGCTGAGGCTCCGATGCAGCGATAATCCGGTGAGAGTGCTGGTCCAAGCGAGTCACGCATCGGTCACATCGCCTGATAGCTTCTCTCACCGTGTGTCTGAAGAGATATGAACCCGCACCGTCGTGGGTGCAGTGAAGGCTGCTGGGTAGCATCTCGTCCTGGTGTGTTTCCTTCCCTCGGCCTTGACGGTCGTTTTATATCTTGACAGTGAATCTCAGGCTCTACCGGATTTTCTTCTCGACATGATTTTTTAGAGCCCAAAGACGTCGCTGGTGCGTAGGAAACTCTCTCCGAGCTCGTTTCCTCTCCGAGCTCTTGGAAGTCCTCAGCTTCTTTCTTCAGCACCCACGTCTTCGACGGAAGCTGGGTATTGCTCACTACGACACCAGTATCAGCCGACGGGAATGTATGCGGGGGAATCGACGTACGAGACGTCCGCGTAGTTGACTTCCCCATTGCGCTGCGGCCACGGCTATGACCGTCATTGTCCTCGCATGATACGCGTCCCCTTCGACATCCATGGACACCTAACGCTCTCCTCTCGCATCTAGGGAGCCGATTCCGTTCCTGCACACGAGCTGGGGAGCCCAACGCCCCTCAAGTCTAGTAGCGAAACGTTGCGCAGGAGGGGGACGATGGATTTGGTTCCGGCGAGGACACCGAGTCGACGTGCTGAAAATCCGCATACGACCGTGCTCCGCGCTATTGAGGCGCGTGAAGCTCTTAAATGGGCCTCGCACTGATGTAGCGTCGTATACATTCAGTCCAGGTTTGTCGTGTTACACGGGTATGTACAGAGGGTCTAACAACGTCGTTAGGTTCCGAAGGTCCTCGCGCGTATAGGACACACCTGTCCGACATGCCACCGTCTTCCTTCCAATCCGGCGCGTCCTCGATGACCCCAATGACGCGAATAGCTATGGAAAGACACCACCGACGACGACAAGGCCAATCCCGACGCTACAGGACCTCGCATTCGTCCCCACTTCTCCCTCGACGCGCTCCAGCTCTACGGCAAATCCACTGTCTGCAATTCAAATTCGCCATCCAAATCGCTGAAAATCTTTGCGTGCTGCCACTAGGCGCCCGCGCCATCGATGGTCTGGGCGAGGTGGGGCTGGACGAGGATGCCGGCGACGACGGCGAGGGGGCGGGGACGCACTGCAAGCCAAGCTCGAAGATCTGCAAGACATCGTTTTTCTGCGCAAAAAACAGCGTATCGACACTGGCAGCGTGGTCGAGGGCGACGCCGGCGACGGACACCAACAACATCCCCCTCGCCTTCGCCCTTCCTCGCCCCAGCCCTCGCGCGAATCTATCATCGAAACCTGCACACTCATTGCATCCCGTCACCGAGCGCCCCACGCGATAGGCGCCCACACCATCGATAAAGAGTCTAGGCGAGGCGGGTTTGTGGACGAGGGCGATGACGAGTGTGGACGGCGGCGGGGACGCGCACCCATCCAATTTATTCCCGAAATCGGAAGGAATTTCCTTCTCGCAAACCCGCAGATAGGCGCCGTCTGCCATCGATATAACAGGGTCGAGATAGGGTTGTGGCTTGTGCGGGCGAGGACGAGGACGATGGCGAAGGGGCGAGGACGCGCTGCAACCCATTCCACGCCCGCCGCAAAAAAATGCCTCGAAAGACTTATTATTTCGCCAAATCGGGTATTGACCCAGTCGGGCTAGGATGCGCCCACGAAGATGACGACGGCCACGATGACGAGGGGCGCGTGCGTATGGCTGCGGTGGACGAGCTTAAGGACGAAGCAAGAGACAATCCCCGATCCCGCGTTGGTGAATACGCATACGCACACGCCCGTCGGTCATGACGGACGCGGGTGGGTGCCACGATGGACCCGGACTCGCGGTGCCCGAGCTACCGCTGGAAGAGGAGGTGGTCCAGACGTGCGAGGTGGGCACGGCCTCGTCGGGCTCTTGAGCGGGTCGATGACGGTGGAGATGATGAATCGGGATCGCGGCGCGGGCGGCGTCGTGCGCGCTCGGTGAAGCGACACACTGTGCCATCTTCCGGGCATGGACGTCGAGGGTACGGTGGTCGAGACACCATACACGAATATTCCCTCGTACGTGGCCTCCGAACCGACCGTGAAGATGCGCGGGACTGACTAGCGAGGGCAGCTAGGGTTACGGATGGCTCCCCACGTGTCCGTATTGTGTTCGTGTACGCCGAGAGAGAGCTCGAAGAGGTGGACGATGCACGCACGCGTCCCCGGCTGTCAGCGTAAACGGGCGTCGAGCAGCGTCTCATTCCAAGCCGCGGATCTTCAGGGCACGAATGTTGTGCTTGAGTGCGTCTCCAGACGACGAGGAACCTATGGTACGTCGGCCGTACCCTCCGCAAGCGCGGCCACTGATACACTCCGTTGTCGGGATTCAGAGCTTCGAGGGCGTGGTACTTGAGCATTATGCAGCTGCGTCCATTGCCGCCTGTCGACACTACACGGGATGCTCTTCAAACCCCACTCCTCCACCGGCCTACCGCCGTCCTCTAGGGAGGACGACTGCCCTGCTGAAGCCACCCACCCGCTCGATGCCCCCCGGCCCCAAATATTCTCCCCCTCGATCTTCCTGTCGGGTACTGTACGCTCTCACCCAGCGCCAAATCCCGCGTCGTCGCTGCGCAGCCCCAGCTCCAGTCCAAATCGGATGTAAGATGCAGCAGTAGTATCTGCATGACGAGCCCCCTGCGCGAAGATACACGTCCGTCGATACGGCAGTCGGACCTGACGATGCGGACGGGGCGCGGCTTCGCATCGCCCTCCCCACCGACAGCGTCCGCCCCGCACGCTGGGACGAGGCGCAGCGGTGATGACTCCGGAATTTTGGGGTCTCGAGCATGGTGATATTGCCTCGACTTGGTGTCCAAGATTCGGAAGGCTTCTTACTGCTGGTACGTAGCCTTGCCCTTGCTTAAAGGCCTTGAGCGCTACTGAAACGATCGTTAGATTAGTTATCTGAGCTTTTCCGAGGCAAAGACGCGAAATACTCACTCGCTCATTTTCCCGGGTGCCCGCCGCGCTCGACCCTCGCAGTGCCTTGACACTACGACGCTGCGCGATCCGCTCCGCCCTCCACTCCGCCTCACGGGTTGCCCACTGCCATCCAGCGAGTCAGCAAGCAGCTTCAGCACGGCGTCTGCGACGGCGGCATCCATATGGACACGTCGTTTTCCTCAAGCCCAGCCGTCGATGTTGATAGTGATTGTGGTGTGTATCCCCAGATCCTCCGTAGCTCTCCGAGATGCTGAATCACATTTCAGATTTACTTGGGACAGTGCGAGGTGGAATTGACTTACCCAGACGGCGGTCCTATATTCCTTATGTGGTAGCCCGCGCTCTGGCCGCCATGCGCTCTGCAGCAGATTCTCGTCGTTCTCCGCCATTTTCCGCAAGAGCAGCGAACTCCCTAAGAACATAATGCGCTTCAGCACGACGCCATCGCGGACGATGAGCACACTTACCGTATATCCCTCTCGTCGACGTGATCCCCATACCTCTGCCCTGCGATCCAGGCATCGGCCACATTGCTGCCCGACCGCCCCGCCGCCAGGATGTTCTCCACCGCCGCATCCAGACCATAAGCGCCCAAGCGGATTTAGGCGCCCGTGGAAAATCCACCCTTTTTCGACCGGAGGAATGAGTTGGAGATCATCGGCGGCCAGGCGGGGTGTACGCGGGTGTGAACGCTGCGCGAGCGCGTTATGCTGGTCCACGGCGGTGCTTGCATAGGCGATGAGTGGCAGATTGGTATCGGCGTGAGGTCGACTCGGAAGGATGAGATGGAGGGAAATCGGCGGTCGGGATGAGCTGCGGGTGGGGAAGAACGTTGTGGGGATGGAGAAGATGCTCGTCATCGGCGCCATTCAAGCATGGGCGCAGGGGAATTTCCTCTAGAGCCCCAGAGGATGTCGATGCGCTGGTGGTTGTGCGGGGGCGACGTGACATAGGCGTGCCTCATGCAGGGGTGGGGGGATCGTCCGCAGGTCACCGTCTCGTACTGTGGGTGGTAATGGGGCGAGCGTCGTCGGACCTAGTCGCGTCTATCTTCGAGTCAGGATTTCCGCTCGGGCCCGTCTTTCTGTTCTCCGGGTGGGCGTATGCGTCCGTCGTATCGGGCTGGCGTCCGGGTAGCAGCAGCCCTGCGGGGTGGGGTTCCCGCTGTCGGACCTGGAGGCGCGGAACGGGGGAGGGGTATTCTTGGAGCCAGGCCGACTCCGTTACGCTAGCGTAGGCGACAACTCCGTGCTTGCGGTCTTCCTTGGACCGAGCGCTGTCAAGGCCTTCTCCGCCGTCATCTCGTAGGCCCAGACTGTGCCGTTGCCTGCGTACTGTCTAGCCGTATTGATGTCGCTTCCTGCTTTGCGCGTAGGGGACGGCGTCTCGCTTCTCGTTGCCCGTTCGCCGACCTTTTGGAGGGTAGATCCCACGCAAAGAGGCCGTCGTCGTCGCCTCAGCCATGGGAAAGAACGTCCTAACGTCCTCCCTGCGCCAGAATCAGACCCTCGCCCTCACGCCGTCCGTCTTGACATCGCTTCGATTGCGGCGGCAAGTCCTTTCTCCGCCGGTTGTTCTGCGCCTGGCGCGCTGGCAAGGTCTGTGAGAGGGAGGCGCGGGTGGAGTGGTGGAAGCGGCGGCGGATGGAAGGGGGAGACCAGCTCTCAAGAGCCGTCGGACTTGGACAATTGTGAGCGCAGTAACGTCAGCGATCGCCTTTGGGTGGTCGGGGCCATTGGCGGCTCCGTCGTGGAGGACTTGGCCAGGGGACGTGGCCTCCCTATGTGGTGATACTGCCTCCGGAGTGCGGGCGACATTGGGGGTGGGTTTCGGCCTCTCAGTGTGTCCCCAGCTACTTGAGAGCGTCAACATGATGCCCGCGAATCCACAGGATTATTGCCCACCCGTATGGGTTCCTAGCTGGGCTGCGAGATCGCTTCAAAGACCTTTATTGTATGTGTTGATACCTTTTGCCGAGCACGAACTGAAATGAGTCTAAAATCCAGAAAGCTCTAATATGACACGCACGGGAATGTTCTTCATCATACGCTCGTACGGCGCTGTGCCAGCTTCAGCAACCCTTGTGTGCTTACGTGCTGGAAAGTCGCAATGCCATTCTCGCGAGAAGTACAACAACCACAAATATGATGGCTGTACGGCGCCTACTCTTGCTCTTTTTTGTTTCGCCCACTTGCTGCTGCAGCTGTCGCTTCAACATCATCGCCCCTCTCGCTCGTTCAAGCATCTACCAGCTCTTAGTCTTTTTACCGAGTTTTTTGGGCTCCACATCATGTAAGATTGCGAACTTTGTCCTCCGAGTTAATCTGACGCCTCGTTATTGCCAGGGTCTTCTTTTCCGCCCTGGGCATAAAAGGCTGCGCACGGCGGCGCTTTTTCTTCTCTAACCACCACCATCGGCGAAATTCCCTCCGTTAACACAGTGGGTCGCTGGCTGCCTATCCTTTCCTCCTTCTTATTCCTATCGATCTAGACCATGACCTTCGACGACGTGTCGCCTCCGGCCTACAGCCTAGAGGATACCGGCGTACGTCGCATATGATGCCACTGGCTCTTGGTCCTGATCCCTCTTCAGATTCACCTCAATCACGAAACCCCTCTGAGCTTCGACGAGGACCCGCCCCCGGCCTACACCGCGAGGGCTGGACCAGGAGTATCTACCGACTTGGTGAGTCCTCTTGACAAACTCATTCTTCTCGTCGTCTGAAGATTACCAGAACGAGGCTACGGCGTCACCTGCGACAACGACGACCCCTGCAGTTGCTGTGGTATGAAGCTGTTTAGCCACCCCTTCATTCCTCAACCAAATATGCAGGCACTTCCGCCTACTCGCGTTCGCCGCGTCCTCGCAGGTATCCGCTCAATGGCCCACCGCGCATGGCGCGTCATTGTCACAGCGCGGCAATACGAGGAAAATTATCCCATGGTCCGCCGCGGTTCGAACGCGGGTTGAACCCAACCGAAACAATCCAAGGTACGTCTACTCGCCCATTTCCTTTCTCCGCTGAAGCTGACCTGAGCAATCAGGATCTTCTAAATGTACATATGCTCAGCGACCTATTCAAAACGTACATAGTGTTCTAATGTTCTCGTTTCTTGCGGCACCGTCCAAACAAAATACACCTGATTCGTCTTCTACGTATGTTGGCGGGCAACTGAGCATTGCAAAGGCTAGCATGCTCCGCGTCGAATTAGATTCTTGAAGGTCGCGGGGAGGATTATGAACGTGGTAGCGATAGTCAAATCGGGTGTGAGCTGGGTAACTGCGAAAAAGAGTAGCCCGAGGCGAGGTTCGTTTCAAGCTCGCGTTTTACAGCCACCCGTGAAGGAAGAGCCGTCGCTTTTGTCCCCGTCGCTGACAATCTGGACCTGCACATTCTCCATCAAAAAAAGCGGGGACGGTAAGTGTAGCTGCGTCGGCAGCGCCGAGATGCCAACCTCTTGCGGGAAGATAAATAGACAGTGAAGGTATATCCGCAGATTCTCAATCGTGTGGTCGGTAGGGGCCGGGCAGACAAGGCCAAGAAGGATATAATCATCGCTGCTGAACCCTGTGATTGGACTCTGAGAAGATTGTGAGAAACATATCCGGGACTGTTGGTATGCGCCCATACGCACAGGCTCCTGCGGAGGAGCTACCCCGCCTTTCAACTTCTTTGCTTGCTCTTTCGAGTCTTTGTGTCGAGAAAGGCACTCTTTCAAAGGGAATGAAAGGTGGGGGCGCGTCCTTCTTCCCCAAATGTTCTGAATCAACCTTTCTGGAACATTGGGACGCATTGCGACCCACACGATGCCGAGATGCCGGAATGCGTTCCCACGGTTCAGTTTGCGAGAATAGCCGACATTTTCAGGCCGCTGATACGACGGCAATGCTTGTACTAGTGGAAAGTAAGTAGACGGAAGTTAAATAGACCTCAGTCATGACCGAACCGCTTGCATCGTAGGACGACAACAAGACGGCACGCGGACGCGGAATGTGGGCTTCGGGGGAATCTGGAAGCAGGCGAAGGGAGTCCCTCCTTATATACCAGTTTACAGGGTGTTTACATAAGAGACAAATGACACGAAATGACTAGAGGTGACTCCGAATGACTACAGTCGACTCAATGCGAGTCAGTTCAACTTGACTCAAAATCGAACCGTGGGACCGACCGTGACTTGGTGTGACTCAATGTTCAATCCTTGTGTTCTCCCCGTTCGGGGAGCAAGTGGGGTTGCTTTTGATGTTGACATGGAGTAGCATCCAGTATTGAACGCTGCACCGCGATTCATAATATTTGCCAGAGTTGAACGGTCACAATCGACCCCAATTGTGGACTTACGACGAAGTTGAAGATTTCTGACGCATGAAATGCAAAACACTGAATACGCCAGGAAAAGTTTTATCTGCGTGTATAGCAACCAAGGATAGCAGCGGAAGTTCCAGGGTGTTGACCTGCCCAACAAAGGGCCCCTAGTCCCAATCAAAGAGGTTGTGGAGTCTGGATGTATCACGCGGTAAATTGGGAAGCGGTAGAAAACAAGACTGTTGTAGGGAGATGGTACTGCAAAGAACAAATGGACTTAGGAAAACGGGAGCGGTGTAAGTATCTTCGATCAAAGCGCGTACGGCAAGAGAGAGCCTGAGGAGGTTCCGTACTCATACTTGTATTTTTCAGCGAAGCAACGGCCATGTCCATGCATGAGAGGCATCGCCCTCTGGGCAACTCCAACGAAATTGTCGAAATAACGAGCTGCATCGCTCTGAGAGAAGAAGCTCAGACGCCAGGTGATGCGGGGGTTCTTGTCGTGAGTCGAGAGCAGCGAGTCGAGCTTGGTCGCAAGACGGGGATCGAGAGTGAGTGGACCGGGGTAGAGTATTGCGAGGAGCGGGAAAAATGAGATATTGAGCGCCGTGAGCGCGGGGCTGGCCTCGTGGGCGAGCATGCCCAAAAGGGTCTTCCGAAACCACGGTTCTTCGTGCCCACTATACGAGGTACTGACGTCGAGGGTCGTCAACGCAGGCAGAAAGGGCATGTGGAGAGTGCCGCTGAGGTACCCTATAATTCTCGGCGTGAGAAGATGGGCTGGAAGAACGGCAAGACCACACACCCGTGAAATCGAGACGGAGACGCGTAAGGGTAGCGGCTGCAGCGCGAACGAGACTAGTGCCACTGGTACGCGCATAGTAAGGAATTATCTTGAGGTCCCGGAGGCCTGCGATCCACGCTGTGAACTGCGTACGCGCGAGGAGGGTGCATATGGTCTGGGCATCCATTTCGAGGCTGATACGATCTGGGACGCGCGACTGTGGCGACGGGATGGCCGCGAGATCTGCTTCCTTCACGGACACGGTTACCTGGCAAAGCGCTAGAAGGGAGGTCGCTCCCAAAAACTTCACGAACGCCGCGAGGGGGATTTTGTCGATGCAGAGGACGTGGAGCTGCCGGAGCGAGCTCTTGGAGAGGAACGTGAGGATCGCTTTCGCGAGCGACCCGTCCATGTCCCTCCACTGGAAGTTGTCCGTCTCTGACGTGATGATACACTCGTCCAGGTTCTTCAGTTTGCCCAGGATCTGTTTGAGGTTCTGAACGGCTCCTGGAGTCGTGGTGGGCCTCGGGAGCTCGAGGTAGAGACGGGTGATATAAGATGCGATGTGAGGGGACTCTTCGAGAAGAGTGTGGGCTGCGCTGTAGGTCGGGGGACCCGTGTGGGGATGGTCTGCGAGAGACAGCGAACGAAGCAAGATGCGCTGGCTCGGCTCGCAAAACGCCGAGGAAACGAGAGAAAGGGACTTGAGCGAGTCCTTGTCCCCGATGCGAGAGATCATGACCTTGAGCAGGTCCTGTGGGATGAGTGGCATGGTGGAGGACAAAGTGCGGGCAAGCTGAGTCAGTGTTGACAACGGTTTTGGTCTTGTGTAGCTAAACCTGTCGTTTCTCACGGCTGTCTGCGTAGCTCGCATCCAGCGAATGAAATATTAGGTCGTGTAAGTACACCTACCGATGTTTCAGACGACATTCGTTACCGTACATGCCCGGTTAACGCTCGTCCCTCCCAGATAAACGTTACAACATGAAGACTCGTACCTCAGGTTGACGCGCAACTTGACCAAATAAAAAACGAATACCTTCTGAAGACTACCTATTTAAACCTGACCCCCGCGGAATTTTGCCTCCCTCGAAATCAGCCCGAATGAACAAAATTAACGGAGGGTTTGCCGGAGTGAGCCGAGCGATTGGATCATATATCACTGACTCGGATTTGCTGATGCCTCTTACTCTCAAACCACGATGGCGCTTTCGCGGACCTTTGGACTGCTTCGCTCGACGCCGGTCAAACCTTGCTTCTTTCAATCTCCTTCCACTTCCTTGGAGTTCCTCCCCACTGCCTGCAACTCAGGGTCTCAAATTTTTCTTTCGAATTTGACTCGAAAGTCCCAGTGGCTCACGGTTCAGGCTAGCGGGTCATTTGGTTAAAGGGTGGACGGCCAGATCTTCGCAGGATTCAGCCCTCCAGAAATTTCCGGAAGACTTCAAGGCTCGATTACTCGATGGGCGGCTCGCCGCCCCGAAATTCTTCTGGAGCCTTGAGTCTCGCCCTCCCTTACCATCTCTCCCGGAGGCAAACATCTTCCCTTGCGTATTCTCCGTCCGTTCGGACGCTTATTAACCTGATTCTGGGTGGTTTAAAGTGCTGAACAATCTCTCGACGTTCTATCTATGCGCCGACGTTCTTGATTCAAGCACTAGCAAATGCTCTTATCCACAGGAGCAACGACGACTCAGCGCTGCTATATCTCACCGGTCGCACGCTGCACGGTAAACTCATACCCCTGCTGTCACGCACGCCGTTCAGTTCGAGCTTACCGTCTTGGGTCGAGCAGTGGACTGCTGTTTCTCTCCCCCCAAAAGACTTTCGCACCGGTCCTATATCATCCAGATTTCCTGATGTTCCCGCCTATTCGTCCCTCGAACCCCCGGCGCTTCAACGTATTACTGCAGAGGAAGCAGCACCACTCGGGTTCCCCCGCTTTAAACTGACCACCGAAGTCCAATGGAGGTTTTGGGATGCCAGCGTCTACGCCGGTCTCCGCCAGTTTCATCTAGCCAAAGGCTTTGACCGAGAGAGTCAAGACATTGCTCGAAATCTTGGCCATCCGCTTTATCAATTATCGAGGGACATGGATGCTTAATTCGCCCACGGTGAGTCTGAGTCTGAATCCGCCATCCACTCCTTGCCTCTGTTGAACTCTCCTTTCGGATGGACGAGTTCAGCACGGAAAATCCTGCCAGCGGGCACCAAGTTGATTCAAATAGTGGGTCAAAACAACTCCCACAGGTTGTCGGCGATGGATCACCATTCTACAGAGAACCTCTAGGCGAAACAGAATTTTGGATTGGACACGGAGGTTGAGACCGATACGCCGAGCGGCGAGCGGCAAGTCAAGTAGTTTGAGGCTCGAACTGCTCAAACTGACGGTTCATTGTTTGGGGCTCACCATCGACGAGGAAATGCTATTGCGCTCGAAAAGCTACGAGTTCGTGATGAACCTAAAGCTCGCGCTGATTTTGTTCCTTGCCATCTACTCGGTGCACGAGCCCCTTGCCGCGGTGAAACACGCCAGAACACGCGCGGCCCCGCAACACCTGAAATTTTGACCACTGCAGTCGTATTGAAACATTGTTCTCAGGTAGATCGCGGTCCTCTCCGCTACATGTATATGTATGGATGGCGACGAACCGTGCGAAAACTGCTCGGCACCTCGGCTCCATGCCAGCATGCTGGGTGACTAATGATTACCAACCACCCCCTTACTCATCGCTCTCATTGCTCTCCTCCACGTCCTCACCTCGAAATTCTTCCCAAATTCCGCGATGGAGGCCAAACTCAAGACCGCGACGTGTGCCCGCTGCAAAGCCAGGAAAACTGTGCGCCCAATTCGCGGGATATGGCCTTGGACTGACAACTTTCGGTGAAGCGCTGCGATGGCCAGGATCCGTGTATTTCATGCTCGGCGGCAGGGATAACCTGCGAGTATGACGCCGACGCAAGGGATAGCAGACATGGTATAGAACTGAGTAAAGGACGAGCTTGTTTGGCATGTCGGTAGGTGGCTGCTTCACTTTCAGCGAATTTTATTCATCAGGTGTCCCCCAGCCGCAAAAAGAAGGTGGGGTTCGAAAAAAGTGTCCAATTTCACTCACTGACTTCCAATTCAGAGATGTGACGGCCAACTTCCGTGTCGTACCTGCCTCGCTGGTCGGAAACGCGATGCTTGTGAATATGCGGATGGCGTCGTGGTCCCGGTCCCGCCCAAATCAAGTGCACCAGTTCAAACGCAGATAATTCCTGTGGCAAACGACTCTCCACCTGAGTCGCACACCAGTGATACCACTCCCTCTCTGAGTAGCGGCTCATCCGACTCGCCCGAGTCCCAGGACAATATTCCACCCATTGCGGTCCTATCCGAATCCGACGCTTCCAGCACCTCAAATGGTCCCGAAACAGAGCCCATGACTTTCACGACGCTCGCGGAACTCTACCATGTGTATGGTGACAATTTCTTGACGTTGTCAACTCTCTGACGCGCAATCCACAGACGCGATATGTTCTTGGAGAATACCGAGAAACGCGGACTTCCTATTCCGGACCCACACTTGCACTGGCCGACGTTGACATCCGGACCCGACGTCGATCGCCCGCATTCCCCCAGTCCATTTTTCGAAGGCAGCGCCCCAATTGCGAATCCCCAAGATGACACGCAGGAGTTGGCCAATATGTGCGTTCCCTTTCCCCATTTCAACATATCATTCTGATATTCATTTATTACTTGACAGACGCTCGCTCTTCCTGCAGCACGCCACCCAGTTCGGCCTCAGCGTCCGCACACGCACCCTCGACGCGCTCGCGCGAGGCGTCGCCGACGCCGATCCCAACGCAGACGGGCTCCACCCCGCGATGCTGCACGCCTGCCAGCTCCTCGGGTACATGCTCGTCCGCCACCTCCAGGACGACACCTGGGTCTTGCTCCCTGCCCCCTGCGGGCGCGAGGCCGCCCAGCTCGCCCTCGCGCTCGATGCCCTCCAGCTCACCCCCACCACGCTCCCCACCACCACCACCACCGCCTGTCCCGACTTCGCCGCGCAGCGCGGCCCTCCACGGCCGGCCCCGTCCCCGCTCGCGAGCGTGCAGACGCTCATCCTGCTGGCGTCGTACTTTTTCAGCAAGGGCGACATCGCGCGCGCGCGCGAGATGATCAGCAGCGGGAACGACCTCGTGCGCGAGCATGCACTCGATGTGATGTTGATGGAGTCGTGCTCGCCTTCCGCGGACGGGATGGCGGGGGAGCCGCCGCGGTATGGGTTCAACACGGCGCCGACGTCGTGCGTGGCGGAGGTGCAGGCGGCGGTGTCGCACCTCGTGTACCTCGACGTGTCGTATGCGATTACGCTCAAGCTGCCGAGCGTCATGGACCCGGCTTTGCGCGAGAACTTTCAGACCCTGATCGTGCGTCGTGTATTGTTTGCATGCGTACGACGCGCTGACGATGTGACAGAATCGGCCGAACAAGAACGCAGAGGCGAACTTTGTGCGCGCCAAGAGCGCGTTCCTCCTATTCGAGGCGCAGCAGCTCGCCGAGCGATGGTGGCAGCAGAATCCCCTCAGTATGTCTCCTCCTTTCCTCCCCTTCAAAACGCCTTTTCTAAACCACCTACCTACGCAGCCGACACCGAAGGCGCGCAGTGGCAGTCGCGCTACTGGGACACGATGGAGGGGCTCGACGCGCACCGCAGCTACATCACGCTCGCGCTCACCAAGATGGCGTTCTGCCCCGCGACGCACACGATGGGGCTCAGCCTCAAGGTCTGCCTCATCATGCTCCTCACCGGCCAGATCTGCCTCCTCTCCCTTTTCTCGGCGCACAACCCCGAGCTCGGGGAGCAGAAGCTCGCGGCGGTGAATGAGATTGTGAGGATCTCGAGCATCTTTACGGAGGGGGATTGTAAGTACTTGGATCCTATATTGTCGGTGCGTCGTTGTTTCGCTCAAAAATTGAACGTGAGGAACTAACGTGCGGGTAGGTGTGTTGGACGTCCATCATCGGCGCGCTGGACCTCTGTGTTGCGCTGGGGAAGGGCGCGATGGAGCAGTCGATGCATGATATTCCGGCGATGGCGGGGGTGATTCGGCAAAGGAATAAGACGCTCCAGCGCGTCCTCCCTTTCGCGGCGGATTTATGAGATGTAGTATGTAGTATGTAGTGGATATGTTTTGTATATACGCTCTTGCACTCACTGCGTTCCCTGGGTCGCAAGGCCGAGGGTGCCTTGCTCGGCCTTGCTCGGTTGAGGTACCAAAACAGGCCAAGCCTTGATGGTCTCGGCCCAGCACTGCCTTGTTCGGCCTTGTTCGGCCTAGACGCCCTCGGCACCCTGTGCCTTGCTGCTCTCGACCGACCACGACACCGCTGGTTCTTCATTCCCGCCAATCCCCCTGAGAATCCCGGGACATTTGTTAGCTGCGACGGCGCCGCGGTGGAGAGGGTGGAGTCGGTGAGAATGCGCAAATCAAATCCTGGTGTCATATTGAATTTATGGGCGCCCGATTCGTCCTCTCTTCGCCGTCCTGTTTTCGACCCGCCGTGCTCAAAATCTTTCAGCTGCAATTCGAAAGCTTTCCCAGTTTTCCTCGTTACTCTTGCTTCCCTGTCAATGCAATTAGAGTGTCTGTCTTACTGTCGCCACATCGCGTCGACACCATCGCAGTCAAAGTTTGAAATTGATATTGAGCATTTTTTGCTGCCGACGACGCATGCAGATGACCGACGCCGTTTGTGTTCCTCCTCCACCGCTCCTCCTTGCCTTTCTCCTACATGCCACTCGTGACTCCTCTGGTTGAACCACATTTTATTATTATTATTATTTACTTTTCCAAATTTTATAAAATAAATACTTTCGTCGACCCTGGGCTAGACTTGAGGTCACTACTAGTTTAAGCGCGCAGGAATGGCCCTTGGGAATACCAGTGGAGTATGAGGGCAGTCGTGGCGGAAGACCGCTCGCTGGGTGATGGCCGGATGTGGCAGTGTTCATCAAGGCATTAGCCAAACAGGTGCACATGGCCGCGCTGTTTTCGTCAACAAATATTCAATTTCAACTGCGATACTCGAGGCAGATTGAACAGCGGTCGCCGCGCAGTGCTGAACCAGCAAGGCATCCGGTGCCTAGACGAGCAAGGCAGGGGGCGCTGCCTTGCTCGGCCTCATTCGGCCTTGGTACCTCGGCGCGGCCTTGGCCTTGGGGCCCAGGGAACGCAGTGACTAATATCCCGAGTTACACGAGTAGCGGTCGGACATACATTAGCCCAATCGTCGGTTCTACTGGTAATGTAGTGCGGTTAATCTGAGCTGACGGTTTCGGCATATATTTGTGAGCTCACTCGCGGTTTCGTAAGTTCAGAAAAGCTGGACCTACATGGTGGGGAGAGATTTTGAAGCTCACCGCGAGACCGGTGAACTGCCCGCCTCGCAGTTCTACCTCGTCATAAATATCCAGCCGGCCTTCTCCTCTTATGCCACCCCCACCACTTAGCCTGCATCGAGGTAAATTCAAACCACCTTTCCATTAGATGTCCGAATATACAGGCTAGGTCGAGACCAAGATATTTTTACTGCAAATTGTCATACACCCAGCAAGTTGCGATAAATAGCATGAAGGCGAGCTGGATGGTCATCAAGATCTTGTGGGTCACTGAAATAGGGACATCCTCGTCGGTCAAATGTATCGTCGACTCTGAACTTGTGTTTTTCGGAGATTGGCCTTGATACACTGAAGAAATGTCAGTGGGCTGCTGAAACTTGAGCAGTTTACTTACTTGTCGTGCCAGCAACTGGACTCGTGCTCCGCGGTTCAGTGTCAACGTTGTCAGGAGCATGTTCATCTGGAACCGGAAAAGCTGAAAATAGGTTGAGCTGTGAACTTAAGTGGTGGGTGTAACCCTTACAATGGTCCGACTGTTCTTCGTTGTCAGACCTTTCTGCCCAATTCTCATCTTCCTCGCCATACTCCTCATGATCAACTTGAAATATTTCAGGCAAATTGAAATCCACGGTTAGCGACATTGACTCACCATGGGCCAACAGAGGATTTATTGCCGACGAGACGTGGAACAGTCGGTCACCGAGATATTGAGCAACATCTTGGCTCTCCGGATCGAAGCCTTTCCCCCAGTAAAATTGCCAGAGCTCGTCGTAAACACTGGTCTCCCAGGAATAGCAGTGGACTTCCGTAAGCGGTCTGAAGTCGGGGAATCCCAGTCGTATCGCCTCCCCCATACTCAAGCGCTCAACACCTGAGGGATCGAGGGACCAATAGGCGGGAGAGTCTGGCCATCTGAAAGCTGAGGCACCAACATGGAAATGTTGTTGAGGACAGACAAAGAGGTAACCAGGTGGACAGTCAACCATTGGCTCGGAAACTATGATGGTGAAACAGACATTGTCCACAAAAGCTACTAGAGGTTACCAGATAGTCTGCACCAGAAAGGGTTAAGCATACCATAATTGTCCAAATCAGACTCAATGTGCAAGCTGCTGAATATATTGTTCGCTTGACTCAACCAACTTCTGGGGTCGACCCGCGGATTCACGACGAATCTGATGTATGCGTTGAATGATTCATTGGCATTGTAGCTGTGGGGTTGAACAGTGTCAGAATGTCTAGTCAAACTGTAACACAAGCTCAAATACCGGATCCAACCATTTTCCATCACATCTTCCACCACAGATCTGCTACAGACCCAATCATGATAGCGAGGATGAGCCTCCAGTGCAGATGCAATAACAACTGCATCTTGGTAGCGAGCACGATCAAGCATAGGCCAGTAAATCACTGCTCCCGGTGAAACCGATGCAGTGGTTGAGATGTGCCACTCGGAATGAGTTTGGGCGAGGTCGAAAAAGCATATGTCATGATAAGTTTCCAGTGGGAGGGACTCGATGGCGGTAGCTTCGCAGTTCCTCGGGTCAAAAGGATTGGGTCCCTGTACCCAAGGGCTCGGACCGGTATTGAAAGGGACTTCGATGTTCTCATCTGGGTGTTCAAAATCGGCTGACAGTTGGGCAGTTGAGGAGCGTATCCAAAGTGTGCAGTGACGGGCCTGCTATAATACTTCATGTAAGCGCAACCACCACTCACAGGCAAACCTGAACTTACTATCTTATATGGAAAAAACACCGGATAAAGATAATCGTGGACCTGCTGTGAAGCAAGTGTCAGTGATACGGCCCGAGATCACCGTTAGCTTGTGTAAATACCTGCCACTCATTGGCCTAGCTGAGGGTCAATACTGGGAGGACGATGATGAATATGAATGTGCATACAAATATAGCGTACAAATATACGGTGACGATTGGTGAGTGGCGGGCCACATATTGTTTAAATGGCACCAAATCTGACTCCTGTGTTTCAGTGAACGTGGTCTAGGCTTGATTACGCACCACCGTGGAACACTGTGGCATGGACATTCCCATAACTCGCTCCTGCCCATATCTGGATGATACTTGGGTGGCTAAAGAGACACAGGTTAGCCCCAGTCGCGGAGATGATCAACGTCAACTCACCGCATCGACATATATCTTGCAACGTCTCGACGCCAGTCCTGGAACACTGCAAGTTAGATGACTCAGGGACAAGAAGATTCACTCGCCTTCTCTGCCTCATCTCCCTGATAGACAGCCACGGTGACATTCGAGCTTCGACCGTCCAGTTTCGCAGAGTAGACCCGGCGCGTACGAATAGCCCGCAATTCCTTGTTTACCACTGGCAGCAGTTCCCGTTGGAGGTCGATCTCCCCCAACGGAATCATCCGGAAGTCTTTGGAAGTCAGTCTTGGCGTGTGTAATAGGCCTAGTGAATACTGACCACGTTGAACCGCTGGTGGGCTCACATAATTGTTCGTGGTGAAAACTCCACCCGCGACGGTGAAGTGTTGCGCGTTCGGAAAGATACCTCCACCGTTTCTGTGAGGTTTGAGTCAGGATCCAGCGTTGCCACGCAAGAGCTCACAAGGTGAAGGCGGGTTCGTTCGCGCCTTTTGCGGGGATGTACTCGTTGTCAGAGCCCATCGATGTGGGGAGTGTGGAGGTGGTGGTGAGAGGAAGAGAGACGTTGGGCGCCCAACAGCTGTGGCGCGCCTATAAGAAGCGGCTAAATAAAAGAGGTCAGCTGTCGAAGAGTTCTCATAACACCGCACACGAAGGCGGTGAGGCACAGCAGTAACACCCCAAGAGACATCGCGTTAAGTATTGAATGAGGTCAGAGCAACTTATCCAGGCGGACGAAGCGGCTGAGACAGCGGCACTAGCCGCCAAAGAGCCCGGCTTATTCCTGCTGATTCCGTCTTGGAGAAGGGTTACGGAGGCCTTACTGTAGCCGAGCTGTCTCAAGTGAACCGTGGAAGAAAAGTTGGATTGGTTCAAGTAAGGACTAGAATCGGTCCTGATGAATGCACGTCAGTGACGGTAAAATGACCGAGGAAAACTGGAATGTGTACATATTTTCGATTCCAAAAAGCTACTGCACCTCCCCCGGGCCGTCGTCTCCTCGCCTGCGCTTGGACGTCGGAGTAGTAACGTCTTCCCCGGGCGCAAGTTGCCGTTTCGAACCCGAACCCGAAGCCTTCGCCACTGGGAGAGGCTGGGTAGCACGGCCCGCCGCGAGAGCCTTCTGGAGTTCCGCGAGGCGCTGATTGGTAATATGAGAATGAACCCCGAAAGAAAACCGGTTCAAGGCGAACGACGTACCTTCCTCAACTTCGCTTTATGTTGCCTCTCATCTTTTTGCCATTGAAGCTCCCTTTGCTGTTGAGGTAACACAACAGCCTTGGGGGATGGGGATGGGGATGGGGATGGATGCAACCAGATGAGCAAGTCGTCGTTGATACTCGATTCGACTGCGAATACAATCTCACCTGGGGCGGCAGAGCGGAGAAGAGATGAAACGCGGAATTGGCCTTGAGCTTCTGTTCCAGTTCGACGTATTGCTGCGGGTCACTTGGTGGAAACATTTACAGTTATAGACCTAACGCACATACCTTCTTGAGCATGTCGTAGCTGAGTTGCAATGCCCCAGGCTGGCCGGCAGCGGCAATATCTTTTTCCAGTTGCGCGCATCGCTGAATTGGAATACATAAGTATATGGCCACGCCTCCGGGGTGGGAGGTAGTATAGTACGGACGCACCTGAGCCAGATTCGTATTCTGTTGCCACAAATCGAAATTCGATCGGAGCGCGGCGGCCTCGCCTACGGAGGGGGAATTTTCGCACAACCTGTTCATCAGCTCTTGATTCATTGCCTTGAGCTCCTTGTTCTCCTTCTCCAGGGCCTCAGTCGAGTTTGCGCGCGATGGTGCGTGAGTTCGACGATTTGTGGCCTCCAGCTCCTGGATTCTGGCCCTCAGCTGCGCGTTGAGGGCCTTGTCCTTCGCGTTTTCGTGCGTCAGAGCGGCGACTCGCTGGCCGTCCTGACTCTGCAGGGGGGTCTGGGCGGGCGGCGGTAAGGTCAACCCCGAAACAGCCATTCAGAGCGCGATAGCTGGCAGTACTTACCTGCTCCTGACTCATCAGTTCGTCAATGGTACCCTGCAGCGCGCCCAATTGCTCTCGCATGACATCGTTCACGCGTTCGTAGTTTTGATTCAAGACTTGCCCCGCCAGTTCCGCCACGGCCATTCGAGCGGCGGGTGGCTCGAGATTGTGATTGGAAGAGGAGAATGTCGACTCTTTCTGAAGGATGTGTGATGCGCCCACCCCAGGCTGAAAGAACGGATGTCCGACGCACCTCTTTTTCCAGCTCTTCGATCCGTTTTCTCGCGGCGTCGAGCGCGGTAGCAAGTTCTGACACGTATCTGGTGTCGGACGAGAGCCCAAAATTCAGGACAGAAGTCATTTTGGAGGAGCAGCAAGGACGCGGTGGTGGAGAAGCAGAAAGTGGTTGATGTGTAACGTGACCATGTGGCTGTGCCACATCACGGCAAACGCCGACTTGGTTGAAAACTCACTTTAAGCACGCGCGCCCCCATTGGAGAACCTAACCAAGGCCGATGAGGCCATCATCAATCAATGCTGCATCTCGTACGACCCTGCCAACCAGAATCAGCCTCTCAGAAACACACCAAACCAGCTCACTCGTCCGGCAACTCTGTGCGGTGCGCGCGCTGACCCCCAGCCAAGCCTTCGGTCGAAAAAAATTGGGGCGGGAAACTGACCTCCTTAGTATGAAATGCACAGGCGGACCAGAGATAAGCCATACGTAGCAGAATGCCGCCACACTAAACATTCATAGCAAGCTCGCCGATCCGGTCCGAGTCCATCGCATACTTGCCTCCCGCATTTCATGGTCCAGCTCAAAATAAACCACATCGGAGGCAGAACACGATCTGGGGCGGTGAGTGCCAGGTTGTAATTTATTCGGAACTCTACACCGCCTTACCGCTGGCAGTTGCGGGCCGCCGGCGCGATTGGAAATGATTCAAATGAACTTGAACGAAATCCCGGGTGAATCGAGGCGGATCCAGTATGTAGACATTCGTCGACATCAGCATCGCGTTGCGGGATCGCATGAGGTCCTACGGATCGCGTGGGACAGCAGGCTTATCGTTCTTCTTTGTTCGTCGCCGAATCGAGAATCCCACCCGACGTTGGCGGTTGATCGCGATCGTTGATTCCTCGAAAATTCAGGGAAATTTGAGAGAGGTAAAACCCCCCGCTGTGGGGCAAGTAAGTCTAGGAGACAGTTGAGCTTGGTTTCGGTCATTTGACGCAAATGAACGATTCGGATGACACGGCACGGCGTGACTGAGCACCAACAACGGACAACAGCAACCGCTCTTGACCCGATCCACGTCGACATTTCCTGCTAAACGGCAGGCCCTCCTTTCAGGTGACACCGAGAATTGTCTAGACCAATCCATGAGGAGCAGATAGCACCTACGCCGCATTCGTCGACTTGCTAGCCGTCCTGGGATAGCCCTGGTCCTCGAGTCAGCGGGAACTATCACCGGTGATTGCGCAAGCCCCGATGCCTTCAAGAACTTTGCTTCCCGACCCCCGCATCAAAACCTATTGGATTTCTGTTCTCTTGTCCCATGGAAGTAAAGTAGGCGGGATCGGTGGGCGCGCGGCAAGATGATCGAAGCTCTCCGATTCGCTTCTCACAGTTATTTCGACGGCCGCACTGCAACTCTATTGCATCGGAATCTGCACAGCACCGCGCTTCTGGGAAGGGCCGCCTCTTTAAAATACAAGGCTTACGACAACTTGGGACTGGCCGCGTCACTGTGGCGTCCCGCGCCGAATGCAGCACAAACCAGAACCCGCGTAGCCAACTTAGTCCCAATCCGGCTTGTGAGACAGCAGACTAAACAAGAACCGGATGGAATGATGGCTCAGGGACAAAACATATAAAGCCTCGAGGCCACGCACACATACACCCCAATTTCCTCCCCACCCCAACACCCAACCATGCCCGTCCCCGTCCCAGCCCTCGGTAGCTTCGACTACGTCGCACAAACCAAGGTGCGCATAGTTATGTTTAATGAACTTGCGCCGCTCACACTCCTCCTCCTCTCAGGAACAGCTCCCGTGGGCCGACCTCATCACCCTCGACCTCAGCCTCTACGCCACCCCGGAAGGGCGCAAGGCGCTCGCCCAGACCCTGATCACCGCCGTCCGCGAAAAGGGCTTTTTCTACGTCAAAAACTTTGGCGTCTCCCCCGAGGCGGTGAACCGCCAGTTCGCCCTCGGGCGCGCGTTCTACGAGCTGCCGCTGGAGGAGAAGATGCGGTATGTGGCGGCGGACTTTGCGAAAGGCGGCTTCAATGGGTACATGCCGGCGGGCAGGATCATGTGCGTTGGATTGCTCTCAGTGGCGTGCGTGGCGGGACTTATGGATGTTGGGCAGCGTCGATCCGAATACGGGACTGAAGGATAAGGTCGAAGTTTATAATATTCCCAGTGCGTGTTGGGATTGAGATCCGTCCTGAGAGCGCACTCATTGACGCCGCGTTCAGAATTCAACGGCGATTTCACGCACAACCATCCCGCTCCAGTGGCGAATAACTTGGCCGAGATCGAGCAGTTCGTCCGAGTATGCCTTTCGCCGAGCTGCATCATCATTGGCGTCGACTTACTCTCTGTAGGACATTCACGCGAAGATAGTTCAACCTCTTCTCACCCTGGTGGCGATTGCGCTCGAGCTCCCCGAAGATTACCTCACCAAGCTCCACGAATACGACGTCAAGAGCGAGGTGCGGCGCCACCCTTTCCTTTGTGGCTTTTCCGCCACACACAAACTCATCATCTCATCCGTGCTATTCCAGGACCACATCAGGCAGGCGTCTCGCATCATCGCTGTCTGATACTTTCCGCTGACCGCTCGCCACAGATACATGAAATGTTCGAAACACCCTATGAGCGACAACGAGCGCCTCTCCAGCTGGGTTCCCGGGCACACCGGTCCGCCTCCCTCCCTCCCTTCCGTGCTCCTACATTTAAGTCCTAACCCCGCCACAGACCTCGGCAGCTTCACACTCCTCTTCCGCCAGCCCGTCGCAGGACTGCAAATCCAAGACCCTTTGACGGAAGCGTGGAAGTGGGTCCAGCCGCAGGAGGACATGCTCACCGTGAACGCGTGCGACGCGCTGCAGCTCCTCACGGGCGGGTACGTCCGGAGCACGATCCACCGCGTCATGCCGCCGCCCAAGGACCAGCAGCATGTTGATCGGCTGGGGTTGTTGTATTTCGCGCGGTATGTTGTGTTCAATTCGTTTTCGTTCCCTCCATCCATTCCGATCTGTCTATCCATCCATCCATCCATCGTTTTGATTCAGACAGCTAATGTTCGAATTTCATGCTTAGCCCACGGAACGACCTGCGTCTGGGGACGATTCAGGAGTCGGCCGTGCTTCACCGGGAGGGATACGTCCGCAACCCCTTTGAGGAGAGCGGGAATCCTGTGCCCACTATGGAAGGTGCGTTGTTCAATTGCGCATTCGATTTGTGACCCGCCGCCGATCACCGTTCGTTCGTTCTGCAGAATGGGTATTCGCGAAGCAAAAACTTCAGGTACGCACCCTTCCTCCTTCCTCCCTACTCGCGCGCTGATAAAATAAATCAACTAACTCACATGTACAGCGCACGCTCTACCTCGGTCCCCCGCGCGCCACGAAGGAGGTGCTGCCCGGGTTCTCCGACAAGGTCTATACTTGATCCTCCGCCGCACAATTGTACAACACGCCACCGCCACATCCTTACTATATCTCGTTTATCGCTCCAAATATAACTATAACTTAGTATCTAACGTCCCACCTATACTCACACGACTCGGATACTACTTAGGCTGTACTAGTATTTTTGGTTTCAATGCACTGCCTGGCGGAATCGACTTCGCACGAATAGGAAATTAGTACTGTGGTCCAGACCGCCGCCTGATCATCATGAGGATGGAAGGTGTTGCCTGTTCAAGTTCGGCCTAAGTAAGTCTTGCCAGTGTGACGAAAAGGAAACCTCAAAGAGGGGAATTCCCATATGGGCCTCAGTCCTGCCGCTAAGTACTAGGCTGGGAAAGGCGGTATTGTATTGGTTTCCCACAGTTGGCGTGCTGCATTCACAGAGGACGGCCTGGCGCGGCGCGGGTGCGGTGCTGCGGCCGCGCTCACGGCGGTTAGCAAAGTTGAAAATAATAATGAGTCGCACGAGGTGGAGCGGAGAGTCTCAGGCCGGGGTTGGAACTTGGAGCTCCGGCGGAGGTTAGAAGTTGCCTGGCGCCACCAACAACATTCCAACCACACAGATAATGCAGGGTAGTGCGGGAAAGACAAGCTCCGGCCAGGTCGAAGTCAAACCTCGTCATCTTCCACTGGAGCTAGACTCGGGGTATGTTATCCCACTAACGAACCGCGTTCTTGACACAGATAGGGCGGGAAAGACAGATAGGGCGGGAAAGACAAGCTCCGGCCAGGTTAAACTGAACCCTCGCGAATTATCTTCAGTGCTACACGCAGACAGGAGTTAGACTCGGGCGGGGCATGTTATTATCCCGAATTTCTCACTAACTAACAAGGTCGCACGCGCAAACGTTAACCCGAGTTGGCGATACAGATTCAGACAGCCACGCCAACCGAAATGATCTTAATTGAAAGATGGTGCCGTAGCGGAGTTACCACTTCGGTGCGTATGTCCGGACGTGCTAGCTGTGCGCCAGATGCGGTTAGAGGGAGCGCGCCCACCGTGCCCTACCGTGCCTTACTATCAGCTCTATCTTATCACCCCGCGCAGCCCGAAGCTAATTAGGTTCATAGCCTTAGCTGCCACAATCACGGGCGGAATGGTTGAAAATGGAGTCAGGGCCGGACTGCGAGGGTTCAAGGTCGCGCCCGAGAAATTTCGGGGCCTTGAAGAGGTTTGGCACCACTGACCTGGTAGTTGTGATGTTTTTGGTTCCGGCGAAAGGGTTTGAGCGGGTCCAAGCCCAACATAAGTTAGCGTGGTGGAAGTCGGAGGAGTTGAGAATATTTTCCGGCGCCAAAAAAGGAACTGCTAGCGTGGATAACAGGCGGCACGGACACGTGACCGCGTTGAAACGCGTGCGACGCGAATTGGGGTGGAAAAATATCGAGTGTTAGGGACAGTTATTCACAGCCGTGCTTATTCAGCTAACCTACCGCTTTGATGTCATTCGACCTCTCTGTGAGCCAGGTTGAACCAAACTTGCAACATCGCAGTGCACTGTCACTTTGAACGGTGGTATCCATGCTTCGATCCCGCGGAGCCAAGTTACTGACAGCAGTCGATGTGCGTAATGAACCCCTTTGTCCAATGCAAAACGTTCCTGGGTTGGCTAGGGGCGGTCTCCACCGGGCTGCTTTAAAACTGTTTAGAGTTGGTTCAAGGGCGAGTCGGGACGGGCGCTTTTAAAACTTGGCCACGAACTGTAATCCGTAGCAAACATTCGTTAATCCATCCTGTATGATAGCTTGAAAACCCGCGGGGAAAGGACTATTGGGGCAGTGGCATTCAGGATTGATCGGCCACATCGGCCAAGTTCAACCAACTTGAACCAAGGACGTATGCCCCGAATGAAGCTTAAAAACCAGAGAACCGCGGTGTACGCTGGTTGAACTCAGTTATATTGTTTTTTCCAGCATGCTTGGCTGGGTGTCAGAGCCGGCGCCGCGCAGAGTCGCGGGACGACCGCGAGCTGGGTGACTGTGGTTCTGGGGGGTCTACATGGTCCTAAAACATGCAGCATTGATTAATCTGGGCCCCATTTACCTTGGTTGTGTAGCTGCAATAGCGGGGGCGCGGACGTTGAAAGTTAAAGTGAGTTTTCAACCAAGTCGGCGTTTGCCGTGATGCGACACAGCCACCATAGTCACGTTACTCACCAACCATTTTCCAGGCATCTTGCTTCTCTCCACCACCCGTCCTTTGCTGCGCCTCCAAAATGACTTCTCTCCCGAATTTTGGACTTTCATCCGAGACCAGATATGTGTCCGAACTTGCTACTGCGCTCGACGCCGCGAGAAAACGGATCGAAGAGCTGGAAAAAGAGGTGCGTCGGACATCCGTTCTTTCAGCCCGAGGTGGGCGGCGCATCATACCTGCTTCAGAAGGAGTCGACATTCTCCTCTTCGAACCCCAATCTCGAGTCACCCGCCGCTCGAATGGCCGTGGCGGAACTAGCGGGGCAAGTCTTGAGTCAAAACTACGAACGCGTGAACGATGTCATGCGCGAGCAATTGGACGGGCTGCAGGGTACCATTAACGAACTTATGAGTCAGCAGCCGGTAAGTACTGCCAGCTATCGCACTCTGAATGGCTGTTTCGGGGTTGACTATGCCTCCCTCCGCCCGCCCAGACCCCCCTGCAGAGTCAGGACGGACAGCGGGTCGCGGCTCTGACGCACGAAAACGCGAAGGAAAAGGCCCTGAATGCGCAGTTGAGGGCGAGGATTCAGGAGCTGGAGGCCATCAATCGTGGAACTCACGCATCCTCGGGCGCGAACTCGACTGAGGCTCTGCAGAACAAGGAGCTTAAGGCCATGAATCAAGAGCTGATAAACAGAAATGCACCCTCAAAGCGCGAGGTGAAGGCAAATTCCATGTACCCTCTCCCTCCCGCTCTGCCGCCTGCCCAGGTGAGATTGTGTTCGCACTCGGATCGAGTATCAACGACAACGACTTTCTCACCCGGTTGCATCCATCCCCAAGGCTGTCGCGTTAGCTCAACAGCAGAAGGAACAGCAGAAGGAACTCCAGTCCCAAAAGGACTTGAGGCAAAATAACACGAACTTGAAGAAGGTGCGTCGCCTGAAGCTGTTTTTCTTTCGGCCCTTCATTGATTCCACAGCGCGTCGCGGAACTCGAGAAAGCTCTCGCGGCAACTCATGGACAGCCTCTCCCGGCGGCGACAGCTTCGGGTTCGAAACGCCAACTGGCGCCCGGGGAAGATGGTACTGCGGCGTCTAAGCGCAGGCGAGGAGACGACGTGGAGATGCAGTAGCTTCTTGAAATCGCAAAATACTTCTTGATTTAGCAGTCGATATCATCGAACGATATGTGTGTACCAGTTTTCCTCGGCCATTTTACCGTCACTGACTTGCATGCATCAGGACCGAGTCGTGTGAATCGCGTATTCGTTACTTGAATCAATTTACCTTCCCTTTCGCGGTTCACTTGACGGCCCGTATACTATAACAGGGGAGAAGGCAGTGGCGTGCAGCACCTCAGGATCTCCGTCGCCCTTCTCCAAGACGGAATAAGCCGGGTTCTGCCATTGCCGGCCAGTGGCTTCCAGCCGTTTCGGCCACCTGAAGACGAATTCAAGTTGCTACGACCTCATTGAATATTGAACGAGACAATAATGGTATGTTTCTTGAGGCGTCACTGCTCACCGCCTTTGCGTGCGGTGCTATGAGAAATCCTCGACAGCTGACTTGTCTTATTTTAACCGCTTCTTTTAGGCGCGCCACAGCTGTTGGGCTGTCTCTCTTCCTCTCACCACCACCTCCACTCACGCCAATGAGCTCTGACGAGGAGTACATCCCTGCCGCGGACTCGCACGAACCCGCATTCACATCGTACGCTCCTAGTTCCCAATACTGGATCTTAAATGAAACCGCATCTAAACAGAAATGGCGGTAGTATTTTTCCGAACGCACGACACTTTACCGTGGCCGGCGGGACCTTTACAATTACAAACATCACACATTATTCCGTGGCGCCACCAGCGGTTCAACCTGGTTGGTATTCCCTATCGCGATATATCTAGCCTGCTGACCTTCCAAGGGCTCCGAATGATTCCACGGGAGGACATCGACCCTCAACAAGATCTGAGCGTCGGGAGGCATTCAGGCGTGATTCGAAGTCGACACGAATATGAACGCAAATGTGTTCGGCGAGTGTATTCTGCCAGGCTCGACTCGGAAGGTCGGACATCGGCTGTAACCGTCACGGTGTATAAAGGCGACGGAGCGGAAGAGGTGAGTGACCCTCGTTGACTGGAATCTCTGACCGACTGCTCTCCAGGAATGGCGCCGAGATGTTGCAAATTATGTTTCAAAATTCGCCACCGCGCTCGACGCCACGAGAAAACGGAGTGAAAAGCTGGAAAAAGAAGTGCGTCGGACATCCGTTCTTTCAGCCCGAGGTGGGCGGCGCATCATACATACTTCAGAAGGAGTCGACATTCTCCTCTTCCGACCACAATCTCGAGTCACCCGCCGCTCGAATGGCCGTGGCGGAACTAGCGGGGCAAGTCTTGAATCAAACCTACGAACGCGTGAACGATGTCATGCGAGAGCAATTGGGCGCGCTGCAGGGTACCGTTAACGAACTTATGAGTCAGCAGCAGGTAGGTACTGCCAGCTATCACGCTCTGAATGGTTGTTTTGGGGTTGACTATTTCCGCCCGCCCAGACCCCCCTGCAGAGTCAGGACGGACAGCGAGTTGCTGCTCTGACCCACGAAAACGCGAAGGAAAAGGCCCTCAACGCGCAGTTGAAGGCGAGGATACAGGACCTCGAGGCCGCGAAGCATCGAACTCACGCATCCTCGGGCGTGAACTCGACTGAGGCCCTGGAGAAGGAGAACAAGGAGCTCAAGGCGATGAATCAAGAGCTGATGAACAGGTTGTGCGAAAATTCGTCCTCCGTAGGCGAGGCCGCCGCGCTCCGATCGAATTTCGATTTGTGGCAACAGAATACGAATCTGGCTCAGGTGCTTCCGTACTATACTACCTCCCACCCCGGAGGCGTGGCCATATGCTCATGTCTTCCAATTCAGCGATGCGCGCAACTGGAAAAAGATGCTACCGCCGCCGGCACGCCTGGCTTGCAACTCAGCTACGACATGCTCAAGAAGGTATGTGCGTTAGGTCTGTGATTGAAAATGTTTCGACCAAGTGACCGCAGCAATACGTCGAACTGGAACAGAAGCTCAAGGCCAATTCCGTGTTTCATCTCTTCTCCGCTCTGCCGCCCCAGGTGAGCTTGTATTCGCAGTTGAATCGGGTATCGACGACGACTTGCTCACCGGGTTGCATCCATCCCCCCATCCAAGGCTGTTGCGTTACCTCAACAGCAAAAGGAGCTTCAATGGCAAAAAGATGAGAGGCAACATAAAGCGAAGTTGAGGAAGGTACGTCGTGTGCCTTGAACCGATTTTCTTTCGGGGTTCATCATAATCATTCCATTCAGCGCCTCGCGGAACTCGAGAAGGGTCTCGCGGCGGGCCGTGCCACCCAGCCTCCGCCGGCGGCGAAGGCCTCGGGTTTCGAAACGCCAACTGGCGCCCGGGGAAGACGTTATTGCGACGTCCAAGCGCAGGCGAGGAGACGACGTGGAGATGCAGTAGCTTCTTGAAATCGCAAAATATTTCTTGTTTTAACAGTCGAAGATATGTGTGTACCAGTTTTCCTAGTTTTCCTCGGCCATTTTACCGTCACTGACTTGAATGCACCAGGACCGACTCGTGAGAATCGTAGTCCTTATTTGAACCATTTCAAATTTTCTTTCCCGGTTCACTGGACTGCTGTATCACATCGCCCTTGTTGCCTGTCTGAGTTGGCCTCATTTGGCTTCCTCAAGCTTCCATCGAAGGTCAGTAGCGAAAAAAGCTAGTAGTGGCCGAGACTACATAGAGTTAATTGTTGGTCCAAGAATTTGAACATCGTGCAATGACGCAACGGGGTAACCACTCGGGCCCGAAGCCAGATTCAGAGCAGGAAATACCCACCGAAGAGGAAACCCATACAAACGACACAGGCAGACTGAGAGTGCATGCCAGCGAGTCTCCTACTTTGTTGGCTTGAATTTGAATGCACCAGCCAAAAACGTTAACACCCAAGCGGCGCTCAGCGGCACTGTGTGAAGTAGATGTCAACATCCATTCTTCCGCTCTACATTATTTTCAGCGCTGCTCAGACGCCCTCAACGAGCTTGCGCGTCCACCTTCCCCCGAGCCCACTCGCCGAGCCTTTCCCCCCGAATCTCGACGACAATAGTGCGTGTTTTCGGCACGACACGATCCGTCTGTACCGCAGGATCGAGAATCTGGCCCGCCACGAATGTCTGCACGCGCGGCGCCGTTCCTCGGGGGGTGAGAAACGTGGGCAGGCGGGCGCGCATCGCACGCAGCGTATCGCGCGGGAGCATCGCCAGGAGCCGCTGCACGGAGGGGCGGACGACGCCGGCGGCTGGGGCAGCCAATACGCGCTGGATTTTGCCCTCGACGACGAAGGTTGTGCCTGGAATCACACAAATGAGGTTGGTTGGGACATTCACTCAGTAGAGTCGTACCTTGAGTGTGAATCTCCTGCCCAGGTAGGTATGCTGTTATGCACGCTCCCGCCTCGATGAAGCGTGCGATTTTAGTTGGAGGATCCTCGGTGGTACCGACGTCGGGGTTGGCATTTTCCCCATTAACGAGCACCGCGTCCAGGTCGAAATCGAACAACCCGCAGAATGCCTCGAATGCCCGGTCCCGCGTCTCATCATCCACACCTAGCTCAGAATCAGCAAGTAAGCACGGCGTGTGAGTATGAGAGACTCACCCTCGGTTTTATCACTGAACGCCGCCCGGCGTTCGCTCTCCTGCTGGCACCACGCAAGACAGGCCGCACGCGTGCCAAACGTCGGGATTCCCTCCGCCGTCTCCACCTCCACCTCCACCTCCACCTCCACTTCCACTTCTGCTTCTGCTTCCATTCCCTCAGCCGCAGGAGGACCACTAGGCTCAAACACCATCCCGACCCCCGCGCGCGTAAAGTCCGCGTGGAGCCCGCTCTCCCGGCGCACCCCACATATAACGAGTACGCGCCCGTTGAGCTGCAGGTCGCGCACCAACCGCGGGAGGGTGCGCGCCGCGGCCGTCTCGATGCGGTGCGCGCGCTCGAGGTCGAGGATGAAGAAGGTTGCTGCTGCGGCAGAGTCGCCGGAGAGTGCGCGCTCGAGCGACGGGACGGAGGCGAAGACTACATACGTCGTTTAGTTAATTCAGTCACCCTGTGGAGGGGATAAAGAAGGCGGCGACGCACAGATGTATCCGGAGAGGACTAGGACGCGGGCGTTCAGCTTCTGGAGCAGGTCGGTGTCTGCGATGGTCTTGATATCACTGGAAGGAGTCGGTGGTGGGCTGCCGGGCTGTACACCGAGGGTGATCGCTGCGGGCGTGTGGTTGCGCGGCAGGGGCAGGCGTCCCTCGAGCGGCGCCGAGACGTGGTCCTGATCCTGGTTCCGCGTTTGCTGCAGCTCGTTCCACTCGTTCCAACGCGTCACCCGCGCAGGCTGCGGACGGAAAGGGTGAATGGGCATCGTGTCTCGGGACACCGAGTGGGACTGCTCACCGAATCGATGACCCCATACATGAAGTACACGAACGTCGCCGCGCCGATACCCACCCCGAAGCCCTGCGTAAAGCCGAGGAATGTGCAGGCCACCAGCGTGCTCACAACCACGGCGTACTCCATCCATGCGAGCGTCTTTGACGCCTCCCACATCGCTTCGAGGAAGAGCTCAATGCCCACGAAAAGCACAAGCGTGGATCCGAGGATCGTGGGCACGTATGGCAGGACGAGGCCTGCGGTGAAGAAGATGCCGGTGGAGAGTAGGGTGATGAGCCCGAGTTCGAAGCGGCCGCCTTTCGCGCGGGTGACGTAGACTGAGTATGAGTATTGCTGCGCAGAGTTTAGCTAGGGGGAGCAGAGCGGGAGGAAGACCGCGTACGATGAGATTGGGGACTGTCCCGACAAGTCCGGCGAATATGTTCCCGACGCCTTGACCTGGATTGGAAGCGTGAGTACGACCGGCGCGACATGTCATGTGGGGCACAGACCGAGCAGCTCGTGGTCCATGTCGTAGGACATATCAAGGGTAAATGCGATGGTGGGAACGTATATCGGCAGATTGAGAACTCTGTATCAAAACTCAGCTTCAGTCGACAAAGTTAACGGTTATCTCACCCCACGACGACCGCCAAAACGATGTTCTGGATAGCGCTCTTGAACGACGACCATTCGACCAGTTTCTGAGACTGGTTTAGCAACGATGCCCACAAACGTCGCGATGTACTTACAAAATCGAACAGCGCCCAGTAGTTCCAGCTGGCCTCGAGAGCGGAAGTGCTTGTCGGCGCGTCGACGGTAAATAGCCACCCGGCCGAGATGAGTTGGGCTTGTGGGATTCTCAGCGAGCGGACGACGATCCAGAACACCGCGAGAATAACGAGCAGGGAGCCGGGAATATAATACGCAGACCGACTGAGACCGCGGGTCCACAGCTCGACGTACCGCGAGCGCAGGGTGACGGAGAGAAGTAAGGCAGGAAAGAAGGACGCGGCCAATATGCCGAGGTGGGCCTTGTCAAAGAGCGTAAAAGCGACATTTGAGAGCGAGAGTGGCGTGGCGGAGGGGGGGAATGGCAGTCCCAGTCCGAGAATGAAGAGCGAGACCCCGATGGCGCCGATGGTCCCGGTGAGCACCGTCTGCGGGAAATATCCGACCTAGTTCCACCAAATGTGATGAAGCTGGACAACACGCAGGGAAATTACTTACGAGACTGCCAATTCTGAGGACTCCGAGGAGGAAGAACGAGACTCCGGTTAGGATGGACAGAAGAGCGTAGGCCGCCATCACGGTCGGAATTAGCCCTGGGTGCTCGTCGCCGAGCACGCCCCGGATGTCAGTGGCCACCCCGGTGAGAAATGGAAGGATCTCGATGAGCATGGCGCCGACACCGCCTGGAAAGCGTGAACCACCCAGCGTCATGGGTAGTTGCGAGGTAATTGCGCTTGCAAAGGTATGAGTACGCGCCAAAAAAAAAAAATAGAGAACGCAGTTTACCTCATAATAAACATCGATATCCCTTGGAGTTGTAACGAGCGAAATGCACCGCCAGTCGGAAATATGAGAGTTCCAGCGGAGACTAGCAAGAGGGCGATCGGATTAGCTTTAGCCTTCAGGGGAGGATTTAGGCGGTATAAGTACCGGCATCGAGAATATTAATGAGTGTTCCCAGCAGGACGGCGGGGAGCGCGCGATACAGGCGCGTAGGCAACGTCGAGAGGAATTTCGACGACCGCGAGCGCACCAAGTCGAGGACCATGGTGAAGGTGGAGAGCAAACCCGGAAATATCTCTGACTCGGCGCGATCAAATGTTTCGGGCCTCGGGCGCAGATGGTGTGATTTCGGCGATTCGGCTTCGAGTTCAATTCGGACGTACACCTTCGTTCCTGTAAACGGGACTTTGAGAATTCACAACTGAAACAGAGTGACTGTTCAAGGGACGATGCTTGGTATTGCCAATTCTCCGTGTGTTTTCGAAGGCTCAAAGCAAGTTTCAAACATTTGGGTTGGGTAAGGGTGGTATTTGAGAGTCGAGGCCCTGAGAAAAGCCCAAAGACCCCGCCCGAAGAACGATTTCAACTTCATGGCGTGCGCAGCAAATCGATTAATCCCATTGGAGGTATATGTTATTGAATCTGGAATCATAATGCCGTTCTCAGTCGAGCCCTCAAGCTTCAGGTTCAAGCAGTCAACAGCGACAGTGTCTACAGTTCCCAGTCAGAATCAGGAACTTTGAATCTGCAGTAGAATGGAATAGAGAAGAACCAAACTTACCACAAATACCGCGCCGGTATGCGACGCTCGGTATGCGTTCCCCCCACCCCCGAGCAGCAGCAATTGTCCTGTCGTAGCCGACGTGCCGGTGCCGGGGTGTTAGCGAAACCGTGTGCGGAGTGCTGAGCGCGAGCTAAAGTGATCGTAGCACGCGTTTGAGTGATTTGGTATCGTCGGTTGGCGATAACCTAATTGTTGAAGTTCAGAAATCCTTATAATAAACAACTCACGACTAACTGCAATCTACCTTGAACAGCCGACTAACGAGATACGTCTTCGTTAGACTTGGATACGGGAAACGTCTCCGTAGCCTTAAGACTGCTGAACTAACCTTGAAGCAAGCTCGAGGCGTTACTTGAAGAGTAGCTGGCGGTATTCCTGGAATGAGCTCAAGGCGTCACTTAGGTTCACGCAAAGGTACAGTGCAACTGTTGTGGATTGAAGTAAGAGTGATTCTCGTGGAATCGGTACATGGGGAGTTTATATACGTAGTCCTACTTCGGAGCCGAGTGGTTCGGGGTGGAGACCGAGGCTCGGGGTTGTGACCGAGGTTCAACTCCGAGTGCTCGGCACTGCACATCATTGATGATATCACGGCAGTGAGCGGCGATGTGTTGAGGTTTTAATTTCCATCACACGGGGTCGTAGATGAAGCCTGCGCCGGTGATAGCTAGGAGTTGAGTTGAGTAAGGTACGAAAGGCAGGCAAAAATGCGAGGAGTGAGTAAAACGGGACCCACAGCCATCATAGTTGTACCATTGCAGCGTGAGGGCCTTGGACGACACGCTGTAGCTCCACACCGCGGACTCGACGTCGCCGCCGGAAGCCAGTGTGGAGAATCCGCCTACGAGGGGCGTTGTGCTAGCGACCGCTGAAAGTGCAGTAATTTAAGTGAATTGCGGAGGAGGGGAAAAAAAGAGGGACGCACTGGCTTGTGTGCCAGCGAGGCGGGCAGCGCCGGTGCCGAGGCTCGTACCTGAGGGCACGACCCCGCCGATGTAGGGCGTATTGGGAAAGTTATTGCTCTACAAAAGAGTTTTCGTGGTCGTCCAACAGAAACCGTGGTTGACGAAATACATACTACATCCTTGATTTTAATGAAAGAGGTGAACCCGCTCGAGGCGGCGGTAAATGAGACTTCAGTGGCCTGCAATATCGTGCTGATGGTGTATCTACGTTCAAGGTTAATAATGTCGAACTCAACAGGCGGAAGGAAGGAGGAATCTTACCCGCCAGCACTGTTCAAGGCGGAGCTGAGGTATCCGAGAGTGGTTCCGCTGAAGGTCTTGACTGCGATGACGCCGGTGAATCTGCACTAGGTTAGCAGTTAGTGCAGACAATGAACGGGACGCGCACGAGACGGCGGATGTGGTGCGTTTCTCCGGAGCTGGAAGTCGAGTTTATCAGTAGGCTGGTTTGCATTGAGGAGATATATACGGAACGTACTGTGGGTCTTGGTGGGTCGTCTGCGCGCGATAGGGAGCGGGGGAAGACCAGCGGCAAAGCGCTTGCTGTGTTCAGCGAAAATTAGAGCTGCGTCCAAACAATATGCGCATCGACGCACGCATTCGTGTCAAGAGGGCCCAGCGCACGCAAGCTCATTCCGTGCCCCTGAGCCAAGACTGCCGAGGCGCTGGATAGCTGGAGGAGAGACAACGATAATAGCAGTAGGCGCTTTGTGCTGAGCGCGAACATGTTTGGAACGGAGGCTGTTTTGGCGAAAGCGAAAGAGAGCCGGCCTTCGTTGAGGTCGTGGTGAAGGAGGGAGAGAGAGATAAAGTAGCGGTGGGGACCCCTTTTCGCGGTTAGGACAGGTACAATATTAATGTCGCACGTTGATATTGCCCCTGTACGTACAGCTTGGTGATATAAAGTGAGACAGGATAGGGCGGGTCCGACGAACCTGCAAGTGGAGGGGGAAAACGCTTGGTGCAGGCTTTGTCGTCGTGGGGCACGCTCGATTAGGCAATTTGTCACGTGCTGATCGCTTTTGCGTGCCCCGGGGCATCCTACCACGCGAGCGGCGATCGGCCCTCCGGACACTCTCCTTTTGAGTTGAGGGCTCGATCATGTATTATTCTACTCTCCTCCCTGCCCAAAACAACTTGCCATGAACCATCTAAAATATTCTGTTCAGCCGCGGGAACTTGCGGGAGAAGCCATACAGCCACTGATTGGCAACTCGGGGCGGCGGACCGCTCTTCGCTAGAGTGCCTTGCGGCGCCATGTTCACTGTTAATTATCTGTGAGTGGGACTTTGCACATATAAATCCCTCAGGTAAAATGTGTTTGAACTTGGTTATTGTAGCCCATCCACGCACGACATGGCTCAGCACAACAGGCCTGACACCACATACTTGCCTGGCCCAGTATTCAAAGTGTAGTGAGTGCATTTGCCACTGGAACAGTGGAAGTTGAACAAGAATTTTCCCAGTCATAATGGTGTGTCGTAGATTCCTTATTCTGCCCCCAACCGTTTCTAGATCCTCTCTCTGGTTAGTCTGTTAAAGTATGTTGAAACTTCGAACAACGCACCAGGAAATGATCTGGCAGACTTGTGAGTGATTCTCCAGTGGGGATGAGTAGTTCATGCACACATTCGGCTTACACTGAACCTCGTTCTGTAAACCCAAACATTAGAGACCCATTTCAAGCACGGAGTAATTATTTGGCTGAGGCTCACCTCACGCACCTTCCATGTGTAGTTTCCTGCTCTGTAAAGAAACCCCCACCTTAAAGTGAGCGTTTTTGAATGCGGGACGTGTTGACACAGGATACAGATGCGTCGGGACACGTCGCAAACGTGTCAAAGGGGACTTTTGTCCCGCTGCGCAGCGCCCTTCATCTGAACACCTGATATTCACATCAAGTTACGGTGGACGATGAGCACATGCCGCCTGACTGCTCGTTAAAGGCCGAGGAGCCATCAATACTCCATCGTGGCTTGGGGGCGAATCCATGTGCTGGGAAACTGTCTAGATACTCAGTTTCGCAGCTTTAAATCGTCCCGGTATCAATTTGACACACCTGAGAGGGCGGGAAATAACGCCACTGGTGTCTGGGCCCGGCGAGGAGCGTTACACACCACTGATGATGGTCTGAGGTCGGGTATAGCGCCGGTCCCCCGTGGGCCATGGTCTCAACGGCGGCAATGCAAGAGGGTGTTTAAAATGCCCGAAACTCAACCACAGAAATCATCTTGTTCCAACATCCGCCGCCGTGTACCATCCACAAGGGACCTAAGGTGACAGTAGTAGATGTATAATTGTATTTATTGACGGTGGTACGGCGTGCACCGAGCTCGACGTGATAATTGCGATACTTGCGCTATCGGATCACGGATTTTCAACCGTGGGAACACCGGCCGCTGTCTTCCGGTTGGACTGTTGAGGGCCAAGGGAATGGAAGCACTCTGTCCCGAGTGCTTCATTTGACTTCCTGGATTATGGATATGATCTGCACTGATGGCGGGCGCCCATTTGAGCGGTAAACCAATCATTTATATGGGATCAGAATATTTGAACCGTGGGAACGGGATCAATCTCCTCCAAAAAGGAACGCTAACTAAGTTCCGGTTTCTTTTCTGGGTAAGAATAACCGCTTGAATGAACCTGTGGTATGTCCTGATGAAGCTATACTAATATAACAGCGCACCGACTTTCACAGGCACGTCTGCGCCTCGATCAACGTCAATTCACGCGCAGTAGAAGCACGGAAGCACGGAATTACGTAGGTCCCGACGCAACACAATCCCGACCCGTACCGATGGTCGGGACGGAAGTCGGGACCCCAAGAAAACTCCTCGCGCTGCGCGCCCCTCTATTCCAACCCGTGCCCTGGCAGGAGGAGGCAAAATCGGGCTACTGTCCGCTGAGAAAAGCAATCCCGCCCCCGCAACGCGCGAGGGGATGTCTGGAAGGACTGTTATCGCTGTGACAGGTTGCGCCGCTCGGTATGTACGCGAAACACAATGTCTGTCCACTTGAGCCAACCCCTCCGCAGAATGTGTTGCCCAACCCACTTAAGGAGGTTAGATAGCCACTCTGAAAGTTTGCGAGCCAAACAGAGGCGCACTTACTCACTGGCCACACGCAAAATGCTACCGCCGCCGGCCGGCGTTAGTGTCGTCCTCGACTTGCTCCACACGCACTTGACGTACGGAATGGCGGCGAGCTCACGTTGTCCGCGGTGTTGGCGGCCGATCAGTCTAAAGCTCAATATTATTATCTCCCGTAATCAAACTAGCATGCCCCATGGCGCGCAAAAACTTAAATGCTCATGGGGCACGCAATGGCTGGGTTTTCCCCAGGATTTTTGCGTACCCCATGGTCGTCTAAGTTGCGATTCATCTTATGGGGCACGCAGGCAAGGGCAGTCCGGCGGTCTGGCCTGGGGAAAGCCCGTCAGCGGCGTCGAGGTGAGGTAAGTGGAATTCAACCAACTTCTTGGTGCTCAAATAAATGAATGGCAAGTCGTATTCGATGAGATCTGCATATGGAGAGGGAGCCCTCCTCAAGGGCTTTCCCCCGATAATCAAATCTCGCCAAACGGACGAGAACTGCCCGAGTTGTACGTCGTCGTTGAACCACCACTACTGCACGTGTCTGGGGGCTTCTGCCGCTTCCGGCACCATCATGTCATGCACATTTGTCAACGTACCTCGGGTTAATCTAAGGGTTGCTTAGTTTCCACTGCAAGCGGGATCAATTATGACAGCAGACAGCAAGAACGACGCCGGGAAACGAATACATCACACTGACTTTAAGACGTTTCATTTAAATCCTTCTGAGAGTAGAGCATCCTGAAAGGATAACAGTGAGTTGCGCGGCACTGGGACGAGTACACTTGCACTCCGATCAGAATTGTCCTTGGCCTTCGCCGATTGTGCCGCCTACTTCCTCGTCGCAGGCCTACAGAATATTAGTGAGAACGAGAAAAGGGATGAACAAAAAGTGTTACTGACTTGCGCGTTGGATTTCGGTCATTATTATGGAAGGACCTGTGATTTGCGCGGAAAAGTCAAGGTACCAACGGTCATGTTCATTGCGTGTTCCCCAGGCTGAAAGGGGGGGAAAGAGAACCCGGTTATAATAGCAAACGACAGCAGGAACGACAGCAGGAGAGAAATATGCAAGACCATTCGATAAGAAGGAAATACCCCAACGTTACTCGGGGCAGAAGATGTGCCGCAATAGATACCTCAGCAGCGGGCCTTTGTAGGCGCGGTCCCGCGGAAAGAACTTCCTAGTCCGGAGGGTGTACTCACTCAGTGCACGCTCGCTCTCAAAGCGATTCACGGGGTCACCCGTCGCAGGGAAGTCGATGAGATCGACGAGGTTGACATGCGCGCCCGCAATACTGTACGTGAGTGTAGGGAGGCAACCTCGAGACCACCGTGACATGGTCTCGCAGCCGGGGGCAACGCAACGAGGACACTGAGGAGCGTGACAATGAATAAAATAGGCAACACACCTCAAAGTTGAGCAAAGTATATACTCTAAATTAGGGGAGCTGACACTTGGGAGTCTAGTGAGGTTTGGGACACAGTGGCAACAAGTGCGACTCGGACACAGATTGGTCTTGGCAGCGAAAAATTGAATTTTTATCGTTTTTTTTATTCTTTTCCGGAAATGTCACGATGTCTTTTTCGCAACCAACCCTCCGTGACCAGGACACGCCGTCGATGGCGGCAACGCAACGAGCCCCCCGTGACCGTGACCGTCGCCTCCCTACAAGCACGTACAGTAGCCTAACACAGAGCAAAGATGAGTGGCGCCGAGTATATATATTGGGGTCCGACGCACGTATTTGCACCCCGCGAGGGAGTCCGGAACCGGATGAATCTCCACGGCCCGACAGAGTCGCTGCCAGTTCTCGAGGCTATTAACATCGTCACCGTACTCTTCGCTGAACGTCAGCCCGAGCGCACGGTTGTATCCCTCAGCGAGGGCCTTGCTCTCTGATTTCGGGTAGATGTTGCGCAGCTTCTGGAATTGTTGGGACGCGGGGCCGGAGGGGTCATATTCGAACTTGGAGTACGACCCGAAGAATTGGGAGAGGTGGGTGCGTTTTGGGCCGGTTTTGTGCCTTTTGGTTGGTGCCGCGTCCTCTTCGTCGGAGTCCTGCAAGAGTAACCGTGTGAGTTGCGTGTGGGAACTAGGCCGAAGGGATTACATACGCTGTCGTCAGAGTCCACTACGGACCGCTCTCGTTTCAAAGCAAAAGAAGTCTTTATCGGCGCAGTTTTGGCCGGTTTGAAATCCACCACCTCCACCTCCGAGTCCTGGAAGCAATATCGTCAGTTGCGTGAACTGATACGAGCGGAGTCCGTACACTCTCGTCTATGCAGGGGGAGCTACTTTTACTCGACAAGAGTTTTTTAACCTCGACCACCTCGACCTCGGAGTCCTAGAAGGAAAATAGCTGGGTCAGTTGGCGCTCAAGAGCCGTGAAGAGTGCTTACGCTGTCCTCAGAGTCCGTCTTAGAATGGCGATCTCCTGAGGTTCCCTGAGGGAGAGCGGGCTTGTGAGGTGCGCACGATGATAGCGAGAGAGTACGTACACGGCTGCCCGAACGCGCCATTGTGGCATGTCCCACCGATTCCATGGGAGAGGATTTGACATCCACCTCCTCGTCGGAGTCCTGGCGAATGATCAGGGGAGTTGGGGGTGAATCGGATGCATAGAATACGTACAGTCGTGTCTCTTCCCGCGCTAGAGTCCTAATCAACGTTGAGATGCGCAGACTGGTATGAGGAGAGGTGCTTACGGCCGCACTGTCGTCCCAGTCCGTCAGGGAGATAGTGACTTCCTCCTGCTTGTGGCCTGGGTAGAAACCTTTAGCGGGCGAGGAAGACTCTATTTTAACTCTTGTATCGTCTAGCACGGATTTTCAGTGGATTTACACGTCACAGCGGGAATCGCGCTCACCTTCCGTAGGCATAAAGTCAGGCTGCTCCATCTCATGGAGAGCAGCAGTAATTTCCTGGGAGCAGGGCTCCAGGAACATCAAGTCGTACTCATCGTCGTCCTCAGACTTCGCGGTGAGCGCCGAACTGGGAGGGAGCGCACAGAAGCTGAAAGTGGCAAACGCGTGGATCAGTCATTTTACGCGTCGAAAAGATGTAAGCAAGCGCACCTCGAGGGAAAGGCCTCCTCAGCTCGATCCAGTTCGACGAGGAAGTCCATCGAAAAATCTTCCAGCCCAAAAGCGTCAATATCGTCCGCAGACGCGACTGGTGGCATTGCCGGGAGGTTGGAGGCAGAACGCGCGTGAAGTCGACGCAATTGAGGCTCGGGAGGAATTCTTGGGCGATGCGGGAAGAAACAACCGACACAACGCGATGAGGTGGTGAACGCGGTGAGAGCGTGGGTCGTTTGTTTGGCTGCACCGCGTCAGAACAAATAGAAGCATCAACCGGCATTGATGGCCGACCCTTACCTCCGCTTCTCTTCCCGAACCCCCATCTTCAACCATGCTCGCACTCACTTGGTCGACTCGGACACTCAAGGATCCAGAAATTCACGCTCCAAGAACTTCTTTGTTCCGAGGCGAAATCGGAGGCACTGAGGGATTCACACGACACATGCGCCCGATTGGCGGTGCCTAGCCAGAAGGAATGGAAGTTTACAGTCTAGCTTGAGTCTATTCCGTGCCTACTCCACGAGCGCTTGGTCCTTGTTCGAGGTGAAAATCGCACCACTCATCTGTCCTTGTATCTGTCTCAAGGTGAGTCGGCGTCAACAGATCCTCACCATTTGCAGACCATTCATGACGATGCGAGTAAGTTGGGCAGTCTTGCATAGCATATGCTACGCTGATGTTCACATCCAGAATGTTTTGGAGAGAGCCGCTTCTTGTTGATCACGCGGGGAGTCTGCGTCGTGTGGAGACCATTCCACTTGTCATCACCCAGAATAATCCTGGTGTTTGGCCACTATGCTGTCGCTGCTCATAACTCGGCAGGATCATTCTCTGGTCTTTCTCTGGTCTGTCTAAGAAGTGGACTTGCGGCAGCAGCAAGAGAATATCGGCAGCAAGACCATGCAGTGGTGCAGTTTCACGATTCATCAACATATGCATCGAGGGCTGTAGTTCAAGTAGCCATCCCAGCGCCTTTTCGTATTAATACCCTAGCAATCTTCCACACGCAAACATTTAAGCGACTCCCTTCTCTCCCCCACTCCGCCCACAACCTTCACCATGGTTCACGTTATCGGTCCACTTCCCACCGAAGCCTCGCACCACGATATTATCTGGTCGTATGTTACTGTCTCCGGTAACGCTCAACCCACTGAACAAGTTGGCAGAGCCGGTCCCCGTTTACTCGGGCTGCTATTTAACTGGGGGCTTCTCGGTGTCCTCACCGCCCAGGTCAGTCGGCGCGCACTCTTCGTTAATCCGAGTTCCTGAATCCCGCCTGAGGTCTACATCTACCACGTCAGCTTCCCGAAGGACAAAGCTGGCTTGAAAGCTTTGGGTACGTTCTTTTTGTGCCTTAAGTCTCAAGCTGAAGAAGGTTCGCGGTAGTATATGGTATCTACCTCCTGGACTGGGCTCAAACGTGCTCGGCAACATACGATGCCTTCCAATGGTTCGTCTAGGGCTGGGGCGATGTATCGGTACTCTTTCTCGTGTACACCGACTTTCTCAACGTCCCACTCCTCTCGAGCATAATCGGGGCCACGGTCCAGGTGAGCCTCTCCGAGTTTTGATGATCAACTCTTACAGATGACATTAGATATTCTACGGCTGGCGGATCTGGATATTCTCCAAATCCAAAGTCGTGTTCGGTGTGATCTGTCTCCTTGCGCTCCTCCAGCTCGGCGGCGGCATCGCAGCATCCTACTATGTGCGTTGATCGCTCCCGTCCCACCAATATTGTGAAGAATTGAACACTAACCGAGATTTAGCTCTTCATGAACGCTTCAGAGGCGACGAACAGCAACCCCCATCTGGAGCAGATGGTCGCTGTACGCCTCATTGGAAGCGCCGTTGTCGACGCCGTTATTTCCGTTTCGATGACCTACTACGTGAGCTCGAACATACTCCGACGTCGATGCTGCTGGTTAAATTCATCTCTCTACAGTTGCTTCGCAGCAAGGCGCAGGCGTTGGGTCCGATGACCAACGTTATGACCCGCCGTGCGTGCTTTGATTTACTACGTTTCGATAAATATATATTCTAACCTCCTGCTGACAGTTGTGCGGTTGACCATTGAGACCGGGACCGTCACCGTCATGATGGCCATCCTCGATCTTGTCTTTTTCCTCCGGGAACACAACGAGCTGCACCAGGTTTCCGGTGTTGTGTTGTGCAAGATTTATAGCAACACTCTTCTGGTTCTGTTCAATAATCGGCTCGTGGAGAGGAACAAGGGACAGCAGGTCGTTTCGGATGATAGTGTCGTGTCCGAATTTCGGGTGGCGCCATCCGGGATTACTACTGCTGTGGATCAAGCTTAAAACGTTGTATCGATATGGGCTCGTCAGTCATGATCAGCCGCACCCTTTTTTATTATATCCATTCTGTTCAAGCCTTGTATATCTTGGGGCCTTACCGGTCACCCACGGCAAAGTCTGAACGGCATGAAGGAACTTACAGCGAAGATGGTGTGGAGAATTGAGGTCAGGACTAGGACACAATCACATACAGAGAAATTGTTGGATTCAATCTGCTAGTCATCGAAGTTTGGCGGCAAGAAACCAAATCCCACCATGCGGGAGTTAGAGCCCGACTTCTTGAGGTTCGCCTTCTTGGCCCTCTCCGCTGTTCTCGCTGAGCAGCGACGCCTGCTCGTGCACCGTGCACGTTTTAGTTGCGTTTTAGCGTAGTAGTCGTGATTCGGGACCTGCTCGACCACACACTCCATGTAAAATGCGGAAAAATGTACGCCCCAGCGTACTCAAAGGCTCAGAAACGAGGACGACGCCGATTGGACGCAGAGCGCACGTAGCAAGTATATGGTCGCCGCCAAAGCTGGACATCATTTGATCCCATCTGGCCAGCACGACATCCCCTCTTCAGTAATATACGCGGCGGTGGAAACGGCAGTGGTCGGCATCGTTCGGCATCGGAAGCCAGTGTCCGCCAGTGTGGCCTCCATTGGAATCCACTGGAAACTGGTGGCGGCTCAGGGTCAAATCGTTTACAGTGATATCCGATGGTTTTCAGTGGAAACCAGTGTTTCAACCCTTCGTTGAAACAGACAAACATGCATTCGGTTCCTGATGGAATGTGCTGTATTACACCGAGGCTTGAATGAGTCGTCCAGTCCCACTAAAATCCAACAAACCATGGTGGATTCCATCACATATTGCTGGTCCAGTGCTAGTGTTGTGCTGGCTTGGCTTGGCCCAGAAACCATGGCTTGGGCTTGGTTTGATCTGGCTTAGGCTCGCAAATACTCAAGCCAGAGCCAGAGGCCCAAGCCAGCCCAGCCAAACCATGGTTTCTGGCTTGAGCCATGGCTTCGGCACCACATATTCCCACGGTTCATTTCTGCACAGAGTGTTGATTTTAGGTAGGAAAAACCATGCTTGAGGTTGCAAAAGCTCGTTAAGAGCATAATAAAGAATTCAGACCAAGGTTCCCCCACCTCAAGTGGGGAGGTGTGGACTCGCGCAGTTTGATCCGAACTTGGTTGAACTAAAAAAATGTCGAAACTACTCCACATGGCCAGAAACATCGAAAAGATCGAGAATTAGCACTTACCAGCCTCAAAATGTTGTGAAATACGTCTCATATAATTGTCCTTCCGTGGTTCAAATGGCATCATTCCAAGCCATGGCTTGATGGCCTGGCTTTGGCTTGAGAATTTGAAGCCAGAAGCCAGGGCCAGCTCAAGCCAGGATTCTGGCCTGGCTTGGCTTGCCGAAGCCATGGCTTGGTAGGCTTGGCTTCTGGCTTCAAGCCAGGGCCAGCACATCACTATGGTCCACAGAGTCCCCGGTCCCGAACCTAGATATACCGGCCTACACCAAATGATCAGTTGAACTGTTGAACCACCCTCAGTGAATGTACGGAATAGAAGACACACCCGCACACTCACCATGAACCCACCGAGAATACTTCCAGCCTTTGCAGGCTAAAACCACGTTGCGTGCTCGAGGTTCGAATTCGGGTACCACTCCCCAGTTGAAGGGTTGAACTGAACCTACTAAACAAGGTTGAATATTAGTGTTCAAGATGCAGAAGAAAACCAACCAGAGAGCTGCACCTGAGCTACGAGGCCCACGAGTTCATCATCCAAGTATATCCTAAAACCATAGCTTCACCACGCTTGCACCGCGCCAACATCACAAATAATTCGTTGCGGGAGAACTCGAGGTCGAGGCGGTTCATGGCCTTGATCGTGTTCAAGTTAATTAAATGGATGTAGGACAAATGAACAAAGGAGCTCACACTGGTTTCCACTGGAATCCATTGAGGGTTGTTGGTGGTTAGTGGAAGAAAAGGCATCACGGGCTAATGGACATCGCCGGAAGTTGATTATCTTATCCTGTCAATCCGTGGGAGACACTATCCAACAGCATCGCACGGTGACCACCAGTGTCCACCAAGATCTATTGGTGGCCAGTGTTGTACACCAGTGTACTTTCCACTTCCGGGTATATTACTCCCCCTCTTGAGCTCTTACCACCATCTAGCCTCTGGCGCCTCAAAGACCTCGACACGAATGCAATCTACAGCCACACTCCGCGAAAGTATTGTCACTAATTGGTCTTGATTCTTGAATTCTCTGCGCTTTTGGACCTCTGCAGTCTGGCAGAAAATTGGAACGATCTTGAACGTGCCGAACATGGCCTCGCGCGCAGTAATCGAACCAGAAGCATACGGCCCCCTCCTTAGTCCAGTTGTTACCGCGGGGGTTTGTTGGCGTAGCCGCGTTATTATGTAATCTCACATAAGCAAACTCCTTTTCGACGCGTTCTTGCCTCAAACACGCGATTTCTGCCCGAGGATTCTCTCAGTGGGTCCAAACCTCTACAGCCAACAGCCTGTCTCCTCACAATTGTCAAAAACCCGTGAAAACTCCGAATGTTGAAAACGCGGCAGGCGCCGGATTGATGCCGTGATCCAGAGCGGGTGGGCCAAAAGGTCATGGAAATTCACGGGAAAATTGGGGAAGGCATAGGATCCACTATTGAAGAGATTTAGAGTTTTACTATGGTTTTACCGATGTCGTGCAGAAGAGTAAAGCTGAACCTGCCGTTTTCTGTTTATGTGAGATTACATAATAGTGCGGCAACGCCAGCCGACCCCCGCGGTAACTAACAGACTTCAACAAGCGAGGAACGAGATTGATGTTGAAGCGTCTGGCTGCGAGAGACTACCCCCTCCTAGGCTTGGATCATCTTCATTCCTGCGAAATTTCCCACTCATCCGGCGGGAGGGTCATGGGATCAACCGACTTTAGGAGGCACTCACGTCAACCTGTGTGGGTCCGAGCTGCAAAAGGGTCAACCTTCTTCCTCTTGACTCCCACCACCACAGACTCCATGCTCAAGGCCGCCAATCTACCCACTCTCGACCGCCTCGGGGCGACTATTGCGCCGGACCTGGACGTCCGGAGCACCGCTGCGGCTTGGATGGAGTCTTTCTCTGCCAGTGTGAAGGACGGCGACGTCGCCGGCATCGTATCCCTCTTTATCGACGAGTCCCACTGGCGCGACATGCTCGCCCTCACCGCGGACTTTCGCACCTTCCACGGCGCCCCCGCGATCCAGAAATTCCTCGCAGACCGCCTCGCCCTCGCGAAAATGTCAAACGTCCGCATGCGGCAGGAGTCCCCCGCCCTGCAGCGGCCCTACCCCGACATCGCCTGGATCAGCATCATGTTCGACTTCGAGACGCACATCGGCGTCGGGTCGGGCATCGTGCGCATCGTGCCGCAGCCCAGCGGGCCCTGGAAGGCGCACTGCATGTACACCAACCTCGAGGATCTCAAGGGCTTTCCCGAGAAGATTGGCTCCTTGCGCGACCAGGCACCGAACCACGGTCGGTGGGGTCAAGACCGCATTGACTCCCTGTCTTTCAAGGACGAAGACCCCGTCGTGCTCGTCATCGGGGGCGGACATAGCGGCCTCGACGTGGCCGCGCGCCTTAAGGCCCTCGACATCCGCACCCTCGTAATAGAAAAGAATGCCAGAATCGGGGATAACTGGCGCAATCGCTACGACGCGCTTTGCCTTCATGATCCAGTGTGGTACGGATTTTGAACCTTGTCTTCAGAGTGCCCTGAAATTAAATGGTTGAGCGTAGGTACGACCACATGCCGTATCTGCCGTTCCCGTCCACATGGCCCGTGTACACGCCCGCTTTGAAGGTGAGACCACCCAGATTTGGAACCAGGAAACGACTGACTGACCCCGTATAGCTCGGCAACTGGCTCGAGAATTACGCGGAGTCGATGGAACTCGAGGTGTGGACGTCTTCGACCGTACTCAGCGCGCGCCCGAACACTTCATCTGGCTGGGACGTTGTCGTGGCTCATGCCGGCAAGGAACGCACCTTTCAAGTCAAACACCTCATCTTTGCGATGGGGATTGGTGCCGGCGAGGGAAAGCTGCCCAGCTACCCGGGCATGGTATGTACATCCGCACCCTTCAAGTGAGAAACTGAGTAAATGCATGATTACAGGACGTCTTCAAGGGCCAGATCCTGCATTCGATCCAGCATAAACGCGCGATGGACCACGCCGGGAAGAAGGTTGTGATCGTTGGAGCATGTACTTCAGGCACGTACATCCCGAGACTTGCGTCAATATTAATCACCACATTAATCTCCGTTTCCAACCAGCACACGATATCGCCGTCGATTATTACAACCACGGCGTCGGTGCGCCTCCAACCCATACCTTCCAGTCAACGCGCTTGCTGACTGGAATCTAGACGTTACGATGTACCAGCGCAGCTCAACCTACGTTATGTCCACCAAGAACGGCTGGAACCGCATCATGGGCGGGGTTTACTGCGAGGGCGGCCCGCCCACGGAACTCGCCGACCGGTTGACGGCGTCTTTCCCCCACCTCATGAGCATCGGGCTCAACCAGCGTCAGGCGCTCAAGATTGCGGAGGACGACAAGTGCGTGGTTGTGATATTCGGCTCGTTGCGCGTTGGTTCAATTTTTATATCAAGGGAGCTCCTCGATGGCCTCCGTGGTTGTGGTTTCAAACTCAACATGGGGACTATGGATTCTGGGTTTGCGCTCTCGGCCTGGGATCGCGCCGGGGGGTACTACCTCGGTGAGTAATAATTTGACTCTGGTCCCGACGACTGACTGGCGCTGTTCAGACGTCGGCGCCAGCCAAATGATCATCGACGGGAAGATCAAGCTCAAGAACGGCAGTCTAATAACCGAATTCACGGAGACGGGTCTGCGCTTCGAGGACGGGAGCGAGCTGGCGGCGGACGTGGTCGTATTCGCCACGGGGTTCGCTCCTTAGACCGCACTTCATTCAAACTTGCTGACTATGTTGCATGCAGCCTTGGCGACGCGCGCAACGGCGTGCGCAAGATATGCGGGGACGCCGTCGGGGACAAGTGCAAGCCGATCTGGGGCCTCAACGACGAGGGAGAGATCAAGGGTGCGTGGGGTGACCTGGGGGTTCCCGGCCTTTGGTACATGATTGGTGCGTCTTCCTTCTTGAACGCGTTGAGTATCTCAAACTGAATCGGCTCTAGGCAATCTTGCGCTTTGCCGCTTCCATTCGAAACATGTTGCGCTTCGTGAGTGTTTCCCCCTGCACCTTTCCTGCGCTTTTGGGTTGAATTATCTGCCATAGAAATCAAGGCCATGGAGGAGGGTGTGTTCGGCGAGCGCTACAGTGCGGCTGAATGAAGTCTGCTGTTAAATTGTAACATTTCTTGTAAGCTTGTTGTACCTCACAAATCCTTCCAGACTTTGAGCCCGTGCGACGTGCGATTCTTGATTTTCGCCCCCAAGTTCAACATGCACAGGCGCCGAACATGCCGAGTGATGGTCAACCGGAAGCTATTCTGCTTTGCATCGCCCCTCATGTATGCTCCGCGCCGACTTCCCCTCTCTACGGGTTTTCTTCGTGCTGCACCGTACCGGGCGACGTCCGTCTACGCATTCCTTTGACCACGGGCCCTTCTCACCTCTTCACAGGCATCGCCAGCTACAGCGCTCCGTGTCCACCGGGCCCGCCCCTCTTGAAGAGACCCCTAGACCGGTAAGTCGAGCGTGAATTCCTGCGTCCGTTGGCCTGACCAGTTGACAGGGTAAAATCGTCCCCTTCAAACGACTCCCTCCCTCCCCGAAATACAACCACGCGGACTTCCATCGCACCACCCTCGACGACATCTACCCCCTCCGCACCGACTGGGAAAACCTCCCATGGCTCTTCTTCGACATCCCCTGGTATTGGGCTGACCTCACCTTAATTGAATTCTACGTGAAACGTATCTTCGGCGTCCACGGCGACATACACCCCGTCGCCTTTGTCGACACCTGCGAGCCGTATGTGTTCTTCGAGGCCGGGGGGGAGTACTTCAGTATGAGCAAGTCGATGATGACGCTGACGCGCTACGGTGGCGCGTTTACCGACCCGGACGACTTCCTCAAGCGGTGTGCCAGCGCCGAGTATGTGGCTGAGACGATCCCGGAGTGCGATTATTACGATGAAACGTGCGATGAGCAGGAGGATCTGTACGAAAAGGCGCTCAGGGCCGAGAAGAGGAGGCTTCGCAAGGCGAGAGTTCGTGCCCGCATGGTGACCGCATGGTGAGGCCTTGTCCCTTGCTTGGACGAACGACACTAAGCCCCAAACAGATACTTTGATTTCTTGTAGTCCTTGTTCTAATCCTCCACATTGTGTTCCCGCTCGTCGCTGCGCTGGGAGTCGTGGATGGCCACCATCGACGGGTTTCATTGACGCTTACGGCTATTATTGATTTCAGGTCTCCCCTCTCGTTGGGTGCGTTTTGAAACCAAATCGGTTACGTTCAGTCGTTCAAAACATGTTGCGCTTCCGCCCGCACTCTCCTCTTTTGCGTTCTAACTTCTTTCTTATTTTTCCGTCGCAGAAATCAAGGCGATGGAATTCGGACAACAGTCTGCTGCGCGAAATCGGTGCCTCACAAATCCTTCAGACTCAGTCCCTGCGACACGCGGATTAGCGAATTTCCCCCAGCTTTCTGCAATCACCGCACGGCCGCGATATATATGCCGAGTGATGGTTGATCGGGAGTTATCGAACTTGTCCGCTCCCACCACCATGTCCTCCTCGATTATAGACAGCAGGCTTCCTACGGACTTGGAGCGAGAAATATTCACCACCGCCGCCTCTGTCCTTCACGCGCGCTACATCCCTAACATCATGCTGGTTGCTCGTCGCGTCCATATTTGGTTTGGCTGATTCCTGGTTTGCTTGTGTTCAAAAGTGCTTATATTGTATTGTATCCAGGGTCGCCCCAATCCTATACAGATCCTTCGTCGTATGCCACCAGCCCGAGAACGACTCGCTCTCCCTTCGTCGCGCGCCAGAGGACTTTCGCCGCATGTTCTCACTCAGCCCCACAGCGGCCGCTGAGCACGTCCGCAACCTCTGCATCGCCACCTGGGTCCACCCGGCCGAGCTCGAGACCTTCCTCGAAGCGTGTCCGAGCACCGAGTCCCTCGCGATCTTCGGCCTCTACCTCGTCGTCCCCGGGCTCCTCCCCGCCATGGCGCAAATGCCGCTCCGCCGCCTCACCACCGAGCTCCTTTCCCTCTTTGGCGTCGTCCCCGGGCTGGATGAACCCCAACTCGACTTCAAGCACCCTATCTTCTCGCGGCTGACGCACCTGAGTATCCTCGACACCGCGGACGATAACGCCGATTCCGCGATGTGGACCGGGCTGGCGACCCTTCCCTGCCTAACGCACCTTTCATTCGCGCACTGGCACCTCCCGCCCATCTTCGACGCCGTCCTCGCGAGCTGCCACTCGCTGGAGGTGTTCGTGCTCAAATGCCCCGCGACCACGATCGCGCACACGGAGGGGCTGGGATACTTTGCGCACGATCCCCGTGCGGTGGTCGTCGTCGTTCCGAAGTTGCAGGAGGATTGGGAGGCGGGAGCGGATGGGGGGAGGGACTATTGGGCGGTTGCTGAGAGATTCATCGAGAGGCGGCGCAAAGGGGAGATCGAGGGTGCGTTGTCGTTTATCTTCGTGCCGCGTTTCTCTGATAACATATTATTTAGCCTCCGAATTCATCATCTCTAGCAAGATCACAGGTCGACGCCCATTCTCAGGTTGAACTAGAAGGACAATTTCTGCTTTTCCCCGAATGCACCTCATTCCTATTTATCGGGCCAAACCGCGTACATCACTGCAGCGCGTCCCATTGTGGTTGAGGCTCTACGGCTGATGCGCCATGTATATCTGGTACTGGGCAAGTGCTCAACGTTGCTCACGGCTGAACGGTGCTCCGAAATGTCCGGCGAGCGGCGCGAGAGGGATGGCAGCTCACCATAAAAACGGTTGAGCAGCGTTCCAGAACGGTGTCGTTGTCCAATCCATCTGTTTTTGTTGCTTTCCGGTTAAAAATACAATAGTTCCCCTAGCGCACATGCCCTCTTGGATCAAACCCACTCCTCCTTCACCTACTTCCTGTTTCAATCCTGCTTGCCACGACGTATAAGCAACAGAACGAGATTCATAATTAAGATCACGACGTACCGAATGAACCCTTCAGGAATGGAGTCGTGGTTCCCAGCGCGAGTTCCTGGTGGTGGTGCGACGCCGCCCGGTGGGTTAGGACGCAGCGAGGTCGGGGATGAGACCGGGTCGATTGAACGGGAGCGCGAGCGCGCGCCGGCGTCCCACCCGCTCGCATTAGGGATGATGATATTCCCTGCCCCACCGCGGCCGGAGGACTTCTGCATGAGGAGGTCAGACCAGCGATGAAGCGAAGAATTCAAGACGTACGACAGCGTTCCTCTCCGCTTCCGCGCGTGCCTGTAGGATTTCCAGCTCGCGGGGCGAGTATGATAATTCGCGGGACGACGAGGATGGTCTGAAATTGCCAGAGCCGCCGCGGCCGGTGGAGCGTGTCTGGCCGCGGGCTGGCGCCCTGTCTCGTCCACGCGGCCAGGGAAATTCCTGCGCGTCCGCGTCGAGGACTTCGCCCGGGGTGGGTATACGGTGGATGTTGCCTGCTCCCCCGCGGCCGGAAGAATACTGTGTCGCGTGAGTGAATTTCTTTCTCGCAGTCAAATAAATAAGCTGGCGCACATAGCCCGAGTCGCGACTCCTAGATCCCGAACGGTCTAGAATGAACCGCGATGAGCATCACCCCAGTAGGAGTGTGGTTGAAATGCGGTTGGAGATACTGACGCAGCAAAGATAAGGCTGGTCGTTATCTCTGATCTCGCTGCGTCTCTCTCTTCCTTCAACCACCACCAGCACAAAACAGAACACTCACCGCCATCGACCAGCGTGCTCGCGATGCTCTCCGTCTCCGGGTCCCCTCTCCCCCCGCTCATCCGCCGCTCCTCACTGCGCCCCTCGTTGCTGAGCGTCCGATTGATCTTCGCGCCCACGGCCGAAATGCGCTGCGAGAAGCTGCGGCGCGAGCTCGGGGACACGGACTGCTGCTGCTGCTGTGGGCTCGCCATGTCTTTGCTGGCAGTACTGGATGTGTTTGTCGTGCGAGTAGGTGTGGGTGCAAGGAGGCAGCGAGCGGCTTTCTCCTCGCCTTTGCGGCCGGCTCATAGTCCTCGCACCACACGGCACATTTCGCAACAACCGCATCATGTGGTGCGATTCATCACACGCGCCTCCTATACGCGCAATACAACCGCTGTCGCGCGCCTTGGTCATGGGGCCAGGGTCATGTTGGGCCGCTGTTTCAGTCCCTAAGTAGGACCTTGTTTCCATTTCTGACAATGAATGCAGGCGATTGGGTTCTGATCGTGTTCAACCAGAATTCAACCAGGTCTTCCTAAATCCAACCTTTGCGTCTTTCGACTCATTTACCTTGGCGTTTCACCCTGAGATGTCCCTGGGTCGTATAGCAGCCTTCCCGAGATGAAACAGGGCCAGTACTGCGTTTCAAGATTTTCGGGCCACGTCTCTCTGCCTTTCGAATCCAGGATGGCGAAAGTTGCCACCGGCCATTCGAATCGCTCATAGTGGCGACAGGTCGCCACAGAGGGTGAAATTAAGGCGCCACCACACCGGGACCGCGGACCAAACGCTCCTTCGGTACGGAGAGTGCGGGCGGAAACGCAACAGGTTTTGAACGGCTGAAGGCAAGATTGATGATTGGCTGCAACCGATTCGGTTTCAGAACGCACTCAAGAAGAGAGGAACCTAGAATCAATTATAACCGTGAGCGTCGATGAACCCGGTCAATGGTGGCCATCCACGACTCCCAGCGCAGCGACGAACGAGAACACGATGCGAAGGATTCATGTCAGAGCTACGAATACAAGAAGATCAAAGTGCTAGAGCATCTGTGGGCGTTTTGGTGAGCCGTGGCAACCGTTCAAGCAAGCAACTTCAAAGCCTCACCATGCGGTCACCATGCGGGCACGAGCTCCCGCCTTGCGAAGCTTCCTCTTCACGGCCCTAAGCGCCTTTTCGTACAGATCCGCCTGCTCGTCGCGCGTTTGATCCCACGCTTCATCGTAATGTTCCATCTCCTCAACCACACACTCGACGCTGGCACACCGCTGGAGGAAGTCGTCCGGGTCGATAAACGCGCCGCCGTAGCGCGTCAGCGTCATCGTCGCCTCGCTCATACAGTAGTACTTCCCCTCGACCTCGAAGAACACACACGGCTCGCAGGTGTCGGCAAAGGCGACGGGGTGTATGTCGCCGTGGACGCCGAAGATGCGTTTAACGTAGAAGTCGATTCTCGTGAGGTTGAACCAACGATCGGGGACGTCGAAGAGATCAACCCATGCCCAGGGCATGGTTTCCCAGTTGGTGCGGAGAGGGTAGACTTGCAGGGTGCTGTGGTGGAAGTCCGCGCTGTTATATTTCGGCGAGGGCGGGAGGGGTCCGAAGGGGAGGACTTTAGCCTGGAGACTGGTAAGGCTGACGCACGCGAGAATTCGCGCTCTACTTACTGTAGTATTCCGACCGATAGTTCAGGTGACGGGTGACGGAGGCTCGTGAACTGAACTAATTGAGGTCGGTGACAGTGACAATGAACTTTTCTGGCCGAAATAGGCTGGAAAATCGCAAAATTTTGCTCCGGCAACTGCCGGATTGCCATTTATGGTAATGTTGCCATCAATGAACTTCGATTCCAGTGAACTTTGTGGTGACGGGTGACATGGCGTGAACTAGTGGTCGAAATAGTACAGTACTGGTCTAGGCGTTCCTTTGAGAGGAGCCGGCGCTGCGGGGGCGGGGGGCATAGGTCGCTGTGTCGGTCGCTGGCTGTGGAAGGGTGCAGCACGAATACAGGCCCGGGAGAGGGGAAAACGCAGAGCGTACAAGGACAACATGGTGGGTGATGGCAAGTTGGATAGCTCCCGCTCAACCATCACTCGGCAGATTCGGCATCCGTGCGGGGTTGTAAAAAAAAAACAGGAAATTTGAGTAGTCGCGTGTCGCAGGAGTCAGGGTCTCGGGATTCATCGTGGAAAACGAGTGTAAAAAAAACGCCACAAAAATCCATTCTGTGACACTAGCGCGTTCGCCGAACACACGATGAACTTGAAGCCGAACATGTTTAGAATGGAAGCGTCTAGAGCCGATTCAGTTTGAGAACAGAACGCGTCCAATGAGAGGAAGAATAGAACGCATGAACAGTGACGCCTAGCCGTCCATAAAACCCGTCGACGGTAGCTCAATCCAGTCAGTAGAGCGTCGTAACCGTGAATCCGATGAAAGCCACGAGGAAAATTATATTTTCGGTTGAGCTCTGATAATCACTTCAGCGCATATTTTCATATATCCAGCAGAGTGCGATGAACAAGATCAGCGTGAGCTGCACGTTCATCAACCACCTCAGGGCATGCGTGGGTACTAGCATTTCCCGGTCAACACTGAGCACTAAATTGAAGCGTATGAGCACGGGAAGTGGAATCTCAACTGGCTCAACCTGACCGTTCGATGTATTCTCCTCGAGCTCGACGTGGCCCTCGGCATTCTCATCCTCCATGAATCCGTCTCCTGGATTGGACTCGTTCACTTGAAGCAACGGTTCAGGTTCTGGTCCCGTGGGTAGGAAAGGGACTCACCGTGGGCAGATGAAAGATTTGGTTCACTCAAAACTCGGAACAGCGGGTGGCCGAGATGTCGAGCGATGTCTTGGCTCTCAGCATGGAAGCCTTTTAGTTGATGAAATTGGCGGAGACCGGTGTAAACGCTGGCATCCCATGATTTCAGGCAAACCTCGATCCTCAGTTGGGGGGCCGGGAACCCGAGCTGGATCGCCCGCTCCGTGGTGAGGCGCTCGAGGCCGGACGGGTCGAGGGACCAGTAGGCCGGGCAGGTTGGCCATCGAAACGATGTAGGCCCGCATTTGAAGTCTTCGTCGGGGCACAGAAAGAGGTACCCGGGCGGACAGGGGTGCGAGAAAGTGATTCTGAATTGAGCATAGTGCATGAAACCTATCCGAGAAGATGAACACACAAACGTCACCCGCCAGAAGTCTCACATACTATATCCGGCCAGATTCGAATCGATGTTGAGCCTGCTGAAAACGTGGTTTGCTTGACTCAACCAGGTCTGAAAGCCATCAGAGTACGGAAGGAACGATATTCCCGGGAAAGATTCGTGATCATCGGCCCAACAACTGCGATATTGGACTCCGTCAGTGCAGTATCACCATCAAGGTCATGTAAATACCGCTTCCAACCACTTTCCATCGCGTCCATTTCGACGTCACCGTCGAACGACCAACCATCATAAAAATCAACCTCGGCACAAGCCAGGTAGTTGGCGTAATCATTCGTGATGCCTCCGAGGGTAACTGTCGCAGCGTTGGGAATGTCCGTCATTCGATACTGGCCGAGAAACAGATCACATATGTCGTGATACTGCCTGAGTGGTAGGGAGTCGATGGTGTGGTCGGCCGAGCTGCCGAGTTGTATGCGAGAAGTGTCAAAGCTGACTTCTTCCGCGAGAGCAGGGGGTGCAAAATCGGCGGAGAGTACACCAGTTGAACGGCGTATCCAGATTGTGCAAAGCGCAGAGAACTAAGGTCTGTGAGCGATCATGCTGGAGACTCAATCGCGCAGAGGTTACCATTTTCTGTTGAAATGCCGAGCTGAAATAATCCTCGACCTGCTGTGGGAAGAGTGAGCACGGCGGGCAAAACTTGACGCGGGAATCATGTACCGCCCATTCACCGTGCTGATTCAAAGTTAGGATTGGGGAATCTCAGGTAAAGATGGGCCCACATATATGGCGTAGAGGTATACGGTCATGACGGGCGAATAGCCGGCAACGAATTGCTTGAACGGAACGAGATCTGAGTGGTCTTTGTGTCAGTCGACCTGGAAGAAGAATGATCCCGCACCACCGCAAAACAGTGTGGCGTGTATACTGCCCGTGCTCGCTCGTCCACAAATCTGGAGTATATTTGGGTGGCTGCGCACAAGTGAGCAACGACGTCCGGAGAAGGTTGCACCACTCGCCGAATAGCCATGTATTTTGCGATGTCTCGGCGCCATTCCTAGGATCTCGAGTCAGATATATAGCCCAGAGCGAACGGGACTTTCACGCACCTCGTCTGCCCCATCGCCCTGGTATACGGCCACAGTGACATTCGAGGTTCGACCTTCGACCTTGGCGGAATAGACGCGTCGAACAGAGTTGCGTCCGTGTCGGCGGCGAAGAACGCCTGAATCACCGATTTCGTGTTGGAGGTCTATGTCCTCCATCGGAATTATCCGGAAGTCTGCGCGAAAAGTGAGTGCGTTTCGTCAACTCTATTTGAACGGCGAGACCAGGTGGAATGGTTGGCAAAGTCACAAAGTTATTGGAGGTGTTGGTGAACGTTCCGCCGGCGACAGTGAAGTGCTGTGCGTTTGGAAAAATACCGCCGCCATTTCTATGCATCGTGCGTCAGAATCCAGTGCGCGAGATGAGCACTCACGAGTCGTATCCGGGTTCGTCCCTGAGACTCGCGGCAGGGATATGATCATCGTCAGTCTTCATGTCCTGAGTGGATGGAGGTGGTGGGAGAGAAAGAGAGGTTAGGCGCCCATGTGTCGCACTGACATGGAGGCGATGTCAGACAGCAGTCTGAACGTTTTCGGAAATATACCAGTGGGGTCTCGTCATCATTGCTGCTGTGAATATAGTGGTGTCGGACAAGTTAAAGTCCGGTCACAGATAGAGCCTGGAGTGCTCGTACCCTTATCCTCACGCCGCAGATAGCAAGGGAGCGAGACCGCGACTCCCGGGCGGAACATCATCGATTAATCAAGACTTGTGGACTTGGGAAACTGAGAAGCTTGTTACTTCAATTGGAGTCCGACCTCGAGGGAGATTTGACAAAGATTGAGCCGGCTGCCTGCGAGGACGACCAAAAGTTTCAAAAGCGCCATCGTGGTTTGAGACCAAGAGCCATCACTGTGGCATCAAGGAATCAGTGATATGTGATCCAATCACTCGCGTCCGTGGGAGTTTTCTACCGGCATCTTTGTTCCAGAATCCAACTTCAACCCACGCGCCTTATACATGTCGCTGTTGACTTATACAAGCCACATTCAGCGACAATTATCCCCCGAGCTCTACCATGGGTACATTTCCACTTGGGGGCCTGGTGCTGCATTGGACCCAGTTCAACTTTCAACCTGGCCAAAACTTGAATATTCCGAGGCCTAGGGATGAGACTCCAATATTGATACTTCCGGGGAGGCTATCATGCGCGGACCTTCTAGTGGAAGGAAAAGAATACGTTTTCCTAGAGCGAAACTAAGGTTGAACCGTTGAAGGTTACATCCCGACCAATTCATTCAAATTTCGGATGTATGTAAGTACTCATCGCCTACCCAAGGGCTTGCTCAAGAGAGCTCAGCGTGTTCCTCTGCTCTCTGGGCTCTCTGAATGCGATCCCCGCAATGGATTGCACGGCCGAGGTAAGTAATCTCACGAAAATGGTTCAACTACCGTTCCTGACAAGTTCCTGAGTTGAACCGTATCTTATCATGCCTGCATACTTCCTCAGGGTCAATGTTCCCAGTCCCGACATGGCCAGCACGACGCAATACGACCTTCGCGAACATTTCCAACTTGGCAGCGCCGGAGTTACATGGCCAAGCCCGACACACTGCAGAATTTAAATGCATGTCTGCGCTGCAGCGTGCAATCCGAGGACCCAGAGTACCGGAGGTTCGATTCTAACCTCTGGTCCGCCGTGGGAAGAAAAGGTGGGTGTATTATTGCAATCGGCAATACGGTACCGGGAGGCGTTTCCCCCCACGCTGACAGAAATCCCGGCCTTTCCCAAGATCTAACGCCGAACTGCGGTGCAGATAAAAACGCAAGGGCTTGGCCATTGGGTGAACCCGGTTGGCTCGGGTACCTCGGTAAGTAAATAGGGCGGCAATTACGGTGAGGCACATACGGGATCCTCTGTTTCTTACGCTGTTGGGTGCAGTTCGGGAGCGAGTGCAATTTGGACGCGGCTGGAAATTGGTGCCGGGGAGACTGCTAACTGCGACAATTGGAACGAGATGCACACGTTCGACACCTCCCCGCGCGGGGACCACTACATATCGCCGAACACACGATGTCGGACATTGACACCACGTCTATATCTGCATTCTGCCCGGGCACCGCTACTCTGGCTCATGGACAATAATCTGACGCAGAAAGCAGAGTATTATGTATGATACAAAGTGGGAGAAAAGATACCGATGACAGGGATGGATTGTTAAACAATCAAACGGCGGACTTGAAATGGAAGCTGTAGTATCATTAAGTATGAACGAAAGTCTTTCGTCCGACTTCGGGCAAGCAGCCACACTCCTAGAGTCCCACAATGGATACACTGGGTTGAACTAATTGCACACAATTTAATATGTTACCCTGCCCGCCGAAGTCTGATGAGACTGGACGACATTTCAGGAGCGCAACTTTTGAACCAGGTTCTGCGGATCACCGGCAACATTTTTGTGAAGGCTTGCCGAAGGCAGTGTACTGTGTCTTTCCCTCCCATCTCCCATCTCCCATCCACTTGCGCAGGCGTTCTTGGACGGCCCCGGTCAGGTATACTTGGCACCTCCACGCTTTCCAGCATTCTTTGCGGGGACTTTCCACGGTTGTCCAACCTTCTTGTAACTTCGCAACTGGGGAAGATAACGGTTACCTCGGGAGGTCGCCACAAACCGGTATAAGCGCGTGGCTGCAAGGCTTGCGCAGATTAGAGCTCAATATTACTGGCTATACGCGTGGTGGGCCACAATCGTCGCCGGTTCTTCTGGGGAAAGGCCATTTTATCGACGTCGGTGCCTCGTCCATTTTCGATATGGTCCACGCGAACACGAACTGGGCATACCTTCTGTGATTGCGCCACTGTCTTCAATTTGTATCTTTACAATCGCAGCGCTCACATTGGACCGGGTTGGAGTCCAGTTTAGCCACGTCAATGATCCACATGGAGGGTTCAAAAGCAGTCGCGCTCTTTCTGCATCCTCAGGGAATACCTCCTGGTCGCAATGGCTTTCAAGATTATTTCTGCCCTGCTCCTCACCATCGCAGCTGCTCGCCTCGTCGCCGGTGGGTAACCACTCCTCCCTTCCCTCATTCACGTACTCATCGCGCGTTGCAGCGGGACTTACGAAGCGTGTCACTTGTCCAACCGGTCATACGACTGCGCACGCCGCATGCTGCGTCCTCTTCCCCATCCTAGATGATATTCAAGCCAATCTCTTCGAGAATCAGTGCGGCGAGGACGTCAGTAGACTCGTCCTTCTCCCAGCAAACACGGACTAACCTACGTTCAAGGTCCACGAGTCGTTGCGTTTGACCTTCCGTGCGCCCACTATTCATCCTCTTCCCAAAAAAATTGACTGACCCTGCTCACTCAAAGACGACGCTATCGGCTTCTCGCCCACCCTCGGTGGCGGAGGTGCCGATGGATCGATTTTCTACTTTGACGAAATCGAGACGGCCTTCCCCGCGAACGGCGGCATCGACGACATCGTGGACGCGCAGACGCCATTCATCAACGCGCACAACATCACCGCCGGCGACTTTATCCAGTTTGCGGGCGCCGTCGGTATCACCAACTGCCCTGGCGCACCGCGCCTCGAGTTCCTGCTCGGCCGTCCTGCGGCGACGGCGGCGTCGCCCCCGGGCTTGGTCCCCGAGCCGCAGGACTCCATTACGAAGATTCTCGCGCGGTTCAAGGAGGTTGGCTTTTCCCCTGCGGAGGTTAGTCGTGTATTTTCTGCTACACGCTCTTCAACTTATCCACGATATTCAGGTGGTTGCCTTGCTATCCTCGTACGACAACTTCCGCTACTAGTGCTGCCAATGATTCTCAACAGTCTTTAGCCACACAATCGCTGCCGCTGATCTCGTCGACCCCACGGTAGGCCGCCTTTCTCACGTCAACCGTCTTCTTTCTAACGGCTTTATCTCAGATCCCTGGGTACTCTCGTGGACCGACTGCTGCATTCTGGTTCTGACACCCACATAGAACACCCTTTGACTCGACCCCAGGCATCTTCGACACTCAGTGCGTTGACCGTGCTGCGCTGTTGCCTTTCTGCATCTCTGACCGTAGCGCGATTAGGTTTTTCATCGAGACCCAGCTCCGTGGGGTTGCATTCCCAGGGTTAATACCATCTCTCATTGCGTGCTTCTTGATTGTTGACTCGATTTAGAACCGCCGGCAACGTTGGAGAGGACAAGTCGCCGCTTGTCGGAGAGATGCGTCTCAACTCTGATGCACAGGTGAGGCTCCGTGATGCCTCGGAGTAACTCCTGCTCACCGCCGCTGCCTTCCTTAGCTTGCTCGAGGTTTGCATTCAATTAACCCTCGTCGTTGGTTTGCCTAATACTAATCACCTGGCAGACCTGCGCACTTCTTGCTTCTGGCAAGTTCTCGCCGGTATGTCCCCCCGGTCAAAGCTATGATACTCCCCCTCAACGTCTGTGCAGAGGACCATGCGATCATGGCAGCCGCCTTCCAGCTCGCCATGTCAAAGATGGCTATTATCGGCCACCAGAGGTCCTCGCTCATCGATTGCTCGGACGTCATTCCTATCCCCAAGCCACTCGTCGGGAAGCCACACCTCCCCGCCGGCAAGACCATGGCGGACATCGAGCAGGCCGTGAGTTCCATTGAAACACCTAGGCGATAGGCCTGACCCTGGACTCAATTACAGTGTCCCTTGTTCCCCTTCCCCACATTTACCGCGGACCCTGGTGAGCTTCGTGTTCATCCGACTTGGGTGAATATTCATATCAAATCGTCCTTCAGGCCCAGCCACCTCCGTGGCGCCAGTGTGAGTTTTGCTCCAGTGGATTTCGTTTTTGTAGAACTGACCGAACTCTCCACTAGGCCCCCGCAGTAGACGCCCTCTCGTTTCATCTCGGGTCTTGGCGGTTTCACTGTAACTTTCCTCTGGTTAATATTCGGTCGATATGTTGTATCAATTTTCTTACCAATTCAAATGCGTTAGAAATAGCTTTCTCGTTTTGAGCAGACCACAGTTAGTGTTGTGAACTCTCATCACACCGAGTTCATTTCAAGTGAAAAATTCCAATCCAGGGGTCAAGTTCAAGAGGGTAGGTAGACTGTTAGCAGGTGCTACTGCTGAATCCGTATATCAGGAGCAGTATAATTGCTTCTCCAACATATCTGGCTTCCATTGAGCGGTGCCGCTGTCCTCGAATGTTTCCTCCATGTTTCAAGATTCCCGCAAACCCAACCGTGGGAGCGGGAACCGGCATCTCGGCACTTAGGCCGCGGCGCTCTTTGTCCTTTGTTCTCATCCTTTGTGTCCAGAAAGGCAACGCCTGAAGCGGAATAAAAGGCCGTCGTCCTTCTTCCTCTTCACCACCTCCACCATGGATCCCCTCAAATGCTCTGACTTGACCTTACTCGAAAACTGGGGCGCATTTCAACCCGACATGAAAGGCTACCTCCCGCCCCAGGAGCTTGCCCTGTGGCCGGCGTATACTGACATCGAGGTTTGCCACTCGATGTCCCTTCATCTGCGTATATTCCCCTTACAATCTTCCCAGAGTCAAATCAGAGGGTTCGTCCAAGACGATTATATCCGCGACAATGACACACCCTTCCTGACTTCGTCCGTGGGCGACCGCATGCCGACCACACGTTTGACGATCCGTGGAGAGACCTTCACCGTCCCTGTGTCTCACCGGGAGATGGCCTTCCTGTCGCAGCATCTCGGGAACGCTGCCGAGACTAGGCTTACCGTGTCCGCGAACGAGGTGTGTGGCCACTTGACTGCCACTGGTGCGCGCATTCTGACACAGAATATACAGGTCCAGATTGTCAGCGATGAAGACCAACGTATGGGTCCCCGGTTCGCCGGTTCTGTCGCTTCTGTAATACGCAAGCTCAAGATGGACGGGGACTTCCGTTCAGAAAGGACGTTGGCCGTACTTGAGGTTTTTAAGGCTGGGTCTCACGAAATGTCGTACGTCCGAGTCGTCCTAGACTCATTTCTCCCCAGCTCACACCGAGCTTGATCTAGCACAACCCCTGTCAACGACGACCACATCGCGACCACGTTCATGATTCTCCCCGCGACGTTCACGAACCCCGCAGACATCCGATTCCAGGCGAAGCACGACATCGTTCGCGATGTTCAGTTACCCGCCGACATCACGCAGACGGCCAGCGCTATCGGCGTGTACACCGGGGTTTCTGACGCCCGCCTTGAGGTCGGCGCCGGTTGCGAGATTATCTGCCTGACCTACCACACATTCGCTACCGTTCACACCGACGGTCCGTGCATCGTTCCCCGGCTCGATAATATCTCGGGCGCTTCCGCCCCAATGCGCGATGCCTTTTGTGCCTGGAGACACGCCCTGAATTCTGGCTCGCCGGCGCCGGAGCTCGTGCTTTTATTCTTGTTCGAGATGCCGAAGTGCGCGTCGGCGTTCAAGGCAGACGCAACTCTGCTCTGCACTCTCGCCCCGCTCGCCAAGGCCTACGGGTTCAACCTCTATATCGGTGACATCGTTCATACCCAGTCGACGAAACAAGAAGTCCAACATGAATACAAAGAATATTACGAGGAGATTGAGATGGACAAGTTGTATATGGAGGACAAGCCTGAGACGGAGTACGACTGGGAAAATTTCCGCGGCCTCGGAGGGGACGAAATCGCGCATCCGACCCTGTTGGAACTTGCAACGAAGATGTTGAAGGGGAAGGGGGACCTTCGAGATGACTTGATGGAGGTCGACGTGGAGGAGGACTTCGAAGTTTACGATGAGTCGGTGAGTGAGAAAGTCAACCAGCAGAACAAACGCCAACAAGTTGTCCCCAGTCATACTACACCACGGTTATCTTCCAGCACAGTGAGTTCCATACCCTGTGCATAATTATTTCGTCTCAACGTTTTCTAGTTCGGAAGGCTTCGCTCCTCTTCATTGCGCCTTGAACGAAGTACGATAGCAGTGTCGTATTCCATCGTGTATAGAGCAATTTCTTGGAATTTATGAAAGTCAGATTCAATTTGGACGCCCCAAGAAACGGGAGCATTAGGACTATGTACGGTTTGAATAAGTCACCGAGGATATATACAATTAGAAGATCTTGTTTCTACATGCGCAAGGTACATGAGCTTTCGATTTGACATTGCTAAATGAGCGACTCGGCATACCTTCGATTATTTTGGGGGAGCAACTGTTAATCTCTCCTTCTAACCGCGGCGGGCCATGGGATAATTCTCGTCGTAGAGCGGCGCCGGGACAATGATGCGCCATGCACGACGGACCATGGTGCGGATGCCCGCGAGGACGCGGCGGATGCGGGGAGGTGGAGTCGCCTGTATGTGGTGAGGGAAAGCGATAAGGGATCATGAGGGTATCTACCACAGCAATTGTAGCGGTCGTCGTCGCAGGTAGGATCTAGTTTCGGAGACAGTGAGACGACGAGGAGGACTGATGTCCAGAAAGACTAACCACGTCCGTCGACTGACCGTCCACTGCAGTGTAGGCCGGCGGCGGCGCTTCGTAGTTGAGGTTGATCTAGCGAGAGGTCAGAAGGATGCAATGACCACGAAACGAGACGTACGTCGTCATCGGTGTATGGTGGAGGCGAGGCTCCATCGAAGGTCGTGTCCTGAATCAATAGGAATGAGGCGGAGGAAGGGTAGGGGCAGCCATAGACCTACCGTATTATCGGTAGACATGGGTGGCAACTTGAAAGAAATCAAGGGGGAGCTTGGAGGATGGTGGTGGTAAGAGGGGAAAAAAGCGCCGCCGTGCGCAGCCTTTTATGCACGGGACGCAAAGAAGTTCCTGGCAATAAAGCGTCAGATTGGCTTTTCACGACAGTTAGGCCGCGTCTTACATTTTCCGAGTCCTAAAACTGTCGGAAAAAAGGTGAGAGGCGGCGAGAAGTTGAGGGATGGAGGGGGCGAGCCCAACAAAGCCAAAGGTGCACCAGCGGGTGAGGGAAACGCGAAAGACAGGACGAGGCGCCGTACGGCCATCAATTTGTGACTGTTGGTCGAGTGCCGAATCGGGACCCACACTTGCCCATATTCTCCCCAACAAACAAGCGTTCAGGAACTTCACCGGAGCTGCTGAAGAGACGCGGCGGCGGGGAGCATAGTGCGAAGGACCCCCCAGTGCGTTATAGCGAAGTTTCCTGGATTATCGGGTCGATTCAGCGCGTCCCCAGAAAAGATGTCAAAGCGTACGCTGAATCTCAGAGCGATTGTGCAGGTCTCCCCCCGCACTTCCACCCGCCCCTCCGCCCGAAAGACATATCCAGCCGCCAGCGCGCAAGTCGTCGGCTGACAGCCGGCGGACCAAGAAGTTTTCCCCGCGCGTGAAGCGACGCTTGACGTCGCACCGTGCGAGAGCCTCTGTCGCACAACCGCGACAAAGACGATCGCCTGGCTAACGGCCAAGGTCGGGGCATCAAGGACCGTGCTGACGGACAGCAGAAAGCGATAGAGCATTCGGGGAACGAAGCGACATTCCTGCGATGATGGCGGCACACGGACTTTGGAGTGGACCATCGAGCACGTCCGACGACGCCTGCCTCACCACCACCGAGCCCACCATGGGCCGGCGTCGACAGAGGACCGCGCCAACGCACCGGGGACGCCCACCTCCAGGGACCACCAGCGCATCGACGACACGACGCCCTCCGGGGCAAGGGGGAAGATTCACCGCCCATACTTGAGATGGCGCCGATGAGGAGCACCCCACCCACGCCTGCGACGTTCCGCCTGACCCGCAGCTCGTCCCCATCGCTGATTCCGCTCGATCGCATCCTTTCACCTCGACCTCCGTCGACACCTCTCTCCCCGCTACGAGCACCCCCTAGGAGCAGTGGGGGGCGGGCCCGTAACATCCACACCCACACGCAGCTCATCCCCAGCACCGATGCCTTTCGATCCCACTCCTCTCGGTCGAAAAAAGACCGAGTTCTCGACGGGCGCCTAAATTCATTTGGGCGCTTATGATCCCAATGACGCGCTGAAGCACATCCTGGGGGCACTGGGGGGAGATAGTGTTGTAGCCGATGCGTGTAGATGTACCCGAGGGTAGGGCATGGGATGACGTCGACGAGAGGGAGATGTATATGGTCCTCGGCTGCTGAAGCACATTATGGCTTGAGGAGCCTGCTGGTCTTGCGGAGCGTGGCGGAGAACGACGCCAGTGTGCTGCTGCACGGTGTACGGCGAAGAGAGTGTGTGTTGGGCGATCTATACGGATATCGGACCGCCAGTGGTAAATAAAGCCTTCCCACCGTCCCAAGTAAATCTGACTTCGATTCAGCACCTCGGAAAGCTACGGAGGACGCGAGTATACGCACGACAATGACCATCTCCGGGTTGCCATTCACGATGGGCCGAGGGGAGCGCGGCGAGTCCATATAGATGCCGGCTTGCCTGAAGCCGCGCTGGATACTGGTGATGAAGCCGCGAGGCGAAGCGGAGGCCGGGCATCGCAGTCTGGAGGAAACGGGAGCCTCGAGAGCGCCGGGGGCCGGGAGAATGGGTCGAGTGAGTGCTTCCGTATCTTCCCCTTTGACGAGCACCGACATGCAATCTAACGGTCGTGTCAGCGGGGGAAGATACGTTCTCCTCCGAGAGGCCGGCGGGTGTGCTGCAGTCTTTGGGAGTCGTCCTCCTGCTCCAAGCGTCAAGGTGGGCGGGCGATGCGCGCGGTGGAGGAGCAGGGTTGGAGAATATACCGACCGTCGAGATGAGATGTGCCGTGAACCCAGCTGTGGCGCGTACCCCCGCCTCGAGAAGATCTATCCCGATAACCAACTGTGTCAGCTCTCATACTCTGGGGATTGAGCGGTCCACATACCGTGGGTGTCTCGACGTCTGGACGCGACGCTCCCCAAGCATGCTCCATCCGCCACTGAGACGTCGGACGCCCAATGTGTCGCGGCGTTTACTGGCCCTCGTTTGCGGGGAGGTACGGGTATAGCTGTATTCGCCAGTCAGCACGCGCAGCTTCAAGGTCGACTGGAAGGCTACGTACCAGTCCGTGGTTTGTGTGTTCTTTCTGCAGATCAGGACGCCACAAGCTCATCCCGAAATGGCACCGGAGCGCATCTGTCCACCGCGCGCGCGACGCCGCCCCCGCCGATACCAGGCGCCGCGACCCCGCTTCATCGTCCCCATCGGAGCCCGAGGTACACTGCTGTCGTCCAAACCAGCACCTCCTGCAGCGATAGCTTCCATTTGCGCAGGTCTTCGGCGTCGGCGGATGCCACTCGTCGCCATCATCGGCGCGCGCGAGCCCAACTTCTGTGGCACCCTCCCCTCGCCTACTCATGGCATGCTCGACGGGCGTGTATTGACGAGGGATATGGTATGGGCTTAGACTTGAGCGCGCTCACCGCCGCGCACACGCACCCCTCGTTCTCGTTACCCTCGCGGTCGTCGGCAGCAGCAACACGCCCAGATTTTTGGCTATTGGATCGGAGAACCCCTCCACCACCCGCGGCCACGCCGCCGTCGTCCTCGCCCGCAACCCCTTCGCCGTCCCCGCCCCCAAATCCGACTCAAGGTCTTATCGATGGCCTATTCTCGCCTCTAACGCTTGGCCACGGCATGTCAAGATTCCACGCACGCACTGAGGCTGGTTTCGAGGGCGGGCGATAAAGGGTGAACGCGAGAAGGATGTGGTTGGTGTCCGGAGCGGAACGAGGCTCGGTGGCATCTCGAATCGGTGCGTGGTACACGCGCGAGGGCGTACACTCCTAATGATGCTTTCAGTACCTTGTAGGCGGACGGATTGAAACGATGTACCATGGCCAGCTTGGATCAAGACCAGAGCAAACGTAGAGAAACGGGTAAGGGCGCGCGGCGGCGCTGAGCTTCCTGCGCCTGCACAGCGTCCTGCGAAGCTGCGACCTCGACTTGGAGGGCGGGTCATGCTGGATAGTGAACAACGAACGTATCGCTCCCGTATTTGCATTCACCAGTGCGTGGGGAAGGAGTCGGTAGGACGGCCAGCCGGCCCTCTCTGGGATTCCGATCCCTTGTCCCTCAGGGTATGCGCGCCTCGTCCTCGTCACCCTTGTGGTCGTGGTCCTCGACGGCAGCGGCGCCCTCGAGCCCCAGCCCGCCTCGCCGATGTCCAGTCTTGTGAAAACAATATTTCCCTTTCTTCGCAGGATATTTCTCTGGCGGGCGTGGATTGGATCGGAGCGCGTCCCCATCCCCGCCCGTGCGAGCGAGCCCGTCGTCGTTCTCGCGTGCAGCCCCGTCGTCGTCCTTCCCCCGCAGCGAGTCGACTCGACCATATCGATGGCGGGAGGTGCCTCCAATACCTCCGCGCTTGCGCTGGAGAAAAAAAACTGTTTACAGCTGTCCGCCCTCGACGTGTGGATCGTAACGGGTCCCCAACCCCGCCGTCGTCGTCCTCACGCGCACCCGACCCCACGTCGTCCGCGCCCCCGACCCCGAATCGACGCGTTATCGATGGCGATCATCTCCCCTTCGCGCGCTTGGCGACGGCATGCACGGAAAGAATGCGCAAATGTGACTTGTGGCTCGCGGGTGGGAGGGGGGAGGAGTTGGCCTGGATTTGAGGGCGTGCGCGAGGGATGACTACGAGGAGGAGAATGGCAAATAATTGATGTCCGTCTCGTCGGCCGTCCTGCGCCGTCGGCGTTCGCCTCGCTGATATCGGGGGTGCGTGTCGTCGTCGGTGGGGTCGTGCGGGCGGGTGGGGTGCGGGTCTGCGCCGAGAGTGAAGTCGGGAAGGAGGAGAATCCGGCTGGTGTCTGTCTCGATCCTTCGCGTTGTTACCGATGGTGGGGTCCTGCTGGCGGAACGAGACCCGGCGGCATTTGGAGAGGTATGTCGTATCTGCGTGCGAGGATATGCAGGCTTGATGATGTTTTCAGTACCCTCTATAGATGTACGGACGAATTAACCGGCCTACCCGACTGGGCTGGATCTATGTGGCAAGCGCTTCTCTGCGAGCGACGGCGTGAGGAGCGCGGGGGGGTCCTGCGTCTGAAGAGCTCAGAACGCACGTCGCAGTCTCAGTGCCGATATTTGGATTTGGAGCGTCGAGACTCATGCGCGTCCTCGCCGGGGTAAAAAACACACCGCTCCACCTTTGGAGCAACACAGCTGCGAGCGAAGGCCCGGGGGCTTAGAACCACCGGATTGCTGACCTCGGCGGTGTCGCGGCCTCGCTGGAAGTTGCTAGGCTAATGTGGGATGTCGGATTCAGTACCTCGATACAAGGACGCAATTCGTGCGACATACCGACTGGCCATGGGCTGCTATCGGCAGACGAACTTGGCTGACAGTAAAAATGCACGGGAAAAGGACGCTCCGAGTGCGTTCACGACTGGTTGAAAGGTGTTTCGCATGCTGGCGGCTACTGTTTTTCGTCGGATTGTGGGTACTGATGGAGCGGGCTCGTCTGCCCAGATGCGAGTGGAGAGCGCCGTTTGTCCATGGCCATGGAGGGCAGGATGCGCCTCGTGCGAGGACAATGACAGTTATAGCCGTGGCGCAATGGGGAAGTCGGCTGAGGCTGAGCGGACAGACATCGAGTGTACGTCGTTTTCCTGCGAATGGATGCCCATCGGTTGTTGTTGGTGTTCTAGTGCGCAAAATCTGGCCTCGGTGGAGGCTGGACTGAGGACTTGCAGGCGCTTGAGGAGTGGTTTTTTTACTAGCGATGCATTTGTGCTCGAACACAATAAATTTCGTTGCAGACGAAAATCCGACGCAGATTCACTGTCGAGAGAGTGAGCCCTTCAAGGGGGATGGAGGTATCATTTAGACACGCACCAGGTCGAGTTCCACCTCCCAACAGCTCCACTGCATCCAACGGTGCGTCGTATTTTTTTGGTTTTTTGAGGCACAGTACCGGCGTCGAGGACCAGGCTACGGCGGATAGCTCTCGTTCAGATCTCGTGTACCCTGCCCTATCGCCATTCCCATCCTTGTAGAGTCGAATCGAGAGGAAATAAATATAATGCGGCAGAGGGTCCAAGCGGGTCGGAAGGAGTTCTGTGACCTCTGTGTGACGCTTGCCACTTGGACCACGACTCTCGCTGCATTAAGTATCCCTGCATCGGAGTCTGGATATCGCACAAGACGCCATGGAATCCGGTTTCCCCGGCTTATGGCCGCCCTACCGTGTTGAGGTTCAATTCTCTGGGATTTTTCGGCTCGCCGGAGCTGGCAGGCGACGTTCAGGCTGTAGCGCTCTACCGTCTCTTTCCTTGGTCTTATATACAAGCGGTCTCCCCCGGATCATAGCTGCGATGTCCTCGATGCCTCTGTCAGCGTCAACAGTGAATAAATTCCGCCTGGTTTCAAAGTTTGTCTGTCGTGCTTGTTCCCGACTTTCGCACATCACCAGAGTCTTCCACTGTTCCAGTCCTTCTTTGCAAGACTGTGACCTTTCGCACACTGGAATGCCTGGGCAGCGACGCCGTAGACTGCATTGACACGTTCCTTCGTGTTCCGGGATACCGCTCCGACCCTCAGACCCACCTGATCAACCCTCTGTTTTTGGTCTAATCTGTCCTAATCTCGGTTCGCCTCCAGTCCGCTCGCACGGAAACTCAAATTAGCCCCTTCAATAGCTGCCCGTGGTCATTTTCCTCTTTGTCTAGCACTACCGTTGTTCTTCCCCATTTTTGGGCCCTTTCGAATGGGAACTGGGCTGCGGGATAAATTCACATCTTCGGGCCGCCGACGCAGTAGCACTGTGCTATACTTTTTCCAGCGATGATTTCCCAGCGCTCATTGTTAACGGGGCACTCGAGACCACATTTGGGCTACACTTCTAATGATACCCCCCAGCAATACTAACTGATTGTAAAATCCCCAATTCACCGATTTTTGAGAGATCGAGGCATGAATCCCGCCTCGGGGACTGTGTAACTACTGTGGGCGCCGAGCTCTGGCGCTTCGATTTTGGGGATCATATCGGCTGGGCTTCCCCCCGTCTTCCACATCAATCTGGATCTGAGGCTCGTTCCCTCACTTGATATCTTGCACGACATCTTGGCTACCTCCACCAGCCAGAGTCCAAGACCATTTTTGTTTCGCGACGCTTGAATGTCCCTGGGTCTGTCCATTCAGCACCGTTTCCCCAGTCAAAGTCTGACGCCATGTAGGTCGGGGGCGCAAGCCAAGAACTCGGAACCATTCCGTTTCGCTATCTTTGGAGGCATCAGCGGGTCAACCCACGAACCAGCTGATCACCCGCCGGTGAATTACCACTCGGCGGGCGGCATGGAAAGCTCGCCGTCCCATTGTGGACCTTGTATCACGCATCCAAGAAACACCTTACCCTCTTAACTCCCGGGTGCCCTCGCGAGGAATTCATACCGGCTTTGTGGCGCTCGCTCCCAGTCTAAACCTCTTTCATTTGCGCCCTCAATATCTCGGTCCCGCTGGTAAACCGACTAATGACCAGTCGCTCCCCGGCCCGTCCGCAAATCGCCATCGTCAAATCAACACGCACATCGATTCAAAATTGTAATTCAACTCCGACTGCACCCATCCGCTGTCCTCGAACTGCTCTCCCGCGACGCACTCCCTGGGATTCCCGATTTCTTCTGATGTCTTGAATCTGGGGTCCTGCACTGCTGGACGGACGCGAAATTCGGGATCTGCGCGCCGACTTGCGATGGATTAGGATTTTCTCCTCTCATTGGTCGTAGGACCGGACCTTGCTCCCGGCAGCCGATGTGTGATGCTCGGAGACCCAGCGCGAGGGAAGGCTGACTGTGAATTGATTGGTTCGGAGCTAGCCTGGGCGAGACAATTGCCCTTTCGGCCCCAAGAGAGTCGATCATCCTTTTGCGGATGTTGCCGATTTCATTCCCACGGTTCGTTTTGGACAGAAGCCATATTTGAAGATTGCGATTCAGGCAGGCATATTACGGAGCACAGACATAACTTAGTACAGACATGGTAGAGGACTTCGAACTCAATACAGTTGGTCGTACATCTGGCAGATGAAAAGAAAGATGATTAGGGCCAGTTGTGTATGCATCACCAAGTTGAACCACGGCGAGCCAACTGGGGGATCCTCGGTGTCGCGGTCTGAGGGATGGTGAAGGATATTGCCCTGTTCCGCTGGTTCGTCCTCTGTGAGATCTCCGAGTCGTGTATGAGCAGCTGAGGGAATTCGAACATGCTTTACTACTCACCTTTCAACGACTCTTCGTCATTCGCCTCCTCTGTAGCAACTTCCTCTGCTAATAATTTGAGTGTCAGAACAGTCATAGCGATGGAACAGGAACCACACCGTGGGCGAATGGAGCATCCATCGCCCCAGAGACGCGGTAAAGTGGATATCCCATATGTCGAGCTACATCTTGACTGGCTGGATCAAATCCTTTCGCCTCGTGAAATTGGCGGAGACCGGCGTAGACATTGGCATCCCAGCTTAATCCCTCAATCTGAGTCCGCAATTCCATTGAGGGAAACCCAAGTCGTGTTGCCTCTTCGGTGCTCAGACCTTCAACGCCGGATGGATCAAGGGACCAATAGGCAGGACAGTCCGGCCATTTGACAGTCCAGGGCCCGGTTTTGAACGCTTCGGATGGGCAGAGAAATAGCTAGCCGGGTGGTGGCGTAGTGTTCGGTCCAGATATTGCAAGAATCAAAGCCACGGCATCCACAAAAACTGAGATGGAAATAAAGTTGATACCACATGCTGCTCGGAGGGTGAACACAGGACATACCATAGTCATCGAAGTGAGATGTGATTTGACGGCAGGTAAAGATATGGTGTGCCTGACTCAACCAGGCATGATGGAGACAGCCATGGTACCACATCGAGAGCTCGGAATCGAATACGTTGTAGGCTTGATACCTGTGAACTCCGTTAGAAACGCGGTTGGAGGCTGTCAGCATCGTACCGGGTCCACTGGTTTTCCATTCGGTTTTCCATTCGGTTTTTAATTCGGTTTTCCACCCTTTCCGCGTTTGGCCACCGGTGAATTAGAGCCACGACATTTTCCCCGTCCAACCGTCGTTCGGTTAGAACCATTAAATCTACTGTGTCTCCGGGGTTATGAAGGATGGCAATCGGAACGTCGACCAAGGATGCGATCTCGGCATCGGTATGGTCCCTATAGACCACCGCTCCCAAGTTGACTATTTCGGTTGGAGCGATCTGAGTGCCGCGTAAGAGCCCGAGAGGGAAGGTACAACAAATGTCCAGATACTGGTGAATGGTTAAGAACTCGATGGCCTCGGCGTCCCGATTAATCATATGCGAGGAAGCGTCCAGATTGATTATACGCCAGGAAGCGATTGTCGACGCGATGCGCTCATTGTCACACGACGAACGCGAAGTTATCCATCGGGAGAACCTCGGCTCTGGGGGACTTGTTGTTACCAGATCCATACAGAGTCGGCCGGTAGAGCGACGAATCCACATCTGGTAATCAGAGCTGCCCTGCCAGTGAGCAGTGAGAACGTTAAAGCTGGTGGTCAATCCTTCATGGCGGCACTCACTATACCGCCGCGGAGCTTCAGCGTTTCTCTCAGATACCCCACTGTACGCTGTGACCAGGTTAGAAAGTCGAACGAACCCTAAGGTTGGACGTACATCATACTCGTATCCCTAACAGAAGTTAGTGTCTAGAATGAATGATGGTGTGAATGATGGTGTGTGCGAGAACTTACCCAACAGGCAAACAGATAAACAGTCATTATGGGTGAACAAGGGGCCATGTATTGTTCAAACGGTACGAGATCTGTTCGGTTGTCAACACTTGACCATGATAGTTGAAAAAACAGAAATTGTACCACCATGGAAGACAGTCGCGTGGATATTCCCGTGACTCGCTCCTCCACACACCTGGACGATATTCGGGTGCCTGAACGTCACTTAGAAACATCGTGCAGGTAAAAACTCGGGAAAACTCGCCGAAGAGCCAGGTACACTTCAACATCCTCCCGCCAGTCCTGCGTCACGTTGAGCTTAGATTTGAGCCCATACTATGGACGATTGTGACCGACTTCCTGTGCTCCATCTCCCTGATACATGGCTACGGTGACGTTCGACTGGCGACCGTCAACCTTGGCAGAATAAACCCGGCGAACGCAGCGGCGTTCCTGTCTGCAACCTATAATGCCTGCCAAGCCGCTTTCGACGGAAAGCTGCTGTTGGAGATCAATATCCCCGAGCGGGATCATGCGACAACCTTCTCGGCGGTGAGCCGTGGACCACAGTAGCCAGATGGACCCACCTGTAGGCACGGCTGGTGTGGAAACATTGTTCGTCGTGAGGTTGCTGAAGGTCCCGCCCGCTACGGTGAAGTTCCAGGAGCCCGCGAACATACCACCGCCATGTCTGCAATAGGCGCCGTGAGCTCACGAATGTGGGATGAAAGAGAGGCCCACGAAGTGAATTCCTGCTCATCGGCGGCTGCAGGGGAGGTGTACTCGTCGTCTGACTGTGCTTCTGGGTCCATGATTCTGCAAGGATGGTGGTGGGAGGGAAAGAGACGACGGTAAGCGCTGGGAACAGCTTTTCCGCGGATAAGTCTGCAGCGAAAATTACGCCTGACATTCTCTTCTGATGAAGGCGCTGTACCAATGGCTGTATTGGCTGTGCCTTCCAGTGCCTTGAGGAGAACAGCAGCTGTGAACAAGTGCTGTTGACCGGGATTTCAGGACATTTTTATCAGCCCGGACGAATTTCAACTCAACGTGGAGACACAAGGTTCAACCCGATGCACGAGAAAATCTTCTTGTGCACTAATCAACAAATGGTGGAATCATTTTCTCCATATACGCACGGCGATTGAACGCGAGTAGGTGGCCCCGAAAGCACCGAGATACAAGACGCGAACGGGGAGAGTGGCCTCCGGGTGAGCATCATTCATTTTGACAGAATTGCGTTCACGACTCTGCGAAATACTCAAGACGTCGCCGAGATCTTCCTCCTCTTGAGCGCCTTCCTCTTCGACATTGCCTTGTTCTGCCAGTGGGCCCATTTCCGCTTCGTCGAACTGGGAGCGCTGGGGGCCTCCTCCTCCTCCTCATCTTCGGCGATCGGTGGATTCTTGCGCTTTTGGACGGCTGCTTCGCCGCAGCCTGAACCGCCTCCGTCGTGGTGATGAACAATGGCCGCCGTTCGAGTCGATCTACCCCTGTACTTGGGTGGATCTGCATCTTCAGGTCAGACTAGCGATTTTTAGCGCTAGCAAAGCTAGGACTGCTTACTGCATGTCCGAGGTATGAGGCACAAGAATCCCCCCAGTGCCAACTTGAACCGTGGGAAGCGCCAGGTCACACCCGATACATTGCGATCAACCGGCAACTGCCGATACCTTTTGTTTTCTCCTCTCATGTCGCAGCCACCCCAAGACGCCCTGCCGCCGTTCTCTGGTGCTCTCGATCCAGAAGGCGATACTCCCCCGTCAGATATCATCATCCGATCCTCCGACGGGGTCGACCTCCATGTCCACAAGGCCATAGTCGGATTCGCCTCCGTCTTTTTCCAAAACATGTTCAGCATAGCTGGCACGGGAGGAGACAGCAACTCTGGGGCAGACATCTTCAGGGATGGCAAACCCGTAATTATCTGCGACGAACCGGCCGCGGTGCTGCACCAACTGCTATCCATCGCATACCCCAGGGATGGGACGCTCACCGATCAAGGTCTGGACGGCGTCGCGGAAGTATACCGAGTCGCAGACAAGTTCATCTTCACCGGAGTAAAGAAGCAGCTCGAGAGCATGCTCGTGACCCCCGCGGTCCTCGAGGCCCACGCTCACCGCGTATTCGCCATCGCGCACCTGCGCGAGCTCCCTGTTATCACGCGCATTGCGGCAATCTACACGCTCAAATCCCCCGTCTGCCCTGCGAACCTCGCATTCCCAGAAATGCACCTCCTCACCGGGGCCGACCTACAGAAGTTGTACGACTTCCACCATGCCTGCGGAAGAGCAGCGGAGAGAATCGCCTCCACGTGGACCAATTCAGTCGACTTCGACAATCCCTCCGCCGCCATCACCCACTCGCAGGACGGGAGCTTCCAGTACGTTTGGTGGCAGGGAATTCAGAATCCTGGGTATCACAACGGAGATTGTGGCCCCTCTTTCTATTCGGGGCCCGACGACATGTTCAACGATCTCATGCCTGCGCCGTGGTTCAAGAACCACACGGAGTTGCTGGGGAAAAGAATCCGTGCGGTACCTAGTCGGGCTACCGTAGAGGCGGAGGCTCTTGTCCTTGCTGCGCAAGACCGCGAGATGATTGAGTGTTGTCATGCTTGTAGCGGCCAAGGTGCGGCACGGCGCCAGCTCCCGTTCTTTGCGAGGCAGTTGGCGACGAGTATCGAGGCATCGAATATCACACTTGGTTAGTACCTTTGTATCTTCCACGACATTCAGGTTGCTTACGCCGAGACCTTAGCTGCCGCTATGTTCTAAATACGCGCAAGGTTGAGTCCAGTACTACGATAACATTCAGAATTCCTGTCCCATGTAAGATGTACGTCTGATCTGCGTTGATAGTGTAATAGTTGCCCAAATCCCTCGGTCTGAATCCGCACTTGCCAAATATTCCCGCAACCCCGAACCAAAGTCAGTGCAACGCCCAGAGAGTGCTGGATCTATTCGTCGCCTGCATTCAACCGAATCTAAACCAGTCAATACTGCGAATACGCCTGAATCGGTCCAGGCTGCTGCAGATTGTCCACAAACTGCCCCAGGTACATGTCCCAATCCGCCACCCTACGCAGAAAGTCGTGTGAATATGATAGGTTGAACCAAGCCAAAAAGGGAGGAAGGAAGGAAGGCAAGACGCACCCGAAGCTCGTCGGGGCCTGCGACCACAGCGCGATCGTAGTTTGCATATCCACGTCCATATCCACGTCCTGCGTTGTGAAGGAGCCGGAGCCTTGCCCCTCGGCGTCCCCGCTCTGCATCTCCCCGCCCCCGCCGTCGCCAAAACCGTAGCCCGCCATATCTAGATTGCCGTGGTCGTGGCTGTCGTGGTTTCCGAAAGCCGCCACGTAATCGCTCAACTCGTGATATGAATCCGGTGGGTTCGCGTCCGGCGGCAGCAGCCCATACGAGCCCATGTACCCGCTCCCTTGGTCGTGTTGGGGCCCGTGCTGCCCCCCATCGGCGCTGAACCACAACTCCGCACCGAGATACTCGTGCGGCGGCGGCGCGGTCTCGAGTACGGGGTCGTACATCGGCGGTGCCGCGAAGGCGTGTTCGTGGTCGTGGGCGTGAGGGATCGGGTCGGCGTAATGGGTAGGAAACCCCCTGTGCAGCGCGGGCATCGGTGGGGCGTGTGCGTGGGCACCGAGGTCGGGCGGCGGCGTGTATTCAGGAGCATGAGCCGGTCGCGCGTCAGCGGTGGACGGCTCTGGACCGCGCGCAGCTCCGTGGTTGCTCGTTTGCCCCCCACTTGGAACTGGAACCGGAACCGGGCGATCCATCGCCACGAGTTGGCTCAGCGTCTCCCTATCGCGCAGTAATCATCAGTCATTAATCAAGCAATGGTATAAAGTGTTGGAAACACTCACAACAACGCCCCAGCCGAGGGCCATCTGCGATGAGCGAGTGAGTCAGCAATGCGTCAATCATGGAGAATAGAATATAATGAGTAACGAGTCCGCGCGCGGGCGTATCACGGAAATCGAGGAGACTCGGATGGATGAAATGGGACGAGACGTACTGACGACGCTGAGCGCTGAGTACAGCCATGCAGCGATGCACGTCCGCGAGATCTTTCTCCGCGACACTCCGACCGAGCTCAGACGCGGGATTGGAAGTGGGATTTGTCCCACCCCAGATGTTCAAAAGGAGCACGATCCCGGAGGTGAAGAGCGGGGTCTGACGCGTGGGATTCAGTCCAGCGTCGAAAGGGCATAAAGGAAATCAAAGATAACCCACCTGGCTAAACCACATGGGATTGTTGGGGCGCCGGTCCTGCTGGATCTGCGCGACGTGGATGCACGCGCGCGCGGCCGTGTTACAGATCGCCAGGGAGGGGAGGTGCTAAACGCCATACCAGTAAAAGCAGTTAAGCAAGCAAGTAAGTGAATAGAAGCGGATAATGTAACGCACCGTCGGAGACGCACGCCGCATCGCGGGAATGAACGGCCGGTGGATGATGATGCGCGTGTGCTGCGCGGTGCACTGCAGCGCCGCGGCCTGGTCGAAGAAGGTGTCGTCTACGATGTCGGGGGCCCAACGCACTGGTGTTGTTGTGTTAGGTCACTCGCAGGTCAGTTTTGAGGGAGAAACGCACGATGCGGCGGGATAGTGTCGAACCACGCGTTGAGCGCCGAGTCGAGCTCGACCACGAGCTGCTCCTCCCACGGGTCGTCCTTCAGCCCAAGGAGCGTCTGGCTCCGGTTGGTCGAGTACTGGTCCAACGATAAACCAGTAGGAAGAGTGCTGAATGAGACGAGACGCACCAAGATCTTGCAGCAAAAGGACATTATTCGACTCAAATGCAACATGCACTTGAAGAACGCGAGCTGCGAGGGCTTGTCCGCTGGTTGGCGAAACAGCGGGACCGGCGGTGAGGAGCGATCGGGGGAGGTGGTCGACCAGTACTCATCGTCGACGATCAGCGGGTACTTGAGGTCGAAGCTGATGGGATGCGGAGTGAGCGAAGCAAGGCTTATAGGGAATAGAATGATCACGTACTCGTAGTACTGCAAGGCGAGGCCCCGACCGAGCGCGGTGCTTGTTTGGGCGTCGTAAAGGAAGAGGATCCTGGATTTGCATTATATGAGCGTCAATGGTGTTGTTGAGACCGGAACTCACCATGAAGCGCGCTTTTCCAACTCCTGCTCGAACGGCGAGAGGGTGGAGCGCACCCTGTATCGATGGGCGCCAATGTCCTGACTCAGACGCGTCCCAAAGCCGACGAGCGTCCAGCAGGTGCGCGGACTCGACGTGCAGTCCAGAAACGCCGCCGCGAGCTACGAAATTCAGGCTCAATGACAAACAAGGTGGAACGAGACGTACACAATAAGACTGCAAGTCGTATAGCGTCGGGTGCGCGTGCAATACATGCCCGGAGAGCTTCACCTGGTCGAACCACCGCCATCCCGCCGTATCCTCTGCTGGCCTATGTGGGAGCGGCACCCGCGCGTCGGTCGAGTACCGCGCACCCAGGGCGCACACGAGGAGCACGGTCTTCGCGAAGGCCGCATGTTTGAGGTGGAGGCGTGAGTGAACGGCGGCGTCGAAGGTGGGGCGGTGGAGCAGCGGGAGGAAGGGGTTGACCGCGGAGAAGTAGAGGTCGATGAGCGAGGCGAGAAGGTCGTCGTCGGGGAAGTCGTAGACCGGGGTGGGGCGATCCAACTGCTTGCTAATAAGCGCAAGTGTGTGGTGTTTATTAAGAGGCGCACCGTTTCAATTCTGCTACTAATCGGCGGGAAGTCAGGGGGAGGTGCGGTCGGCTTGCGCCCAATCTTCAGCTCGACAGCAGCCTTTACGAACATCGCGCCGCTGGATTTACCCTGGAATCCTTGGGCCGCAGTGCCGTCGATAGCCAAGAATCCAAAGCTGTCGGCCACATCACAGAACGTCAGGTCGTCGGCATGCGGCGCGGGAAAGGGATTGGGGTCATTGAGTCTATGGATTGCGCTGCTAATGAGCTGGACCGCAGGACTCCGTTGAGTCTTGTTCTTCTCCAGAAGCGCCTCGACTTCTTTCAGACGGTTTTTCAGAGCTTCGATTTCACTCTTTCTTGTCTTTGACGCCCGGGTCTTTGAGGCTCCTGCGAGAGTTGAGGGTCCAACATAGTTTTTCCTGCCATCGTCGCATTTGTCCCCGCCGTCGCCTGGATGGACTTCAGCAAAACGGTAGACACGCAGCAACTTGAAGAGACCATACATTGCCCTGCAATTTTGGGAGTCACTCAGAAGCTGCTGCCAGTAGAAGAAGTGAAGACTCACGCCCTTTGCGCCTACATCCATCGCAAGCAAGCTGGACACCGGGCTCAGACTGAGAGGACATGGTGGCAGTTTGCAGGAGGTTTACGTACACTGAGGCTGTGCATGTCAATTCCCACGCTCACCGCCTCAGGAGTCAGGTTGGGTCTACGAGTCGTCGGTGAGCTCGATCCAGTCCAACGCCGAAGAGTTTGCTTCAAGTGCAAGATATGCACAGCGGGGACAAACGTGGGAAGGAGTGAGAATTTCCGGGCCAAGGATCCTGGCAGGCGCACGATCGCGGACAGCTACCGCATAGAGATTCCGGTTCCGGGATGCAAACGTGGTACAGTAGCTATTCAGGCGCGGGTCTATAACTCGTGCGGACTGAATTTTCAAAAAATCAAACAGACGTGCCCTTTAAATTATAGTTTGGCTGCTCGCCTTTGCGGCTGTTGCCGAGACCTTCCCACGGTTCATTTTGGATCGCAAGCACGTTTTTCTTTTGACATTTCGACACTACGGAGCACAAAAATAGTAGACCACGTTAGCCCTAATTCAGTTGGTCGTACATCTGGCAGACGAAAAGAAAAATGATCAGGCTCAACTGCGCACGCATCACGAAGTTGAACCACGGCAACTCGGGGTCAACTGAGGGATCCTCAGTGCCACGGTGAATTCCGCCATCCTCCATTGAATTATCCTCCTGGAGTTCTGAAACTGGTAAATGAGCAGTGTATGAAGGTTTATGGATTCATACACTCACGATTGAAAGCCTGACCAGCGTCCAACCCGTGGTTATTCTCCCTCCTCCTCTACTTGACTTTCTTCCGCTAGTGGTATGAGCCGTCAGAGCGAGCATCACACGGGAACAACGAGCCCACGGTGCGCAATTAGAGAATCCTCCGCGCCAGAGACGCGGTAAAGTGAATATCCCATATGTCGAGCCACCTCCTGGCTGGCTGGATCAAATCCTTTCGCTTTATGGAATTGGCGGAGACCGGCGTAGACACTGGCGTCCCAGCTGTTCTTCGAAATCCTAGTCTGCAATTCCATGGATGGAAAGCCAAGTCGTGTTGCCTCCTCTGTGCTGAGACGGTCGACACCGGATGGATCAAGGGACCAATAGGCAGGACAGTCAGGCCATTTGTATGTTGCCGGCGCAACTGCGAACGCCTCCGATGGGCAGAGAAACAGATAGCCGGGTGGTGGGGTAGTGTTCGGACCAGATATCAAGAGAATAAACTCCGCGCCGTCGACGAAAACTGAGAGAAACAAAGTCGTGATACATGACACTGGGGTAGGAACGACATACCATAGTCCTCTAAATGAGCTGTGATTTGATGGGAGGTAAAAATATGGTGCGCCTGACTCAACCAGGCGGAACGCCCAGAGGGACGCGCGGTGTTCAGGAGCCTTGTTTGCTGGGGGTTGAATCCATTGGCGGGTTCATACCTGTGAACTTCGTTAGGATCACCCTCAGTGAGCTATGCGCATCGTACCGGGCCCACCCGTCTTCCGTCATGATCAGTTTCCCTTGCGGGCACCACCAGCCGAAACACATGGCATGTGCGTCGCGCAAGAAAGCGATCGCAGCATCGGTATGGTCCATATGGACAACTCCTCCCACGCTGACTGTCTCGGACGGAGGGATATCACTTTTGCCACGGTCGAGAGCGAGAGACCAGGAACAAATCGTATGATAGTCCTCGATGGTTAAGGACTCGACGGCCTCAGCGTCACTCTGGAGTATCCGCAAGGAAGCGACTGCCGATGCGATGGGTTCATTGCCACAACTCCATAAGTGGAATCCCGGCTCTTTAAATTCGGGACTTGGTGGTACCAAATCCAGACAGAGTCGGCTCGTTGAGCGACGGATCCATGTCTGGTAATCAGAGTCGCCCTGAGACGCGTTAAAGTTGCTCAAAGCTCCATGGTGGCACTCACTATCCAGCTGCGGAGCTTCGGCGTTTGAAGCAGATATTCCAATGCACACTGTGACCAGGTTAGTTAGAAAGTCAAACATCCCCACGGTTGAACATACATCATTGTCATGTGCCTAGCAGAAGTTAATCTCTGCAATGACTGAAGTAGGTGGGACAACTTACAAAACCGGCAAACATATAAACCGTCATTATGGGTGAATAAGGGGCCATATATTGCATGAAGGGAACGAGATCTACTTGGCTTGTTAACACTTGACAATGATGGTTGAACACAGGTTGTACCACCGTGGAACACAGTGGCGTAAATATTGCTGTGGCTCGCTCCTCCACACAGCTGGACGATATTCGGGTGACTGGACATCACTTAGGACCGAATGCAATTGAAAATCAGCGAGACTCGCCGAAGAGCCAGGTATATTTCAACATCCTCTAGCCAGTCCTGCGCCCCCGTAAGTTGGTACCTATGCAGGAAGAAGTATTATAACCCACCTCCTCCGCTCTATTCCCCTCATACATGGCAACAGTGACGTTCGAGCCTCGGCCATCGATGGTGGCAGAATAAACCCGGCGAACGCAACGGCGCTCCCGTGTGCGACCGATAACTTGAACGCCCGAGCCGCTCTCGACGGAAAGCTGCTGTTGGAGATCAATATCCCCGAGCGGGATCATGCGAAAATCTGCTCGACGGTGAGCATCCTTCGACCGCCACGACTGGATGGACCTACCTGACGGCACAGCGGATGCCGCAACGTGATTCGTCGTGAGGTTGGTGAAGGTCCCGCCCGCTATGACGAAATTCTGCGAGCCCGCGAGCATACTACCACCATGTCTGCATAGGCGCCGTAAGTTCGGGAACGCAGGATGAGAGGGAGCCCACGACGTGAATTCCTGCTCGGCGGCAGCCGAAGGGGAGGTGTACTCGTCGTCTGAGTGCAGTTCTGGGTCCATGAATCCGCAGGGATAGTGGTGGGAGGGAAAGAGACGTTAAGCGCTAGAAACAGCTGTATGTCGCGCTTATAAGAGCGACACTAAAATTACCTCAAAATTCTCTTCTGATGGAGGCACTGTATTGGCTGTACCTTCCAGTGTCTTGACAGACGAGAAGAACACCAGCTGTGAACAGGGCTCTCGACCGGTTCAGAATATGTCGTCTTAGATGTTGCATGAACGTTCAACTCAACTTGATCGTCGTGGACCTGTGCCGCCTCGTCCCTCAGCTTCGAAAGCCGCTTTCCCTGGACCGACTACAGTCCCATCGATTCGGTCCCTGCCGCGAGATCATTCATGCCTCAGAATGAGGCCAGGTTGTCTCTGGGTCTCAGTCGAACGACAAGGAAACGACAAAAGGAAGCACCCAGAGAGTAAGTCCAGAAAATTTGACGGCGAACGTTGCGATGATCCCATCCGATGGCCAGAGGTGAATTTGTTCTTCAAGACAGCAGCGGCGTACAAAACATCTTCCTACCCCTGCGTCGCATACGAATTACTCTTATGCTTCGGTGTAAACGCCCACGTCTCCGGCGCCCTCCCCAAGAACATCTCCGAGATGCGCACCCAGTCCGCGCTGTCCCCGCTCGCCAGCAGGGTTTCTGTGCGCAACAACATAAATCAGCGTCCGTCTAGACAAGGTGACCGAGGAAAGGGGAAGGAACGGGAAGAAATGACAAGGAAGGGTAAGGAAGTAACGAAGGACGCACCAAGCTCGTCCCGGCCGCGAAACGCCGGCGCGCGATCGTTGATGCGTGCGGGGAGGCGCTCGAGCAGCCCGATGGGGACGTAGCGGTACTGGAACGAGAGCGCCTCGCAGAGGTAGCGCCGCGTCTGGTTCACGCCCGCCGTGTCCGTCCCAAAGTGTCTTCAGGCCCAAGTCAGTCGCATGTCCCATCGAAGTCAGAAAGTCGGAAACTACGTACGTCAACCCGTACTCAGCGTACTACGCGCGAATCGTTCGTCAGCCGCCGTGGATGGGATGAAGGAGGAAAGGAAGGCGCAGAAACACACCTTGCGAATCCCCTCCAGCCTTTCCCTACTACTAATATCCCACTCCCTCCGCTCCTTGATCTCCGTAAAGATCCAGGGCTTAATCAGCGCGCCCCGCGCCGCCATCACGCCGTCCACCCCGCTCTGCTCCACACAGGAGTAGTAGTCCGCCGCGGAGAAGCAGTCGCCGCCGCCGAAGATCGGGATGCGCGGGACTACAGAAGAAGAGCGGCGCGTGAGTAACTTTGGGAAAAAGGTAGGAGAGGAGGGAGGGGACTGACGATCCTCATCCGCCTCGCGAGCGCGCACAGCGTCGACGCACTGCTTGATATAGTCCCAGTCCGCGAGCTTCGTGTACCGCTGCTGGCGCGTCCTTCCGTGCAACTACGCCGGTACATCTATCAGTAAACGCAAAACAAAGACAATAAAGGGAGAGCGCGCACGGTAAGCGCAGACGCATTATACTCAGGCCCGAGACGCGGCATGAACTTGTGCGCGTTGTTCTTCCCGTCCTTGACGCCGGTGCGCAGCTTGACGGTGACGGGGATCTCGCCCAGCGCGCGGCTCATCCCGAGCACGATCTTGCCGAGGCGGTTCACGTTGTCGAGCACTGCACGCTTTACATGTTAGTTTCCTGAAAAGCTTATAAAGAAGGCAGCGAGGACTCACGCGCAGACCCACTACCAGTCTTGAACACCAAGTCGATCTGCGGGCATCGTAAGATAAATGCCGCGCCCGGGGGTAGGTATCAAAGAGAATCACCGGGCAGCCACAATTGAGGTCCACAAAATCGATAGTATCGCCGCATTCCCTCGCGAGGACCTCGGCGGTGGAGACCATGCTCATAATCTTGCTCCCCGCGAGCTGTACGCCAAAGGTTTTCTCCGACGGATGCCGCCGGACGAGGGACCACTCCTCTTTTGAGCCCGCGAGGAAGGAGTTGGCCAGACCCACTGTGGAACTTCATCAGCGATACGAAGAATACTGTGTGCAGGCTCGTACTCTCGCCGCAGGTGATATCCGCGCCGTAGTCCACACAGAGGCGTCGGAATGGCTGGTGTGAAGTAAGTAAACCAATGGACGAACGTGTAGAGGGGGGGACTCGCCAGATTCCCGACAGTGGTCAACGGCGCGAGGTACGACTTGCCCGCCCAATCGAGCCGTTTCTTCTCGTTGAAGCGGATCCGCGCGTCGGGAGCGTCGACGGGCGCGACCGCATCGCCCGTGCGCTTCTCGACTATGGCGTCGACGCTGGACTGCGGCGGTGGCGGTGGGGGCAAGCCGGCAGCGACACCATCCCCCATCTCTTGGTCCTGGTCTGGTTCCGAGAAGACGACGGCAGCGGGCTCGGGTTTCGGGTTGTTGTTGGCTGTGTCGGTGGCCTCGATCTCTTTTTGGTACGCCGTGGCGATGGGGAAGGGGTACTGCGCGAACGTTGGTCAAGAGTACTCATCGCGGGAACAGAGTATACACACACCTTTTTGGAGCGCAGCATCTTCTGCGCGTCGTTGGTGATCCTGTTGGACTCCCCGCTGGCGAGCGCCGCATAGGCCATCTTTTCTTCGTCCTTGACGAGTTCGGCAACACCAGCGTCGTTCTGGCGTACATGCCCGCCGAGGAAGCGGCATCGGAAACCGAATCTGAGACGGAGATATATAACTTCGAGCAAGGCATGGACGTGCGACGACGAACCTGCAATCGCCCGTCTCTGCGAACACGGGGCAGATGGTATCATGTTTTGGGGCGTCGACCGCTGCGTCAACGTCCATAGCCTCTGCTCCAGGAAGCGGCATACTCTGCACCTCGTCCGGCAGAGGTAAACGCAGATCAGCGGGCTTCTCCACCAAATATGCCGCCAGGTCGTGGTTATTCCGACATCTGCTTGATGAGCCGACATAACAAGAGGATGCAAGGCAACGCACTGGTCCCCGAAATCACATATTCCGCCCGAAGCCACGCGGTAGCATAGGTCCGTCTCGTCCCGCACCTTCCCGAATCGCCGCCCCTTGTTCATGCCGGACTGGGCCTTCTTCTGGGCCTTTGTCCACTTGCCGCGCGCGGGGCCACTCGAGCGCGTATCCTCCTCCTGCTCTCCTCCGCCTGCGCCCCCTCGTCCATGACTTGTCGATCCTTCGGCGGCGTCGTCGTCCGGTACAGCAGCTGGTGGTGCATTTACAGAGATCAGGAACCTGTAGGACGTTTTCAGCGGCAATTCTGACCACAAATGTATCGAACTTACTCGGGCTTGATCTGCGCAGTGCCCGCTGGAAACATTTTCGCGAAATCGATGGTTTTGGCAGGAAGCAGGAGGTGTGATGCGAGTCACGTTGTGACGGTCACTGTTCTCCCAAACGACATCCACTGGGTTCAGCAGGTATGGCGCTGGACCCCAGGCAGGCCATCGACAGCTTATTGGCGGCCTTCAATGTGTCCCGAGAGACTACCAAACGCCTGGAAGACACTCTCGCACTCGAGGTCAGTGCTTCACGTTCGCACGGGAAGATTTTCAGAATTCTTCCAATTTGCTGAACTCTTACAGCGCCGCGTCGCCGATGAGGCTATTACCGAGGCTAACGCCAACACCGTCGCGCTCTCCCTCACTCTCGGCGCCGATATTGCGAAACTGCAACAAGAAATTGTTGACCTCAAGGACGCGGCGGCGCAGGTAAGCGACGCCGGCACGGTAGACGAATCGGGCGGGGCTCACCTCGCTCTGTCAAAAGAGAGAACGGGACGTTATTGACGCCTCCAATGACTGGCGGAAGAAGTTGAGTGGGGCGTTGGAGGGTTTCAACAATAGCGCGACTCTGAGAGCGGTAAGTCGTCCAGATTCCACCTTCTGCACTTCCGGTTTTCATCGGGGTACCTGTGCAGCGGTGCACCGAGCTCGATGAGACTGTCGACACTCTCAAGCAGGAGAACAAAGACCTCAAACGGCGCTTGGCGGAGGCTGCGGAGGCAGTGAGTGTAGTCCTTGCCTTACCCACAGAGTCTTCACCATTTCGCAGCAAGCGGAGGACGACGATGCGGAGGAGGCGAGTACACTGTTCCAAATTCTTATTCTCATACCGACGATTATCATTCAGTCCGCGCAAGAGAAGCGATACGACGCCCTCCAGGCGAAGTACAACGAGCTCAAGCGGGTTTGTTTTCCAGCCCATACCACAATCCTGGTGCTTATATTCCGGTATAGGCCTACTCAGAGATCCACGCTGTGCAGGAGGAGCGGATGAGCATTGCTGAGGAGCACGAACGCCTCGCGCTGGAGGCGGCACAACAGGTTCGCCCTTTTCATTACATTCTTCACCCGTAACTCACTCAAACGATCGCAGCAAGCAGACGCGGAGGGAGTACGTTTCGGCCCTCACTCGTCATTCCTGGTACCGCTGACTCTCCGCCCAGGCTCTGGAGAGACTCCAAGCTCAATATGACGACTTAAAGAACAAGAAGCCTGCGAGGCGAAAGGTGGGTGTTGTGCGATTCATGTCGGCTCTTCCTGACCAATCATTCTTCACGTTCACCAGAATAACGAGGTGGTCGATGACTTGCACAAACAGGTCGAACAACTCACTGCGGAGCTGGCGAAAGCCTCCAAGATCGTTCGTTCCCGCCCGTCTCTACGTGAAATAATTAATATCCACACCTAATTGACAGACGGAGGGCGCCGTGAAGGTAAGCAAGCAGTCCCGTACGATGGTTTGTTTATTCGTTAATGGATGTGAAGAAACTCGGCAAATGCACCACGGCGAACGTCGAGTTGACGCGGAAGTATAAGGCCGTACAGAAGGAACGCGACGTCCGTAACTGGCTGGTTCGACCCCTTTGCGTCTCCGTTGCTCACTACTCATAGCAACTCGACGCCGCGAATGCCGCACTGGCAAAACAATCCAAGGGGGCACTCAAAACGACCGAAGTGAGTATCTGCTTTTTTTGTTGCTTGGTTGATTACTGACCGAGCTGTACATGTGTAGGCGACGTCGGAGAAGTACGACGAGTTGAAGGCGGTTCGTGCTCCGTGTTAGGGCCAATTGATTATTTACCAACTCACCCCAGATCGCCATCTCATTGGAGGCGGACAACGAGAAGCTGCAGCTGGTATGTTGGCCCATATAATCAACACATCATGGGAAGTCTACGTTGAGGCTGCTATCCAATCAGGCGAACCGGAATTTGTGGACGGAGAAGAACTCGCTCTCGCAGGTTCATCTCTGTTCTTACTCTCCGTTCGTTACGATGCACTGATATTGGAGCAGGCATGCGACGAGATCATCGAGGCGGGAGAGAATATGGATGTGGAAGCCAGTGCTCTTCGGTACGCGGGTCTACTTCTCCACTCAGAAATTGCAACTCACTCGCTTGTACGTCAGTCGTAATGTTGCGGTAGGTTGATTTTGTGATTGAACTCAAAGCCTCGCTCACGTTGAACCGTGCAGGCGCTTCGGGAGGTACGTTCAGCTACTACCTTGCGGAACTATATACTCACTCGTCTTGCTAGGACTGTCGTTCGCTCGAAACACGGTTGGCGCACTCCGAGGAGGTCAACCAGGCGTTCCGAACGCGGCTTCAGGTATGACGTCTCACCGGGAAAATGATCTATCTCGTTCACTAACATATCGCCACTACAGACCGGTCGGGTTTCGGTATGACTTCGTCTCTCTATCTCGCATCTTCTGACGTCAAAGTAGCCGGCTGTTGCCCGTGTCCTATACGACGACTTGATGTCCACATTCGTCACCTCGATTCGTGAGCGGCCTGACCTCAACACAATCCAGCCAATTGCGAAGGCGGGCACGGAGGCCGACTTGCGCGCACTCCTGAATTCAGTAAGGGCCCTTTTCGAGACTTGCGTGCACATCTAACGTTTTGCTCCGTAGAATTCCGTTGGCGCTGGGTATAATCTATCTCCGACATCAATCTCCGCAACTAACAACAATCCGTTGCAGCTACATCGACCGTATCCTGTACTTTCCTAAACGCATGCTCTGGACGTCCGACGCCCAGCTGCACGCCCTGGCGTTCGCGCCGGCAGAGCACTATGAGCGAGACGGCACCGGCGGGAGCTGGCGACCCGCTACCGAGATCGCGGACCTCAAGGGCCAGTGGCGCGAACTGTTTGTCGACCTCGACGGCGCGATCGTGTACGCCGGCACCTATCGTTGTCACGACCTCCGTTATCTGTGTCCTGGGGGAACACCCGCGCCGGAACACATCGTACGTCGCCCGTCCATTCCGCATGGCGCTGATTCACTGATGTGTAAATACAACAACAACCTGACAGTCCCCGCTGGAGCTCTTGCACGCGGCGGGCCTCGGGGAGGTGTCCCCCGCCGAGCGGGCGCGGGCGCTCAGCGGGAGTGAGAACGGCAACGGGGTCCTCCGGGTCGACTGCGTGGGGCTGCAGTGCTTCGGGTTCAATGGCACCCTCTACGACGCGTTGAAGCGCTTGACACGGGGCATGAAGCGGGATTTGGCGGAGGCGGAGCGACCGGACGAGGGGCCTACGAAACGGCGGCATGTTGGGTGATTTCTTGGATACCTACTGCAATGGCATAATATCAATGTAAATACTACTTTCTTGCTTGCATTCTCCCCGGCGTGGGAGCCAGTGTTTCAGAAGCGGAAGGCACTCAAGCGGTACGTTCCGGACCACTTACTCGCGTTCCATCACGGATTTTAACCAAGTATTGCACAGAAGAATGTCAAACGTGAGCCTGAAAACTCATTTTCCTCGAGTTAGTGCATCGATTCTGAACTGCATGTCTCATGTTGAGTTTCCGATTCATCTAACAAAACATACTCTAACCCGGTGGAGGCACTTCTTCACAGCTGCTGTTCCTTTCTCAAGACACCGGAAGGCACAGCCAATACAGCTAATACAGTGCATCCGAAAAGATAATTTTAGCAGCCGCCTTATAAGCGCAAAGGCTGTTGTCAGCGGTTATCCTCTGTTTCTCTCTCCCAACACTATCCCTACGGTCTCATGGACTCAGATTCAGAACCACACTCAAACGATGAGTACACCTCCGCTTCGGCCGCCGATGAGCAAGAATTCACTTCGTGGGCTTCCCTCTCATCCTGCGTTCGCGAGCTAACGGCGCCTATTACAGACATGGCGGCGGCATGTTTGCGGGCTCGCAGAACTTCGTCGTAGCGGGCGGGACTTTCACCAACCTCACGACGAACTATGTGGCAGCACCAGCTGTGCCCACAGGTAAGTTTTCTCCACTCGTAGACTGCGGAGAATGCTCACCGTCGAGGAGATCTTCGCATGATCCCGCTCGGGGACATCGATCTTCAACAGCAGCTTTCCATCGAAAGCGGCTCGGGCATTATTGGTCGCAGACGAGAACGCCGCTGCGTTCGCCGGGTTCATTCTGCCAACATCGGTGGCCGAGGCTCGAACGTCACTGTCGCCATGTATGAGGGGAATAGAGCGGAGGAGGTGAGTTATGATCTTTCCCTCATAGGTTCAACCTTACCGAGGCGCAGGACTGGAGGACGATCTTGAGAGGTACCTGGCGGTTCGGCGAGTGTTCCCGGTTTTCAATTCCATTTAGTCCTAAACGACGTTCAGGCACCCGAATATTGTCCAGGTGTGTGGAGGCGCGAGCCACGGAAATATTCACGCTACTGTCTTCCACGGAGGTACCATTTCTGTTTTTCAACTGTTATGGTCAAGGGTTGAATATGGGGCAGACCTCGTTCCTCTCAAGCAATACATGGCTCCTTATTCACCCATAATGACCGTTTATTTGTTTGCTTGTCGTGTAAGTTCTCCCCCATACTTTACAGCTATTTGCGGAACATAGGGCGCGGATCAATTTTTTATCAAAAAGTGTTGTTTTGACTATCGCCCCTCTACCAGGGGCAATTCTTGTCTGTTTGCTACAGAATTATGGTCGATCGGTTTCCTCAGTTAAACTACAGTGCATAGGCATTTTTCATGGAGGAAAGCGGGCCACAGTGGGGAAATCTGCAATATTCCATCCTTTTTGGTTGTAACCCCCAGAACAATGCAAGATGAGGCTAGGAAGAGCCCAATAACTGGCCTTGGACTCTTTATCATCATACCAAGTGCACTGTATGGTTGATGTTGGTGGAAAGTCCACAGACAGGTCAGAATAAATTCCTCAAAGGGGATCAAATTATATGTGTCATTTTTCATGTGGTTGGGGACTACCCTGCAGCACAGAAAGCATCTGATACAATGTGGTCTATGCCCAAGAGTGTAAAGGCAAACCTATGGATGCCTGGACCGGTTTTTTTGGCTCATTATCGGGGCATTCACCTCAAGTCTCGAAATTTTGCTTACAAATGCTTCCCTGGAGACAATGCCAATTATGAACATGCCAAACACTGGAAAGTGTCTGTAACAGTCGTGTTGTTCATTCCTGGGGGCACCGATTCAGAATTGAAGTCGCTAGAGGGGCGATAGTCAAAACAACACTTTTTGATAAAAATTTGATCCGCGCCCTATGTTCCGCAAATAGCTGTAATCCATCTTAGAGATTAACTTCTCCTAGTCATACGAGTGGCATGTATGTTTGACCTTGGGGTTGGCTTGACTTTCTAATCCAGTCCCAGTGTGCAGCGAACTATCTCATGTCTAGAATGCTGGTGAGTGCCGCCACGGAGGATTGACAAGCTTTAACACTTCTCAGTTCGACTCTGATTGCCGGATGTGGATCCGTCGCTCAACCGGCCGACTCTGTGTGGATTTGGTACCGGTACCGCCAGGTCCCGAAGAGCCCGCATTATACCCAGGAACGCATGACAATGAAGGTATCGCATCGGCAATCGCTTCCTCGCATATACTCCAGAGTGACGCTGAGGCCGTCAAGTCCTTAACCATCGAGGACTACCATGCGATTTCTTCCTGGTCTTTCCGTCTCGACCGTGGCTTTTGCGATATTTCTCCATTCGAAACAGTCATCTTGGGAGGAGTTGCCCATAGGGACCATATTGATGCAGAGATCGCATCCTTGGTTAACGTGGATCATGCCCTGGGCTGGGGCCCAGAGGGGGGGGAACTGATGGAAAACGGGTGGACCCGGTACGATGCGCAGAGCCCGCCGAGAGTGATTTTAACGAAGTTCACAGGTATGAACCCGACAATGTATTTAACGCCCTACACTCAAGGTCACTGTCCGTTGGGGCTCCCTCTGGAAGTCGTGCCTGGTTGAGTCAGGCACACCATATTTTTACCTGGTATCAAATCACATCTCATTTAGAGGACTATGGTATGTCCTGCGTTCGCACCCTTGCCTCATGTGTCGTGACCTGCGCACTCAGTTGTCGTCGACGGTGTGGGCTTTATTCTCTCAATATCTGGTCCGGATAGTACCCCACCACCTGGCTATCTCTTTCTCTGCCCACCGGCAGCCTTCAAAACTGGGCTCTCGACATTCAAATGGCCGGACTGTCCCGCCTATTGGTCCCTCGATTCATCCGGCGTCGACCGTCTCAGCACGGAAGAGGCAACACGGCTTGGGTTTCCATCAATGCGATTGCGGACCAAAGTGTTTGGGAGGAGCTGGGAAGCCAGTGTCTACGCTGGTCTCCGCCAATTCCATGAAGCAAAAGGATTTGATCCAGCCAGCCAGGACGTGGCTCGACATATGGGATATCCACTTTACCGTATCTCTGGCGCGGTGGATCCTCCATTCGCGCACGGTGGGTTCATCATTCCTTCGTGGAGCGAGTTCTAAACGTCCAAAATGTCAGCGGAGGAAGTTACTGTGGATGAGGACGTCGATGAGAATTACGACGGGTTGGACGCTGGTCAGGTTTTCAATCGTGAGTACATAGATCCATAAATCTCCACATACTAATTTGCCGCTTGCAGAGCTTTCGGAAAATAATCCAACAGGAGATGGCGGAATCCACCGCGACACTGAGGATCCCACAGTCGACTCCCCCGAGTCGCCATGGTTCAACTTGGTGATGCATACGCAGTTGAGCCTGATTATGTTTCTTTTCATCTGCCAGATCTACGGCCAGCTGAGTTAAAGTTGACGTGTTCTAATACCTTTGGGCTCCATAATGTCGAAAATGCCATAAAAAAAGGGCGTGCTTGGTACAACAAAATGAACCGTGTGAAAGTCTCGGCAATAGCCGCAAGCTTAAGGCCAGCAGCCAACTACAAGGATAAAGGGCGCTTCTGTTTTATTTTCGAGCCTTGCATATTTTCATTTGTATCACCAGGACTAGGCTCCTCCGGGTGACTGTGTGGAGCTGCAATGCTTCGGGTTCAATGGCACGCTCTACAACGCGTTGAAGCGCTTGACGCGGGGGATGGAGCGGGATTTGCAGCATGTTGTTGGCATGTTGAGTGATTTTTTGGGTACCCAGGTATAGCATGATTGTAATTACTATCTACGAGCGTTATCCATATTGCCGACCAGACACCCCAAAACCACCCGACGTCAGTAGCGATCTGGCACGCGCCCGAACTCCTTCAGCACCACCTCTCCTTTTCCCCGCCAACGGAGGCATGGTACGCCGCGCGTACAATCCGCGCCCGTGAAGGTCGACGCTCGTTCTCCCCGAATCTTTGGGATCGCGCCAATCGGGGCAGGGCAGCAGCTGCGCGGGTGTGCGGATTGCCATGGTGCTCACGATCGTCACGATCGCCGCTATCCGCGGCGCACGGAGAGCTATGTCCGCGTCGACGCCGACCTTATCCCGACACAATCTCTGGGATCGAGCGCCATCGGAGCTGGGCGAAGCTGCATAGGCCCTCGGCTTCCCGGGCGCCCCTGTTATCGCCGCCTTCGCTGAGACAGTGGGCTCGACGCGCGGCAGGCGGGTACTTTGGAGGTTGAGGGTTCTTCGCCACTTCATTGTCGTCGTCTGCGTGAGCAGCAGTCGATGCGCGCTGTCCATATGCGTATCGTGCTGCTTTGACGAGGCTGGCTGGGAAGACCACCATCGTCGTCCTCAGCGGCTCCCGTGGCGGCAAGGGCTGTGCGTGTGCGCGAGTCAACTTGAAGGAGAATCCTCGTAGCGTAGGTCATCGACGAGGTCGTGTCTTCTTGGCGGCTCGTCGAAGGTATGTACGCATTACCATAGTCCCCCGCTCCAGCTGACCCGTTCGGATAGATACCGCGCGATTGACCCCACCGATCTTCGTCTACACCAGGCTCGGTGTAACGTGCGCGCGGTTCTCAACGCTCTGGGAGGCCTGCACTACTACGGGGCACGTACCCCTAGTTCCCGCGGATTAAATCACCCAGTAGAAGTATAATCTACAGGAGCGCCCAAATTTGACCCAAATACAGCATAAATGGAATCACAGATCGGAATGAGGCAGTCTGCCTTCCCCCGCTTCCCGGTGCGCGTCCCCACGACCTCCTTCTCCTCCGCCGCCACCGGCGGCATCGACAGCACATGACACTGAAGCGCTCAAGAAGACCCACAACGGGGCGACATCTTGAATACTTCTAGACCGCTTCCTCGCCTTCCAGTGCTGTGCGTCGTATATATCTGGAGGGTAGTCACTGATTACTCCACAGAAAAAAATGAAAATTTATTCTCTTCTCTCGAGTTCGTGCCTCAATTTTAAAAGTCGCGTCTCCATGTTGAGTTTCAGGTTCATCCGGATCTTTCTAAGATGACATAGCCAGAAGTCGCGGTCGAGCGCGCTTGTTCGCAGCTGGTGTTCTTCTCAAGACACCGGAAAGCACAGCCGATACGGGCAATACAACGCCTCAATCATAAAAGAATCCACGAGTAATTTTAGCGTCGCTCTTATAAGCGCTACATACAGCTGTTCTCAGCGCTTACCGTCTCCCTCCCTCCCACCACCATCCTTGCGAGCTTATGGACCCGGGAGCGCACCCAGACGACGAGTACACCTCCCCCCCGGCCGCCAACCAGGAGGAATTCACTTCGTGGGTTTCCCTACTCACGTCCTACGTTCGTCAGCTTACAGCGCCTATTGCAGACATGGCGGCGGCATGTTCGCAGGCTCGGAGAACTTCGTCGTAGCGGGCGGGACCTTCACCAACCTCACGACGAATTATGTGGTGGCACCAGCTGCGCGAACAGGTAGGTTTTCTCCACTCGTAGACTGGGGAGGATGCTCACCGTCGAGAAGATTTTCGCATGATCCCGCTCGGGGACATCGATCTTCAACATCAACTTTTCGTTGAGAGCGGCTCAGGCATTATAGGCCTAGGCCTTAGCCAGGAACGCCGCTGTGCTCGCCGGGTTTATTCCGCCAAGGTCGGTGGTCGCCAGTCGAACGTCAATGTCGCCATGTATGAGGGGAATAGAGCGGAGGAGGTGGGTTATAATACTTCTTCCGACATCTAGGTTCAAACTTACCGTGGCGCAGGAATGGCGGGAGGATATTGAGAGGTACATGAACCTTCGGCGAGTGTTCCCTATGTTCAGTTGCATTCGGGCCTAAATGACGGCTAGCCACCGAGGCTCCCTAAAACCCGACACCGCGACACGGCGGCTAGCTCCCATCAAGTGCGACACAACCCCAACAAAGCCGACACATGCTGCTAAAGTCTTTCAACTCCGACACATTGCCAAGCTTGTATACCCTTCGCGTGAATTAATTCAGATCACTGAGCACGCCGAGCGTGGTTCAAAAGCCCCTGAGCAGCAAGAACTTGGTCCAGTCGCAGATAGAAGAAGTGTCTAGAACAGAACACGTCACTCTTCCGAATAGAGAGAGTACACCTGGCGCCTTTGAGGCGGGACTCAGCAGGGTGCGAAGAACAGTTGGTTAGTTCCAGCCTGCCACTCAAGTTGAAGGCAGACCTGGCTTCCACAGAGTATTCATCGGCCAAGAGATAAGTCAGTACATCGGTGACCCAACATGTTTTGAAGTGGGTAAGAATTCTCAACTTTCTCAAATTCGACCGTGTGAAATGGAGGCGGAAGGGGGCGTGTTAGGGGCTTCAACGCTGCTTGTGTACATTTCAAAGCCTTTTACTTGCTGTGCTTCCAAAGAGAGTGGGTGAGCTCAATCAAGTTCATAGATACAGAGTCCGGGGGGAGAGGAACGAGTTTGAGAGCCGGGGAAGGACCGCAGAAGGTAGTGGGCAATTGTGTGGATAAATTCAAGTACAATTGACGGTGTACTTAATAGTGGCAATGAAAACCATGATAGAAGGTTCTCCAGGCCAACAGATAGACTTGAAAGTGGATTCGAGGCGAGGGATGATGGGAGCAAGACAGGGTCACATCCATGATGATAAGTGAATTTTCATGTGCTCTCGCCGTGAAACACACTCAACTGGTCCTTTGGAATGCCAGGGTCAGTTGGTTCTGTGGCCCTGACACCAGTAGAGATTTACAAAGTTCGATGCCCGATGTATTAAAGGAAACCGCCCTAAGTCGTACCCGACCATGCAGCTGAAACAGCGTCAAAATATTGAACTCAAAAACCTTTTGCAAGTTTGCATAGGATGCTCATTTGGAAACAATGGGTATATCCTGTCTGCTCAGAATCATCTGAAATGCTCTACGTGAGGCAGGAGAAGTTGCGCAAGGTCCCATCAAAATGTCAAAATTGCACACTTTGGGTCATCCTCCTCATCGGAGGGATTCCGAGAGTCTAGTGAAGCCATATTACCATGTAATATTGTGTATAGTACCCTAGAAAAATTCCGACTCACCCTGGGAGTGGAAATACTGATCGATAAATCCATGCTAAGGTCAATCTAAATTTCGGCGAAAGCACTGGAAGTCTGAGGGGCGTTGAAACGCTGACTACGGGGCTGGCAGTGAAATACTATGCAGGAAAAGCTCTCGAGGATAAATCCAAGAAAACCCAACTACACACACACACACACACTCACTACCACTCTCGTCGTCTCGTTTTGTGAGTTCGGGGTTCCAGTTAAAGTATATAACTGTGGCAATCCGACTCGTTCTGTAGGTACTTGTGTTTTCGGGAATACTGTTGGAGATGACAATCCACGTCTGTCTCAGCCGTATGAACGACCGAAGCTTTCGGAGAATGTAATTTGGGACGGTTCTGACTCGGTTTCACTCTAAGCTAGGCTCAGAGGGCTTGGTTAGTAGATTCTTTGTTGACTCGTTCACTTTAATTGCTTGCTTCAGGTTGACTTATACGTCTAGTTCCCAAATCTGACTTCTCCGGAAAACCCTTGCGACACGTATTTGCGAAACGTTTAGGTATTCCTTGCGAAACGAACTTGCAAACTAATCTTGCGACACGAGTTTGCGACACGAACTTGCGAAACGAACTTGCGACACGTATAGATATCAACCAACACTCAATATATTGCAAACAGGAATAACAAAGGAACTAGAGTTCCAAGTGATACGCCGAGGGGAAGCCTACTCGTTCCGTAATCGTCAATACGAGGTTCTCTCGTAATGACTCGCAAGGAAGGAGGGGATCCACTGCCTTAACACTAGGAGAGCTCTCTAATTTATACATGAACGGGTCGGAACTAATAGACTAGATATGGACATACACGAGATGATAAATACGGGTTCGAGCTTAGCTCGAATGGATTAGTTATACATTTGGGAGAGCCCAATAATAGAATACCCGAATACTTGATTCTGATTGGTTGAGCGAGGTCCACTTCCACCAGATGCTTATTGATACCTCTCATCCTCTTGGACGAGTCATCATTCTACCAGCATGACTCTATTCACGCTTAGCTCGAATGCTTAGTTATTCGGGAATTCCCGAGAAGCATTATCGCTGGCTCCGATCGGCTGCGATCGCTCACAGCCGACTGCCGAGACCGCCGAACTCGTGGGAATCATCCGCATTCCGTGATCCGAGTTCAATTCCGCAAGCTCGCAGTAATTCTGTTGCTCAAAGACTATTCGGGAATAGTCACCGCTTGGTTCCCAACTTCGCTAAGTCCGACTTCGTTGGACCTTTAATTGTATACCACAGATGGATCCCTTACTACTGTCTCCTGGTTCAACCTTCGCCAACATATCCCAAGTCTAGTCTAGACTGGTTGGAGAGTTGTTTGGAATGGGTGGATATTCAACGTGAGCGCCCACGTCTTGCCGACGCCGTTGCTGGTTGTGAATATCCAATCATAGGTGCTTAAGTCTTGCTTGTGTTGCTTCACAAGTATACTAACAGCGCGGAGTCGCCTTAGTCTGCTGAGAACAAGAGCCCAGGAACTATATGGGAATACCCGTAAGCTCCCTGTAACGAGTGCAGCTGGAAGCAAAATTGATAAATTTCACTGGTAGCCGTTTTCCAGGCTCATCAGCGTCAACGCGTTTTGATGCGGCGGATGGGTTGGGAAGGCAAGAGGATGCCTGCGGAAAGGATAGTCATGTGCAAGTATCGTGCTGGGCGTCCAATGGGTGGCAGCACCAGAGTGTTCGATCAATACACGATAAACCGGTTGATCCACTGCCAGGTTGATATTAAGGCCTGCACTGTGCGAAAGAGAATAGTGAGGGCTCTTAGCACAGTCTCTGGAATGTTCAAGATTATTTGTGTGATTATACAGCCAGCTGTGGTTGCACCTTGACGTGTTTTGGCGTTGTTGTCCCGATATGGAACAGTACCAATTTCTCTGCGCAATCTCCAAGTTCGAGCCGTCTTCACAATGTTTGATCCAGAAGACTGATATGAAGGCACACACTGCATAATTTGTGGGTGTCTCGCGCATGGGGTTATTGTAGCGCTCGACGTTGAGCCTGGTTGAGGCGAAGGTCAATTGATGCGGACTGTTGAACTTTAAACTTGTCGCTCAAGTGAACGACCACGCACTCGGAATGCCAAAGCGTTTAAGTCGATGAAAACTGTGTGAGATCCTCTCTGTCTTCCAGAGTCGACGAGCCCGATGATACTCAGCAAAAGTGTAATATATCGTGTTCAACTCAAGTTCAACTTCGTTCTGACCTCCCGGTAGTCTGAGACTGACTCTAATTCAGGTCGAAGGAGATTTCACTTCCCTGCATAGACTCACTGACACCACTGAAATTTTGCCAATCATGTAAAGTGGAACCGGGTCCAATTTTTATTATGATCCCACACGCATTCTTGTGCACTAAAATACAATGCCCCAACCGTGATTCGAGGATTGTGTACATATCTACTATGCAGTCTGCAGTGGGAAAACGAAGGGGGGTGATAGGACGGATGCAACCTGGCTAGCGGGAACCAGCAGACACGGTCTCGACATAGCTGCGTGATACCGTGACAGCTTGAAATCATTAGAATTTAGAGGAGCATGGAATCAGTCAAAAGGCGGACATACCGCGCTGTAGCTGTTCCACAAACAGGACGCCGGTGGTTTCCCCAACCCCCTTGTGCTTGAAACTCGTATCCGAACGCGTCGGCTCTCCCTGCTCAAATATCAGCTCGTGGTTACATTCCAGTGGAACCGACATACCGCAGGTGCGACCTGGTGAATCCAACCGGGACTGGTTTCGGTTCCTGCAGCGTGGTTAAAACACATCCGACCTCCCACGGGCAGCATTGATTACACTTACCGACGTTGTCGCGGTGCCGTTGGGCAGTAACCGGTGCCTGGTCGGCGTCAGACGGTGCGGCGAGCATCCTGGTGTGCTTTTTGGCCAGGGCGAGGTTTGAAGCGGTTCCCGGAGGATGTTGGAGGGGGAGGAAGAGAGGGGAGAACTACCAGTCTGCGTCCATTTTATAGTTAACCTGTGTGTCGGGTTCGCTCACAGTGTGTCGGTGTTTATGAACTGTGTGTCGGGCTTTATGAACCGTGTGTCGGGTTTGCTGAAAAAACCCCCCATCAGGGAAGATGTGTCGGGTTTTCCGATCCACGTGCGGGAAATCCAAGGTGTGTCGGATCTTCTGACATTTGACACCCCGTGTCGCGGTGTCGGGTTTGCTATATCCTCTAGCCACCCGAGTATTGTTCAGGTGTGTGGAGCAGCGAGCCACGGCAATATTCACGCCACCGTTGGAGACGCTCCGGTGAGGCTCGTAGCACTCGCGACAAGACGGTCTCGGACAAGCCTAGTATGATGATCTGATCGACTACAACATCCGAAACTAGCAACGCCAAACAGCTCTGCAGCTGCAACAGCTGCAGGTTCCCCCCTCCAAAAGAAGGCCGCCCTCGGCCGCAAAAATCCCCCTCCCCCTAAAATCCACTCGCATGCTGGACAACGAATCCCCGACCGGATAACGGCATTTCACCGTGCAATTCGGGGTCGGAAAGGTAGTCGTAGCGGTAGCGCAGGTCGCGTTCGGGTGGTCGAGTCGGATATGGGATTGCATTCCATCCACTCCACCAGTGGGTGAAGAGGTTGTACACGGGATTCAAACCCAGAGCCATTGAATGACCAAGCTGCGGATCCCGCCACGGACGAAAGATTGCGGCGAGTGCGTTCAGGTAGACGCGCTGAGTTGGTGGAAGGTGCTCTGAACGGAACCATTGGGCCCAGCGCCTCCAGTCGTCCAGATAGATCGCGCGCGCCAGGCGATTCTCGTGTTCCAAGTCCAAAGGAAGTATTCCAGCGAGCGATCGTGCGAAGGGGTCCGAAACGATACCGTAGGTCGTATTGTGATGATCGAGTGAGGGGACGGTGGTCACTGCAGCGTCGGCAAAAGATCTCGCCGAATCAACCTGTATGCTGGCATCAACGAGCAGAGGGGAAGGGAGGGGGTCGACGGAGGCATCCGTGTACGTGGGAGCAGGGGGCGGGGCGTCATCAACGCTGATGGGGTTGTCTGCGAGCAAGGCCGCAGAGTGAGATGAGAGCGGCGGGCAGGATACGGAGGGTGGCACATCGGAGAGGAGGCCTACAAGGCGGAGCGAGGCTGGAGAGGCTGGCCGAGGCGGGCGGACTGTGGCCGCTCTGCAGGGAATGCTGTCGCCGACGGCAGTCACTGTGGACGCGGCTGCAGGGCGCACGACGCTGGCCCGAGGTGGGCGACGTCGCTTTTTGCGGGTGAGTCGGCGCTCCGCATTCGTACGACGCTCGAGGGTCTGCGCGAGATGCATAATTTTGCTGCATGCGGCGGAGGCGTCGTGAAGAATTCCGCGTGTCGACTCGGTGCGGCGTTCACGTAGCCGCTGTGGTGACGCTGGCGGCGCGGAGGGACGCGAGTCGTGAGAAGCGTGGAGGCGGGGGTATGGATGGTAGGGTGAGTGGGACAAGGGGAGGGCGTTGGGGATGGTAGGAAGGAGGTGCTGGGTGCCGGCCATGACTTTGAGGCTAGCTGACCACATACCGATCATCTCCGACTCCCTGTGCGTCAAAGGACGTATCCGTATCCATCCCGGCGTGTGCTCGTCCCCCTGGTATCCTTCCCCATCCTTCCCCTCGCCCCGCATATCCGGAAAACCGTCGGAATCGAGTGGGGTCGCGGCCCCGAGGAAAGGTGTGGCCCAGGACATTATGGGACCAAAAGGCGAATTGTTGAAGGTAGGGTGGTGAGGCGGGGTAAGGAGGTCGAGAATTTGTAGAAACCAGGAAGAAAAAGGGCTGGGGCTCCGCAATGCGGGTGGTAGTCTCGCGGATGACGCGGTCCAAAGGGAGGGTCACGCTGGATGCAGCGGTGGGCGAGGATGGCGGGGAGCGGTCCAGGCGCGTAGGGCACTCGAATCCACTCTGATCACCACGATGGAGACGCTCCGGTGAGGCTCGTAGCACTCGCGACAAGACGGTCTCGGACAAGCCTAGTATGATGATCTGATCGACTACAACATCCGAAACTAGCAACGCCAAACAGCTCTGCAGCTGCAACAGCTGCACCGTGTTTCATGACGGCAGTACAGCTTCCTTTTTCAACTATCATTGTCGAGTGTTGACAAACGAAGCAGATCTCGTTCCGTTCCAGCAATACGTGGCCCCTTGTTCACCCATAATGACTGTTTATCTGTTTGCCTGTTGTGTAAGTGCTCCCGCATACTGTCATTCATTCCAGAGAGTAACTTCTAGTAGTCATACGAGTGGAAAGTATGTTCGACCTTGGGGGTGGTTTGACTTTCTAATCCAGTCCCAGTGTGCAGCGGATTATCTGTATACAATGCTGCAGCGCACGATAGTGAGTGCCACCATGGAGGTTTGAGCAGCTCTAACGCCTCTCAGGGCAGCTCTGACTACCAGAAGTGGATCCGTCGCTCAACTGGCCGACTCTGTGTGGATTTGGTACCGCCAAGTCCCGAAGAGCCCGCATTATACCCAGGAACGCATGACAATGAAGGTATCGCATCGGCAATCGCTTCCTCGCATATACTCCAGAGTGACGCTGAGGCCGTCAAGTCCTTAACCATCGAGGACTACCATGCGATTTCCTCCTGGTCTTTCCGTCTCGACCGTGGCTTTTGCTATATTTCTCCATTCGAAACAGTCATCTTGGGAGGAGTTGCCCATAGGGACCATATTGACACCGAGATCGCGTCCTTGGTTGACGTGGATCATGGCCTGGGCCCCGACTGGTGGAGCCCAGAGGAGGAGGGAACACTGATGGAAAACGGGTGGACCCGGTACGATGCGCAGAGCCCGCCGAGAGTGATTCTAACGAAGTTCGCAGGTATGAACCCGACAATGTATTTAACGCCCTACACTCAAGGGCACTGCCCACCGGGCATCCCTCTGGGAGTTGCGCCTGGTTGAGTCAGGCACACCATATCTTTACCTCTCATCAAATCACATCTCATTTGGAGGACTATGGTATGGGAGTCCTGCGTTCGTCAGTGTCATTTATCATGTCATTTTTTTCCACTCAGGTTTTGTCAACCGCGTGGATTTCATTCTTTCAATATATGGTCCGAACACCACGCCACCACCGGGTTATCTGTTTCTCTGCCCAATGGAAGCATTCAGAACTGGGCCGTCCACATACAAGTGGCCGGACTGTCCTGCTTATTGGTCCCTCGATCCATCGGGTGTTGAACGCCTCAGCACAGAAGAGGCGACACGACTTGGGTTTCCATTGATAGAACTTCGGACCACAGTTTGTACGGAGAGCTGGGATCCCAGTGTCTACGCTGGTCTCCGCCAATTCCACGAAGGGAAAGGATTTGATCCAGCCAGCCAAGATGTAGCTCGCCATATGGGATATCCACTTTACCGCGTCTCTAGCGCGATGGATCCTTCATCTGCACACGGTGGGCTCGTTGTCTCGTGATGCGTGGTGTGAATTCTCATATTATCAGCGGAAGAAGTCCATGTGGAGGAGGTCGATGCAGATGACGTGGAGTCGGATGTCGGTCAGAGTTTCAATCGTAAGTGCATGAATACATGAACCTCCATACACTGCCCATTTACCGGTTGCAGAACTCCAGGAGCATAATTCAACGAAAGATGGCGGAATTCACCGCGACACTGAGGATCCCTCGGTTGACCCCGAGTCGCCGTGGTTCAACTTCGTGATACGTACGCAGTTGAGCCTAATCATCTTTCTTTTCATCTGCCAGATGTATGACCAACTGTGTTGAGCTGGACGTCGTCTACTATCGTTGTGCTCTCTAATGTTAGAATGGTAAACAAACCGTGTGTTGTTTGTTCAAAATGAACCGTGTGAAGGTCTCGGCAATAGCCGCAAGCTTGAGGCCAACAGCCAAACTACAAGGATAAGGGCGCTTCTGTTTATTTTCGAGCCTTGCATATTTTCCTTTGTATCACCAGGACTAGGCTTCTCCGGGTGACTGTGTGGGGCTGCAATGCTTCGGGTTCAATGGCACGCTCTACGCGTTGAAGCGCTTGACGCGGGGGTGGAGCGGGATTTGCAGCATGTTGAGTGATTTTTTGGGTACCTAGGTACAATATAAATGGAATGACTACTCTTTCTTGCATTCTCCAAACCGTTCCGTTCGGCTTTGGTTCAAACGAGCGATGCCGGACGGCGTGGGAACCTTGCGGCAGGGACCGCAAATCGTGATCGCGGTTCGCACGTAACCCGCCCTTCTCTTCCCACCACCATCCTATGAATCCCGACTTCCTCGCCGGCGCTGCGGACGTGATAGATTGCTTCGTTCACGAGCTCGGGGTGCTGCAGGGGCAGCTCAAGGAGGAGGTGCGTCCTTCTTTCATCTTGCCGTGTCGATCTGACACTGTACGGGTTCCAGGGCAAGCGGCTCTCGAGGAGCACGGAGGCGGCGCAGGACTCGGAAGAAGACGGCAATCTCGAGCTCTCCGTACTCGCAATAACGAAGACGGCTCTGATGGTCACCAGAGAACGGCTAGCAAAGGAACGGGACGCGAGGAAGAGTCTTGAGCGCGTGAGTCGTTTCTGTCGACGTTTGGGGACTCAACCCAAGACTGTTACTGTGGTGTTATAGGAGTTGAAGGCCCTCAAGGAAGGCGTGCGCGGGCTGCGCGATGGCTTCAAGGCCCTCGCGGCCCAGAAGGACGAGATGGTCGCCGTAGGTGGCCGTTCATCCATTTCCAGTCTTTCCGGGGTCTCACCGGCTGCATACTGCTAGACGAACACCGACCTCCTTCAACTCATCGACGAGCGCGATAGCAAGCTTCGGGAGGTACGCTTGACCCGCTCACTAGTGCGTTCTGTCCGTCTAACCACGGCGTCCAGCTGGCCGACGCGGTCTGTCTTGCGCGGAAGGACGCGTTGGAGGCGCAAACGGTACGCGTCTCCATCATCTATCTCCAGTTTCTCCGAATACTGACCCCCAACTAGGAGCGCGATGCGGCCGACTCCCGTCTTGCCACAGTAACGAAGGAGCTATCGGATCTGGTGAGTGTTATTCGAATTTCGAACATCATCCATGCGGTTCCCTCACAGTGCTCGCCAGAAAACGTCCGCGGTGAGTAGCTTATTCCTTACGGTTTTTTTTTCATTGAGCCATGTTTAGGCAGCCGAGAAGGAACAGGCGCGGAAGGACGCGGACGCGGCAAAGCTGCAGGCCCAAGAGGTGGGCGTTTCCGCGTACATCCAACTTCGGGCCTCGAATAATCCACAGGATTTACGCTCGGCGCAGCAAGATGAGCAGAAGCGCCTGTCTGACAGAACCAACGTATTACTGGCACAGTCGAGTACCCGCCTCACCGCCCGCGACCAGCAGCTCGTCGTGGTACGTCCGCACACTGTAGCTTTCCCTTCTTCTTCCCGCATACTCAATTGAGCTGGGGGCTAGGCGCGGAAGAAGCTCGGCCTCGCGCGCTCGGTGCGTCCCTGTCGTTGCAATTCGTATAGTTTCCCTGATACTTGTTTGTTTGAAGATGACGGCCAAGGTTCGCGCGCAATATCAGCTGCTTAGCGGACACCACAAGTCCACAAAAGAGAGACTGAAGGCGGCGCTGGTGGCGGAGCGCGGGGAGCACGAGGAGCTCAAGGTGGTATGTTCTGTTATCCGATTTGTGCAGCTGGATTTTGCGCTGAGTTGGTGTTAGACAACTCGCGAGCTGATCGACCTCGTGGAGGTATTGGAGGCAGCCGTGCATAAGAATTGGGTAGGTTCGGTGCCGTTTGTTTTCCAACGCTACTTACATATCATACAGCACTCGCATTCGGCAGAAAACTGCAAGTATCAGGCGAAGTACCTGACAGTCAAGGCGGAGAAGAAGGACTTGAAACGCGTACGTCCTCCTACGAATATTAGCGAACGCAGATAATTGAGCGCCAGTCTTGTGTAGCGTCTATCGGAGGCGAGTTTCCACGTCGCCGGGCAGGAGGAGAAGGAGACGAAGCGCGTGCGGAAGGTGAGATTCTCCGTTTGAAGAATAAGCCAGTGCCTTCGTTGTTTCGAGTTTGATCGAGGAAATGTAACAGTGGACGCGATTGTATGGTAGTAGAGACACGACTCAAACGTCGAGATGAAATGGATTGGACATGGCTCGTAGGCCATCGCGAGGGTTGAACCAAGGTTGAACATTCGGTGATCGCAACATTTCGGCACAGACGGCACGCAGCTGTCGTCAAACACAACGGCTGCTTTGCTTCTTACATTCATGACTGGAAAACCGTTCATTCTTTCCCGCACACGGGTGATCCCCGAATTTCGGCGCAGCCGAACTGCAACCTTATTCCCAAGGTTTCGAATTGAGATACAAATGTGCTGAAATGTTAGTTGATTTGCCAAGTATTGGAAAGAGATTCAGAACATCTGAAAGACAAAAAATAAGCATGGGATTCAGGACAGCTGAAATTTATGTGATACCTAACACATCGGCTCTTGTTTCGAAACACACTTAAACTAATAGTTTCGGGTGGTGCCGAAACGTAGCATTTCGACTGGGCCGAAATCGGGCCGACCCCGCTTACTTTCCATTTCAGCTCTACCGAAATGCCAGGTTTCGGCTCGCACTGAAACCACAGCCGAAACTTCGCATTTCAGGTGGACTGAAATTTGGGTTGAGATTTGGCATATCAGTTGTGCCGAATCCTCAACTTATCCTTCAGATTTCAGATGCTCCCAATCCTTTCATCATACTTGGCAAACCGAACTGAGTTTCGGCAGCGCCGAATCACAATCTGATACCTTGAAAATAAGATTGCGGTTCAGCTGCGCCGAAGTTTGGTGATTGCCGGTGTGCCGCCGATTCATTTCCTCGACGGCACAAAGGCGAGACAAACCCTTTGAATAAACGGTGTAGCCCGCGTGCCGCGGCAGAGCCCGCTATCTCCCTTCCGCGCATGCCAGTTACCACTCAAGCGCACCACGGCACAAATTGTCGTAAAGTGGTTAACGGCGTACTTTGAACCCAAATACCAGAGCCAACCTCTACCCGAAGACTCCACATCACGGTAGACTCACCTGAGGTGAAATTCGCACGGCGCGAGGTCGACGCGGTAATTTTGAACATAGGTTCAACCCCGAGTCAAACCAGCGTCGTGCGTTGGCTCGATGCACGTCAGGATGGGAGTTTTTGGATACTGGGAGGCAAGGTCAGTCGGCACGGAGTGATTTGGGTGTAAACGACGTACATTGAACCCAAATACCAAAGTCAACCCCGCCTCCGCCACCGGAAGACTTGAAGTTGAGGTTCAAATTGTCGAAGACCCGGGAACGAGAGACGAGGTCAGTGATAAGAGAATTAGAGTAAGAGAAGAGGGTGGGACTCACCTGAGGTCCAACTTGAACGGCGCGAGGTCATCGACCCGGTAGCTTTGAACATAGGTTCAACCCCAAGTTCAACCAGCGTCGTGAGTTGGACACCCGGCGAGAACAGAGTTTTTGGAGACCTGGACCTAGTGAGAATAGGTCAGTCAAGGGAAGGGTACGAATTTACAGAAGGAACGGGGCATACCTAATTACTCGAATTCACGTCAAAATTGAACGGTGTTGCGCTCTGACCCCCGAAAGCTCCAGGTTGAAGCCTCAGGAGAAGCTGCGGGTGGGAGCAAACATTATTAAAGGTAGCCATGAGAGCAAGAACGCAGCATAAAACACACCTGAAATGAAACCAAACCCGAACCCACGCCAAGTCAATCCCCGCGCCGATGTACTTAGTCTCGACCCCAATGTCGTGCATTGACAAGTTGATTTTGAAAGCGGTGGAGGGGATCTAGGCTCGTGAGAACAGGTTAGTGAAAGTTAGGAACAGGACATCACCAAAAGCGGCCGAACCTTGGGTGACCCTGGGAATGCCGCAACAATGTAGCAGAGGGAAACTGAGACGCATCGAGTTTTTGAACCAAAGCCAAAATGGACGCCGGAGCCCGGAGGTCGACATCAAAACCAAAGGTAACTTCAATACGCCGGCGATGTTGGGGTTCATATAATTGAAGCAGGTCGAATGCCAGTGTATTAGAGGAGGACTAACAGAGAATTAGCACCTCAAACAACAAAAATCAAGCCAAGCATACTTGCTGCGGTAAGACCACGAGATACTCCGATTTTGCCGCGGAGACTGGGTTGGAAGGGTTCAGAGGGTGCTAGAAGAGGTATAAGGAGGTATAATGAGCAAGGGGGAGGTGGATGGCAAAGGGGCAATGCGTACCTGCAGTACACCCCGCCGTCCGCGAGAGAGATGATTGGCTGGGAAGCGGCATTGCGTAAGGCCGAGCCGGCAGCGCAGCACAGGGAAGTGCTTCTAAAGCGGTGTGGTGAGGTCGAGGGCTTGAAGGTGAGGATGGGCAACAAGGCCGAGGGCAAACTCAAAGAGGCAACAATAATTGGGCCGAGAGCAAGCCGAGAGTGTTCAAAATTCAACATCGATTAGAAAAGCTGCCCGAGAATCTCAGTTCACTGCGGATAAGGTTGGTCGACTGCAATCCCCTGCCCGTACTAAGTAGCGGCACAATGTGTCCTATCCTCCGCCACTCCACGCAGCGACCTTACCCACTTGCTTTCCACCTCTTCTTTCCCTGGTTAAGTAGTAGCGACGCGACGGGTGATTATGATATGGGTGGGGATAGGTGTAAGGGTTAGCGTCGGCTCTCGGCGCCGGAGTTTGATGGCGCAGCATTCCGCACGCCCGCAGGTTGCGGCGCGGTCACGCAGCAGGTTGCGGCAGCGGCACAGCGCCGCCGCAGTTATCCCGTAGTATCCGTAGTTAGCGCTAGTTAGTATAAATAGTCCGTACTTACCAGTAGTTAGGTATTCTCGTCGAAACACGGAGCTTTACCGACTCAACTTCTCAAGTCTAAGTGAACTCCCCCGACTTGGATCAACGTGTTCTGCGACTTCTTACCCAAGAACTACGCAGCCTCACATTTTTTTTGAGTCGAATTTTTTTCTCTCATTTGTTGACTACAACTGGACTGATCATCCGGTTGCAAACGCGCAGGCGCACAAGTAAATTCTCTACGCAATGTACAACGCGGTAAATTTGCGCGGGAAGGTGTACACTTCAGCCGCGCCAGATACTCGGACTTCCCGCCAGAATAGTCTTGCGGAAGCGGCCGAAGGCAACACCCTGCTAAAGGAATTGCGGGGTAGCCATCCAGCAGAGGGCGAGCTTCAAGTCGGAAGCAGGCCACCTCCAAATCTTGGTGCCGAGAAAGGTGCACCAAGTGATCGGACCTCAGTGGCGCGTATCGCGCAAGAGGTAGCCGCTGATGCCCAACTCAGAGCTGAGTTCGGAGGCATCACAGTCGACGGCGGGCTCGATGTACTGAGCCTGACGACTGTATTCCCAGGTGCTGCGAATGCCCTGGATGTTCCCGCTATCAGTCAATATGCGGAAGAGCAAGCGAAGTCTGACGGAATAGACTCACCTCGCGGCGGGAGTTTTGGCTCGCCCGAAGGTAATAAGCATAGCTTACTTGAAGCCGTGGACGTCGAATGTCCAGAGGGCGCGTTTTTAAGCCCGAAGGTTACGGCTAGAAAGGCTGAGAGGGTCTCAAAGCCTGTAGTAGTAGGAAATAAGTTTTTTCCTACCTGGTTCGCGTCGAGTTCAGACGCAGAAGATCCAACGGACAAAGGAATAGTCCAGAGATTGTTGCCGCAGGAGGATAAGTTTATCGGAGCAACATCATCCATCCAAGGATATCGGATGGACGGAATCAGGCTCATGGCAGTGTCAGTGGAGGTCCCAGACTCGCCGACAGCGAAACCGAAGGCGGCGCGCAAGAAATCTGCAAGGAAGAAAGCCAAAAGTAACTGGCATGCAGGTAGCACCCCGAAGGAGTTTGTGCGACCCGCATCGCAACTGCCAGAGGGCGGATGGTTCAGGGCAACCACGAGCCAAACTAGAAGCCCGCGGATATCTGATTCGTCTGAGGACGATTCCACTGCTTCTTCCGAGAGCGAAGACTTGGGCGCTGCGACAAAGAAGGCCCGTAAGAGTCGCAAGAAAGGAAAGAAGAAGCGCTGGAACAAGGCCACGCACGGTATCAAATTGAAGCATCCATTCATTTGGAATGGCAAGCCGGACATCGATGTCTTCGATCATTGGACGTACGAGGTAGACTCGTGGATCAGTCTCACCGGATTGTCGGATACCCTGGCACTGAAGCTGTTAGTGAATTTCATGGCTGGATCAGCGAGCAAATTCTTCATGGAATATGTAGCGACGTGCCTCGAAGAATGGACGGTCAAGGATGTTTATCTTGCGCTGTTTGATTACTGCTTTCCCGCCGATTTCAAGGAGCAGTTGAGATCAAGTTTGATGAATGCGCACCAAGGCCAGCAGACGGTCCGGGATTTTGCACGGCAAGTCCAATCGCTGGCGAAGAGAGTTCCTGGCATCACCCAACGGCATTTGGTTCAGATTTTTTGGGACGGTGTTGAACGGAACATACGTGTTAAATTGCTTGAGAAAGGCATGAATCCCGAGGATACAAACTTGAACCGATTGATGGATTGGGCAGTACGCTTCGAGACAGCTCTCGAAGCAGTCGAGAATGAGCTTTCAAAGTTTCATCTTGCCGAGGAAGGTGAAAGCAAAAGGAGGGCAGAAGAAAGACGCCAGGAACCAAGGAGAGCCGAAACCAAGCGTCGCAAGTACAGCCAGCACACCCAGGTCGAGGAAGGGGAACAGAAAGCCACCGTTGGGGCGGCAAGATATGAATATGGGGGTTCATCGGATTCAGAAGAGCTCCATCTATCCCCCATGTCATCAAGAAGAGGCCCCGATGTGTATTCTGTTGAGACGACTTCGAGTTCGGAGAGCGAGGAAAGCGATGGTGAGAGTTGGAAGCAAGCAGAGCTGGTCGGATCACAGACCGACTCGGATCACGACACGTCAGATGGTGATTATTGAACCTTGCCGAGACGCGACGCGTTTTTTGAAGCATCGCGTTGCGATTCTTGAGGGCGGGTGTAAGGGTTAGCGTCGGCTCTCGGCGCCGGAGTTTGATGGCGCAGCATTCCGCACGCCCGCAGGTTGCGGCGCGGTCACGCAGCAGGTTGCGGCAGCGGCACAGCGCCGCCGCAGTTATCCCGTAGTATCCGTAGTTAGCGCTAGTTAGTATAAATAGTCCGTACTTACCAGTAGTTAGGTATTCTCGTCGAAACACGGAGCTTTACCGACTCAACTTCTCAAGTCTAAGTGAACTCCCCCGACTTGGATCAACGTGTTCTGCGACTTCTTACCCAAGAACTACGCAGCCTCACAATAGGGGAGCTTGAGAGATGAAGCAAGTAGTGATAGTACATCGACACGAGGCGGAGGAGAGTGAGAGTCGAAGGAAGATCCGAACTGCAAGGAATTCGAAGATGGTGAATAGTAACTTGTTGGTATGAATAGTAACTTGTTGGTATGAAAGGACGTGAGATTGGAGTTGGAAGCGTTGACGTTGGGTCAGAAAGTCCACGTTCTGGATGCATCGACGAGGAGGCAGACAAGGAGCACACGAGGGGGGGGGACACGCTTTGGCAAGTAAAGGGGAAACGTAGGGGAACGTTTCGAAGTGGACACATAGGGGTGGCACCATGCAAACAGATGTCGCCCGACAACTGGGAACATCAATCAAAGGAGAGCCATACAGTGGGGTCATCAGCACACGCATCACAAGAAACACAACGGCAGTCAAAATGTAAGGTGCACAGATCATCTCCATCACGAACGGCGGTCAAAAGGTACCCCCATAAGTAAACAGACAAAAAACGCGTTCGATCATGGATTTAGGATCACTGCAAAAACCCACTAAGAGATAGCGGGAATTCGTCACCAAAGCACCCATTGTCCTTCGTTTCCCCAAAATAGTAATGGCGTGAGGACAAAGGTGGCCAGACTCTTAAAGGAACCTCGTCAACTTCAGCTATGCCCACGTATTCCCCTTGACCTTGACAATATGGACCCGCTGAAGCCTGCCGAATTCCTCGAGACCGAGAACTGGGACACTTTCAACCCCGACATGCACGGATATCTTCCGCCGCAGCACAGCGACGGAGGTATCGAGGTGTGTGCCACTCGACTCGGGTTTTCCCCCACTAATGTACGCCCGGCTCCCTCCAGGAACCAATTCGCCAATTCATCCAGTCCACGCACGACCACGACGCGGTATTCATAGCGTCCTCCGTCGTGCATGACGCTCCTACCATGCGGCTTACCATCCGCGGGGAGACCTTCACGACTCCATTATCTTCTCGCGAAGCGACGTTCTTGAGCAGCCACCTCGGTGATCCCACCGCGTCAAGATGTAGTGTTCCCAGTAGCGAGGTACGCATCGAGATTACTCGCGGAGGCTTTGTTCAACTTGAATGACAATCAGGTCGAAATTGTCGGCGCCGCCAGTCAACAGTTTCTCGACAAACAAAAGGTCGCCGTGCTTGGAAAGCTCAAGTTGGCCAAGGCCGCGCCCCTTGTCACCACGAAACTCGCCAGCTTAAACTTCTTCAAGGCCGGCTCGCACAAGCTTTCGTGCGTCCTGCTCCTCATTCCCCCCTGCTGTTCGTCTAATATAATCCACGCAGGACTGCCCGGATCAACGAACGTCACTTCGCCACAGTTATTGTTATTCTACCCGCGACCTTCGCGACCCCCGCCGAGATTCAGGTCTTTGGCACCCACGGCCTCGTCCGACGACACGTCAAATTCCCCGCAGACCTCAGTCGAGCCGTCAGCACTTGTGCATTTTACACAGATGTCTCCGACACCCATATTGACGTCGGTGCGGGCTGCGAAATCGTCTACCTCGTGTACCACACGCTCGGATCCTCCCGCACCGGCGGCCCGTGCGTGGTCCCTCGACTCAAACTCCTCTCTAGCGCGCAAGCATATTTGCGGAATGCCTTCTGCCACTGGCGACATGCCATCGACACGAAGCAACGGTCTGCCCCGCAAGTAACCGTCTGCATCCTTGACCACCAACCCGCCTCTGCTCGTGACTTTATTCGCCGTGATGGACTTCTACTCTCCCACCTCGCTCCTCTAGCCAAGGCATACGGTTTCAAGATGTATCTCTGTCAGCTCTGGCACCGCTTCACCACCAAGCACTCAGTCTACCACTACGATGAGCAGTACCTTTACAAGGTCAACACCTCGTTACTGTCCATGTCTGGCAACCCTGATGACGAGGACTGTGAACTGGACAAGTTGCGCACCGCCGGTGGAGTTCCGGTTACGGATGAGGCCCTACTCGACGTCGTCGGCGACATGCTGGTCACAGACAAAGATCTTCAAACCCAGCTGAAGAAAGTGGTGTTCAAAGCCGAATCCGAGATCGTCGGAGACTTGGTAACCAACCAACACACTCGCGCGGTTAATATTCAACTGCCATGTTTGTTTAGGACCATCGGTGGGCGCCGGGCGGAAGTAGAATATACACACAGTGAGGTCTTTTCTTCCATGATTTTCACGCGACTCATGTTTACCTAGCTCGAACGCCGTCCATTTTGTTGATAGTGCCATAATTTCATGACACCACCCATGTCGTGAATACGAGTTCGCTGGTGAGGATCAACAAACTGAACGGCAGTCCTGGGTAAGCGTGGACGCTATATATCAGTCCAGTGGTACTCTCTCCTTCAGTATAAGTGCAGCTCCTTGGCTGCTGCAAAATACCTAGACCTAAGACTCTATGAACCCCTTGGTTGAAATTCGCTGCCTTGCCGAACCTTTCTTCCCACGGTTCATTTTCGCCGAAAAGGTACAACTGTGCTGTTGAACCTCGATTGAGAGCGCCACCGGCGGAGAAGTATATCCCTTGTAGTTGCAAAGCCTAGGGGAAAGGCCAGAGGCTGAACATCGTTGAAATAGAAGGGATCCATACTATGCGCAAAAAAATGGGAGTGCTTGGGAACTTGAAGCTCAAGGTCGGGGTGGAATGTTCTCCTCCATAAACTTGTCATGGGTATAGCTCTGGGGACACCAAGAGTCCGAAGCGAACCGCTGTGCGCCTGAGGAAAGGCCTAGACTTAGACAAGCCGACCGATGCCGGGTTCTCACGAGCACACGTGCCATCATGCTTCCTGGAAGCAAATTTTCCAGCTTCCCTTTAGCTACTCGACGACTTTGGTGTCGAGCCTCGTTCCCTGAGGATGAACCCTCCAGCCACTAGCTTCGAACTCCCCTCCCAGATAAAGTATGTCGTGGAGCTCGCCGGCGCATTGAGAGCCGCAGAGCAACGAATCCACGAACTGCAAACTGAGGTACAGTGCCAGTCCAATCTGACGATACACACGCCAAATGAACCGCGTAGCAGTTTCTCGTCTCCACCGATCCGAATCCCAGCGGAAAACTCCCAAATCTCGCGGTAGACCTGGATCAGAACAGCAGTCTCTCCTCGGTCCGTCCTTCGTATCTCCCAGGAGATACTCCCATTGATACTGCGCAAGAGATGCGCTGAGCTCAAACGACAGCTTAGTTCCGCCCACAACGCCACCCACATGTCGGTTCTGGGGTCTGCAGCGCTCAAGAAGGTAGATTAATCCGACTCCAGCGTGCCGTTCCACAATTCAATTCAATCTTTTTCCGCCAGCAATGCGCTGCGCTCGAGAAGCGGATTCAACACCAGGAAAAGGTGATATATATATATCGTGTCCAGTGCCGCCTATATAGCTTACCACACAATAGGCCATGTCACGGCTCCAGACGCTTCTCCAAGAGAACGCGGCGCTGAAGATTTCCAACGCTGCACTTACCAAGGTGTTTTCGCCGTCTTTTCTCGTCTACATTGCGTTCATGGCAAAACTGCAGGAATCATCGCAACTCAAGGGCAGTAACGACGCCTTGCGGGGGGTGCGTTATTCCTGTTTGCCCTTAGTTTACCCGATGAAGTTGATCTGATTCGCGGCGACTGTTAGAAAAACATCCAGTTGGAAAAGGAGCTACATAAATTCGCGACTTCGAACGCTGAGGCCCAAGACGGAAGGCCATGGACCGACCGGATCCCTTCGCGTCGTCGGGAGACCTTGGCTCTCCCGCTGTCGGTCGGTGTATCGAGCAGAGTTACGGCCACCGAGGAGGATTCCGCCGACGGCGACGACTCCGAAGAGGAAGATGATCGTTTCAATAACGACTCGGATTCCGACTCGGCGAGCGTGCGGCTCACGACGGTGGCAGGGTCCCGTAAGCTATCATCTCCGTTTCGTCCATTGATCGCTAATATTGAATGCAAGCCGCCAGCGAGCTCGAGACGAAGCTGGCTGCCGAATTGACCCAAGAGAGCGCGGTCCAACGCGCGATAAATAAGAGTTTGTGCGACGCCATCCAGCTCTTGGACGCTCGACTGGAAGCGGCGCAGTACCTCTTGGTTGAGACCGCTGAGATTAAAGAGGCGAACGTGAAGCTGAGGGAGGTTAGTGGTTTTTATTTAACCCATCTCGTTCCCAGTACACTCAACCGGCCCAAGCGATGCACCATGCTTGCTATCCTCGCTGAAAGCCAGCGTTACGCTGCTGAACATCAGGTGCTTGAAACCCGTTTTCTTATGGAGATGGCGTTGACCTATCTCCCAAGAGCAAGGAGGATGATACTCCGAAGGTGAGCCGCGCCCCTGTTTCTGATATTTTGTGCTGGTCTGAATCGACTCCAGAGGGCGAACACGCGGATCGGGTCCCGGGTATGAATGTCGTCCTGTACCTCTCCTCATCGCTCGCTGAGCTATGTATCCTGAAGGACGAAGAGGCCATGCGGAAGCAGAGACTCCGCCTCGTGAGTCTTGCGCCTCCTCTATTCTGGAAAAAAGTCTGAATGGATCCCATCCAGACGAAAGCCAGAGCAAACGCCGAACGAAGGAAGAAAAACCGCGGTAGCTCGAAGAGTGTAAGTCGCGCACGTATGGATGATTCTTTCTGATTTACTTGAATGGACGCCAGGAGTGTCGACGCCGGCAGATCGCGGCGAGATATGGGAAGGTATGAGATCCTGTCCTTTTTGCAAAAAAAAAGAAAAACATAAATGGGTTCATTGCAGGAGAGAGAGCGCGCCCAACTTCGCTCTAACCGCTCGAAACGCAAGATGCCACCTGCCGAAGACGCGGACGATGCGCCTCAAACCTCAGCGCCGCGTCACTGCGCGCGCCTGGCCAAACGCAGGCGTGTGAGCGTGACTGTCCCGATACCGCGCCGGACGGGGGGATTTAGGTAGACATATCCCATTTCTTGCTGACAGGCACCGGCAAATCTCTTGGTAACGGACTCGATGACCCCAACCGACTGTAGTGCCGCGGTTATTGGTTGCTTGAATATACATGTAATTGATTCGATATTTATTCGTCAGCCTACTGGCGCGGGAGATGAGGAGGTGCTATTACCTCAACAGGGGGTCGGATTCAAATTAAACAAAGGATGCCTGTACACTGGTATTAATTGCGATGTGCACCAAACCCGTCGATGATAAACCTTCCCACGGTTCAATTTGGTCATCACGACATCTGCCGAGTCTTCCCACGGTTCATTTTGCATAAACGACTCTGATATGCCGGAAGGTAGGTTACAGTTCGGACATGTTACAAATGATATACAGCGTTGAATCCAATATAATTGATCGCAATGCCGATGAAAAGGAATAAAATCACGGTCAGCTGGGTAAATATCAGGACCAAACCGAGTCTAGTGGGGGTTTTCAGCGATGCGAGCCCAGGGAATGTTTATCGATCCCTTCTCGCTTCTCGCCTGATTTCCTGAAGTCGTGATGAGCAGAGAATGAACCAGGAAAGAAATCACGGTCAGCTGGGTAAATATCAGGACCAAACCGAGTCTAGTGGGGGTTTTCAGCGATGCGAGCCCAGGGAATGTTTATCGATCCCTTCTCGCTTCTCGCCTGATTTCCTGAAGTCGTGATGAGCAGTAAATGAACCTTGGGTATTTGACGGTTGAGACCAGTATTCGCGCTGATACCAAAGTCCGATGATTGCCTTCTGAATATGTACAGCACTGCTAGTGGCGCCTGGTGACAGTCCAACAGCTGAGCAATAGAGATGCCTCGCGCGCGTCATCCAGACTTGAAAGGTTGAACTTTTCCAGTATGGTCCCTCGACCTTGGACACCCATCGCACCCCCCTGTTCTTGGGATTGTTTTTAATGCCCACAGCAGCCCCGCAGCAGTTGTAAGAGGAGAATAAGTACCCGCTGCTTTTACGCGTTCTCCAGATCGCATAGTGCGGCTTGAAACTAACCAAGAGAACATTGGACACTCGGACGAACGCCGGGGTGTGCAATCAATCACCCCCTCAACATACTTGGGAATAATTCAAGGCGCCAGCCAGTAGCACCCTGAGACCACTTGCCGCGGGTGCTGGGCCTCTGTGTTTGGTATGAGAGACGAGACACCAGTGCACCCCTCAAGGGCGGCATTCCGACAGGGCCAATATGATACTGAAGCCACAAAAGCAGGGCCCGGAGAGGCAATAAAATGGAGCCAAGGCAAGAAATACTTTTGTACGCGCACTGTATGAGTGGAACATGGTTTGAATCGAACTTGTAACCGTGAGAACGGAATCCGCCGGCAATTACCGATATTGGCATAAAGCTCCGAAACAAACAACGCGCCCTTTGCTTCCGACCACCATGGCGCCCTCCTGCCAACTCACCACAAGCTCCACCGCTCACTCGCTCGTACCTCAAGAATTTGGCTCCACACCTATACTTTGGGTGCAAAGACACCTTCCATGGTTCCTGCATGGGATATTGACCGAGCCATCTCGTACTCGGTCGTACTCCGACCGTTCCTCTCTCGCATCGCAATTCTGGCTCCTTCGCCTTGTGTCTAGCATCGGATTCTCTAGCTGTAGAAAATCTCCGCGATGCAACTTCCAAATTTACCGAAGATTTGGCTTGAATTTGAAGCCTGCATCGCAATTTGACACTTTTCTCGTCATACATCTTGTTGGTCCTCGATTTCCTCCATCGTTGACCTGTCTTACAACCTTCCTCCCCATTGCTGCTTTCTAGTACCTTTGTTCCACTTGGGCTTTTTAACCAATCCTTCGTCCCATTTCCTCGCACGAGCCCAACCTTCCCTAGATGAACCCCGACCTCCCACGAATCAACGTCGCGGATTCGATGACTCGTTCTGCCCGGCTCGGTCGCAATTAACTAGTGCTGGATGGAGGTTGAATGGAGGCGGTGAGTGCGTGGGACTCCGTCGGCAGTGCGGCCGACTGTGACGTAAGCCCGTGCAGATCCCCTTCACCACCAACGGCCATGTCCTCGTCCAACGAAGAGGATTCCTACGAGAGCGAGCCGACATCCAAACAGAAACGACGCGTCCAGCGGGCATGCGATATGTGCAGGCGCAAAAAGCGTGCGTCCTCCGTTCTCACGTCGGCCGCAGCGCTTGAATGACGCCGAAAATTCAGGGCGGTGTACGATTTCTTGCTTCGTATCTACGGCTTGCTGAGGGTCATTCAGGCGACGGCGGGGATATATGCGACCATTGCAGCAAGCACAACTTCGTTTGCACCTATGTTGAACCGTCAACGGTGCGCATCATCTGCTCGCTTGGTTCCCGTTTTTTTTAACCGGGCTAACCTTGGCAGATCCGACCAGCTCTCGCGGGAGGTTTAAACCCCCGAACGCGCGGTACGGCGTCAACAACGAGCAAGAGGGAAATTGAAGCCCTGGAGAACCGCCTGCAAGAGGTCGAGGCGCTTTTGGAGAAGAGCAAGACAGAACGGAGCCCTGCGGTACAGCTCCTCAGCAAAGCTATTGGAGGGCTCAACCAGCCGTACCCCATGCCACATGTGGAGGATCTGAGGTTCTCCGAAGTGGCCGACAGCTTTCGATTCCTGGCTATAGACGACACTGCGGCTCAAGGCTTTCAGGGAAAGTCCAGCGGCGCGATGCTCGTCAAGGCCGCTGTCGACCTGAAGAATGGGCGCAGGAAGAATGTGGCACCACTTGATTTCCCACTAATTACCAGCCAAATTGAAACGGTGCGCGTCTCCCATTTCTCAAGCTGAAAAAAGCTCATTAGCAGTCGGAGCCCCCTACGGCCATCTACGACTTCCCCGACGACGACCTCCTCGCCTCGCTCATCGACCTCTACTTCTCTGCTGTCAACCCCTTCCTCCCGCTCCTTCACCGCCCCACCTTCGACGCCGCAGTGCACGCGCGCCTCCACCTCACGCACGTGGGCTTCGCGAAAACCGTGCTCCTTGTGTGCGCGCTGGGCGCGCGCTACTCGACCGACACGCGGGTACCGCTCCCCGATATGCCGGCGGAGCAGACGGCGGGATGGCGGTGGTTCGACCAGGTGAAGCTCTCGGGGCATGTCGTGCATGCACATCCCATGCTGTACGATCTGCAGTCGTATTGCGTGCGTTCCTACTGACCCCCTCCCATCTCAATCCGTTTGTTGATGATGCTCACTTGACCAGTTGGCGGCGGCATTCCTGGACTGTACATCGAGTCCGCGCACCTGCTGGACGCTCGTGGGTTTCGGGATGCGTCTGGGTCAGGATATCGGCGCCCATCGCTATAGAGCGCGCTCCGCTCTCCCGACGTTCGAGCACGAGTTGGAAAAGCGCGCGTCTTGGTTCATTCCCTTGTCAAGAAAGTATGATCCTCACTCATATCACTCAAATTCAGGATCCTCTTCCTCTACGACGCCCAAACGAGCACCGCGCTCGGCCGCTCCATCGCCATCCAATCATACGAGTCAGTCTTGTTTCCTCTCTGGTTTCTTCTTCACTCATCTTGCATCTCATCAGCTTCGACATTGAGGCCCCCCTCCTGGTCGACGACAAATACTGGTCCACCCCCGCGCCCGATCCCTCCTCGCCGCCGCTACCGCTGTTTCGCCAGCCGGCGGATAAACCCTCGCGGCTCGCGTTCTTCAACTGCATGCTCAATCTGAACCGGATCTTGTCGTTCAGCTGCAAGGTCTTGGTGCGTTTAAAACTCTTCCTTGTTAATAAATCATTTGTTGACTGAACTCAGTATCCGACCAACCGGAGTAAGACGCTCCTCGGGTTGGGTGGCGACCAGTGGGAGGAGCAGGTCGTGGTCGAGCTCGACTCGGCGCTCAACACATGGTTCGACACTATCCCGCCACATCGTACGTTCTATCTATCCCTTCCATCTCAACCCGACTAACAACAACACAAGTGCGCTGGGCCCCCGATATCGCAGACGACACGTTCTTCGACCAGGCCGCAATTCTGCAGTGCACTGCCCAGCACACGCGCATCATCATCCACCGGCCGTTCATCCCCGCAATGCGGCGCGCGTCTCCGACGGTGGGTTCAGTCATCCGCTATTAGTCCAACTTGAACTGAACGCCGCCGCACAGCATCTCCCGTCCCTGGCGATCTGCAACACGGCCGCGCGCGCGTGCAGCCACGTCGCGCAGATCCAGCAGGAGCGGCGTCCGAATAATCCAATTTGGTTCAGTCAGGTGGGTTGTGTTTCTCTCGACGCCACAAGGAAGGAAGCTGAATCTCAGCCTTGCAGACACCGCTCTTTACCTCCGGCATCGTGCTCCTCTTGAATATCTGGGGTGGTTCCAATTCCAATTCCACCTTGGGGACTGGGCTCGGTCGGAGTGTCGCGGAGAAAGATCTCGCCGACGTGCATCGTTGCATGGCTGTCCTTAGCGCACAGTGCCGACAGTACGTCTCATTCCATCTCATCTCGGTTTCCACCTCCTCCCTCGATGTCCGTGATACGCTCGCGGGCGCTGCATCGTTGTTCAGTTGCATATTCCCCCATTAACGCATTACGCACTCACTCCCCAATCGCAGATGGCCCTCGGCTGGGGCGTTGTTGTGAGTATTTTCGGACTCCACATGCTGTTGTATGATTGATAATTCATGCGATAGGGAGACACTAAGCCAGCTCGTCGCGGTTGATCACCCGGCTCCCAATGCGGCGCAGACGAGCAACCACGGCCCCGCGCGCGGTCCAGAGCCATTGAACCCGAGCCCGTCGATCCTCGCGCACGCGCATGCGATGCCTCCACTGGATATGGGCTTCACTGCGGCGTACTCTGGCTCCGACCCCATTCCCTTCACTCTCCCCCACGAGCACGGCTTCGTCGCGCCCCCCATGTACGACCCCGCCTTGGAGACGCCGTTGTATGATGCCGCGCTCGAGACGCCGCCGCCGCAGGATTATCTCGAGCTCGAGGGATGGTACGGTGACGGCCAGCCCCAGCAGCAGCGCGCGCACCACCCCGAAACGCCAGTGTACGGCGGAGGCGGAAGTGAGGACGGGTACATGCCGATTGGGGAAGGGTCGTATGGGATGCAGGTGCAGGACCCGAACTCGTCACATTTACCTCAACTGGGCAATCCTGCGGCGGTTTTCGAGCTTCCTCTCGGTGCTGGCAACAGTCACGACCGCCACTACGGCACTTTGGGAGGCTGCGGTTTTGGCGGCGGTGGTGCGGACATTCATGGCGGTGGGTATAGCGGGAACGCGGAGGGGCAAGGCTCCTTCGGGACGCAGGACGGGAACTTTGATATGGACATCGACATGCAGACCACAATCGCGCTGTGGTCGCAGGCGCCGACGAGCTTTGGGTGCGTGTTGGCTTCTTCTTCTTCTCTTGGTTTCATGCGCGTGCTGACGCTTTATGCGTAGGGTGGCCGATTGGGATATGTACCTGGGGCAGTTTGTGGATGATCTACAGCAGCCTGGGCCAGTACAAACCTATTCCCAGTACTGATTTGCTTAGCTTGTGTTTAATACACGAGACAAATAACCTCAGCATGCTCCGGGGCGACAGATGAACAGACCACTCGCTGGTTATGCTTTGACGCCGCTGGGTGAGTGTTTCTTTACCATCGTTCTGGTGGGTTGATTTAGTCCCTCGACTCGTTTGCTCGATCTGCATGAAGAAATCAGACTCTGCGATTCACTCATTCCTAAATGAGGTCCGCCAGCGTATTATTCGTCGTGGCAAGTGCTCGTGGAGCCTGAACATGCCATGAAATCAATAGAAAAAAACGAGGTTAAGTTCCAGATTTCTCCGAAGGTAGCGACACGGGGTACTCATCCTGTTGTCCTTTTGTTTCGACTGTGAGCTCGAAATTGTACATCGCCCAGGCCCCAGATTCATGTTTGTTTTCTCATTCGAATGCACTCTCCTACGGACTTCTAATTAGACGTTCTAATTCCACGTTCCAGGCCGAGCGGCACCTCGACCATCAACCATCAATTGTCCCACGTTTTTTTCCTTCCTGCCACTTGCCACTCACATCGACTGGCGCTCACTCGCGCTTACTCTGGAACCTAGGGTCTTCAACAACTATGAGCCCGTCATCTACGAGCTTCTCAGTCTCCAGCGAAGCCGCGCATGTCTCTGAACTCGTTCTCGCGCTGCACGCCGCTCAGCGACGAATCAAGCATCTCGAGGTATTTGTCCGACGTCGGTGAAACGGCGTCGAGGATGTGGTATTGATGCTCTCACCAGAAAATTGCTGCCTCTGGCACTCTCGAGAATGGTGCGAATAATCAAATGGTCGTCGTGGAACTGGCCGGACAAGTGATGAGCGACAACTACGAGCGCTTGAATGCAGTTATGAGGGAGCAGATGTCTGCAATGCAGTCTAATTTCCTTGAGCTCAGGCGTACCAAGGTTGGCAGTTCTGCACTCGATTTCCTCTCGGGTTCATCATCTTTGACGCCGCACGTTACAACAGTCGATCCGCGAGCAAGAGGAATCAAATGTAGCAGCCCTAAAGGAAAGGCTCGCGAAGGAACAAGCTGCGACGGCGAACTTGAAAAAGGAGAACGAACAATTAAAGGCTGTGAGTGACCCTTCGCCGAGATATGCGCTTATCCTGACCCGTGGCGTCCAGCGATGTGCCCAGCTCGAAAAGAACTCCCCGGTGTCCTCATCGTTGGATTACCACACGAAATTCGACGATCTGGAGAATGTGAGTCAATGTCCTCGTCGCTCAAGCCCCCGCTGTATCTGTATCCAGCGTTATGTGGAGATGAAGTACATTAACTCCGAGTTGACTGAGGTGGGTCGACGTGGTGCAAGCATCGTCCACGAATAAAAGTTGAGCCACGGCAGAAATTCAACAAGTTGGCGTTCTACCAGAGCCACGACGACGGACTCAACCAAGTACGCTTTTAACACAACGAGCTCGAGAGGAAACTGATACGCCGCGCCGTATGGAGGATACCGCCAGTCTGCGCAGCGAAAACCTTGGCTTGAAGCAAGCTCATGAGATGTTGAGCGAGGTACGTGCGAGTAATTCAAGCGTAGCTCCAGAACTTGTAAGATTTGGGTGCATTGCCACATATTGAACTGGGCAGGTGGGTTACAAGTCACTGGGGTAGGTACACTATTTTGCTTGCTTTTATACCTCTCTAACCGCTTATTCACCGTCGGAGGGCGCATCAGTCAGCCCGAGTGCTGACTGACCCCGATTCCCACGGTTGGCCGAGCTCCGATGCTCGCTCGGCCACCGGCCTACTCCAACAGAACTCACGTTCACGTTTCCCTCTTCTGTTACTCAATAAACGGCCAGGAAATCACGAAGATAACGGAGGCTTCTTCAGTGTTGCAGAGCAAGTATGACGCTCTCCAGAAGGTATGGAGAAATTCCATCAAGAGTCGTCACTGACTGGGATACGCACACTTCCAGCGTTGTTCGATTCTAGCAAGCAGCAACGGCCGTATGAGTAAGGTACGCAGTAAACATCTTCGCATTGGGAATGTGCGTTCAGCATCAGGGCAGAAGATACAGGAATCACTCGCCACCACGAAATCTGTCCAGCCAACGGCGAACCAGTCGTCCAAAAAGCGCAAGAATCCGCCCATCGCGGGAGAGGAGGAGGACGAAGGGCCGACGGAGGAGGAGATGCGACGCAGAGCCAGCACACGGCACTGAATAGGAAGGCGCTCAAGACGAAGAACTTAAACGGGGCGACCTCTTGAATACTGTGAGACCGCTTCCTCGCGTTCTATTACCGCTGTGCGTCGTATATATCTTGAGGCTAGTTACTAGTACTGCGCAGAAGAGAATCAAAACTTATTCTCCTCTCTCGAGTTCGTGCATCAATGCTAAACTTTGTGTCTCCATGTTGAGTTTCAGGTTCATTCGAATATCCAAGAAGCCATACCCTGAGATCCCGGTCGACAGCACTTATTCACAGCTGACGTTTTCCTCAAGACACTGGAAGGCACAGCCAATACAGCCAATACAGCGCCTCCATCATAAAAGAATCTCAGGCGTAATTTTAGCTGCCGGCTTATAAGCGCGACATACAGCTTCTTCTGGCGCTTACCGTCTCTTTCCTCCCACCACCATACCTGCGGAATCATGGACCCAGAACTGCACTCAGACGACGAGTATACATCCCCCTCTGTCACCGACGAGCAGGAATTCACTTCGTGGGCTTCCTCAGCATCCTGCGTTCGTGAGCTTACGGCGCCTATTGCAGACATGGCGGCGGCATGTTTGCGGGCTCGCAGAACTTCGTCGTCGCGGGCGGGACGTTCACCAACCTCACGACGAATTATGTCACGGCACCAGCTGTGCCCACAGGTATGTTTCCCTCCACTCGTGAACGGGAGAGGGTTTTCACTGTGGGGGAAGATCTTCGCATGATCCCGCTCGGGGATATTGATCTTCAACAGCAGCTTGTCGTCGAGAGCGGCTCGGGCGTTATCGGTCGCACATGGGAGCGCCGCTACGTTCGCCGGGTCTATTCTGCCAAGCTCCGTGGTCGCCAGTCGAACGTCACTGTCGCCATGTATCAGGGGGATGGAGCGGAGGAGGTGGGTCAACCGTAATACTCATGCTTCCTACATGGTCCAAACTCACCGTGGTGTAGGACTGGCGGGAGGATATTGAGAGGTACATGAACCTTCGGCGAGTGTTCCCTATGTTCAGTTACATTCGGGCCTAAATGACGGCTAGCCACCCAAATATTGTTCAGGTGTGTGGAGGAGCGAGGCACGGAAATATTCACGCCACTGTTTTCCACGGTGGTACACTGCTTCCGCTTTTAACAATCGTGGTCAAGTGTTTGACAACCAGGGCAGATCTCGTTCCTCTCAAGCAATACATGGCCCGCCGTTCACCGATAATGACCGTTTATCTGTATGCTTATTTTGTAAGTTCTCCCAGATACTGCCATTCATTTGTAGAGATTGACCCCTGCTAGTCCCACGAGTTAACGGTGTGTTCAGCGCCTTGGGGTTGGTTTGACTTCCTAACCCGGTCACAGTGTGCATCGTATTATCTGTGTGAAATGCTGCAGCGCCGAGTGAGTGCCGCCGCCATGGAGGATTGACCTGATCTAATGCGTGTCAGAGCTTTTCTCAGGCTGACCACCAGATTCGGATCCGTCGCTCAACCGGCCGACTCTGTATGGATCTGATACCACCAAGTACCCGAGAGCCGACACTCTCCCCAGGGATCAACGAACGCATCGCATCGGTAATCGCTTCCTCATGTCAACTCAATCAAGATGCTGAGGCCATCGAGTCCTTGACCATCGAGGACTACCATTACTTTTGTTTCTGGTCTCTCGGTGTCTGGCGCCGCACCCATATCGCTCCATCCAAGACAGTCAGCTTTGGAGCAGTTGTCCGCTCTAGGGATCATGCCGATGCCGAGATCATCGCAGCCTCGGTTGACCTGGATGTCGTCGTGGGTCAGTTCAAGTGGCGGCGAAACCATAGGGACCGCGTGGAGGAGGATGAGGATGAGGAGGAAGAGGATGAGGATGAGGAGGAAGAGGATGAGGAGGATGGTATTGAAGACAGGTGGACCCGGTACGGTGCTAATAGCCCCCTGATGTCAAATCTCACTGGTTCATAGGTACCAAGCCGACGATGTATTCGACGCTGAGTTCTCAGTCTCAGTGTCCAGGGAATGGTCAAGGTCACTTGCCAGTGCCTGGCTAAGTCAGGCACACCATGTCTTGACCTGCCGTCAAGCCAACATGTACCATTGGGAGGATTACTGTATGTCCTGCGTTCGCACCGTTGCTTCATGCGTCGTGACCTCCGCACTCAGTTGTCATCCACGACATGATGTTTATTCTCTCAATATCTGGGAATACTACCCCACCACCCGGCAATCTATTTCTCTGCCCACCGAAAGCGTTCAAAACTGGGCCCTCGACATTCAAGTGGCCGGACTGTCCTGCCTATTGGTCCCTTGATCCATCCGGCGTCGACCGTCTCAGCACGGAAGATGCAACACGGCTTGGGTTTCCATCGATGAAATTACGGACTGAGATTGGGGGGATAACCTGGGATGCGAGTGTCTACGCCGGTCTCCGCCAATTCCATGAAGCAAAAGGATTTGATCCTGACAGCCAAGACTTAGCTCGACATTTGGGGCATCCACTCTACCGCGTCTCTGGCGCCATAGATCTTCCATTCGCTCACGGTGGGCTCATCATTCCTTTGTAGAGAGAGTTCTGACGGTCGAAATCATCAGCGGAGGAGATTCCTGTGGCGGAGGTCGTTGTAAATGACGAAGAGTCGAGTGCTGCCCAGATTCCGAACGGTGAGTAAAGCATACTTGAATTCTATCTCCTGCTCATACACGGCTCTGAGACCTCACAGAGGACGAACCAACAAATCAGACCGGAATATTTTGCCGTCACTCAGATCGCGACACTGAGGATCTCTCAGTTGGCTCGCTGTGGTTTAAGTTGGTGATGAATACCCAACTGGCCCTGATCTTTTTCCTGTTCATCTGCCAGATGTACGACCAACTGTATTGACTTCGCCTCCTATGTCCGTACGATGTCTGTGATCTGCAATATGTTTATCCTGCAAAATACGGCTTCTGTTCAAATCGAACCGTGGGAAGGAATCGGCAACAGCCGTAAAAGGGTGATCGACTGTTTCCTGCGTCTTCAACAAGAGTTAATCGTCGCTGTAACGCTACGGAGGCCACTTTGAGACGTAACACCTCATTGCGGGACCCCCAACCCCTCCGACGTGAACCAGTCGCAACTCCGACGAGTCATCTTCTTCCATGCATGCATGGTTCGTAGTGCTTCCGTCGCTCTAGATTTGCGCGGTCAGTCTGTGCTGAAGCATTCCGCAACCTAATCGTTTCACGCCCCTCAGAGGCTGCCATAATCCACGCAACGGTCGGTGTCCAATGGCGGTGAACACAGGGAGTGTCAAGTTGCACTCAGCTTCCATGAGAATCGAAGGCAATCTGGCGACACGCCCCACAACAGTTCCTCCACCACCGGGATCTGCAGCTCCTACTAGTACTAGCAGATTCCCTTGCCGAGTACACGAGCATTACATATGTAAATATACAATCTACAGAAACTAGAATACTTACAACAATCGACATATTTACTTGAATATATATTTGGAGGCCGGATTTTTGGGCTGTTGCTCCTGCTTCCGCTTCTTCTTATCAGCCACCAGCTCCTCCCCCCTCTTCCGCTTCGTCTTCGTCTTTGATCCCCGCGCCGTAGCCTTCTTCCGCCTATACGCCTCGACGAGCGCGGCCTCCACCGCGGGATCGTAGCCCTCGTATAAGACATGATACCAGTGAACGGAGCTCCCAACTTCTTCGCCCCCCGCCTCCCGGATCGCCGCAAGCTACCAGAGCGCCGTCAGACAGGATCCAAATGGAGGTAATGGGAACTTACGATTCCCTTGTCCTCGGGCTCTACAAGCACAACCTCCTCCTCGTACTTTAGCCACCTGCAGCGCCCCGCGTAAACGAGTGAGCCGTCGCGCTCACAAACCGCGTGGAGGACAGCCTTGTCCGCGAGGTCGTCGACGTCGGCGGGAACAGGTTGGGATGCGCGCGCGCGCGACGCGGAACACCAAAAGCTGGATGTCGACCCAGTGCACCGCGGTGGAGAAGCAGCGTACGGGGCTGCGTTGAATTGAGAATATTAGCGAATAAGTTGGGAAAGATGTAAGTCATTGAACGCACAGGTCATTCATCGTCTTCGGCTGAGTTGATAAATGGGATATCGTCAGTATGCCGCCTATACAGAGGAAGGATGATGAACAACGTACAAGGTCGGCTTCCTCACCCAGGCAGCCGACGATCTCGAGCGAGGACCACGGCACGTCTTCACCTTTCAAGCCCGAGATGGGGTCCTTGAACGTGCCTGATGCGGCGCCGCGGGTGGGGACGGCAACGTGGGCATTAGAGGTCATGGTGCGCGCAGCGTCTCGCACATCGGTGGCCTTGGTGCTGATACTGCGAGGATATACAAAGAGCAACGTACACACACATAGGAGAAGGACACCACATCCTCAACAAGCGCGACACATTCCGAGCGAGGCGACACATTGATGAAAATGTGTCGCCTTTGAACTCAACTCCATTTCAGGCATATGCCCCTATTACGTGTGTCGTCAAGTTGACATTCGTGTGAACCCCGTTTGTCGTTCGCTCTTTCTTTCCACCTTGTTTCCACCACCACCATCCCGTACCATTCCCTGCCCCTCCCGTCGACCACAGTGCCCGAGGCAGCCCACAACTCCGGTCACCCGATGCTGCCAGTGACACGAGCCATCGGGCGGGACATCGGCATGGACGGCGGCGCGCCGGAGTTTGGGAGTCCGCTGTGCGGCCATGGGAATTGATAACGTGCGTGTATACACGGAGGACAATCCTTTGTCCTTTGCAATTCTAGGCCCGCGCGTCCTTGCGCGCGGCTCGACCATGTCCTTTGCATAACTCCGGCGGCTTTGGCCCTTCGGGTTTCTCCGCGGCCACGCTGCAGCCGCGCGTCCTCGGGAGTTTCCGGAGTTGAAATGATCTCAATGATGATTTGCGTCTGTAGGGTTCAGTTGGTGGTAGAATATTCTCGAAAATAGCCTAATGTCTGCATGTATCATCATACAACAGGTTTACGTGGAAATACTGTGGAATACCGAGTGAAAGGCGGGCGAGAACAGGGACTGAATACTAAAAAATGGATGTTACTCTGTACTGAACCAGCCAATTTTGGTAAAAGCTGATGGGGCCGTTTGAGCCCACTATATAGTCTGGGAATTTTTTTTGGGCCCAAAAACGGCCATGTAACAGCTGTTATGGAGTTTCATCAAGCGGGGTGTGACGGTTGAAAACGTGCCGGGTGGTGCCGGGCGTTCTCAACTGTCACACTAATGTTTAACGCGGCGATTACACTCTTTTTTGGTCCACGAAAAACTGGGGGATCTCGACAGAGTCCTCCAATACGACCCACACTTGGTGCTGTGTGGTTTAGGCTAGTTGGATGCAACAGGACAGACAGTTATTGGACTCGGGGCCCATTTTTCATCAGTTGACGGATGTTATTCCTCCATTTTTCCACACAGCCTGCAGGCCTATATCTATCTCAGTAATGCCAGCCATATTCGAGGGAGTCTGAGTAAGAACTCAGCCCACATGAGCAGAACATCAATATTGAGATCATTTCAACCTCGGAAACTCCCGAGGACACGCGGCTGCAGCGTGGCCGCGGCAGGACCCGAAAGGCCAAAGCGGCCGGAGTTAGCACAAGGACAAGCCAAAGGACAAGGTAGAGCCATACACGAGGATATACTGCCCTAAAGCTGAAAAGGACAAGCTATTGTCCGCCGTGATATGCACCTCCGCCTGCCCCCCCAGCCTCTCAAATAATCATCCCGCTGACGTTCGTGCCGAATGCTGCATGTGCGCATGAGACTCACCGTGGTCGCCTTAGAAGCACAAACAAGGTGCGCCCCTCTCCTCTCCTCCTCCCCTCCGTGGGCGGCTCCACAATCCTGCACCCCGCTGTTGGGTTACACCGCATCGCGCCTTGAGACCTCGAGACCAGGTCGCGAACAAAGTTTGGGGCGTGTCTTGAGGTGGAGACGAGGGCTGGGGCATTTGCGCTCCGATCGCACAGGAGAACCCGCCCCGGCGGAGGACTGCTGTCAGTCTGAATCTTTGTGTAATGGTAGCTTTTTTGCGGTCTCTACTTTTGTATTCAAAATGTACCCAACAAGCTACATTTCTGTTCCACTCCCAGTTGTCTGACCTAAGTTTCTTGCCTGTTCAGAGCATCGATACGCCGGCAACGCGGCCCGCCGAGTTGGGGTAAGTGAGCGCAAGTTCAACGTCTCTGAAAATAATGTGTCGCGTCACAGCTCAGAGGCAACACATTCCAGGAGGATGTGGTGCCTGTTATCGGAATTTGGTGCCCTTGAGAAGGATGTGGTGTGTATGAGAATGTGTGTGTACGCTGCCTTTGGTTAATCCCGTGGTGCTGATGGTCACCGTAGGGGCGCGAGATGCGGCGGACGGTTGGGAACCAGACGCTGAGGACTTGGTTGAGTCGGCCTGGGCGGATTCAGCCGCTTTAGTCGCAGCGAGTTTCTGTTTCTTCACACCTGCGGCGGAAAGGCCGTGGGCTGCCTGGAGGAGCTGGTGGATGAACGTCGAGACGGAGGCGAAAGGTGGTATCACAAGGGCACATCGAAAGAAGATATGTATCGCAACGACGAGTGGCGAGGAGAAGACACCGGACGTGGACAGGACATGAAAGAGGAGGCGAGGGGACAAATAAGGCACAATGAGACCGTCAGGTGGGTATGATGGGAGACAAAATACATAACGCACCACAAGCTGGACGTAGCGGCACTGGAGAGAGGAGAGGGGTTGAGTGAATAGTTATGTTGACAGGGAATTGAATCACCAGTTCGGACGGTGCGGATGAGCATTCGCCCTGAGCGTTGATAACAGGGCGGGAGCCGGCATTCGTCTTGTCGCCGAACGGTATCATTGTAGAAGGGAGAAGGGAGGATTGTGGTGGTCGAGGACAAAGAGCAAGTGATTGAGGTGTCGAAGCTAGCCCGCCCTTTATAGTTATTCGGGCGGGCTCCGCTCTTTGTGCACCCCGCCTATAACAAACGCGCGATTGTGCGATGATCCACCCCAACAACACAAAGAAATTCGGAAGACGGCGAAAAAAAATAAAGGACGGTAGAGCTAGCGGGTCCAAGGATGGGAATAACACTGGAATAACAGCTAGTAGTAGACCACTGCCCAGTAAGTACAGGTGTTACGTTTCAACCGTCACCGGTACCCAGTTCTTAGAACGCAGCATAGAGAAATCCAGGAGATCGGGACGGATGTGAGAGGCTTGACAAGAAAGAGTTTGGAGGACAGTTGGAACCGCGAGCGTCGCTGACGGATGTGTCGGTTGTGGGACTGTTGTGGTTTCGGAGAGATCCGCTGTGCGCACCCCGAGGGCGATGTTGTCTAACCCTAACACAGCCAAGCTTGAGCCAAACACCGGCGATCACGACATTTTTTGCCTCTTCTCGACCACGACGATGAAGACTGAAAAGGTGGCATACGACACCAAACTTCCGCCAGAAGTCTGGATTCGATGCTCCCTTGGGTGTCGCCACGAAGACCTATGCTCCCTCGCACTCGTTTCTCGCTACTTTCACGACCTTTTTATGCCCCTCATCCACGAGCACCAGTACATTGTCCTTCCGGATCCTGAACATTCCGACTGGACGTTGACACTAAAGGCCATTCAGCGTTATATTCCCTCTGTTGCCCGAGTCGGGTCGAACACTGACATCTCTTTCCGCGTCAAACAATGGGCTTTTTGGGGCACCCTCTCGATTCCGTTCGCTGCGCCCCCCTCAGAAAACCACGAAATCACATCCTTGGAAGAATCACACACCCAACTCCTCCTCACCTTTATCGATACATTGGGAAAATGCCCAAATCTCCGCTCGTTGCACTTGACGTGCGTGGCGATCGACCAGGCTATGCAAAAAAGTATCTTGACTTTGTTCCGCTTGGAGGAGTTGATGCTCGCTTCATGTGACCTCTCCAGATGGACCGCGGCTGCTCTCCCTATCCAAAAGCTGGAATTGGTCGACAAGAATACGAGGCTGGCGATGCCAGGCGTTGAGGGTGATCCGCTGCATATCGTCTCACCGAGTTCTCTCCGCGCGCTCACCCTCGAAGGGCTCGGCATATCGGTCTCCCTCCTGTCTGGCTTCGCCACCACGGGTTCCCAGCCATTCGACAATCTCACCTTCGTTTCCGTTCAACTGTGGGACCCGTTCCTCTCGCCATTCTTCACATTCTTGGCGCGCTGCCCCCAACTCACTCAGCTCGAGATTCCGAAAGCGGCGGTCACAGCTACACCAGATGTCCCACTCCCGCCGACTACGATCCCCCTGCTGTGCTGCTTCAAGGGCCCCCGCTTCCTCGCGGCCTTCTTCGTGCTCGGACGTCCCGTCTGCGAGGTGGAACTCCTCGATGGCGGCGGCTGTCGCCCCAAGGCCGCGGAGACGGAGAAAGACGTGCTTGAGGACCTCAAAGATATAGCGCGCGCTTGTCCCGCAGTTCACACCGTCTCGATGACCTTACCAGTCGTCGATTGTGCGCGGACCACGGCCGCCATTGCGAAACACTGGCCCGGGCTGCGCGTGTTATCCCTGGTGCTGCGCACCTCTTCGGGCGTGCGGCACCCTTTCAGCACTGAACCGCTGGATTTCAGTGACAGTGATGCGGAGGAAGACGGCGAGGATGAATCGGACGCTGAAGGTGAAGAAGAAAACTCTGCGTCGGGCGATTCCCACTCAAGCGAGTCGCACTCGAACCACCAGTCGAACCAATTTTCGGCCTTTGATCCCGCCGCGTTCGAGGACCCCAGACTCGCTGGCGTTCCGCCTCCAGTGCCCACACCCGACGTTCTCACTCCCGGATACCTATACAGTGCGCCATCCCCTTTACCTTCCTGTCTGATGAAACCCATCCTCCTCAGCGCAAGACGGCGCGTCCCCCCCGCCCAGAGCGCCCGTTGCACCTGTCAACCCACGCGGGCCTACGCAGACTCTCCTCAGCGCCCTCGACAACTTCGAATTTCCGCACCTCGAAAGCCTCCACTTCCCGCGTCCGAGCATGTCGGTCCCCCCGATAAATCCGCTCTCCCTGCCGCACCAGCACCGCGCGGTGTTGGCATTGGAGCGTCGGCTGCCGCGTCTGCGTTTGCTGGAGTTCGGCGCGAGATATTTAGACCATGTGGTTTGGTGGCGGGAGAGGGATGGAAAAACGTGGAGCGAGAGGTACGATGCTTGTTTGTTCGTGCTGCCTGCGGCTTACCTTGGAGGCAGGGAAACACGGGCGATAATTGCTTCGTTAGCTGAAAGTGGGCTTGAACCTTCTTGACCGAATTCGTTCTCTGGCGACGTATCTTTTTGACAAACTCATGACGAACTCACTTCTCGCTAGTGTTTCTCGTTGACCCTCTACCATACCACTACGCTTGCTCCTGCTTTCGACCACAAATAGTAAATATTTCCAGTTGCATTTGGAACTTCCCTCGTGTGTTGTGTTAAACTCGCCTCGTCCTGAAATACCAGTGCCTCAAACTCCTCTAAATTGGAACTTCAGCGCCGATTCAACTCAAGAGGCTGCGATCCCAGCAAAACGCGTCGGGTTTGTCCGTGAAATCGTCTCAATCAACGCAACTCCATCTACAACAGGCCGACTAGAGTACACACCACTACATCAACGAAAAAGTACATACAACGCACGAAACTAGGGAAAGTACTCGGCCATAAAGTTCAAAAAGTCCAATTTGTCCTCTTCACTGTCGTACGCCTCATCGTCCGCCTCAGGAGCACAATCTGGGATATCAGAGCTCGGATCATCGTCGTCGTGGTCTTCCTCTTCACCGTCGCACGCCTCTTTCGCGTCGTATGCCTCTTCGCCGTCGTACGCCCCTTTGGCGTCGTACACCTCTTCACCGTCGTACGCCTCCGAGTCGTCGTACGGATGCCAATCCGAGATCTCGGAACTCGGATCATCGTCGCCCCTGTCCTCATCCGAATCGTCGTCTTCCTCCTCCTCCTCCACCTCCTCCACCTCTTCATCCTCCGCTCCCTCCCCCAGCTCCAGCCGAACCCACCAACGCTCCTCATCCGCATCCGACTCCGAGTCGTAGTCCTCCTCCCACCCCGGCGCCGGCACCCGCCTTTCCCGCCCCCAGTCCACCGTCACCCCGTCCCCAGCACCGCCCCTCATGTCCCAATCCTTCACCCCCTTCGACTCCGGGAGCGGGCAACACGGCGCCGAGAACACGATCAGACGCCCAACGCGCCCGAACGCCTGCCGGTACATGTTCCGCGCGTACTCCCGACGCTCGTTCGTCGGCGGCATGACGTTCAGATACGTGAGCGTCGCGTCACACCCCGAACGCCGGATGAACGCCGCCAGCATGCGCACCGGGTATTCGCCAAAGTAGACCTCGGGCATCTCGAGTCGGCGGAGGACGGGGAGCGTGAGGGCGCTGAGCAGCCCGGTGGAGGCGGTGGTGTGCTTGCACCGGCCCGAGAAGACGAGGGAATGGAGCGCGGTGAGGGGCGGGATTGGGTGTGTTGCGAGGCGGAGGTCGGTCATCTCCGTTACGTCCAGTGTCGATACCTCGCAGTGGACCAGCGTCGCGGTAGCGAGGCGGAGGATATTTGTCCAGACGGTGTAGGCGATGTCGAAGACGACCAAGGTAGTGAGATTGTCGCAGGTAACGCGGAGATCCTGGTTGAGCTTGAGAGAGTGGAGGCGGGGTGCATGTGGAAAGAGAAGGATACGCTCGGCCTGCGGCTCCACAACATGAGAGCAAATCTGCAAGCGTTCAAGACGAGGAGTGGAAGTGGATTGAAGGAGGCGGAGGGTGTTGCCGCAGAGAGGGACAGAGAGAATGAGATTTTGGAGTTGTGAGCTATGTCCGCGCAAGAGGATGGCCAGAAAGCGCACGACGTCTGGCACCATTTCCTCGAGGGTTTCGTCGCGGGGGGAAAAGAAGCCAATTGAGACCGGTAAGGCGCGAGCGCGGCTCAACCAGAGAGCGAGAAGAGCGGCCTGGGCATCGGCATGGGATGAGTCAAGATCGAAACGGAGCGCACACCAGAGGGCGGGTGTAGAGAGCGATACTGCACGCCATTCGCGGCAGATGTGCCCGAGGATAACCGGCGAGGAGGGTCCAGCGAGCTCAGGGAACTTTGGGTATTTTGGTAGCGTGGCCAAGAAGATTTCAGACAGGATCTCGTTTGGGAATCGACGAATGTGTACTGGCATTGGAGAAGACGCTGAGGGGAAGCTAAATGGAGGAGCGCACAGAGAGGCTAGTTTTGAGGGATCAGCCCAGGGCGAAGGGTTTGGCGCAGTGAAAGTGGCGGATAGTGGAATAGGTCGTGGTGGTAAGGAGCAGAGCTGCGTTCCGTCGATGGCGCATCAGTCCGAACGTGATGGCTCCGCCTGATCGCCGCCCGGCTCGATTCAGGCTTCAGTTGCTCGGTGCTCTTCTACGTTTTCGACCTCAAATTCTTTGCGTCGACGCTGAGCTACCCATCCCATTGGTACCGTAGCATCACTGCGTGCAGAGTATATTGCCGTTGCTACAATCCCGCCGCTGAATCCAGGTACTGCCTGGCCGCGCGGGAAGAGGCTGGGTAACGCCGGTGGCCGATGATTTCCTGGATTGAGCACACTGACTACGGAGAGTATCCCCAGAATTCCTTGACATCAGGTGGTCGATGAAACTTCGGAGTGCCCCGGTTTGACTTTCGGAGATTTGTGTACGTCGAGGAAACGAAGTGAGGTACGTCCGGACTCACACAAGTATCTTGCCCATCGCTCGGCTCTCGAGCCTCAGGAACATGGATGTCAGATCTTTGGGGGTGGAAAGTGGACGACTATCAATCGAGACTCACACGGTTCAAAACACCGCTGAAGGAAGCTTCAGGAACGCCGGCAGAACTGGTTTCGTTCAAAGCGATTTGAGCTGAATTGCCGTCTTGGTCTTACCGTGGATGCTTGGGGCGAGCATACGCACTAGATCGCAACAACTGCGAGCTGAGCGAGGAGTTAGTTGAGAGTGCTGGGTATGCCTTGTCTGTAATTCCCTTTCCTGCCAACTTACACGCAAATTTAAGCCCCCAGGAGAACGAGAGAGAAAGCGAGTAAAGGCATACTGTAGCTGTTCGATTGATACCAGGTTTACGAGGCAGGAGGACCAAGAACTCAGGATTTTCTCGGTGGCATGTCATCGAGGCTATAAAAGGGCGCAAAACGAGTTCAATTAGCGCCAGGGTACTCAGCAGAGGCCACACACCTCTGACCCGAAGGATTGAAACAAAGATTGGGATTTCCCAACCTACGATTGGCTTGTGTGGCTGAGATACTCCACTATTTATGGGAGTTGACTCAGGGTCTCAAATTTCGAACCGTGGGAATCTCCAGTGATGGTCTGATTTAGTAACAATTTAACCGTATCATACGTTCCACGGATCCGGAGTACTGTAGTATTGAACCAACTAGATTAATCGCATGCTCAGGAGGTATAACCCTCTTACTTTGCCCAGAATCTCGCCAGAACTGTGAGAGTTCAAATTTCAACCGTGGGAACTTTGGTCGATCCGCGAGCTGCCGAGTACAAGCCGAACACCCATCTTCGTGGGCGATCTGTGGAACTCTCGATGCCGGTAATTTTTAGGTACTGTTTGGCTGGAACAACGCTAAACCAATGTTGTTCTAACCCTATGCTGCGTGTCTGAGTCTGGAAGGATGGTTCGGTTGATTTGAAATGGTTTATGGGTATTTCTTACGGGTGTGCTCGAACTCAATCAAGTTTTCCCTCCAGGTCCCGGCAATCAGAATTAAACGATGTGCCTATAGGCAGAGAATGGGGGAATGAACGGTGTACCGCTATGACGGTTTTGTTCGTAGACCTTCAGGAGTACAGATGCTCGAGTTGTCCAACTGTATAGTGTCCTAGCTCAGGTGCGAGCGCTCCTCAATGCCCCCCCTGGAATAGACCAGGTCACACAAGGTTTTTTGCGCGTCAACGTGCTTGAGGTTTCGAGTCTTGACCGGCGCGGATTTACATAACTTGGTTGAGACATATGCGGCCAAGAGCTGGATGAAAGTTTTTTGAAGGGCAGGAGTCAAGGTATCAGCGAGGATTGTAAACGAGGTGCGGAGAGGGCGGAAGCGAAGCAATGCGGGAGCTTGTAAATGTTGGCTTTGATAAGGTGCCATCGCATCACCGGGGACTTCGAGTTGCCGCATCCGAATCCTACCTCCCACCACCGTTGACGTTGAATGGTCGGAGCGCTCGTGAACTTCTAGCCCGGGGTATCCTACCAGATCAGAACAGTCCTTATGTCGATCCCCATCTCAGGGAAAGCCTCACAGACGCCGACTCCAGAAACTCAAGATTGAGCTCAAATGTCGGACTCGATTCTCGAATCAGATCCCGCCATCCCTGGGCGAAAAAGACTCCAATACGTCTCTTGGACTTCCTGAGAGAAAACACACTGGAGGCTGGAACCATCGTCGACTTGACGGCCCATTCTCGCCACGCGCCAGATCACAATTTCATCGATGAAGACTCCGCCGCTATCCCCACCGTGGGACCGTGGGGGTCTATGTCGTGGCAGTAATAAATGTCCAATTAAAATCGGTGAAAACAAAAGTAACTTTTGCATACTAACTTGCTCTGCCAAAACTACGGCGCCTACAACACATACCCTACCAGCACGACGGCCGATATAAACCACATCATACGATCAGCAGCAATCCCCACTGTGGCGCCACTCTTCCCTGCGGGCATCGGAGGAGCGGGTCCACCAGTGGCAGCACTGTCCCCGCCTGACAGGGGCTGGTCCCACAGGAACGTAGGCTCATCTGCGTACGCAAAGCCTGCAGCCTTCATGAAGGACACGTACTTGCCGTCCGGGTCGCCGTACGCGGACGCAACCGCCGCGACGTTGGGGTAGATCTCCGCCGTGACGTTCGCCTCGCCAGTCTTGGACGGGTCGGTGGTCATGAGGAAGTCCACCGTCGTCTGGATGGTGGCGCCGTGCGCGGTGGCGTTCCAGCCCTTGGCCGTCGGGTCGGCGTATGCCAGGATGCGCGCGTTCGTCTGCCGTGCGCGTGGAAGTCAGCGGAAGGGAGGGGATGGGGGAGGGATCCAAGACGTACGACCATCCCCGCGATATTGAAGTTCCTATAGTGCCACGGGCGGGTGCGCGACGCCTCCTGGGGCTATTATCCCGTCAGCCTCGTCTGCGGTACACGACTAGAACTTGAACGCACCTGGTCCCCATTGGCGGCGACTTGGCCTTGGAAAGCCCCCGAGAAATAATTTTGGGTCCAGTTAACTGCGCTAGCGGTGTCCTTAACGATGAGCTTCACACCCGCGAGCTGGTTCACGAAGATGGTGCCGTGGTTGCTGCGCGGAGGATGTCAGGCACTTGGTGGACGTCGCGGAGAGGAAACGCACTTGGTGGACGTCGCGGCCGTGTGCGCCGTCGGCGCTGTCTCCAGCCAGTTGATGTATTTCGTGCACCACGCAACGAACTGGTCGTCGATGTCGGACGTCCAGTCGGTGTTGCCAGTTTTGCGGAGGATGAGGATACCAGAGGCTATCTTTGCGAAGCCTCTCAAGTCGCTGGTAGCGCATCAGCGGAGGGCGGGGATGCGGCGTGGCTTCAGACTCACAGGATACCCGTGTATACACCTGGCGCCAGGGGAGGCGAGTGAGCATGAGGCGGAGACCGAGCTGCTCGAGTACACACCGGTCTGTCCGCCCGGTCCTCCATTCATCTGGGCGTAGTTGAGGTTCGGGTTCATCGCGGTGTCGGGGTTCAAGAACCAGGTGTCGATGAACTTGACTGAGGCGCCATTCAGTCGAGCAGCATCGGAGTGGGGCCGGGTGTACGCACCGACGTTCTGGGAATAGACTGACGACGACTTATTCTGCAGCGATGCGGCGATGGAGTTGTAAAGCACGGCGTCCGAGAGGTTGAAGAATGACTGGAAGTCTTGGATGCTGTATGGGCGATATACTGTGTAAAAACCTCACCATTTTTTCCATCTTTTGGGTTGCAAGCACCCGCAACTTTTTGGGGCCTGTGTGCAACTTTTCCTTGTGCTTGCAACCCATATTTTTGCCCTTGGATCTCAATCCCCTGACAACTTGACCTCGCCAGCACCTCTGGATGAACATGTTGAGTGCGGCATTTTACAATACTGATCCGGTTGATGTGTTGATCAGATACGACGCGGCACTCAGTTTTCTTGGGTTTGTGCCACATTTTGGCCCTTGGAGCCTCTAAAGGTTTGAGTGCAGCAAGCACCCTGACTCATTTTAATCACTGTCGGGCCCTTCTTCCTTCAAACTTACCAACTGTGTGACCATTAAGTACTCGGTACCGATTTGAACCCTTTGTCAAATATGGCACCCCGGCCATCTCAGCTCCCTCAATTCAACCCACTTCTGGCACATATCCCTAGGGTAAAGATATCAAGGGATATAACAACCAAGACTGACCTCCAAGGATGAAGCTTGAAGTGAAGCACAGGTGAATTCTTGGTTTGATGCATCGGCAATTCCGGCATTTGATGTTGCCATCAAATACATCAATTCGGAACCCCCGCCGGGCTGAAGTTGGAGGGCGTCTCAACCTGAGCAGCAAGTGCAAACTTGCCAGAGACTTATAAAGGTGGCAAGGAAAAATGTGCCTGCAATCAAAGTTGCATGCAAAAAATCTTGCCTGCACCGGAAGTTGCATGCATTCAGGCACTTTTCCCAAAGTTGTGGTGAAATTCGGTGGTTAAAAGTTGGAGTTGCATAAAACCAGTTTTTACACAGTATATATGCCATAATGCTGAAGCGGTCGGGGTTGACCTGGCCATCGCGGAAGACATAATTGCACTGCGTCCACTCTGTGTACTGGTAAGTTCACCGAGACCAAGGTCTACACGGAGGAGGACTCTTACTATCCGCCAGGCTGAGCACCGTTGTGTTGTGGACGTTGCTGCAATCGGGCCATTGGCTTTATGGAAAATGGAGGTCAGCGGCGAGTGGGTGTTTGGAGTTCGTAGGAAATCGCACTATGGAGCCCAGCTCATGTAGTCATGCTTGTCCCCACTCGGCGCGACGACGGGCTTGCTTGTGACGGCTGTAAAAATTGATGAGTGAGCTACGGGTGAGGACAGCGCAGGAATGGCGCACTCCAAGGACCAAAGGACGCCGTGCGCTCCGCCCAGGAAATAACTGTGGCTTTTGCGCCGGCGAAGTTGGCAGGAGCGTTCCCTGCCGTGACAATATTTGGGTCGGGGAAGTCCACTGCATATTGTGCGAAGGGATTTGTCGCCACGGTGGAGGGGGAGAGGAAAAGGAGCGTAGATAACAAAAATGTTCTGGGGTCCGAAAATATGTTGCGGAGCAGCATTTGTGGGCGGGGGAGGGGGAGATGTAATTAAATGAGAGAGAAAAAGAGGGAGGGAGTAGGTTTCTTGCAGCCAGACATACTTATCCCAGGTCCCATTTGGAACGATACGGCGATTCCTCCCCGAAACATGAAACTTGGTGGGTAAGTCAACTTTGATACTCCGCTTTCCCGAGGGACATTCCAGCATTGCTGTCCGGCCACATGTCTCGAAGACTCATTATCCTTGATGTCGATAAGCCGTTGGGAAGACGCAGGCGGACGCACACATACAGCGGCACCGTTGATCAAATTCAACCAAAGCTCCGCTTTTAGAACTCCGACAGCGATTATTGATAGGGAAGGTATATCCAAGTTCGGTCCTCGAATCCGCATAAGAGCCTGAGCGTGGTCCCGATTCAATGAACGGTTAGCTTGTGCTCCCGCGTGATAGACCGCTCAAAAGGTTGAGTTCAATCGCGCGGAAAGAACCCTCACGAGGTAAGTTCGCGCCGATATGCACTGACTAATCCTAGAACCGACTAATGGACTCGGAAATCACTCGCTGTCGTGACGAACTGACCGAGAAGCCCTGAGTTCTCAGTTGACTGACGGTCAGTTGAATTCCCGCGCTCCGTAGTTCTTTATTTCTGCACGCCATCGACCCACACGGATCTACAGTGTGATTGTTCGTATCTCCTGCCCCACGGACACCCTCGCTGCCGCGAAACTTAGCCGAGATGGCGGACAGATGGCGGGCATCTGTATATACTGCGCGCTGTTTTGAATTACTTACTTACTTACCGCTGTACTGTAATATTTCGTTCAAATCGACAGTCACCCGTCACGCACCCCCTTGTCGACCACGAATATTGGTCTAGGTAACGCGTCACGACGGCCGATGTCGAATAGGTCTGAAGGTTCGTCACCCAGTAAAAAATTCCTGTTGTACGGAGAGTGTAATTTTTCTGGGCTCCTTTTATACTGGTGGTCATAAATTCACTCATGCTGCTGTTTTTTGGACCAAAATTGCCTCTCCGAACTCAAACTTCCACCCTGTGATGCAGTTTCTTGGTTCAAATTGCATTCCCGAGGAAGCAAACCGAAAATTGTGATTTGTGTTCAACTAAACAGCCCAAATATTATGCAGATGTCCAGGAGGCAAGATGGAACCTAGCTGTTTGATTTCAGGCCCTTAGTGAAATTTTTCTGATGTCACGCACCTTCGGCGGCGATGTCGAAGTGTCGAATTGGTTCAAATCGTCACGCGTCACCCCCCGGTTCGATTTGAACGAAATATTACAGTAATACCAAGTCAATAGGTTTAATCTGGGCCGTGCACGGGGGGCGTCGCGTCGACTAGGGAACGAGGCTCGTGTACTAGGCACCGTGCCGATCTAAGTCTTGTCATCGCTGGGCAGCAATCGCCGCCTAAGGATGCAACACGGACGCTCGTCAGTACCCAGAGTATATTTGGAGTATATCGAAGAGAGGAAAGACGAGACGCGGCCAGGACCGTGTAGACCGGTGGCCGAGTGAGTAGTGAGCATGCCCGGTCAACACGGGGTTTGGAGTGGTCAGTCAGCACTCGGGCTGCCCTCCGACGGTGAATAAGCCTACTCGGCAGGTCTCGAGTCCGCTCACTGTGCCGTACTCTGGGAAAATAGGAAACCCACCAAGAAAGAACCTGGCATGATTGGCAGTTGAGGCGCCCGAAGCGCACGAATGTAAGTAGACCTTCGTAAGTAGTCTAGTTGTTACCGCGGGGGTTTGTTGGCGTAGCCGCGTTATTATGTAATCTCACATAAGCAAACTCCTTTTCGACGCGTTCTTGCCTGAAACACGCGATTTCTGCCCGAAGATTCCCTCAGTAGGTCCAACCCATCTACAGCCAACAGTCTGTCTCCTCACAATTGTCAAAAACTGGTGAAAACTTCGAATGTTGAAAACGGGGCAGGCGCCGGATTGATGCCGTGATCCAGAGGGGGTGGGCCAAAAGGTCTTGGAAATTCACGAGAAAATTGGGGAAGGCATAGGATCCACTATTGAAGAGATTTAGAGTTTTACTATGGTTTTACCGATGTCGCGCAGAAGAGTAAAGCTGAACCTGCCGTTTTCTGCTGATGTGAGATTACATAATAGTGCGGCAACGCCAGCCGAACCCCGCAGTAACTAACAGACTTCAACAAGCGAGGAACGAGATTGATGTTGAAGCGTCTGGCTGCGAGAGACTACTTCGTAAGCTATCTGCAATTAGTTAAATATCGTGATGCGGTAGATGAAAAAAAGGCAACGCCAGAGATGCACCAAGGGTAATGGTGCCGCGTAAGGAAACATGTGCCTCGAAGCAACCTTGTCCCTAGATGTATGGCTGCTGTGGCTTAGTGGAATGATTCCCTGGGAGTAGACTGCCTTATTCCTATTCCAGATCCCGTTTTGGCTGATACGGCGATTTCTCCCCGAAACCAAACTCGGTGGGAAAGTCAACTTTGATAATCGGTTTTTCAGACGGAACACTGAACCATTTCAGAATTGCCGTCCGGCCACACGTCAGAAAGAGTCATGAACCCTGATGTTGTGTAAGCCGGTGGAGAGAAAGAGGCGGAGGACGCAACCAGCGGCAAGTTTAGTCCTCTGCAACCTTCGTGCGACTGCGATCAATGTATCCAAGTTTACATGTTTACACCTTGAATCCGGAGAAATTGAAGGCTTCGGCAGTTATGATGCGTCCTGATGAGCTCACTGCGCGGTATATGCCCGCCATCTGTCCGCTGTCTCGGCTAGAGCGAGGGTTTCCGAGCGGGCAGGAGAGCCCGTACCAGGGTCATACTACGAACAATTGAACGGTTGGCCATTGTCGGTAAGCAGAGAGAGATACAGAGGACTGCGGAGAGTGGGAATTAAATTCACCGTCATTCACCTCACTTCTCACTCAGTTCATTACGACATCGGGGGGTTTTTCCAGCCCATTGGGCAGTTGATTCCGCACCGGCCCCGGCCGAGCACGCGAACTTACTCCGTGAGGGTTCTTTCTGCGCGCTGTTCTGAATCACTCACCGGTGCACTTCTGGTTCAATCTTGTTCGGGCGGCGGTCGTTGCGTCGACTAGGGAACGAGGACACGCTCGTGTACCAGGCAGCGTGTCAATCATGTCCACAAGCTGTCGTTGTCCGCTGTCGGGTCCACCGGCGGCAGAGGGTCAACGGTGCAGAGATACAGGATGAGGCACGGCGTCCAATGTTGCTGTCGCCACTATGGTGGGGCAAGTAAGATCTATCAGGATTGAGCTCGGTGAATCCAAATCGAACCGTGAGAATCCTAGTTGATCCTTCAACCATGTCAAGATCTGGGAGTCCATCACTCGAAGTCTGCACCCACTGTCAAAGGTCTGGACGGTAAATAGTTGCGCGAGCTATCAGCCACTTCCTCTTGCGGCACTCGGTTAAACTCCGGAAGCTGAAATGTTCAACCGTGGGAAGGATTGTGACGGGTGTGACGCAATGCTCTCACGCCCCTATTTTGGGTTCAACTTTGGGCTGCGAAGGTATGAAACGTTAGGACGGCGGAGCGCAGAGAGTGAGCTCACCGTGTAAAACACCACCATTGCCGAATCACCATTACTGTAGGATTGCAGCTGCGTAGGCGACGATAAGTTGAAACAAATGAAAACCGGGCTCGATTCGAAGGTTCACCGAGTTGAGATTGAGGAGTGTGCAGTTAAGGGAGTAATTAGGTCCCTGACTGGACGGAATTGCAGAGGTTAACACAAACAAGCGCAATTCTGCGAGTTCAATGAGGCATCCGCGAGCAAATTTTTCGTCGCTGACTAGAGGCGCTCCGACCAAAGCAACGAATCGAGGGAGGGAATAGAACCCGTTTGTGTTGCCAACATGCATGACGGTGAAGGAACGGCTACAGGTCCGGGACTGCGAAAACTGAATATAAACACTGGACACCAAGCGTGTAGGGAATAATTACGCTTCAACCCCCAGCTGTCTTCGAACCCACCTCACCCGTAAACCGTCTCCTTCGATGGCAATGTACACCGCGGCCGCCCGCTCATCGTTCCTCAGCAGTTCAAGAAAATGTATCAAAGCGTCATCAGACAGCCAAGAGGACTCCAGGCGTTCGGCGCGCTGTATCGCTGGGCCAATTATATTCGAGTCAACCCCAGGGAGCTTCTTCGCGTGTTCAAAGTCAAATCATGAGTGGTGAAGCAGAGGGTGCGCACATTGAAGGAGAGGAATTTCTGCAATAGAAGAAGCAAAAGGAGGGCCAGGGCACCTAGTTTGAACAAAGTGCGACCTTGGCTTACTAGATGTCGCCTGGGAAGGAGCGCGGATTGACTTTCTGCTTCGGATTCGGAGGAAGTTGCGGTTTGCATGCACTGGGTTTCGACCCTCTCCAGATCGGGCGTGTCAGGTAAGCATTCAAGGACTAGTGTAACGGTTGGATCAGCATTAAAATTGAACCTCAACCTTTCTTTCATTACCGCCAGGTGGATCTGAAGGTTGGATAACAGGACTTTGCAATTCCTGACCTGGTTGCTCTTCGACCGCTGTGAAAGCTCAGAAATGCAGAGACGGTGAAGCTTAGACTTGAACCCACTTTCTGATTCAGTTTCATTTATCCAGGGCGATGTATAAAGCGGTACACCCATGTGCCGCGCGACGGCCTGCGTATCTGGATCGAACCCCTTCCCACTCTGAAACTGTCGCACCGCGGTGTAAACGGTATGATTCCAACTCCGGGACCAGATCTTCGTCTTGAAGGCCAGGCTGGGGAACCCGAGCATTCGAGCCATCCAATGACTGAGTGGTTTCGCACCGGATGGGTCGAGCGACCAGTATGCCGCGAGGTCGGTGTTCCGGAAGTGCGTGCCGTCGGGAGAGCGGAGGTGAGAGAGCGGGCAGAGGAAGAGGTAGCCGTCCTTCGGTGAGACGTCGGCCATGTTGGAGAATGATAGCCAATACTCGACTCCGTATACAACTCCTGGAGGATGAGATAAGTGCGATGGTCTTACAGATGAGTTAAAACCAACGATAATCCTCGAGGTCCGCGTCAACGTCGAGTCCACTGAATATGGAGTTTGCTTGGGCAAGCCAGCAGTTATCCGTCTCCGGCCACGAAAACTCGCGCGAGGCCATTCCGGTGGTCATAACGTTGAAATAATCAAACCTCCTGAGGTTCAGCTCCAGTACAGGCCACTGGTGAAGTTTAGCTCACCGGGTCCAGCCATCCTTCATACGGGTGGGCCTTGCAGAGCCCGGTGCCCCGGTGAGTGTGAGCTTCCACCCAGAGTCCTCGAAGGCGCAGCTTGGTATAGAAGCCATTTCAACCGGATCATTCCAGTCTTGTCGGCGATAGAGAAGTGCGCCAAGTCGCATCTGGCCATTTAGTTTCAAGAGCAGGGACTCGGATGACGGGGAGAAGAGATTGTGCCAGTGGTTGATGATTTCCAGCTGCTGCTGCAATGTGAGGCCGTCAACGATCGCGGCGTCCTGGTCGCGCGCGAGTGGCGGTATGGGAATGTGCGGGACGCCGCTTGGAAGTAGGACGGGGACGATTGGTCGATTGGCCGTGCTCGGGGAAAGGTCTACACATAGCCGACCCGTAGAGCGCCGTATCCATGGCGTGTATGCCCCGTGGTGCTTTGGCTCGATTAGCACGTAGGCGGAGAATCGAACGCCGCGTTACTCACCAGCAATGTTCCAGAGATGGAGTGGATATAGCGCTCCGCGTCCTTTGGAAGTTGTTACTGTCAATTTGAGCACGACTCAACCGCGCATGTACGTACCGATAGCTCTAAGCCCTGTAACTTATCAGTGCCGTCTCCATGTTCAGCAAACGCAGACGACGAACGAAATAAGCATCGAGATATGCAGTCGCTAATATCGACCGCTGGCATAGCGAATATATCTCTTGTAGCGGGATCAAGTCTAGTTTGGAACCAGCTCAAGAAAATTCGAGCTCGCAGTTAAACAAAATGTACTTGCCGTCGTGGAATACGGTGGCATAAAGGCCGCTCGACTCTGACACCCCATAAACTTGAAGAAATTCGGGTGCCTGGGGCTCACAGATAAGTTTGAGTGTTCGCAGTACGGTAAAAGAAACTCACCGCACGTTTGAATACCTATCAACGTCTCTACGCCATTCCTGAGTAGGGTTCATGAGGCGTCTACTCCGAAACGTTGCGGGGAAATCACCTCTTCCGCATTATGTCCCTGGTACACAGCAGCGGTCATGTCCGACTTGCGTCCATTAACCCGAGCGGAGTAGGTGCGTCTGCTCAAGGGCGCGATCAAAAGACCGGTAACTGACCCTCTCGCATCTCCTCTGGTGACCGGGCGCGACTTGTCCGACTGTATCTCATTCAGTAAGTCCAAATCCCCCAGTGGGATTGTTCGGAAGAAGTCTGTGTACAGGCGTTCATCAGCAGGAAGCGGCTGTTGGGTATTCAAACACACACCTCCGGAGACGAGCGCCCTCTTGCTGTGCATGTAGGTGACATTGCTGGTGAATTGCCCACCCTTGACAACGAACTGCTGCGCGTTCGGGAAGAAATCAGAGCTAGAGCGCCTGTATTGTGTCGTCGGCGGCCTGTAGGACGAGATAAACACATCCGACGCACGGCGTCATAGAGCGAGAGGCGGGATCTCCTTTGAGTTTACGCCGGCCCATGAAGGTAGGAAGACAAGACGCACGCCTATCTATATCCTCGCATCGAAAAAGGGCGCTCCGCTGTACGTGATACCTGCCCGAGCCTGTGCGACGCACGTCAGGAGACTTGACAGCGTTTCTCCGCGAGAGAGATACGAATTGAGTTCAGTACACAGCCAAGGGAGACAATCATCAAGCAGCACTGCAAGGTCATCTCGTGGTTCATCATCGGCCCGAGAGCTTGAAGGCGTAGCAAGTTTGCATCCAGTTCGCCGTTCTCAAGTAAGTGAATTTCAGCGCGAAGTTTGGTGAGATCCTTTGGTAGACTGTGAGTGGCCCTTGCGAGCTTGAGTCGATGTACCAGACCAGTGTCGCAAGATCGACCAGAAACAAGCGAAAGAAACAGCAAACAAAGAGACCCCGGATGCTCCACAGACCGCCAACTATGGGCTCACGTTAAGCTCGCGGCCAGAGGCAAGGACAGTCAAACGTTGCGGGGGTGCGTCGTCGTGGTTCGGAACAAATAGACGTCAACGGTCCGATCAATAATCACACGCTCACGAGACTCGTCAACAACGCGTCGCGTCGGGATCCGCGTTCTCGCCGCTGTACTGAATTCCTTCCGCGCGTTCGTGTTCCATCTACCAAAAATATGTTGCATATACGGGACGCACGATCGGTGGTAAGCGAGGGGAAGGGCTGATTGCAGCTCAGTTGTAGGTCTTTGGCGGACTTGGTTGCGGGGAAGCTGCAGAGAGTTGTTTTCTCAGCAGAAGTAGCGAGATTGAACGCGGGTTGTAAGCTTACCTGGCGGGCTTGACATGGGTCTTCACCGTCGGAGGCACCACCGCAGAGCAGTCGACTAGCTTGGCGCGGTCCTGACCAAGGAGGCCCAGTTTAGCCATTGCCGCCTTGAAACTCGACGCCATATGGTCTTGTTGGTCTGTCGCTGCGTCGGAACGAGTCGGATAAATAATGGAAACACACGCACTGACGAATCCTTGCCAATAGCAAGCTGTACGCGGAACATGCGCTATAGCGAAATCGGATTGGAGGCGGAGCTCCCCGGTATCATTCCCGCTGCCGCGCGGGAGTGGGGATGAGACCTCACCAGAGTTCGGGGAACTGCCATTCCCAGTCTGTCCGGGGACCCACGCCCTGGAGGAGCATTTCGAGGAAGACTTGCGTGTCGTAGACGAATGGGGTGGAGTCGAACGGCGCGGCGTCGAGGTTGGGGTCGACGTGATCGGCGCGGGCGATGGAATGCGCGGAGAGGAGGGCGACGACTTCGAACGGGGAGAAGTTCCCGGCGTCGGCAAAGCGAGCCACTGCGTTCAGACCCCCCGTAGACATAGGGTAGGTCTACGTTGGGCTACATGTGTCTACGTGAGTCTACGTGGGTCTACGTGGGTCTACGGGGTCGTGTAGACTCAGGTGCTCCTACGTTGGGTTACGTGGGACTACGTGACGTAGACCGACCCTTGGCTACGTTCGGCCGCACGTGTAGACCGAGGTAGACCCACCCTCCGTTCCCTTCTTCCACCGCTCAAAATTGTAAATTCTGTCTGGCCGCATGTATCAGTGCCCGTGCTCTCGTGGGTCTACGTAGGTCTACATGGGTCTACATTGAAAACTAATGTAGATCTGCGTAGCCTCACCTGCGTCTACGTCGTGTAGACCCATGTAGACCCATGTAGACTCACAAGTCGGTCTACGCTATCGTCTACGCCTGTAGACCGACCCTGTGTCTACCCTGGGTCTACGAGGGGTCTGAACGCAGTGAGCGAGGATCTTGGTGACGCTGTCCTCCGGTACCTGCATGCAGCGGGGCGGTTAGTGACATTTGGGCGATGAGGCTGGATACGAACTGGGATCAAACCATCGATGGCAGCGAATGTTTTGTTTGGACGGCCAGCCATAAATTCCAACTGCGGGGCGCCCTGTGCAAGTGTGAGTCATTGAGACATGACCGCTGGCGCATTCCCTACCGGGCAGTTGCTCAGGGCTACCGCGCCTACGATTTGTGTTTGACAACTGATATTGGCTCTTGGTTGGGCACGTACCCGCAAATTGAACAAGATCACGAGCGCTAACGTTGTACTTGTGCAAAAATGGGAGCAAGTTCTGAACGCTGCCCTCGACTCCCTCGCTGGCGTTGAAGTTGGGTTCCACCTGAATACGTGTGAGTGTTCTCTTCAGTCATGGAGTGAGCTATGGCTTACGTCTGGGAATAACAGCATGCTACCATCGGCACCTCCCCCACTGCGGGCAGTTGAGCTAGGATTACCGCGGAAGTACACGTGAAACCTACGCCGAAGGATTCTTCTGGCTGATCGCGATGGAGTCGTCTGCGGGAACATTCAACTCGGGGTGAGGCTTGACCACTTTCACTTACGGAAGACGAGACGGATAACCTCGTGTGCGTCTTCCCCGCATTCGTTGTCGAAGAGGTTCTCTTGGAGGTCTTTCGCAAGCTGACGAGTGAATGTTCTTTAGTGGCAACGGTGCGATTGACTCGAAAGACATACAGGGATGAACGGGCAACAGGCGGTGTTGCCGACGCGGGTACCGTCGGGGCAAATCGTTCCTTGGGCGGGGACTGCGCGTACAGAGGCGGAAAGTGCAAAAAAGGGGAGGAAGAAAATGAACGCCATGGAGAAATGAAAGGAGGAAAGCGTGTTGCACCTTGCGAACTTTTCCGTCGGATTTTATACCTCAGGCGGACTTGTTTTCAACCGAGTGCAGTGTATTCCCACTTCTCGGGTCCATGAAAACTGAATCGATGTGTTTATTTCGGTCGGTATTCACTGATGGCAGACTCACATATTTAAAGGGAGTTCGAAAATAGAGTAAATGGACGGCCCACACCTGCTGAGGCCGAAGATTGATACCGACCTGGTGCCGAAGTTACGCTGTGGAAAGTCCGTCAACGGGAGGGAGTCGCACGGAATTCGGCAGCTGAACGTGAAGGTGGTATCTTACACGGGAAATGGATGTACAACTAGAGGACGACGGGGATCATTCATGCTGGATTCCGAGGGCTACCCCCACAGTATCTTCTTCTTCCTGTTGGACAAACCGGAGTCAATGAAAGTTAGGACGCGGAGTTGGGCCCTCACCTTTTGTTTCGTCCCACGAGACGAAGCTGTTGTTATGAGTGCTGATGCAACGGTAACTTGCAATAGGAAAACCTGGGACTCCGGGAGTGCCGCAGCGACGTCTTGGGAGGCCGTTGGACTATGTTTCAGAGTGATTGAATGTCCGGGTCGGCACCGAGTGTCACTGCCCCACTGCACACGGCGAGCAAGGTGCCGGCGTCCAGGCCGAACTTAGGTTCCCGCAGAACTTGGCAGATCCGCGGCGAGGACAGCAACGCAGATTGAAAACAACGGAATCCGAGTTGGTGGGAATTTTAACGCCGGTCTGACTTGAGAATAATGCTAGTATTGGAGTTTGGGACGCAACCGCCGAGCTCCGAGGTTCAGTCCGAGATTTGAAGCAAAGGGGGACCAAACTCTGCCAGTGGTCAGCATTCAACGGACTACTGTGCGTCGAGCCACCTGTGTCACTTCCCCTTGAATAAACGAATCCCGTCGTGGGCTCGTTCGAAGGGCGTGCGTGCCCGCATACCTGTCCTGTCTCGTTTCAAGTACCACAAGTAGATCCCATTCTTCAAGTTGACCACGGGACCACGGGACCAGCCTGATCCAACGATCGCCGGGGAAAGGAATCGCTGTGACTGTGAGGAAGAAGGTGAAAACTGATGCGATCATGCCATCGTTCCGTTTATTCGCACGCTCGGCGAGGCGGTTGAATTCTGCTCGAAATATAGATTTCAGGCACCTCACTTGCAAAGCCTTTGCTATTTAAGCCATTTTCGAGTGGGGGCCGTCAGAGTTGACCTTTCTGAGAGGATTTAGGTGCATCCCGCCGCCGTGTGCGCGACTGAACGAAGCGTTACATTGACCCCTTGGCTCAGTGGTAGAGCGTCGCATTCCAGTCTCTGTGGCTGTCGCGAAGGCCGTCCGTTCAATCCGGGCAGGGGTCATCGTTTTGCTCCCCTCTCCTTCTGAATCGCTTAGCTGGCGGACCGCATGGAGAAAAATGAAGTGACTCACAGACTTCTTGTTCGCAAGTAGTTCCCTTCCGTCACCTGTACCCAGCGTCTTCAACAATGCGTCCGTTCCTGGTCTTAGGCAGGTATCCTTCCCCTCGAAGCTCACCCTGAGATTCACCGCGCCCGATTCCTCCACTTCTTCTAAAACAGCCTGGCTTTGATGGCATCACTAGCAGACAGTAGGCGCCGGGCGCTTAGGAAACAGGGTTGAAATTATGGATAACCTGTGTTCAAGCGCCTCCCTGGATTTAATTTGACACAGATGCGCTGATTTTTTGCAGCTTATGAGCTGAAGGCGAGTGAAAAAGAACCCGAATCGTTCTAGATTACTCAGCGCGATCTTCCCGGGGTGGCGAAACATCCGGCGCCGCTGGGAGTTTAAATGCACAGGGTGGCTTCTTCAACGGTATCTCCCACTCGCTAGAAACGTTGGCTCTACGCTGGAACTATAATGGCTCTACTCCTGAATCAAGTCAAGGTCTGTCAGCGCGCCGGTTCAAATTTCGGTTCATAATGTGTACTAAACGCTTTCCTTGCACAGGAGACGGTCCTTGAATCTGCAACAAATCGGCCGGGACTGACTGGGGGGGTGGCGACGTCGATCCTCGCCATCTGCTTCCTCACCCTCGCCGCCTGTTGGAACCGATATCGCCGCGCCTCGAGTCACCGAAAGATACTTGCAGAAGAGAGTTCCTGTGGGTTGAGTTTTTGCCCTCGTGCGGCCGTATTGCAACTAACCTACATGTGCTGCAAGAGGATCGACTGGATACACGGCCGTATTCTCGGCCCATGTCTTCCCAAACAAATTGCCGTGAACGCACAACGGATCTCAACCCGTGTGGCAGCAACTCCCCCCCTTCCAAATCCCTGCTCGCCCTTTCCTCTCCTTCCCATCCGCACTGCAAGAGAACCGTATGGAAGACTTGTGCAATTTGCCTTCCTTCCTTCTCGTCCGCAGCTCCGTCGATCCCGCACGGAAACAGGCGCCTTAATCTCACGCCGTGCCTCCGCAATGCTATGCGAGTCAGCAGATCTTCCGCCCAGGAACTGTAAGGCTGTTCAGTTGCAACGGAATCAAGAGTCGGCGCTCACTCTACAGCCGTCTACAGCTTGCCTTGGGTTAGACGGAAGGCTGTTGTCAATTTGAGTGATCATCAGGACGCGCTGGGACAGATAATGAATTGAACACTGTTCTGGTAGTACGGCATGCGTTCGGATCGCCACGATATTTAGCGCCGTCTCTTGAGCTGTTACACGCACATCGCCGCTTCGTGTATTTAAGGGGAATTAAATAAGTCGCGCTTCACTAAGTTTAGTTCTCCGTTTAATGCGGGCCGAAACAAGATCTGATTTAAAACCTGCCGAAATCCAACCCGACATCTGATTTTTAAAAACATGTTTAAAACCTGACAAAATTCCAGCTTTCACTGCACCTTTAAGCAACACATAAACACATTGAGAAATTGATGTCCCTGAAATGAGCTTTGAAACTTGGAATTTAAAGCCCCGCAGAATCCTTATTTATACACCACATTTAAAATCACATTAAAGACCACTTAAATGAGAGCTTAAACGTACAGATGGCTCAGTTGGCTCTCATTTAAGTGATCTTCAAATGCGACTTTAAATATGGTGTATAAATAAGGATTTTGCGGGGCTTTAAATTCCAAGTTTCAAAGCTCATTTCAAGGACATTGATTTTCTCAATGTGTTTATGTGTTGCTTAAAGGTGCAGTGAAAGCTGGAATTTTGTCAGGTTTTAAACATGTTTTTAAAAATCAGATGTCGGGTTGGATTTCGGCAGGTTTTAAATCAGATCTTGTTTCGGCCCGCATTAAACGGAAAACTAAACTTAGTGAAGCGCGACTTATTTAATTCCCCTTAAAACACACGAAGCGACGATGTGACGACGGAAGATAATGTGGAAGCCGCTTGGACGACGGCCGAGGGCAGATTGGGTGGCGAGAGGAAGAGGTCAGCTGGAATGCAGAGACATAATGTAACAGCTATCTACCTCGAAGTGGTTCGAGCAAGATCTTTAACACTGGGCGCTTCAGTCCCAGTCCTGCCAAGTGCTATTTCCTCGCCGGGGCCTAGTTGGGCCTAGTAGGCGCTCAGCTAATTGCCGTATGTTTGTCGCGATGTCAAGTCTCCACCTTTCCTCACACACCATACAATGTCAAGCGCGAGCCCGAATTTCGACGGGACGGTCTGCACGGCGGACCAGCTAGCGAAGGCGGGGGCGGAGGGGTTTTATTGCTACACACGGAGGCAGAATGTCGGGCTTGTGGTGCGTATCGTTGGATGGAAGCTTCCGCGGCTGGATGACCCACCAGTCAGAATAGGTTGTCTGTTTGGCGGGATTCATGTCGCTCGCTGCGGTGCTGACCATGTTCAGCCTCGTCTTGGTTCGTATCTCCGCAAGTGATAATCCTCCCCCGCTAACGGAAATGCCGCATAGAGGAACGTTCTCCGCCAGCGAAAACTCCCAAAGCACCAAAGGCTGCCGCTCGTCCAAGTACCAATGGACATCTTGATTGTCAGTTCCGCTTTCAGCTATGCACTCGGGTGACTCACTAGTTGGTATTGAAGCTCTCATTATTCCTCGGGGATTTGTGCCAGTCGTTGGGCGTTGTGATGGATGCACACTGGATCAACGAGGGTATTGTACACGTTGGGAGACTTTGTACCGCGCAAGGCAAGCACATTTTCGTATACAATGTCACCCCATCTGCATTCAGCTAACCCACCTGCTTGAAGGGCTCCTACAGAATGTCGGGCAGGCGGCGATTGCAATGACGACTTTTGTAAGTCTGTTCGAACCAGCTCGAAATAGGACGGGTGTTGAGTGAACTGCAGATAATTACACTACACACCTTCGACAGCATCTGGCGCCACGGAGGTGTGTCTTTGAAATGGGCAGGAATCCTCGTTGGCACGATGTGGACCTTCCTGGTGTTGACTGTCGGCATTTCGACCGCCGTCCACCGCTCGCCGTCGTTCTACGCCCCCACACCAGTAAGCCGCACATCATTATCATGAATCAATGAATTTTAACGCACGAACAATAGTACTGGTGTTGGATCAACAGCGACTACCCCAAATACCGCATCGCGGTCGAGAATTTCTGGCTCTGGATCGGTTTCGCCGTCGCCGTCTTGTACATTCCGCTCTTGTTCTGGGACACGGGCCGCCTCGAGCCTGGGGACCCCGAGTGGTGGACGTTCAAGCTGAACCGCGTACCCCTACCGCGCCCGAGCCAGCGCTCCAAGTTCATCATGTACGCGCTGCACCCTGTATCTCGTCCGCTTACCCGTCATTAACAAACCTTTACGACAGCTGCGCCTTGGCGTACTGCTTCCCCGTCCTGCCGACGAGTTTGGCGCGCTGGTTCCTGGTGGTGCACGGCGACGTGAAGCCCTTTGCGACCGCGGAGGCGCAGTTTATCGTCAAGGGCATCTTCAGCTTGAGTGGGATCTTCGATTTCATTGCCTTCAAGCTCGCCCGCCCAGGGCTGCTTCTGTTTGCCGCGGGCGAGGGTGCTGCGGGGCGCGCGTCGCCTGGAGCTGGGGGGTCGGAGTCTGACATCAGTTTGGAGGATCTTGGACCGAGTCGCAGGGGGAAGGATGCAGCTCAGCCGGCGAAGCGAGGGTGGCGGGTACCAAGTGAGTATATATCCGCGACGTTGTTTCGATTAAGCTGACGTATCGTCGAAGTCCTGGTGTTTTTGTGGCTCTCCGTCAATGGCCTTTATGCTGTTTGGGTTACTTATTGTGTGTATTGGGAACGCCGATACACATATGAATACTAACCTCTGTTCGAATAGATATCCGGTCGGCGACGGATCCGAATCCGAGGACAGTAGCGAATAAGCACCATGGGGGTTGGCAGGTCTATTATTTACTCAGTGCGTTTTTTCGTGAGTGAGTATAGGTCTGACCTGATTAGCATTCTTCCAGTGTATGTGTTCGGGTTCTTCTTGGGCTGCGTCAACATCGTGGTGTGGATTTGGCTCCTTCAGACGTGGGTCCCGCTGGAGCGAACACACCCTGGACGTTCGAATGTGTTCCGCTACTCGATGCGAGGTGGCCGCTTCCTGCTCCTCATCCCTCTGGCGGTCTTCATGGGCCTTGCGCCGTTTTTCGCGCCCGTGGTTGGAGTCAAGGAAGCGCAAAGGGTACGCGTCATCCTTTTGGGATCGTCGAAGATATTCAATGACCTTTATCTCCAAAGCAAGCCTACTTACATCGCTGCGACCCCTTCGCGGTCGAAGTTGTACTCGAGGGCCTCCCGTACAACGCGGCGACGGATAGGAACCCTGTGGCGACATTTTCCTTCCGCGAAAACGGCGTGCTGCAGGAACGCTATCAGTACAATCTTACCAGTGACGCAAAAAACAACCTGCTTTGGCACTTTGTGTTGTCGTCGCAGTCTCCCGAGTCCGTCGCCCCCGTCCAGCAGGTCACCTACGATTTTGGGAATTCCACGATATCTGCGACCTGCCCGGGAAACCTAACCGAATGCACGCAAGGGTCGTTTGAAGAGTCGGGGTACCTCACCTTCTCGCTCACGGATTCTCGCAACTCCAACACTACCAGCCTTCGCGCGGTCGACAACGACTGGGACTACGGAAAATCCGATGACGCGCCGAGTTATATCCTGAAGGAAGTTCAGTCCGGCGGAGAGCTCGGGGGAGTGATGGTTCGCACCGCGGTAACCAATCCACACCACTGCAGGCTTTTGAAGCTGTGTGCGAACAATGCTGATGTCGAAACGCTGGCTCCAGTTGGCCTCACGCTGCTGAAACAGAACGATTATTCGAGGGTTTGTAGTACGCCAAACAGTAACTGAGCTTTTGAATGAAACTTGTTGGTATTTCGCCCTTGTGAGTTGGTACCAGCGAGAGTTTGGGACAAGCCGGACGCGCGGTCTGTGAGGCTGTGCAAGCCAGTGATGGAATCAACGGCAACGCCCGCGTCCTTCCACCATGATTCCGCAGTCGGCAGCCTCTTGTAACTCGCTTCGTTCTACCCTCCTAGCTTGCTCCTGGCGTCACTTAGGACCTCAAAATGCACGACGCTCTCTATATCCCAGAGCTGGTCAACGTCATCTGCGAATTTACATCGACTTTCGACTCAGCCCAGTGCACGCCCACTCTCGCCGCACTTGCACGCACACATACCACATTCCGGGACCCTGCGCTCGATCTACTATGGCGGCAGATGTCCAGCTTGCTCCCTCTCCTCCAGTGTTTTCCTCCAGACTTATGGACTATTTCCAAAGTTGGGCTTCAAATATCGTTTGTGCGTACCTCGGTCTCTGGACGCCGAACGCTGCGAATTGACTCTCTGTCGTAGCGTCTGGTCCGTCCAATCCAGCCTTCCGATTGGGACCGCATCTCCCTGTATGCGCCCAGGATCAAAGAAATCATGCTGGATGAGACTGGCGTACATCTGCCCTCGGATTTTGCCGACGCGCTGCATCTCGCTTTCAATGGCCGCCATATGCTCCCGAACCTCGAGAAGATGGTCTGGCAGGTCGGCTACTTCCCGTTCCGCCACGCTCGTGCACTGCTGGGTCCAGTTGCAACGAAGGTGGGCCTGACGATACACTCCCCTCAACATGTCGCCTCGCTCGTCGACTCCTTGGTCGGACGCGAGCCCCCGTTGACGGAGGTGGCGGTCTCTGGTTGGGGCGCGGCCAGCTTCGAGTCGCAGATTCTCGTCCATATGCACCATCTCCGCCGCCTCACGATGTCGCTTTTCGAGACGGCGACCATCCACCATCTCGCGACCCTGCAGCATTTAGAGGCTCTCTCCCTCGCCACGCGGCGTCCTACTCCAGGGCCAGAGATGCGCATCATACCTGCAGCGTTCCCCTCCCTTCGTAGCCTCGCGCTCCAGGCGGCCACCACAGCCTGGGCCGAATTCATCGTCGGCATGTTCCACCAATGTGCCCTCAACAATCTGCACCTAATCTTCACCGAACGCAAACCCCTGGCAGCGCACGCCGCGCTCAACACCCTCCTCACCCAACGCTGCGTCCTCTCCGCGCTCACCTCCTTCCGCGCGGGGTACTCTGACTTCGACACTCCCCCTCCGCCCGACGTCGTCGTCGGCGCGGAAACCTTCCGCCCCCTGTACGCATTCACCAACCTCCGCACCGTCGTCGTACACTCGTCCCGCATAGACCTTACCGACGCAGAGCTGCGCGAGCTCGCCACCGCGTGGCCGCGCATCGAGTGCCTTACGCTCGGCTCCAAGCACAACTTCATCCCCGCCGCCCCACCGCTGCTCACGCTCGCCAGCCTCGCAATTCTGGCGGAATGCTGCCCCGCCCTGGTGGATCTCGGACTCGAGCTCGACGCCCGGGTTGTTCCCGCGCTGCCGGTGGGACAGATGGGTGGCCAAACGAGGCTGAAGCAGTTCCACGCGCATAGGAGCGCGATCGAGGGCTGGCCTGCGGTGGCGGTTTACGTGGGGCGATTGTTCCCGGAGATTCGAGAGATCAAGGCGACGTCGCCCACCGCAGGAGGGCATGTGCGAGTGAGGGGGCAGGAAAGAGAGAAGGAAGACAAGCGGTATCAGAGTTGGTTGAGTGTCATTGCTGTGATCTTGCGGGCGCGTGAGGATGGCCGTGATCTCGAGGTCGCTACGCCGGAGGAACCAGGGTTGGAGAGTTGTAGATAAAGCTTAGTTCATTCATCTCGAATTTCAAGATCTCTCGTTTACCACGAGCCTACGCCACTGCTGAATCCGAAACGAAACTCTCCAGCGTCCACCCAAACCGCTGCGTAAGCCTCCGCCCGAACCGACGCGCGTCCCAGAACCGCATCGTCGAATCGGGATGTGGTTCGTGCACTAACAATTCGATATCGTTAAACACTGCCAGGGGAGTTATCATCGTAATGCAATGACTCACCGGTGACCGTCTTGGGACCGTCTGGGTGCCGGAAGGTCCAGGCTGAACCACGGGTCTTGCGCAGCTCAAATCCGATTTGTGCAAACGCGGTTTGAATCTAAGCCAGCAGAATTATGATTGAGCCTATACGCATCGGGAGAGGACTCACGTCTTTCCAGGCGACCGAACTCTGCTGCAGCGCAACTTCCTCGCTGCAAGTCGAATAGTGGTTAGATAGATTGCCATAATACTCGACGCAGAATCACTCACTCTTTCGCGGCGTTGAACAGCGTCAGGAAGACCTTGTATACCTTGGGTGAGACTGGAGTGGGTGGGGGAATTGAGGGAGCGTCGGCTGCGTCCGGTTCATTGGATCCTTCAGCCGGGATCGCAGCCACACCCCGCGTCTTGGGCTTCGCTTTGGCCGCGGTGGAGGGCTCCTGGGCGGGCGCGCTTTGTTCGGCGCCACCGAACGGCGCAACAGGCGCTACCTTCGCCTTGGGGACTACTTTCGGTCCGACTGCGGTAGGTGTTCGTTCAGTTCAATGCAAGTGGCTGGAATGAAACGAATGGAACATACCGAGTGATGCCCAGTTCGTCGGCGCGACCGCGAATGGAGCAGTGAGACGCTGGGTAAGCGCGAAGAACTCCTGGCCACAGCTCTGAACCAACACCCGGTCGGCGGCCTTCCAGAATGCAGCAAAGTGGGAGTCCACACTTTTGCATTTGGCCGCCCACGTCGTGTCGCGGGGGCCTTTGGGATAGATGAGGTTCGAGATGGGGAACGCTTTTGCGGCGAGTGATGGCGGCGCGCTGGCACCGTTAGCGACGATCGGGCCAATCAAGGGCAGCCAGTCTTGGAGGCGCTTCTGGGCGGCCGTCGCAATATCTTCGTTGTCCTCAACCGCCGGACGGTGCGAGTCCATAATGGCTTTACTGTCGTTGACCACGCCCCATTGGGACAGGATGTTACCGATGAGGGGGGAGACGCGCCGGAAGTCGGCGGGATCGCTGGTTATGCGGTCGAGTTGGTCAAAGATCCGCGAGAGTTTCCATAGATGGATTTCCCGTTCTTGAAGCAGCATCGCCATGAATGTGTACAATTTATCATCCGGCTTCCGCGCGAATGCCATCTCGTGTTTTGCGAATTGGGGGTCGACGGAACGGATGGTAAGGCCTGTGGATGCGAAATAAGGGCGAGGTTAATTGTTGGACGACGATCAGCTTACCGCCACGGAGCGCTGCCGAGGCGCAGATGGTCTGGTGGTGCGTTTTAGAAACGCCGGCTTCAATGAGGCCCAGGATGGGGTACAATCTTCTCAACGCGTCTTCGTAGTCCTTAGGGAGGTCGCGGGCGCGCGCTGGACCATCAGGATACTTGGCCTGGACGATCCGGAATTCCTTGATGACTTCTTTGGCGACGTAGTACAACTATGCGTGGGGCGAAGGATAAGACGGAGAATCTTGGGGCGGATGTGGAAAATGAACGAACCGCGAGATAGCCATACGCATCCGAGAGCATCATCGAGACAGCGCGGGTCTCGATAAGTGAAGACGGCGCTTTGCTGAGGATCCTTTCGATGCGATGGTCGTAGTAAGACTGGGTAGTATCCGCGAAGTACATCGGGTCCGTCCGCAAATCCCCAAGATGCTGTACAGAGAGCTCGTATTGAGCATCCATCAAGACGGCGATATCGTCAATGTCGAAGACGGGAGGGGGGCCATAAGGACGCATTGCATTCCGGCGCGCGCTGGACTGCCACTGGAGTTCTGTGTTTAAAAGCGGTATAACCGGCGCCGGGAGTGGACCGCTAGGCGTCAATTGAGTGAGGTCAAGGTCGACCACAATCTTGGAGACGACGCCGAGGAGGAAAGTAGTCTATATGAAGTGAGGGGAAGCGCGGTAAATTCTCGATGTGATCACTGACCAGTTGGGCCTGCGCTTCAAGAACGGCGAGGCCGTCCCCAAAGGTCATGGACTCGCGGAGAAGGAACTCCATATCGCTACCGTTGGGGCCACTGTCATCGGATTCGTCTAAAGGTTCTCCATATTCCAAGACTTTGCCGTAGGTAACTTCGTCACCGAATGCGACCATCGCGCAGTCCAACGCATGGTACCTATCCACACCACCTGCGACGACCCCAAACCCCAGCTAGGTAGATGAGAACCGTCTTCTGTGTTTATAGGACGAGCGATATACCGTGTTACTGTCAAACCATGCGAACTCGGAAGGGAACTGATGCGCCCGAGCATGAAGAAGACCAAGAACTACGCGAAAGTCAAGGCGAATCCACAAAATGCTCGTCCCCTATTGACCCACACTGCGTCCCGTTGTTGATCGAGAGATCCTCGAGATTGAGATACGGCAGAAGGAAATCGTTCCGCCTTTCCTGCCTTGCGGTCGGGCCGCGCTCACTCAACGCCGAAATTTCTGGTGCGTGTTCTTTGGGAAGCGTCGGATTGACCTCAAGTAGGACCTGCTTCCTCTTCACTGCAGTCCTCTATTCGAGGCGTTAGCCACGCCTTTGATGGAGTAGGTTATACCTGACCTTCTTCCACCGCCTTTGAATCGTTTCCTCGTGTGCAAGCACGATATCTTGAAGACGGTGCCAATCCGCAAAAAGTTTCCGCCGGAGTGGATCTGCCTTTTGGCGGCCTTCATGGGGATGCAGTACCCCCTTCGGCCGCATATGCTCGGGCAGCGAGGCCATGAGGTCTCTGGTGAAGTCCATGCCACCCCAGGACATCGTGGTCGAGGAGAGGAAGGATTTGCGCTTACGAAAGCAATGCCGGCAGCACACGCCTCGCGTTCCAGTCCAACACGACCACACAGCGCGACAGTGGGAATTTATTTCGCCATCGTCGCCTGACTCGGATCACCCTCGACGGCTCCGTCTCTCGCAACGTTAACCTTCTCCCTGACCACCACAAGCCATGTCCGAACCGCAGGCCAAATCTGAGGGCGTATTCATTCGGACAGCTACCCCGGCCGACTTGGAAGAACTCGCCGCCATGACCCAGCGCGCCTTCATCTCAAGCCCGCCCCAGACCTTCTTCTCCGGAGCGAAATCGGTAGGGACTCCCATTTGAATCTCTTCGAAACCCGTCCGACTTAGTGGATTTCTTCAGGCGTTGACCACGGATCCAAAGGACGCGAAACGGAGGGCACACCAGACACAGTTCCTCAAGTTCGCGATCCGCAGGTCTTGGAGCGTCGGCGCGCGCATTACCGTTGCTATTTTACCCGCGAAAGTGGAAGGAGCTGAAGACACTGAGAGAATTGTGGGGCTGACGATATGGCGCCCGCCCGGTAAACGCGAATCGCCGTCGATGATCGGCGCGCTTCGGTTGGGGTTGCTGCCTGTGTTAGTGCACTGGGGAATCGGGGTGATGCAGGTAAGTACTCGCATGGTCGATATCCAACGCGCTGCGATTTTTAATTCGTGCATTCAGCGCATTTCGGAAATGACCGACGCTAGTGGACGTATTCTGGCGGACGGATATGCGGGAAAAAAACTGCCTGGCACGTCCGACGACGCCTGGTATCTACAGCTGGCCGGCGTCGACCCAGCAGCTCAGGGAATGGGTGCGTTCATTCAATCCTTTGAGTCGCTTACTTACAATTCGTTCACCAGGCTGCATGTCCCTTCTGCTTCGAGAAGCGTTCAACCACGCCCCGAACGCCGTATTCACGCTCGAAGCCAATACCCCGCGCGCACGAGACGTGTACAAGCATTTTGGATTCGAGGTAGGTTTCTCGATTCCATTTGCTTCACCGAACTGAAGAGAACTAATGTACCTAGGTCATTCGAGAGGCGACAGTGGGGAAGGGAAAGATCAACGCGCAGGGAGTCCTCGCATCCGGAGAGGCCGCGACCGGTTTCCCAATATATCCTATGATTAGGGTTCCTGTAGAGACCCAGGGTGAGACGAGTTGAGAATTGATTTCAGACTATGAACGGCCCGTAGAAATACAACAGAGAGTTACACATACATGCCCGATTTTGTTTTGATTCCACACCTAAGCACACAACTCAAACCTCAGCCGCCGCCCCCTCCCCCGCGATGCGCCCAAACACCACCGCCTCCAGCAATGACGACCCCGCGAGGCGATTGCGCCCGTGCACACCGCCGATGACCTCCCCCGCGGCCCACAGACCCGGAATCGGCCCCGAGTCCGCGGTGGTGAGGACGCGCCCGGAGGCGTCGACGGCGAGGCCACCCATTGTCTATCAAGTTGAGCTCAGTTTGGGATGTGAACGAAGGAAGGGAAGGAGGGGACCGTACGTAGTGCACGACGGGCGTGATTATCGCGACGTGGAGGGGCTCGGTCGGCGTGTATGGTTCAGTGTTGTCTGTCGGGGCGAAGCGTTAGTTGGGATCGCATAGGGCGAGAAGGGATAATTACCAGAGCTCCCAAATGGGTCCCCGTCCGCACCGAAGCCGGTGAACGTGACGAGGATGCTTTCCAGCGAGATCCCCACATCCTTTGCAAAGGCCGCGGCGTCAGCATACCGCTTCATCAGTCCCTTCGATACGTAAAAGTCGCCTGGAAGGTTTGAATGTCAACGAATTGGCCCGGCGAAAAAGCAGGATGGACCGCCGTCGACTCAATCCAGGTTGCAATTTTGTAACCATGGCGATGACACAGAAACAGGGAGTCGGACGACAATTCCACGGCTGCGGCAGTCTATCTATCACTTCAAAGTTCGCGCCATCAAGCTAATCTTGAATTGACTGCGAGTGGGAAACAAAGTGGGCCCTGAATGAGGCCGAGTTTTCGTTACCCGTCGAACTCGGCCACCGAGAAGCTAAATTCCAAACGGTGAGCTGCCGCGAGCACCAAGTAAACAATAAACAGACTTCGAGTTGAACTGAACCAGTGGAGGCTTGAAGTGGAAGTAGAGTCAGCTTGAACGGAGCGACTCGAAGCATGGTGAGTGAGTAGCCTGCAAGTAAGCCGCAGCTACATAGTAAACCAGACTCACCCCGGGTCGTACAGCACAGTTTTGATCAATTCGTTAATATTGGGTGAGATTCAACGAGCCCACGAACCCAACTCAGTTCCCCGAGTTAATACCACGAGCAACTGTGCGCTGCGAAGCAAGGCGGGGGCGACCTGCAAACAGATAGAGGTCAGTACATACAGCATGGGAACGGAACGAACCTTCGCGCCTTGAACCGGCCAGGCACCGATGGAACTTCGACTGCAAAGGCGGGGTTGACCTGTGAACAAATAAAGGTCAGTGCATACAACATGGGACCGGAAAACGGAACGACCCTTTGAACTGAACCCATTCACCGATGGAACTCAGTCGACGATGATTCCCAGAGTCAAAGAAGAGCGATCTGCGAACGAGGTCAGTGAATCATAACACAACAAGGGTAATTAATGCAACGAGCGCACCATAGTCCCAATCCTGCCGCAGGATGTAATCTTGACGATAGTTTCTGTCTCCTAACCTTGGTTGGCGGTCAGTAGATGTAACACAGGCATACCTCGAGTCGTTGAGTCAAAGGTCGCTGGACTTGGTTGGTTGGTCCGAGTGCCATTGGAACTTTGGACTGAGTGAGCCGAGGTAACGCTGCATGAAGTGGACGAGACTCAACTCACTTCGACTCGAGTCCCACTACTATGTACATCTATAGATACAACGAACACCTGAAGCGGTGAGGCGATAGTTTCGGCCCAGGAATGGTGTATGGTGCATGAGCTGTCGTCAAAGGTCAGTAGAGGGATGGAGGCGAAACGAAACGGAACCCACCCTGCTCCCCGAGGTACTGTTCATTCAACCTCCCATGAGCGTCGATTGGAACTTGGTGGGCAAAGCACAATGGAACACACCTTTAATTTAATCAGCTCAAGCCGAGTGTTGACTGTGGATTATGCTGGAAACCGAGTTGAACTGGACGATCACGGTCAGCGGGATGCTCCAATACAATACAACACATACATACATACATACCTCGGACGTGACGAGCATGGTGTGTATTAGAACTTGGACTGGACCAGAATAAACGAGTCGCAGTATCGTTCGTTGCATGAGACTCACTTCGACTCGAGCCTACTATGGATACAACGGACGCGCTAGCGATCGATGCGGCAATAGTTTCGGACCTGGGACTCGTCAAACTTACTTGACTCCGAGGTAACGTTCATTCAACCTGCCGAGTCGACGATAATCCCAGCACCGGGGATAGGTTGTTGTTGAACTTGGAATGAAAAAGCTGTGTGAAGGTGAGCGTCTATCATAGCAGCAGCAAAGCACAATCGAACACACCTTGGATCCAGTCGACTCGATCCCGTACCACCTCGAGTGTTGACTCTAAATTAACCTGAAGACCACGGTCAGCGAGATGCTATGCAGGATACAATACAATACAACACACACATACGTCCTCCTGCTCAACAGCCATAGCTTCGGTCCCCGGTGCAGGGCGTGTCGTCCTTCGCCATGAGGTGAGACCTTGAACGAACGATGATAAGGTCGACAATCCACGGCGAACAAACCTGGTTTCAAACCAGCAGGGATTTGGTATCCTAAGTGTGGAAGCGCTACGAGAAAGATCAGTACTTGGGTCCTCGACGCGTCCACGCCCCGCTGACCGGCCGAGCCTCGAGGTCAACTGAAAGTTGATAACAAGTCAGCGTCCAAGAACCACAGCACGACGATGTAGGAAAGAGACGAGACGCACCGAGAGCTTTGGAACTCGTTGCAATGACCTGCGAAGCGTTCGTTGCGTGTGGAAGCGCAGGCCCGGTACGAAGCCTAGGGGTTAGTGAAGGTTGAACCAAAACTGAGCTGTATATACTGACCTGGTTCGTTCGTACTCGGGTCTGAACACGGTCAATCCAGGGGGGCGCTAGGGTCGGATCTAAGTTAGTCAAGGTTGAACCAAAATTGCACTATACGGACCTGGTTCGCTCAACGCACTCGGCCCCAGCACGGTCAATCAATTCCATGGCCAATCTAGATACTGAGTGAGGGCGGACACGAAGCCTGGGGTGAAGGTAGGTCAGTCAGGGTTGAACTAAAATGAACTATACGGACTTGGTTCGTTCGACGTACTCGGGCTCGAGCGCGGTTAATCCACTGGCCGAGCCGAATCCTGCCAGAAGGGTAAGTCAGTCAAAATTGAACCAAAATTGAACTATACGGACCTGGGTCAACGTACCCAACCCCGAGCACGGCCAATTCCCTGGCCGAGCCAAATCCTGCCAGAATAGAGGCAAAATCCGACGGCGCGGTCAGTTAATCAGAACCTAAAAGGCAGGGTTAGCAATGCAGCACAAATGCGGAAAATAATTTTGACGGACCAAACAAGTCAAAGTGCACGACGGCCGTGCGGTTTTGAAGGCCAGCAAAGATCTTCAAGTCAGTTGGGGAGCGCCAGATCGGATTGTAGGGCCGGGCCCGAATTTCCGAGACAGAAGCCCAGTCGATGGAAGAGTCGATGCACGGCAAAGCCTACAAGGGAAGGTCAGCAATGCAGCACAAATGTGGAAAATAATTTCGGCGCACCAGGCAAGCCAAAGTGCACAACGGCCGTGCAGTTTTGAAGGCCAGCAAAGATCTTCAAGTCAGGTGGGCAGCGCCGCATCTGAGTGTAGGGCCGGGCTCAAATTTCCGAGAAAGAAGCCTAGTCGATGGAAGAGTCGATGCACGGTCTAGAGAATAGATGTAAGTTGATGTCTACAAAATGATGAAAGAAACGAGATACGAGGAGATTAGGACCGGAGACGAGGTATGTGTCGAGCAAGAATAAAGTTGGGGCGCCCGAGTATCACTGAGGATGGCTGTTGAAGCCCGCTGCCCGACAAATGAGAACGCGTCGAGTCGCTGAGGCTTGAGGTTAAAAGTCGAATGGATATGAACCAGATTGCTTGTGAGATACTAAGGAAGATTATTAGAACGGCGCTTCAGGGACATGGACCATGCATACCTCCAGATACCGCGGCGTGGTGAACCGAGATGCTGTGGACCGTTATTCGCCGGAAGGACTGGGCTTGAAGGCTCCAGAAGGCTCTGTAGGAGGTATAGTGAGCAAACGGCAACTGAATGGGCAAAAACAAGCCATGCCAGTGGTGAAGTGGCCGGTGGAGATCGAGGTCTGAACGAGGGCGGTGGTGGTTGATATCAGGAACGTGACATGCCGAAGCTCGGCAGTGTGTGCCGGCCAACGTCGAACTCGTCGGAGGCGAGTCCATCGAGGGGGGTCGAAGAGCGCGTCCACTGGGGTGCCGCATCGGTCCTATGCGTTGCGATAGGAGGAGAAAGGCCGAAGCCGGAGGGCGATGTATGAAGAAAGTGGGAGAAACTCGGTGAGTGAAGGAGTTGAGCGGAAACGGGGAGTACTTATACGACGGGCTGACTCACGTTGCCACTTAATCAGCATGCAGGGAATATGCGGGGCTGGACCCGGTCGGCGTAGAGTGGAGCCATTCACCGCTTCCCAAAACGGACATGGTTGAAGTTTGCCGAGATTTCTCGACAGTACAACGCGAGGGGAGGAGCAACTTTGAGGAAGAAAATGACATCCTCAATGTGCTAGGACTCCCCCACATCTATGCCGGCCACACCCCCGTCCTGTAGAGACAAGACTAAAAAGTCGGTTTGGAACTTCCGAGCCCCCAAACGTTCGCTCCCCCAGGCTGTCAGGCACGTCACATCAGGTGAGTGATTGTAATCATCTTCGAACGTGGCGCCGCTCTCAGGCTTTCGGTGAAGGCCGCGCAAACGCGGAATATGCAGTTCCGCAATTCCGGTTGCTGGGTCTCCCCGGGCCCTCCCCGGGGCCCAGAGCGCTCCGGGTGAGTTTTGACAATCATATGTCATAATATCGGTTTACAGTGGGGCGCTTGAGGTCGGTCCAAATATTCAACCGCTAATTGAGTGCTTAATTAGAATGCTGTATAGCTCACCTTGGGACGCGCCAATGGTCAGCGCGTGCAGCACCGACGCGTCCTGTCCGACGCTTGTGCGTAAAAGCAATCTCACAGAATTTTCCCGCGCAAATTCCGACTTCAAGACGAAAAATCTCGAGCCACCTTCCTTTTTAGGATGCAAGGCGTTGAGTCCAAATTTGGAAATGCCGCGATTTAATTTTTTTTCGACGCGCTCCGGGAGAAATTTGAGTCGTTTGCGGGCAAAATGAGGTGTAACGGCATTCTTTGGGAGTGCAGCTTTCCTGCAGGTCTGGTCAAACGCGCTCAGAAAAAAAATCAACCCAACGGGCAAAGTAAAACCCCACCCAAGGCACTCGAACTCGAGTGGCGGGGATAGGCACGACATGAAGCCAGACCCACCGTTACCACTGCGCCATATTACCGATAAATGCTCATGTAAACGCGGCCAGTTGACACGCACGCTGTCCCGCTGGCATAAACGGGTGCCTCAAATCTCCCGGATGAACTCCGCCGCCGACGCGTTTCCTACGTTTCTGACGCATATCCAACGGCCTTCACAGGCCGTATTACTCACTCGGCACGGCGCCCATCGCACGCGGTATCGCAAGTTCCCAAGGTATTCATTTGATCTAACTGGCGAAATGTTACGTACCTGATTGCTTCGCTTTCAGGGTCGACCACCCCTTCCTCTGCACTCATCCGGCTTCCCCCTCAGCTTCACATACACTAAGCAGTGGGTCCGCGAGCTATTGGTGGTGCTTTGGCTTACCGTGCTCTCCGGAGCCTCTCCTCCAGGCTCGGATGAGAAATTCATCGGCGGGGTCAGACTTTGCCTTGCACCTGGGATGAGCCCGTGGCAGCAGGCGTCAAACGTCGGCCAGCCCGCGGATGTCGATCACCACGGAGACGTCACAGCCCGCCAAGTGGCCGCGAACGTCGATTACTATATGAATCGACGTCCCGCGAGCGCAGTTTCGGTGCGTACTCCACATCGCATTGGAATCGCCGCTGATGCCATTTTTCTTGCCATTTTTCTTGTTCACCTCCTCAGCTTTTTGAGATGTTTTGGCCGCCGGCAGGCAAACCCCGCCTCGACGCGCATGGCTCGTTTTCCCCGGCGACCCCCAAGTCCCTCAAGGCGCCGCGGAGCGGCGCCACTATCGATTCGCCAACATCTCAAATCATCATCGACCGCCTACCGCGGAGACGTTAGAGCCCGCCGAGCGGCCGCGAACGTCGATTACTATATGTATCGACGTCCCGCGAGCGGGATTTCGGTGCGTATCCCACCTCACAATTGAATCGCCCCTGATGCCATTTTTCTCGTTCACCTCCTCAGCTTTTTTGAGATATTTTGGCCGCCGGCAGGCAAACCCCACCTCGACCTGCATGGCGCGTTTCCCCCGGCGACCCGCAGGTGCCTCAAGGCGCCGCGCAGCGGCGCCACTATCAACTACTACGTGCAGACGTCCGGTGTGCAGTCTATTTTCCACTTTAAAATCAGCCTGACTCTGATGCCTCTCCCAAGCCGCGTCTGGTGTTAAGCCTTGGTGTATATTACTTGTTTCCTCTACTCTGAGTTTCTTTCTCCACCTGCGCCGCGAAATTTTTGCGCGCCGTGCACACACCCTCAGATCTGAATCGTCCTTGCTCCGCCGGGGATATTTCATCTTGAGGTTCTCGGCCTTCGGCGGTATGGTTGAAATCTGTTGAAATCCGGGATAACCCCGTCGCATACATACTTACGTTATGTCGCGGGTTCACTGGGACGCGTCGCGCCAGCCTTGTTCCCCCCTTGCCTTGCCCTTGCCTCTGTTCTGAAAGCCAATAATGCGAAAGCAACATAAATCACATCCCAGGCTGGAAATGTGAGTGCACCTGAGAAATCACTGCTATGTTACTTACGAAGCGCAATCATTGCGCGTAAACTGAAACCACAGGTACACCGCCCAGGCCACGGAAACCGCACGGAACTGGGCCGAATCCTCTAACGGCATTACCCACGCGGTATTCTGCACCCGCAAAGTATCTTTCTCCCTTCTGAAGGGCCTCAACTTGAGGGTCGGAGTTGAACTTTGTCAAGCTCAATTTACTTGTCCCTTTTTGTCTTGCGGAACCAGATACACTCAGTTCAAGCAAGTTCAAGCTTATATCGGTGCCGCCAAGCGTGTTCCGCAACTCCGTGTATGTGAAACTGTAATAACCACGTCAGTCAGCAGAATACGATAGATACGCGCCTCGGCGGCCTTACAATGAGGCTATGATATTTCCAACACATCCGCTCCGCAGCCTCGCAAGTGCAAGTGAGTATCGTTGGCGATTGTAACTTGTAAGTGGTAAATTTGTGGATTGAACTTATTGCCTCCCTAGTTCAAACACACGGCGAAGGACAAACTCAAGTGTGGCACTGTCACGTCCGAGTCGCGTCGCGTCGCGCACCTGTATCATACGTATCGCATCCACATCTTTCCCGCGTCGCGTAGTTTGTTTCTTCCGTAGGCTGATTGATTTCGCTGCCAGCACAACGAGGACGTGCAACCAAACAAACAACACCTCTTGTCTTCTTACCACCACCATCCCCCGACTCGGACTGCCCTTCTTCCGCCACTCGACCTTCGCCTCCACCCGTCCACCCCTCTCTCTGCTCACCGACTCTCCATGTAATTATCCCTTCCTCGTCGTCGATTCCTCGCTGACCATTTTGTGCTCGTATGGTCGCAATGGTACTTGCTCACGAAACCGCGGAATACATGTAGCCAAGTCATAGGTTAGTTTTGAAATAGTTTCTCCTCTAGTTCCGCTGTTCTGACGCGCAAAACCCCAGATTACCCCCGCCAACTTGCACCCTCGGGCATATCGGGCCAGTGCCTCTTCGCCCAGGTATGTCTCACAAATTTATCAGCGCGGGCCTACTTCTGACTCTGTTTATTTCGTAGGCTCACGACCCCCTCTCCCATCCACTCACTAACTACCACCCCATCCCGCGCCGCCTTCATTTCGCCTTGCACACCAGACCACGCACTCCGGGAAGCTAATCCAGTACGCATGACCTTCGGGAACGTCGAGACTATCGCCAATTACGACTCAAAAAGCTCTAAAACTTACGGATTCTGAAACACGAACCCTTAGCCGGGATATAAGGGGACCGCCCCTTGATGCGCCGTCTCTCTGGGGTTAAGGTCGGGGTCGAGGCGAGGTTGGAGTTGTAATTGTATTGCAAGTAGATATCGAATTGGAATCGGAATCGAGAGAGACAAAAGCAATGCCGGCAGCACACGCGTCGCGTTCCGGCCCAACACGACCACACAACGCGACAGTGGGAATTTATTTCGCCATCGTTCTGTCTGACTCGGGTCACCCACCCTCGACGGCTCCGTCTCCGCGACCTTCTCCCCGACCACCACAAGCCATGTCCGAACCACACCGTTGCTATCTTACCCGCGAAAGCGGAAGAAGGCGCTGAAGACGCGGAGAGAATCGTGGGGCTAACGATATGGCGCCCACCCGGTAAACGCGAATCGCCGTCCATGATCGGCGCGCTTCGGTTGGGGTTGCTGCCTGTGTTGGTGCATTGGGGAATCGGGGTGATGCAGGTAAGCACTCGCATTGTCGATATAACGCGTTGCGATCTCTGATTCGTGTATTCAGCGCATTTCGGAAATGACCGACGCCAGTGGACGCATTCTAGCGGACGGATATGCAGAACGAGAATTGCCGGGCACGGCTGAGGACGCGTGGTATTTAGCGCTTGCTGGCGTCGACCCAGCAGCTCAGGGAATGGGTGCGCCAATGTTTCTTCTAGGTGAATCAGAGTTAGCTTACTTACAATGCATTCGGCAGGCTGCATGTCCCTTCTGCTTCGAGAAGCATTCAACCACGCCCCAAACGCCGTATTCACACTGGAAGCAAATACCCCGCGCGCACGAGACGTGTACAAGCATTTTGGATTCGAGGTAAGTTAGGTTTCTTGCCTAGAACTACCCGGAAGTCAAGGCGAATCCACAAAATGCTCGTCCCCGATTGACCCACACTGCGTCCCGTTGTTGATCGAGAGATCCTCGAGATTGAGATAAGGCAGAAGGAAATCGTTCCGCCTTTCCTGCCTTGCGGCCGGGCCGCGCTCACTCAACGCCGAAATTTCTGGTGCGTGTTCTTTGGGAAGCGTCGGATTGACCTCAAGTAGGACCTGCTTCCTCTTCACTGCGGTCCTCTATTCGAGACGTTAGCCACACTTTTGAGGAACTAGGTTGTACCCGACCTTCTTCCACCGCCTTTGGATCGTTTCCTCGTGTGCAAGCACGATATCTTGAAGACGGTGCCAATCCGCAAAGAGTTTCCGCCGGAGCGGATCTGCCTTTTGGCGGGCTTCATGGGGGTGCAGTACCCCCTTCGGCCGCATATGCTCGGGCAGAGAGGCCATGAGGTCTCTGGTGAAGTCCATGTCGCCCCAGGACATCGTGGTCGAGGAGAGGAAGGATTTGCGCTTACGAAAGCAATGCCGGCAGCACACGCGTCGCGTTCCGGCCCAACACGACCACATAGCGCGACAGTGGGAATTTATTTCGCCATCGTTCTGTCTGACTCGGATTCGGATCACCCTGGACGGCTCCGTGTCCGCAACCTTCTCCCCGACCACCACAAGCCATGTCCGAACCGCTGGCTAAACCTGAGGGCGTATTCATTCGAACAGCTACCCCGGCCGACCTGGAAGAACTCGCCGCCACTGCATGACCCAGCGCGCCTTCATCTCAAGCCCGCCCCAGACATTCTTTTCCGGAGCCAAATCCGTAGGGGCCTTCATTTAAATAGTTTCAGAACCCACTTCGACTTAGGTTTTTTTTTCTAGGCGTTGACCACGGATCCAAAGGACGCGAAGAGGCGAGCACACCAGACACAGTTCCTCAAGTTTGCGATCCGCAGGTCTTGGAGTGTCGGCGCGCGCATCACCGTCGCAATTTTACCCGCGAAAGCGGAAGAAGGTGCTGAAGACGCGGAGAGAATCGTGGGGCTAACGATATGGCGCCCGCACGGTAAACGCGAATCGCCGTCGATGATCGGCGCGCTTCGGTTGGGGTTGCTGCCTGTGTTAGTGCACTGGGGAATCGGGGTGATGCAGGTAAGTACTCGCATGGTCGATATCCAACGCGCTGCGATTTTTAATTCGTGCATTCAGCGCATTTCGGAAATGACCGACGCTAGTGGACGTATTCTGGCGGACGGATATGCGGGAAAAAAAACTGCCTGGCACGTCCGACGACGCCTGGTATCTACAGCTGGCCGGCGTCGACCCAGCAGCTCAGGGAATGGGTGCGTTCATTCAATCCTTTGAGTCGCTTACTTACAATTCGTTCACCAGGCTGCATGTCCCTTCTGCTTCGAGAAGCGTTCAACCACGCCCCGAACGCCGTATTCACGCTCGAAGCCAATACCCCGCGCGCACGAGACGTGTACAAGCATTTTGGATTCGAGGTAGGTTTCTCGATTCCATTTGCTTCACCGAACTGAAGAGAACTAATGTACCTAGGTCATTCGAGAGGCGACAGTGGGGAAGGGAAAGATCAACGCGCAGGGAGTCCTCGCATCCGGAGAGGCCGCGACCGGTTTCCCAATATATCCTATGATTAGGGTTCCTGTAGAAACCCAGGGTGAGACGAGTTGAGAATTGATTTCAGACTATGAACGGCCCGTAGAAATACAACAGAGAGTTACACATACATGCCCGATTTTGTTTTGATTCCACACCTAAGCACACAACTCAAACCTCAGCCGCCGCCCCCTCCCCCGCGATGCGCCCAAACACCACCGCCTCCAGCAATGACGACCCCGCGAGGCGATTGCGCCCGTGCACACCGCCGATGACCTCCCCCGCGGCCCACAGACCCGGAATCGGCCCCGAGTCCGCGGTGGTGAGGACGCGCCCGGAGGCGTCGACGGCGAGGCCACCCATTGTCTATCAAGTTGAGCTCAGTTTGGGATGTGAACGAAGGAAGGGAAGGAGGGGACCGTACGTAGTGCACGACGGGCGTGATTATCGCGACGTGGAGGGGCTCGGTCGGCGTGTATGGTTCAGTGTTGTCTGTCGGGGCGAAGCGTTAGTTGGGATCGCATAGGGCGAGAAGGGATAATTACCAGAGCTCCCAAATGGGTCCCCGTCCGCACCGAAGCCGGTGAACGTGACGAGGATGCTTTCCAGCGAGATCCCCACATCCTTTGCAAAGGCCGCGGCGTCAGCATACCGCTTCATCAGTCCCTTCGATACGTAAAAGTCGCCTGGAAGGTTTGAATGTCAACGAATTGGCCCGGCGAAAAAGCAGGATGGACCGCCGTCGACTCAATCCAGGTTGCAATTTTGTAACCATGGCGATGACACAGAAACAGGGAGTCGGACGACAATTCCACGGCTGCGGCAGTCTATCTATCACTTCAAAGTTCGCGCCATCAAGCTAATCTTGAATTGACTGCGAGTGGGAAACAAAGTGGGCCCTGAATGAGGCCGAGTTTTCGTTACCCGTCGAACTCGGCCACCGAGAAGCTAAATTCCAAACGGTGAGCTGCCGCGAGCACCAAGTAAACAATAAACAGACTTCGAGTTGAACTGAACCAGTGGAGGCTTGAAGTGGAAGTAGAGTCAGCTTGAACGGAGCGACTCGAAGCATGGTGAGTGAGTAGCCTGCAAGTAAGCCGCAGCTACATAGTAAACCAGACTCACCCCGGGTCGTACAGCACAGTTTTGATCAATTCGTTAATATTGGGTGAGATTCAACGAGCCCACGAACCCAACTCAGTTCCCCGAGTTAATACCACGAGCAACTGTGCGCTGCGAAGCAAGGCGGGGGCGACCTGCAAACAGATAGAGGTCAGTACATACAGCATGGGAACGGAACGAACCTTCGCGCCTTGAACCGGCCAGGCACCGATGGAACTTCGACTGCAAAGGCGGGGTTGACCTGTGAACAAATAAAGGTCAGTGCATACAACATGGGACCGGAAAACGGAACGACCCTTTGAACTGAACCCATTCACCGATGGAACTCAGTCGACGATGATTCCCAGAGTCAAAGAAGAGCGATCTGCGAACGAGGTCAGTGAATCATAACACAACAAGGGTAATTAATGCAACGAGCGCACCATAGTCCCAATCCTGCCGCAGGATGTAATCTTGACGATAGTTTCTGTCTCCTAACCTTGGTTGGCGGTCAGTAGATGTAACACAGGCATACCTCGAGTCGTTGAGTCAAAGGTCGCTGGACTTGGTTGGTTGGTCCGAGTGCCATTGGAACTTTGGACTGAGTGAGCCGAGGTAACGCTGCATGAAGTGGACGAGACTCAACTCACTTCGACTCGAGTCCCACTACTATGTACATCTATAGATACAACGAACACCTGAAGCGGTGAGGCGATAGTTTCGGCCCAGGAATGGTGTATGGTGCATGAGCTGTCGTCAAAGGTCAGTAGAGGGATGGAGGCGAAACGAAACGGAACCCACCCTGCTCCCCGAGGTACTGTTCATTCAACCTCCCATGAGCGTCGATTGGAACTTGGTGGGCAAAGCACAATGGAACACACCTTTAATTTAATCAGCTCAAGCCGAGTGTTGACTGTGGATTATGCTGGAAACCGAGTTGAACTGGACGATCACGGTCAGCGGGATGCTCCAATACAATACAACACATACATACATACATACCTCGGACGTGACGAGCATGGTGTGTATTAGAACTTGGACTGGACCAGAATAAACGAGTCGCAGTATCGTTCGTTGCATGAGACTCACTTCGACTCGAGCCTACTATGGATACAACGGACGCGCTAGCGATCGATGCGGCAATAGTTTCGGACCTGGGACTCGTCAAACTTACTTGACTCCGAGGTAACGTTCATTCAACCTGCCGAGTCGACGATAATCCCAGCACCGGGGATAGGTTGTTGTTGAACTTGGAATGAAAAAGCTGTGTGAAGGTGAGCGTCTATCATAGCAGCAGCAAAGCACAATCGAACACACCTTGGATCCAGTCGACTCGATCCCGTACCACCTCGAGTGTTGACTCTAAATTAACCTGAAGACCACGGTCAGCGAGATGCTATGCAGGATACAATACAATACAACACACACATACGTCCTCCTGCTCAACAGCCATAGCTTCGGTCCCCGGTGCAGGGCGTGTCGTCCTTCGCCATGAGGTGAGACCTTGAACGAACGATGATAAGGTCGACAATCCACGGCGAACAAACCTGGTTTCAAACCAGCAGGGATTTGGTATCCTAAGTGTGGAAGCGCTACGAGAAAGATCAGTACTTGGGTCCTCGACGCGTCCACGCCCCGCTGACCGGCCGAGCCTCGAGGTCAACTGAAAGTTGATAACAAGTCAGCGTCCAAGAACCACAGCACGACGATGTAGGAAAGAGACGAGACGCACCGAGAGCTTTGGAACTCGTTGCAATGACCTGCGAAGCGTTCGTTGCGTGTGGAAGCGCAGGCCCGGTACGAAGCCTAGGGGTTAGTGAAGGTTGAACCAAAACTGAGCTGTATATACTGACCTGGTTCGTTCGTACTCGGGTCTGAACACGGTCAATCCAGGGGGGCGCTAGGGTCGGATCTAAGTTAGTCAAGGTTGAACCAAAATTGCACTATACGGACCTGGTTCGCTCAACGCACTCGGCCCCAGCACGGTCAATCAATTCCATGGCCAATCTAGATACTGAGTGAGGGCGGACACGAAGCCTGGGGTGAAGGTAGGTCAGTCAGGGTTGAACTAAAATGAACTATACGGACTTGGTTCGTTCGACGTACTCGGGCTCGAGCGCGGTTAATCCACTGGCCGAGCCGAATCCTGCCAGAAGGGTAAGTCAGTCAAAATTGAACCAAAATTGAACTATACGGACCTGGGTCAACGTACCCAACCCCGAGCACGGCCAATTCCCTGGCCGAGCCAAATCCTGCCAGAATAGAGGCAAAATCCGACGGCGCGGTCAGTTAATCAGAACCTAAAAGGCAGGGTTAGCAATGCAGCACAAATGCGGAAAATAATTTTGACGGACCAAACAAGTCAAAGTGCACGACGGCCGTGCGGTTTTGAAGGCCAGCAAAGATCTTCAAGTCAGTTGGGGAGCGCCAGATCGGATTGTAGGGCCGGGCCCGAATTTCCGAGACAGAAGCCCAGTCGATGGAAGAGTCGATGCACGGCAAAGCCTACAAGGGAAGGTCAGCAATGCAGCACAAATGTGGAAAATAATTTCGGCGCACCAGGCAAGCCAAAGTGCACAACGGCCGTGCAGTTTTGAAGGCCAGCAAAGATCTTCAAGTCAGGTGGGCAGCGCCGCATCTGAGTGTAGGGCCGGGCTCAAATTTCCGAGAAAGAAGCCTAGTCGATGGAAGAGTCGATGCACGGTCTAGAGAATAGATGTAAGTTGATGTCTACAAAATGATGAAAGAAACGAGATACGAGGAGATTAGGACCGGAGACGAGGTATGTGTCGAGCAAGAATAAAGTTGGGGCGCCCGAGTATCACTGAGGATGGCTGTTGAAGCCCGCTGCCCGACAAATGAGAACGCGTCGAGTCGCTGAGGCTTGAGGTTAAAAGTCGAATGGATATGAACCAGATTGCTTGTGAGATACTAAGGAAGATTATTAGAACGGCGCTTCAGGGACATGGACCATGCATACCTCCAGATACCGCGGCGTGGTGAACCGAGATGCTGTGGACCGTTATTCGCCGGAAGGACTGGGCTTGAAGGCTCCAGAAGGCTCTGTAGGAGGTATAGTGAGCAAACGGCAACTGAATGGGCAAAAACAAGCCATGCCAGTGGTGAAGTGGCCGGTGGAGATCGAGGTCTGAACGAGGGCGGTGGTGGTTGATATCAGGAACGTGACATGCCGAAGCTCGGCAGTGTGTGCCGGCCAACGTCGAACTCGTCGGAGGCGAGTCCATCGAGGGGGGTCGAAGAGCGCGTCCACTGGGGTGCCGCATCGGTCCTATGCGTTGCGATAGGAGGAGAAAGGCCGAAGCCGGAGGGCGATGTATGAAGAAAGTGGGAGAAACTCGGTGAGTGAAGGAGTTGAGCGGAAACGGGGAGTACTTATACGACGGGCTGACTCACGTTGCCACTTAATCAGCATGCAGGGAATATGCGGGGCTGGACCCGGTCGGCGTAGAGTGGAGCCATTCACCGCTTCCCAAAACGGACATGGTTGAAGTTTGCCGAGATTTCTCGACAGTACAACGCGAGGGGAGGAGCAACTTTGAGGAAGAAAATGACATCCTCAATGTGCTAGGACTCCCCCACATCTATGCCGGCCACACCCCCGTCCTGTAGAGACAAGACTAAAAAGTCGGTTTGGAACTTCCGAGCCCCCAAACGTTCGCTCCCCCAGGCTGTCAGGCACGTCACATCAGGTGAGTGATTGTAATCATCTTCGAACGTGGCGCCGCTCTCAGGCTTTCGGTGAAGGCCGCGCAAACGCGGAATATGCAGTTCCGCAATTCCGGTTGCTGGGTCTCCCCGGGCCCTCCCCGGGGCCCAGAGCGCTCCGGGTGAGTTTTGACAATCATATGTCATAATATCGGTTTACAGTGGGGCGCTTGAGGTCGGTCCAAATATTCAACCGCTAATTGAGTGCTTAATTAGAATGCTGTATAGCTCACCTTGGGACGCGCCAATGGTCAGCGCGTGCAGCACCGACGCGTCCTGTCCGACGCTTGTGCGTAAAAGCAATCTCACAGAATTTTCCCGCGCAAATTCCGACTTCAAGACGAAAAATCTCGAGCCACCTTCCTTTTTAGGATGCAAGGCGTTGAGTCCAAATTTGGAAATGCCGCGATTTAATTTTTTTTCGACGCGCTCCGGGAGAAATTTGAGTCGTTTGCGGGCAAAATGAGGTGTAACGGCATTCTTTGGGAGTGCAGCTTTCCTGCAGGTCTGGTCAAACGCGCTCAGAAAAAAAATCAACCCAACGGGCAAAGTAAAACCCCACCCAAGGCACTCGAACTCGAGTGGCGGGGATAGGCACGACATGAAGCCAGACCCACCGTTACCACTGCGCCATATTACCGATAAATGCTCATGTAAACGCGGCCAGTTGACACGCACGCTGTCCCGCTGGCATAAACGGGTGCCTCAAATCTCCCGGATGAACTCCGCCGCCGACGCGTTTCCTACGTTTCTGACGCATATCCAACGGCCTTCACAGGCCGTATTACTCACTCGGCACGGCGCCCATCGCACGCGGTATCGCAAGTTCCCAAGGTATTCATTTGATCTAACTGGCGAAATGTTACGTACCTGATTGCTTCGCTTTCAGGGTCGACCACCCCTTCCTCTGCACTCATCCGGCTTCCCCCTCAGCTTCACATACACTAAGCAGTGGGTCCGCAAGCTATTGGTGGTGCTTTGGCTTACCGTGCTCTCCGGAGCCTCTCCTCCAGGCTCGGATGAGAAATTCATCGGCGGGGTCAGACTTTGCCTTGCACCTGGGATGAGCCCGTGGCAGCAGGCGTCAAACGTCGGCCAGCCCGCGGATGTCGATCACCACGGAGACGTCACAGCCCGCCAAGTGGCCGCGAACGTCGATTACTATATGAATCGACGTCCCGCGAGCGCAGTTTCGGTGCGTACTCCACATCGCATTGGAATCGCCGCTGATGCCATTTTTCTTGCCATTTTTCTTGTTCACCTCCTCAGCTTTTTGAGATGTTTTGGCCGCCGGCAGGCAAACCCCGCCTCGACGCGCATGGCTCGTTTTCCCCGGCGACCCCCAAGTCCCTCAAGGCGCCGCGGAGCGGCGCCACTATCGATTCGCCAACATCTCAAATCATCATCGACCGCCTACCGCGGAGACGTTAGAGCCCGCCGAGCGGCCGCGAACGTCGATTACTATATGTATCGACGTCCCGCGAGCGGGATTTCGGTGCGTATCCCACCTCACAATTGAATCGCCCCTGATGCCATTTTTCTCGTTCACCTCCTCAGCTTTTTTGAGATATTTTGGCCGCCGGCAGGCAAACCCCACCTCGACCTGCATGGCGCGTTTCCCCCGGCGACCCGCAGGTGCCTCAAGGCGCCGCGCAGCGGCGCCACTATCAACTACTACGTGCAGACGTCCGGTGTGCAGTCTATTTTCCACTTTAAAATCAGCCTGACTCTGATGCCTCTCCCAAGCCGCGTCTGGTGTTAAGCCTTGGTGTATATTACTTGTTTCCTCTACTCTGAGTTTCTTTCTCCACCTGCGCCGCGAAATTTTTGCGCGCCGTGCACACACCCTCAGATCTGAATCGTCCTTGCTCCGCCGGGGATATTTCATCTTGAGGTTCTCGGCCTTCGGCGGTATGGTTGAAATCTGTTGAAATCCGGGATAACCCCGTCGCATACATACTTACGTTATGTCGCGGGTTCACTGGGACGCGTCGCGCCAGCCTTGTTCCCCCCTTGCCTTGCCCTTGCCTCTGTTCTGAAAGCCAATAATGCGAAAGCAACATAAATCACATCCCAGGCTGGAAATGTGAGTGCACCTGAGAAATCACTGCTATGTTACTTACGAAGCGCAATCATTGCGCGTAAACTGAAACCACAGGTACACCGCCCAGGCCACGGAAACCGCACGGAACTGGGCCGAATCCTCTAACGGCATTACCCACGCGGTATTCTGCACCCGCAAAGTATCTTTCTCCCTTCTGAAGGGCCTCAACTTGAGGGTCGGAGTTGAACTTTGTCAAGCTCAATTTACTTGTCCCTTTTTGTCTTGCGGAACCAGATACACTCAGTTCAAGCAAGTTCAAGCTTATATCGGTGCCGCCAAGCGTGTTCCGCAACTCCGTGTATGTGAAACTGTAATAACCACGTCAGTCAGCAGAATACGATAGATACGCGCCTCGGCGGCCTTACAATGAGGCTATGATATTTCCAACACATCCGCTCCGCAGCCTCGCAAGTGCAAGTGAGTATCGTTGGCGATTGTAACTTGTAAGTGGTAAATTTGTGGATTGAACTTATTGCCTCCCTAGTTCAAACACACGGCGAAGGACAAACTCAAGTGTGGCACTGTCACGTCCGAGTCGCGTCGCGTCGCGCACCTGTATCATACGTATCGCATCCACATCTTTCCCGCGTCGCGTAGTTTGTTTCTTCCGTAGGCTGATTGATTTCGCTGCCAGCACAACGAGGACGTGCAACCAAACAAACAACACCTCTTGTCTTCTTACCACCACCATCCCCCGACTCGGACTGCCCTTCTTCCGCCACTCGACCTTCGCCTCCACCCGTCCACCCCTCTCTCTGCTCACCGACTCTCCATGTAATTATCCCTTCCTCGTCGTCGATTCCTCGCTGACCATTTTGTGCTCGTATGGTCGCAATGGTACTTGCTCACGAAACCGCGGAATACATGTAGCCAAGTCATAGGTTAGTTTTGAAATAGTTTCTCCTCTAGTTCCGCTGTTCTGACGCGCAAAACCCCAGATTACCCCCGCCAACTTGCACCCTCGGGCATATCGGGCCAGTGCCTCTTCGCCCAGGTATGTCTCACAAATTTATCAGCGCGGGCCTACTTCTGACTCTGTTTATTTCGTAGGCTCACGACCCCCTCTCCCATCCACTCACTAACTACCACCCCATCCCGCGCCGCCTTCATTTCGCCTTGCACACCAGACCACGCACTCCGGGAAGCTAATCCAGTACGCATGACCTTCGGGAACGTCGAGACTATCGCCAATTACGACTCAAAAAGCTCTAAAACTTACGGATTCTGAAACACGAACCCTTAGCCGGGATATAAGGGGACCGCCCCTTGATGCGCCGTCTCTCTGGGGTTAAGGTCGGGGTCGAGGCGAGGTTGGAGTTGTAATTGTATTGCAAGTAGATATCGAATTGGAATCGGAATCGAGAGAGACAAAAGCAATGCCGGCAGCACACGCGTCGCGTTCCGGCCCAACACGACCACACAACGCGACAGTGGGAATTTATTTCGCCATCGTTCTGTCTGACTCGGGTCACCCACCCTCGACGGCTCCGTCTCCGCGACCTTCTCCCCGACCACCACAAGCCATGTCCGAACCACACCGTTGCTATCTTACCCGCGAAAGCGGAAGAAGGCGCTGAAGACGCGGAGAGAATCGTGGGGCTAACGATATGGCGCCCACCCGGTAAACGCGAATCGCCGTCCATGATCGGCGCGCTTCGGTTGGGGTTGCTGCCTGTGTTGGTGCATTGGGGAATCGGGGTGATGCAGGTAAGCACTCGCATTGTCGATATAACGCGTTGCGATCTCTGATTCGTGTATTCAGCGCATTTCGGAAATGACCGACGCCAGTGGACGCATTCTAGCGGACGGATATGCAGAACGAGAATTGCCGGGCACGGCTGAGGACGCGTGGTATTTAGCGCTTGCTGGCGTCGACCCAGCAGCTCAGGGAATGGGTGCGCCAATGTTTCTTCTAGGTGAATCAGAGTTAGCTTACTTACAATGCATTCGGCAGGCTGCATGTCCCTTCTGCTTCGAGAAGCATTCAACCACGCCCCAAACGCCGTATTCACACTGGAAGCAAATACCCCGCGCGCACGAGACGTGTACAAGCATTTTGGATTCGAGGTAAGTTAGGTTTCTTGCCTAGAACTACCCGGAAGTCAAGGCGAATCCACAAAATGCTCGTCCCCGATTGACCCACACTGCGTCCCGTTGTTGATCGAGAGATCCTCGAGATTGAGATAAGGCAGAAGGAAATCGTTCCGCCTTTCCTGCCTTGCGGCCGGGCCGCGCTCACTCAACGCCGAAATTTCTGGTGCGTGTTCTTTGGGAAGCGTCGGATTGACCTCAAGTAGGACCTGCTTCCTCTTCACTGCGGTCCTCTATTCGAGACGTTAGCCACACTTTTGAGGAACTAGGTTGTACCCGACCTTCTTCCACCGCCTTTGGATCGTTTCCTCGTGTGCAAGCACGATATCTTGAAGACGGTGCCAATCCGCAAAGAGTTTCCGCCGGAGCGGATCTGCCTTTTGGCGGGCTTCATGGGGGTGCAGTACCCCCTTCGGCCGCATATGCTCGGGCAGAGAGGCCATGAGGTCTCTGGTGAAGTCCATGTCGCCCCAGGACATCGTGGTCGAGGAGAGGAAGGATTTGCGCTTACGAAAGCAATGCCGGCAGCACACGCGTCGCGTTCCGGCCCAACACGACCACATAGCGCGACAGTGGGAATTTATTTCGCCATCGTTCTGTCTGACTCGGATTCGGATCACCCTGGACGGCTCCGTGTCCGCAACCTTCTCCCCGACCACCACAAGCCATGTCCGAACCGCTGGCTAAACCTGAGGGCGTATTCATTCGAACAGCTACCCCGGCCGACCTGGAAGAACTCGCCGCCACTGCATGACCCAGCGCGCCTTCATCTCAAGCCCGCCCCAGACATTCTTTTCCGGAGCCAAATCCGTAGGGGCCTTCATTTAAATAGTTTCAGAACCCACTTCGACTTAGGTTTTTTTTTCTAGGCGTTGACCACGGATCCAAAGGACGCGAAGAGGCGAGCACACCAGACGCAGTTCCTCAAGTTTGCGATCCGCAGGTCTTGGAGTGTCGGCGCGCGCATCACCGTCGCAATTTTACCCGCGAAAGCGGAAGAAGGTGCTGAAGACGCGGAGAGAATCGTGGGGCTAACGATATGGCGCCCGCACGGTAAACGCGAATCGCCGTCGATGATCGGCGCGCTTCGGTTGGGGTTGCTGCCTGTGCTGGTGCATTGGGGATTCGGGGTGATGCAGGCACTTTACCCATGCTCCATATACAATGCGCTGTAATGTCTGATTCGTGCATTCAGCGCATCTCGGAGATGACTGACGCCAGTGGACGTATTCTCGCGGACGGATATGCAGAAAGAAAATTGCCCGGCACGTCCGAGGACGCGTGGTATTTAGCGCTTGCCGGGGTCGACCCAGCAGCCCAGAGAATGGGTGTGTTCATTAAATCTTTTGAGTGAATCACCTAGTTTACTTACAATTCATTCACCAGGCTGTATGTCCTTATTGCTCCGGGAAGCATTCAACCACGCCCCAAACGCGGCATTCACCCTCGAAGCCAATACACCGCGCGCACGAGACGTGTACAAGCACTTTGGGTTCGAGGTAGGTGTCTTGATTCCGTTTACACCCCCGATCTGAAGCATAATGACAATGGACGTAGGTCATTCGAGAGGCGACAGTGGGGAAGGGGAAGATCAACGCGCAGGGAGTACTCGCATCCCGAGAGGCTGCGACCGGTTTCCCAATCTATCCCATGATTAGGGTTCCTGTCGAGATCCAAGTTGAGAATTGATTCCAGACTATGAACGGCCCGTAGAAATACAACAAAGAGTGAGAGTACACATACATGCCCGATTTTGTTTTGATTCCTTCCGCACACGCACACAACTCAAACCTCACCCGCCGCCCCCTCCCCCGCGATCCGCCCAAACACCACCGCCTCCAGCAACGACGACCCCGCGAGGCGATTGCGCCCGTGCACGCCGCCGATGACCTCCCCCGCGGCCCACAGCCCCGGAATCGGCCCCGAGTCCGCGGTGGTGAGGACGCGGCCCGAGGCGTCGACGGCGAGGCCGCCCATTGTCTATTGAGTTGAGCTCAGCTGGAATGTGAAGGAAGGAAGAAAAGGAGGGGGACGTACGTAGTGCACGACAGGCGTGATTATCGCGACGTGGAGGGGCTCGGTGGGCGTGTATGGTTCGGTGTTGTCTGTGGGGGGGAAGAATCAGTCGGGGATCACATAGCCTGAAAAAATATAGAATTACCAGAGCTCCCAAATGGGTCCCCGTCCGCACCAAAGCCGGTGAACGTGACGAGGATGCTCTCCAGCGAGATCCCCACATCCTTTGCAAAGGCCGCCGCGTCGGCATACCGCTTTATGAGTCCCTTTGATACGTAAAAGTCGCCTGGAAAGTTTGAATGTCGACGAATCGGTTCGGCGACAAAGAGGAATGTAAACTCACAGTGCGACTTGACCTCCGCCGCCGCCTTCGCCCCCAGCACGAGCCTCACCGGCCCCCTCCCCGCGCCCTCCACGCCCTGCATCGCCGCAGTCACTACATCGCGCCTCTCCACCTCCTTCACGAATCGCGCCCCAGTTGCATCTATGAGCAGTCCCCCTGCCCCGCGCAGCGCCTCCGCGGCGAGGAACTTCGTTTTTGCATCGGGGCTGGCGGGGTCGACGAAGCCCGTGGGGTGGACCTGCACCTGGTCGAGGTCGCGCGTGGCGGCGGAGACGCCGACGGCGAGGCGCACGCCGTCGCCCGTTGCGTGGTCCCCGTTCGTCGTAGAGAGGGCGAGCAGCTCCGGGCGGTGCTGCGCAAGGAGGCCCGTGGGCGACGAGTCTGCTGCGTATCCACTGAATCGGAATACGGGGTGAGTATTTCGTGGAATTGATATTCGGGCACGAAGACGTACCCAGTCGCCAAGATGACATTCCCCCGCACAGAAACGACGCCCTCCGCAGCCTCATACTCGACGCCGACCACAGCGCCACCCTCCTCAAGCAGCTTCACCACCCGCGCGCTCTTGATGATCTCCACGCGCGCGTCCTCCGCGCCAGCCAGCGCCACAAGCTTCTTCATGAGCGCCGAGGTGATCGCCCACCCGGGCGCGCCGGACTTGTCGCGGTGGGTGCGCGGGTTCGAGTGCCCCCCGAGGCGGGAGACGACGGAGAGGTCGACGCCGAAGGTGCCTGTGAGCCATGCGATGGCGGGGGCGGAATTGGAGGTGAGGGCGGTGATGAGCGTGGGTCGTGCGAGGTCGGGGCCGGCGGAGGTTGCGGTGTCTGCGTAGCTGGACAGTATGTTAGGTAGAAACGATGGAAGGAGAGTAGCTGTACTTACAAGGCCTCGACAGTGTCTTTGATATTAAGCGCGCGCTGGGCCGCAGTTTCTGCGCCGTTGATCCCAGAGCTAGCTTTGACCGAGTTACCTCCCAAGCTACCCATAGTCAGCTCAGATATTACCCCCAAGTCCAGGATCCACATACGAAGGCTTCTTGTCGAGTAGGAGAACAGATTTTCCCCGCTCGAGGAGCGTGTGAGCGGCGCTGAGCCCGGCCAGACCGCCACCGACAACAATGGTGCGCTGAGGAGCCATATTCAACTTGAAGCCTCGTCGGGAAGTCGTAGAAATGCAGCTGAAGAACCGGGAGAGGGGGAACGTCGTGTGCTGCGAGCCTCGAGCGATGAGGAAGGCTATTGTCGCGAGAATTGTGACATGCTTTATAAGACGGAGAGTCTGGATCCGGTCCATCGAGTCGGGTCGGGGCGAGGCCAGCCAGATATCTTCTGAGAGGCAATTCCGGGTCGGCTAGGCCGAGATTCGAGGTCGCACCAAGGTCGCACACAGAATCCGCGACGAAGGTACCGGTGGTTGTTGGCAAGACGCAACCCGCAATTTCGCATACGTGACAGCGTGTGAACCACCACCTGAACGCAACATTCGCTGGGTGAAAATGCGGTTGAATATTGTGGAACTCAACGCAGCGGCGGCGGACAGAAGTACACTTTCGAATATTTTCTGGCAAAGCGCCTCCAGCAGCATCGGTGAAAGTCACCGGCAGCGAGCATTTACAGTCGACTTGAAATTCGGTTGAGTCCAATATCTGCGCATTCCGGCGTATACTGAGTTCCTGGAGGGTTTCCGGTATCTGAACGTGAGCCCGACTTGCATTGAATAATCCTGGCGGTGTAGTTCTGGCAAAATCCCGTAGACTGAGGAACTGGCGACGAGGAAGTAGATGGTGCATAGGTAAAAGGGAAAAAAATAAACAAGGAGCGAGAACAGTTAACTGAGCGACTGACTAGCCACATGAGAGTTGGGAGGAAGGAAACGGTGGCATGCCTCGGAACTTGCCGCATCATTCTTTGATCCCAATAATTTCCCACGGTTCAGTTTGAACACAAAGATTTCGCCAGGGTTGTAGAAGTCATAGGTTGTACGCTGGAGACTCTGATAGCGAGTGAACTCCCCTCCTACCCGCAGGATTTCCTGTTTGCTTCAAACCTCTCACTGACGAGTTGAGAATCCCTCAGGCGCTCGGAAGCTCCAGACGTTTCAGGCGGGGCTTGATGTAGAATCACCCGTTGTCAGCCGGGGACCTGGCAAGTAATCCGGAAGTCTCACTCATCGCCAGCAGCTGGTTATGGACAATCTACCCCTGAAGTTTGAGTGCCATGTGCGTCCAGTTGAATATGCGCCGTCCTTATAATACTGTAGTCTAGCGAATCTATATTCCTCGAATGATTAAAGTATGTTCTACGAAACGAAAGTTCAGCAAAGCTTCTAGGGGCAGAGATTCCAATCAAGCTACTCACAAGACCATTCCTCACGCACCCAGCGAGGTCGCCAAACGTAAGCTCTCGGGGGTGTAGTCGTCCAAAAATACAAGATTCCTCCCGAACCCACTGGTGTTCGTGTACTTGCCGCTATTTATTCGACGTTAGCAATTCGGCTTGAAGGCAATACAACAAGGAATACACCCACTGCCCACTATCCTGCACAATCGTCAAACCAGGCGGCGCGATGAGATGCGCGACGGCCGCATACGACGACTCTCCGAGCAGCAGGACGTCGTGATCACTCAGCGCATGCAGGTCCGCTGTCGCAGTAGCGAGTTCGCGTCACGTAGACAGAAATATTGGGTCGGAGGTCCGTGGTGCTGAGCAAGGCTGGGGTAAAAAGTGCGGTGGTGGTCCCAGGAAAGTTGTCGAGGCGTGGAGTAAAAATGCGAGGAGATATTGCCGAGGGCCCGAGACGATGAATCTAGAGTAAGGGTAGTCAAGAATGGGATGTTTGAAGGAAAGGAACTCAGCTCAGAGGGTGTGGATACTCAGGTATGCGCAGGAAGGTGACTCAGAGAAAGGATTGTGGTGGTGGGAAGCAAGAGGCCAACCCCTGTACATGACAGCGGTAGCTACTTAAATACCGACGGTCAACGATCGGTGCAAATATAGGTAAAGAGTCCATAGGTATAGTGTGCCTCCGCTAGAGCGAAACCCTCGCCGTCGAACCAACCGGGAGTTACGCAAATACGGAATAGGGAGAGCACGTTGCGCCGCTCAACGGTGACTTGTGGGGGCCCAGGCCACAGTCGGCTCAATCCCCGGCGTAGTCCGAGAAGGCCGACAACTTGGATATCCACTCGTCGCGTTGGCGTACGTAGGAGGTGGGAGAAATTGTCTATGAAGAGAGGCCGGATAAGTAAGTAAACGAGCGTGAGGGTGTAAGTACGAGGTTGGAAACATATCAATTGAGAACGAGTATTTGTCGCCGCCGTTGGAGACTTGGTGGTGAAGCGTTGGAGTGGATGTGAAGGAGGGTGAGTAACGCTCGAGGAGATCGAGGATGTCGGAGGCGCAGATATGTAGTCCTCGTGTCGACGCGCTGGATGAGATCTTTGGCACGCGCGGAATAAAAGTCGACGCGGTCAGGTGAGCGTGATTGTCGGAATAGTGGAATACCCGTAATGGCCAATGGCGATGTGCCAGCCAGGTGGCACTTCCACAGAGGGAGGAACTTTGGATTTCGCCCTCGGAATCCTGCTGAAACACGAAGGACATGAGTGAACACACAGCAAGACTTGACAAGAGGTAAGGAAAGTGGGGCTTATCAGGTGCCAAAGGTTTTGCAGGCATGGAGATAGCGTGAAACGCGGCTCGAGTCGTGGTTGCAATCGCCGAGAGAATGAGTGGGGAGATGACCTGTATGGTTTTTGGCTCGTCGGTGTCTATATTCTCGAAATTGTGGTCAGTCTTGAACACGAAACAAGAACTCGACAGAAGAAGGCGCAGAACGGGACCGAAAATGATAGAACAGGCAAAGGAGAGAAGAGCGAGGGTGGTGGAGAATATATAGCATAGAAACTCAGCTCGGATCCTTGGGCGCGCGTAGGAATAACTTGGCTCAGGTGCGGAAATAGACTCGTCATAGCTTGGTGGATCGATGTCAGGCTCGAAAGCATGCGGTGAAACGGGGAGCATATCCAGTGGGTCTGAAACGATTTTCTGAATGGAGCGGGCGCAGGTATATGAAGAAATAAACTCAGCTTGTGATTCAAACTCGGGGTCGTTCGATAATTCTGTAGACTCAATGTCAGTATAAAGGGTGTAAATTGCGCTCATCTCATCGTAAAACGATTCGTCAACCACTGTTTCCGCAACTGTCGCGTCGATGCTGGTCGTGGATGATTTATCGAGGTCGCCGCTCGGTGTGTCTGGTTCAGAGATATTCAGCGTGGTATCGGGCAATGCGGACGAAGGAATGGGGTGCGGGGATATTGGAACTCGATGAATAGATGAACAACTCAGCTCGTTAATGCAGTTGGCGTCGTCTGGCTCGTCAAGCATCTGGAATGAATTCAAGAGAACTTGGACTTCCGATACAAGGGAGGAACTTCGACTCAGCTCTGTGGGGTCAATACCAGATAATAACGCGTCAACTCGGTTCAAATCTCGGATGGCGGTGTCGAGGTCGGGCAGTGAATCAGACTTAGAGGTAAGAGGTCTTGAGTCTGGTGCATAAGGATACTCGAACTCCAACTCCCTGGTGGACGGACTCGGGGTGGATGAAGCAGCGTAAGTGAGATGTTCAGAATTGCAATAGTAAATTCGACTTTCCTCGAAAGAATGTGCCGTCTCCGCCGTCGCGTCGGGAATCAGGGTCGTCAACGGATTGCAGAATTGTGCTGGTGGATGTGGTTGGATGCTGAAAATCCTCGTCAACGTGTACGCTGGAGCAAGTACTGAGTGGCACTCGATCGAAAAACTCAGAGTAGAGGGGTGAACTCAGCTTCGGATTTGCGGAACGCGGAAAGGAAGCCATATGAGTGTCAACGGCGGTTGATGCAATAGGTTCATGTTCGTCGATGTGTACGCTCTGGAAATTATTCAACAGCACAGGATCAAGATTTTCGGAGTGAAGAGATGAACTCAACTCAGGACTCGCGACTCGCGCCATCGCGACGTGTGTTTCATGAACAAGAGGGAGGGAATCGGGTGTTGCAGTCCAAAGGTCAAAACTTAAACTGTTCTCGTCGAGAAGGTCCTCAAGAATAGCGATAGAGTCAGCAATAGACGGTGGACTTCGACGCGTACGATGTGCCTCGGGTACACGGAGGATAAACATATCTTTGAGCCGCGTGGGGAGACCAGAGATGAAGTAAAAGTCTCGTTCCGCGCTAGTGAGGTCATTTTGTTTGACGAGTGGCGCCGCGTAGAGCTGAAATCCTCGCAAGTAATGTTGAACATCGGAAATATAACGCAGAGAGGACTCAGCGTTGGATTCTCGACAGTAATGGACCAATTCTTGCCGTTGAACGCGCCGAGGTTTGTCGCATGCACCATATAGATCAATCATAGTTTGTTGCGCGGTGTCCCAAGTCTTCCCGGGAACGTCGACGTCGAATTCGGGCATGAACTTGATGATATCGCGAACTCGGTCGGAGGAGTACTGTACGATGAAGGGAACAAGTAAGTCAGCATCATTGATTCCAGCATTTGCGCCATGGGCCAAAATAGAAGCAAGAAAGTCTCCGAGACGGGTTTCATCGAAATAAGGGGCAGTAGGTGTACGCATTGGGGGCATGGGAGTGAGAAGGCGAAGGAAGGTGGGAGGAGGAGGAGGATATGGGACAGGAGGATAGTTGATGGACATCGTCAAGGACGGAGGGGATGGAAACGGGAATAGGGGCTAAAGGGGCAATTGGGGACTGCAGCACTCAGCGTAGGGACCCAGCAGCGGAAAACCTGCACCCCTCGCGGTGGGCTCCACTGTCGCAGTAGCGAGTTCGCGTCACGTAGACAGAAATATTGGGTCGGAGGTCCGTGGTGCTGAGCAAGGCTGGGGTAAAAAGTGCGGTGCGAGGAGATATTGCCGAGGGCCCGAGACGATGAATCTAGAGTAAGGGTAGTCAAGAATGGGATGTTTGAAGGAAAGGAACTCAGCTCAGAGGGTGTGGATACTCAGGTATGCGCAGGAAGGTGACTCAGAGAAAGGATTGTGGTGGTGGGAAGCAAGAGGCCAACCCCTGTACATGACAGCGGTAGCTACTTAAATACCGACGGTCAACGATCGGTGCAAATATAGGTAAAGAGTCCATAGGTATAGTGTGCCTCCGCTAGAGCGAAACCCTCGCCGTCGAACCAACCGGGAGTTACGCAAATACGGAATAGGGAGAGCACGTTGCGCCGCTCAACGGTGACTTGTGGGGGCCCAGGCCACAGTCGGCTCAATCCCCGGCGTAGTCCGAGAAGGCCGACAACTTGGATATCCACTCGTCGCGTTGGCGTACGTAGGAGGTGGGAGAAATTGTCTATGAAGAGAGGCCGGATAAGTAAGTAAACGAGCGTGAGGGTGTAAGTACGAGGTTGGAAACATATCAATTGAGAACGAGTATTTGTCGCCGCCGTTGGAGACTTGGTGGTGAAGCGTTGGAGTGGATGTGAAGGAGGGTGAGTAACGCTCGAGGAGATCGAGGATGTCGGAGGCGCAGATATGTAGTCCTCGTGTCGACGCGCTGGATGAGATCTTTGGCACGCGCGGAATAAAAGTCGACGCGGTCAGGTGAGCGTGATTGTCGGAATAGTGGAATACCCGTAATGGCCAATGGCGATGTGCCAGCCAGGTGGCACTTCCACACCGCAACGGAGTCGCCCGTGTCGATGAGTCTGTAGCCGGACTCCTCTTCCAAGAGCGCGAGCACCCCGTGGTCCGCATGCTCCATTGCAATACTAAGCTCGATTCCCCGCGCTGAGATTTCCGAGGCCCGAATGTCTGCGAGCAGGCGGCGGATGTTGGGAATGGACATGGAGCCGTAGAACTGGTGCCCGTCGTCGATACCGTTGCTCGCCGCCGTGTCGCCCCACCGGACGTGAACACCGACAGACACTGGGCGGGTTGCGGGGAAGCTGAGAGGGGATCGTGGGGTGCTAGTGGTTCCCAGACGCTCGCGCACCCAACCCACGACACAGCCGTTGAGGTCTTCCGTCGTCTACTCTCCGGCTCTCGGGTCAGTACATGCTCACCCTTCCGGGGTCAAAAGAGCATAACGTACCTCGCCTTGCGCCGTATCCAATATACTCGTACACCCCGCCATGCTAGCCCGCACCTGCGCCAATCTCTGACGCGCCTCCGGATCCCCCGCACACAAACCCCGCACCAAGCCGTCCCTGTCCGACTGCGAGATGAAGTCCCCGATTCGACAAGCTTCGGACGCATCGAGCGCATACCCATCCCCCGTCCGGTGGCCGTTGAATATCCGCGACGTGGAGTACCCGTGGTCCGTCGCTTCGTTGGAGGCAAGGATCAGCGTCGAGTCGAGGAGGCGCGAGAGCACGATGCTTTGTTTGAAGTGCTGTAACGCGGACTGCGAGATCGCGCGAGTGAGTGTTTATGACGTTGGGTGCTACAACGGACGTACACCCAAGCCCTCCGGCCCCAACCCCGCCACGCGCAGGTAGATCCGCGTCGATGGATCAGACTCCCCGTACGTCGACGATGCAAATTCTTTGCTGGCGGTGCTATCTCCAAAGACCCTGTGAGTTAGGACCAGCAGCGCGATAACAGCCGTAGCTGCGACGAGCACTATCAAACGCCGGGGAGAATGGTTTGGTTTGTACCACAGAGGGCTTTGGGACGCCCTGGACGACCTGGAAGGGTGGGGAGTGGCGGAGGGCTCACTGGCGGGCAGCGGGGAGTATTATGACATGGCAGTCGAGGATGACATGGCGGCTGAGCAAAGGAATGGGCGTGGAACGCTGTTTTGAACAGATATGGACGCACCACGTGATGTGACGGTACACCTCCTTTCAACACCTTTCTTCGGACGCACCACCTTCCGAGGTTATTCGGAGTACACTTGCGTGTACATGACCTGGGGGCATCCCTCATTTCTTTGCGGGTTTTCTTTGGACAAATTTGAGGGACGAGGCTCATTTCTGAGAGGCGCTGAGTCTTGAGAGTTTGCGGTTCGAATTCCCCCACTTGAGTGGAACAACAAGGCGAGCGTCCTGGGAGCTGTTGAGTTTAAGCAATTTATCCTCTGGCGCTACAAGATGAAATGGAAAGGTGGTACTCTTACAAATTCAACCATCCGTCCACATCCTGCCAAGGTGACATTCGTTGGTTGAAAATGCGGTTCTGAATTTTCTGGAACTCGACACAGCAGCATCGGCGGCGCACAGAAGTGGAATATTTCCTGCCGAAACGCCTCTGGCCGCATCGGTGGAAGTCACCGGCCGCAAGCACTTCTTGAGGTCGTGGAAAACCCTTGGGGGCAGACACAAGTGGTGAATCTCAACAGCATCAGTCCGAACAAGAATTGGGTATTGATCGGGTGAGCTAAGAACAAAAACGCGACGGCAGGGCAAGCATGAGCAAGGAGTAAGACTAAGTTTATTTCGCGACCTAATTCGGCAGCAGTATCAGCGAGACCGTCCGCACTGGACGGGGACATTCATACCTTCTGCTTCTTCGGCAACTTCTGCGACGACCGCTCCCCTTCACCGCCGACCTTTTCAATTTTCCTTTTGTGCTGACGAGCTGGAGCCAGTTAGCAGTCACGTCAATGCTGATACAACCCACGTACCTGCAGCCTCCTCCGAGTCGGCCTCGATCATTGCCGCCAATTTCGCGTCGGCCGCCGCGGCCATGCTGACGAGCGCAGCCTTGGTGTCCTCCACCGAGCCCGTCTCCGCGAAGACAGACCACGCGAAATCGACAGAGAACATGGTCTTGCGGGCCGCGCGCGCGAGGCGCATGTGTATAGCGTGCCCTTCCGCTGGGCTGAGCTGTGGAGGAATAAATATCCCTAGCGGAGGGAGAAGAAGGAAGAATCACGCACCTGTGTCAATTGCGCGGGGAAGGTGAGCTCTGGTGAGCTAGAGAGGGCCTGAGACGACTGAAGGTCTTGCGTGTGCGTGGGGGAGCGGGTACTACATGCGGACAACCCGTGCCTGGCGTTGCTAGTCGTGGTAGCAGCTCGCGGCGCAGGCGTAGAAGGAGCGACACGGAGCTGGGTCGACTTTGTGCTCTGAGTCCGAGGTTTCGCTGGGGCTGCCACTGCCTCCGTCCTCGGCGCCATCTGCGACGCGGTCTTAATTAGCGGTGGGGCGGTCGGTGCCCGAGGTCTCATGTTCCTCACCGCCTCGCGCTGCATCCGCTCGATAATCTCATCGAACTCGGACGCGTAGTCCTTGTATCGCTGGCGCCACCCCTCCACCGGAATGTGTCGACTCCAGGCGAGTTCCTCCGATGCCTAGGAATGCGTGGCAAAGGTGAAGGTAAGGTCGGTGAAGGGGAACGGTCAAGAGAGTATCAACGCGCCTGGGGACCTAGCAGCTCGTACACCCTACTCCCACGTCGCTCCGCAGGCGTGGCAAAGGTCTTCACCCAGAGATGCCTGGCGAGTCTCCCGTCGTCATCTGGGCCATATCTGTGACGGAGGATCGATAATATCCGACTCCTGGACGAACCCTGGCACCGACCTCTCATCCTCTATCGGCTCGAAACTGGCGGGCATCCTGTGCGAGCGTGGGTGGCGAAGGAGATGGGTAGGAACAGGCAGGAAAATTTCATGGGAAGACAATGAAAGCGACCCTGGGTGGCGTTGATGCGGAGTATGAGGTTCTCCCGCGAACACCCTCCGCATGGCACGCAGAGATAGCCTATAAATGAATCCAGACGGAGTTTTAGGTCAGGTTTTAGAAGTAGAAGCGCTCACCTTTCTTTTTAGTCCTATTTCTGCGTGCACTTTCGGACCCACGGCGCTTGAGCGAGAAAAAAGCGCGCGCCAGCCGGATCGTGCCGAGGTTTCCCACGGTTCTGTTTTCCCGGCAGCTCGGCATCTACGGGTTGAAAACTACTCACTTGAGGGACTAGCCGGACCGCTGTTATTGGATACAGTCGAGCGAGGTTGCATAGATGGCTGAGTTCGAATTGAGTACATACATAAGATCAGTCCAGATGGTACAGGTCATAGTTTTACATGAGATTCGCATGGACCCAGCACATTGCGAGGAATAACATGAGTGCGAGCTTGACGCTCATCAAAATCTTATCGGTCTTCGAGAGTATCAGCGTTTCCCCGTCAATCTCGAGCGCTAAACAGCAGACCGTGAACCCGCGCGTCGACCTCAATCTATTGTTTACTTACCACTGCATGGGCACAACTCATCCTCTGGGTGTTCTTTCTCGAGGTCTTCTGGAATGCGGGTTATTCATCACGAGCCACCGAGGTAAAGATGACTTACCATCTGTCTCAATCGCGTTTCCGGACTGGTCTTCTTCGTCTAATTCATTCACTTGGAGTGGAGAATGTGAGACAATAGTAAGACACCTCAGGACGACCGACTCACCGTGAACGAATTGGGGATCTGATAATTGATAAAGTGGGTGGCCAACATGTCGAGCAACATCCTGGCTCTCTGGATCGAAACCTTTGGCCGCATGAAACTGACGCAAGCCCGCATACACCGTGGTGTCCCAGGTGGAGCAGCCCAACCTCATCGTAAGTTGAAAAGAGGGGAACCCGAGCTGTGTTGCTTCCTCCACACTCAGACGCTCAACACCAGAGGGGTCGAGTGACCAATACATAGGAGAATCTGGCCATCGAAACGATGTCGGGCTGACTTCAGAGTCTTCCGCGGGACAGAGAAATAGATAGCCAGGTGGGCAGTGGTCCACTGTCGGGTTGGAAATGAATATCTCAAATCCGACGCGATTCATGAGGACTATCGGACTATGTTACCGCACAGACAACGCACTAGCGATTATTTCACCTACCATAGTCCTCCAAAGTTTGTGATTCAACGCGTAGGCTTTTGAAGACACAGTTGGCTTGACCCAACCAGATCCTACCCACTGAGTCCGGGGCAGCCATCTCAAGGGAAAAATCATTGTCGAATGAAACATCGGCCGGGTAGCTGTGTTCGAACTCGGTCAATACATAATCGCCTGCAAACAGGGGATAGTACGATACCGTATCCAACTGTTTTCCATAAGGTGTCCTGTGATCTTGTTTCCATCCTGCCAGGTATACCAACCGTCTTTAGAAATGCTGGTGTGCGGAAGAGATGCAATCTCAAGCATCTCAATCTGGTCCTGCTCACTTGCAGTACCAGGTTGAGTCGGCCAGATGAAAACACTTGCGAGAGTGGCCGTTGTATGGCTGGGAACGGGTTCGAACAGGTATCGCAGGAGATAGCGATCACAGGTGCAGTGATAGGCCTCGAGTGACAGGCACTTGATATCGATGGCTTCACCGTTCATCGTATTGAAGGAGAAGGAAACGGTTCCCGGTAGTGGAGGGGCAGAATCAAACAAGCCACTGAGCACGTCTGGGTCGTCTTGATTGTGGGGTAAAAGATCTGCTGACATTCGGCCAGTTGAGGACTGTATCCAAAGGATATAGCTTAGAGCGTCCTAGAACCGCTCAGCAATCACCGGAGACTGCGCCAATGAGGAGTGAGATTACCAGTAACTGGCTGTCCCCAAAGGCAGAGACAAAGTAATTTTCTATTTTCTATAGGAAGAGGTCAGACACTCAAGACGAGGGTGGGATGACATACAGTCCAGTCACATTGCTAATTTAAAGTCAATGACCTCGAGCAACAGCGGAGAAAACATGGGCATACATATTGAGCATAACGATATACAGTCATATTGGGTGATTGAGCGGCCATGAACTGTTTGAATGGCACGAGATCTGAGTGCCGTATGTCAGTCAGTCAGTCAGTCAGTAGGGAGCCTCAATGCCGCACCACCGTGAAACACTGTGGCGTGGATATTTCCATAACTAGCTCCTGCGCACACTTGGATGATTGAGCTGTGGCTGAGAAACAGGTGAACACAAGAGGGGTGAGAAACTGGCCAGAGCTCACCGAAGAGACATGTATGTTGCGATATCTCGGCGCCAAGCCTGAGACGGAGTCAGGTGACTCAAGAACAATAAGAAAGCCCACTTGCCTCCTCTGCTCCGTCGCCTTGATATACGGCCACCGTTACATCCGAGTGGCGACCGTCTATTTTTGCAGAATAAACACGCCGGGCGCATTTGGACTGAGGTCGGCGACCAACAACGCGTGGTTGGTTGCCCGGAGAGAGTTCTTGCTGGAGGAATATGTCGCCCCATGGAATCATCCGAAAATCTGTGGGAAAGTAAAGTAAATGGTTTGGTAGATCTAGCAGAGCGGCAACGGTACTAGGGGGATCCCCAGGGGAGGTATTCGTCACATTCGTGGTGTTTATGAATGTTCCGCCTCCCACGGTAAAGTTCTGCGAGCCCGCAAACATGCCACCATGTCTGGGGGCGGAAGATGAGACCAGAATCCAGAACTGAAGTCAAAGAGCGTACGAGGTGTATGTGGGTTCGTCCGCGACGGCCGGTGAGATGTACTCGTCGTCGGTGTCCATCGCGAGTACGTGGAGGTGGTGGGAGAAGAAGAGGTGGTAAGCGCCAAAGGCCAGCTGTCGCGCTGATAAGAAGGAACTAAGATTGGAGGGATCAGCTGTTGAGCGTCGAACCTCCCAGAACATCACATAAAAGCGGTACGCGACAGCAACTGGCGCCTTCGGCCTCAAAATCACCGTCGAATAAGAATATTTGATGACCAGAATGGACGGAGACAGCTGAGACGTACGCGGAGAAGACTCACGCCCCAGGGTGATGTGGTGGTTCGAGCCAAGAGACGCGGTCGTAAATCAGCTCGATTGCATTCTTTGAATGAGCGCGTCCAAAATCGCGACATCGAACACACAATCATCCTGTGAAGGCGTAGATTTGAACGGGGAGGACAAAAGAATCCGAATTCAACCGATAGCAGAGAAACATGGTTTTGGGATGGCTCTACAGCGAACTTCGTCCTGCGTTCACAGAAAGCGCGTAGCTGAAGGGCGGATGTGAGCGATCTGAAGTTCATACACAGGAACGTCTGACCAAGTTCGGTATTCGATGCCTCGATGCGCGCCGCCAGTTGTTCTGACCAGGACTGCAGGTGGAACCGCGCATCTCCGGTACACGCATGGCAACCGTCTATCACTTCGTGGTCCCCCGCCGAAAGGATACAGCCCTCTGTCTCAGCGATAGCACGACTCGGCACGGCGCGCAGCTTCGCTCCAACCGCCGCGGTGTGATTCTTGAACCACGGGGTAGGAGCGAGGTCGAGCCAATCTACGTCGGGTGTCTCCACGACGGAGACAACCGGCCCACATGGGGCGGTGTGGTAATCCCTCTGAGCGCCTTCCCACCAGACGTATTTGAAGCCATGTGGAGATTGCATAACGGGGTCGGATGGATCGGTATAGTCGATGGCGTCGGAATCACTGGTTGCGATCCTCTCGGCCGCCTTCCCGCACGTATGGTGAAAGTTATAGAGGTTCTGCAGGGTCCTGGCGCTGAGGAGGTCTAATTCCGGGAATGCCAGATCCGCAGGGCATACGGGTGCGTTGAGGGTACGGAGTGCGGCAGCACGAGCGATGTCCGGGAGGTCGCGGAGGTGCGCAATAGCGAATATGCGATGGGGGTGGAGCGCGAGAAGGGCGGGAGTGGCGAGCATGGCTTCCAGCTGCTCCTGAAGGGTGGCAAAGATGTACTTGTTTGCTACTCGGTGTACCTCCGCGATGCCATCCAGACCTTGGGTACCGACGGGTGCGCCGCCGGGGTACGCCATGCAGAGAAGTTGGTACAATACGGCGAGTGGTTCATCGCAGACGACGACTGGCTTCCCGTCCCGGAAAATGTCCCCAGTGTTTGTTCCGGTGCCGACGATGGCGAACATGTCGTTGAAAAAGACGGAGGCGTATCCGACTACGGCCCTATGGACATGGAGGTCGACGCCGTCGGAGGATCGAATGATCACATCGGACGGGGGAGTATTGCCCAAGGGGTGCGGGGCACCAGAAAACGGCGGTTGAGCGTCTCGGGGTGCCTGCGACATGGGGGGAGGAAGCAGGAGGACTGCGGCACTTGCCGGATGATTAAGCCAGAGTGATCACAGGGCCACCTTCCCACGGTTGGGGGAGCACACAAGTCGGCATACCTGAACGTCAAGAAGGATTCGGATGGTTATACTGTACGCATTATGCACTTGAGACTTGCGCTTTAAAGCTTTCAAGGCTCGAGTGAATTCTACTCGCCTACTGAACATCACCGGAATTTCCCCGGTTCTTCAGGTTGACGTCTGGCAAACGGCCTCCAGGTGCAGGCTACAGAAGCACGCTCAGTCTCAAGGTGAGGATTCGTCATGTCAAATGTCAAGGGGCACTGTTAGACAAAGAATAGTATTTCTGGTACAGAGAGAAACACGTCAGAATACAAAGCGTAAGAGTAAGTAAGGTCACACTTGGCACAGAGAGAAACACGTTAGGGGTTTCACTCTACCCAGGGTTACATGAGACGATATCCGAATCGGGACTCAGGACGCCGAGTCGGAATCTAACAGGCACTATGCGAGTTGACGATAGAGCGAGAGGCGCTTGAATGGTGTGGAAAGGTCGCAATTTGAGCTGAACATCACGGCCGCTACCCACCAGGCTCGAGGGATCCAATTCAAACGATGTATTGTGTTTTCAACGACAGATTCAATTTTCTTCCACCGCAACTACGTATATCTATCCTACTTTTACTTCGTCCGCTCTAGCAACAACAGCAATCCTCCGCGCGGTCAGAAACTTCCTCCTAGTCGGCAGCGTAGGGCGCGCGTTGGACGCAACTGTGCGGTATTCGTGGGCGGTGGGGAGGGCTTTGGGTTTAGGCCGCCCACCGAGGTACGCGCGGGGCGGGAGGGCCGGAAAAGGGGACGACGGCATAGGCGACTCCGCGACGGCCAGCGCGGGGAGGCGGGATGCGGCGGGGGTGGCGGGTAGACTGGAGTCCAGAGCACTGCTCGGGACGGATGAGCCCGTCGATGGAAGGGAGGCGTCCGTCGAGGGAAGCGAGGGCGAGGAGGGTGGGTCGGAGGGGGAGGACCAAGGGGGTGGGGAGTCGGAGTCGGAGTCGGAGGCGCCCAGCGCGAAGGGGTTGTAGTAGACGGGCTGGGGCATATGGAGAGGGAACGCCGGGCGCGGGGTCTGCTCGCAGTCCGCGGAAGGCGCAGACGGGGCGCCGACGGCCCAGTCGAGCGTGAGCGAGGCGGAGACGGGGAACTGCAGCGACGGCAGGCGAGGCGGTGGCGCAGACACGATGCGCCCAGGCAGCGGGCTCACAACGAAAGAATCCATCTCGTTCACGGCCTCGCGGAACTGCGCAAGGGTCGGACGGCGCAGCGGGTTCGCGTTGAAACAGCCCTTGAGGAGCGCGTTCGCGGGGCGCGTGAGCCTGAGCGCCTTGAGCAGATAGTTGTCGTTGGCACGGAATGCTTTGAAGCCCGCGTCTGAGGGCTCGGCGGTGGACCAGGGATATCGCCCCGTGATCATGTTCGTGAAGAGGATGCTAATGGCCCATAGGTCGCTGTGGCGTGTCGAGTAGCAACCGTGGGCGTATGCAGGGTCGATTGATTCTGGGCGAGTTCGTAAGTATTCGGAAATCCAAAGCGACACAAGAGTACACACCAGGAGACATGTAGGATTTGCTCCCGCAGCCGAACTGGGTCGAGACGGCGAGCTGGGTCGAGAGACCGAAATCGGCGAGCCGAATGTCCGTCCCATTGGCGTTGCAGAGAATGTTTTCCGGCTTGATATCCTGGCGAGCGACAGGAAAGGTAAGTAAGTGGGCATGAACGATGGACGTGCGAACTCACCCGATGATAAACACTGTTCCGATGCAGGAACTCGACTGCATCGAGAATTTCGTTCATCGACTCCTTCAGCCTCGCCACATCCCCATCAAAGCAGTCCCTGTCGACCATGGCGGTGAAGAAGTCCCCGCCGGCGGAGAGCTCGAGCACGACGAAGACGTATTCGTCCGTGCAGAATTCGCGGTGGTAGGAGATGATGCGGGGGTGGTCGCTGATCATCTTGTGCACGATGAGCTCGTTCTCCTGAATCTCGGCGTCCCGAGTTCCAGGTTCGAAGCGGCGTAGGCACTTGACTGCGTAGTATTCGGGAGCGTCGGGTGGGGAGGAGGTGTCGAGAGCCTTGTAGACCTTGCCGTAGGAGCCTGAGCCTAGCAGGTGGAGGAGTTTGAGACAGCCGTCGTCGATGGACTCTCCTGTCAAGTCGGGGAGGGTTTGAGAGGGAGACATGAGGATGAGTGTGTGGTAGAGTGGGGTAGATTGTCAAAGATGTTGTGGAAGGCGAAGTGTAATGGGCCAGAGGTCAACTGCAGCGATGAGAAGATGGGTGTAAGAAGCAAGAGGGAAGGATAAGGGGCCGCGGGTTCCAGGTTATAAAGGCGGAGGCAAAAAGGAGGCAAATGTCTGAGACTACGAATTTTGCTTCCGAAGTGAGACCTGAGACATCTTGAGCAGTTTCGAGTCCGGTTTGGGGAAAGAATTGCGCAGGAGAGCGGAAGATACTTGAACTAACTCGCGCACTGACGAGCGACATGAGAGTTGGGAGCAAGCGGCGATGGGCTATTGATGGCCGGGCGGAGAAACGGCAGTTGCCGGATGATAGCCGCTTTCTCACGGTTGGAGCCAGAGGCAGACGGGACGCCCACCGCTGATCTCGCAACTATGAGAGGCGCTTATACTGAAAGTTCAAATAAACCGCGGTTTGAATCCGCCAAAAGTGGACCTCTCGGTAACACCCTCCTGAGAACTGTCGAGTTCGAGCAATTTATTGTTATCTTACGCTACAAAATAAAAGAAAACCGTAGTACTCTTACAAATTCAACCAGTCTATCCACATACTGCCGACCAAGGTGAAGGTCGAACAACTTACTCCGACCCCCCCTCCCCGATTATTTCCATCAACACACCCCACAGCGCCTTCCGGTTCTTCTCATCGCTGGGCCACTTTCCGAGCTTGCCAGGGTTGAGTTTGTAGTCGAAGTACATCCCTGGCCCGAGGGTCTCTCGTGCGTCGGGTGCTGCGAGGATCTAAGTGGCATATATAAGAACAAGAAGAAGATGAAGAGCGCAAGGCCAGGCAGGGGAAGACTCACGTAGACGGGAATGGCGGCGTATTGGTCGGGGGTGGTGCCGATGAGCTTCATTCCGAGCCACATGAGGTATTTGACGTAGCCGGGCACCTCGTCGAGGGTGAAATGCTCAGTATTGACGAGGCCTAATGGAATAAATACATATGGAGACTCATGACAACTTGATTTTTAACGACGCACCGGGCCAGAGGTGAAAGTAGCGGTATGTTGGGTAGCGGATGTTGAATTCCTGTCGGGGCAATGAATAAATAATATGCCAATATTCAGGAAGACCGGGAAACGCACCTCAATGAACGAGTCCAACACCGTGCTATCGCGCTTTGACTGATTCATGAACAGCGACGTCTTGCTTTCACCCGCCGCCTCGCGGGCTTTGAGCGAGAGATCGTCCACGCTCAGGTCGTCGAGCGACTGCCCCTGGTTTGCAATGGACATGAAGGTGGCGTTTGGTGCGAGGCCGCCCTGCTTCATGATGAGGTACGAAAGCGTGACGCGGGAGAGGGCTTGGATCGCGAAACTGGTGTCGTGTCTAGGAATACCAACTATTAGCTGGAATGCCAGACCGTGGCTGAGGGGAACGCGACTCACCCATCTGCATTGGGGACTAGATATCCCTTCGGTACGCCATTTTGTGTCATTATCTGGGATATGGTGTTGGAATAGAGATAGGATGGTGGATAGTACACGCACGAGGTAGTCGATCCCTGCTGGCCCAGCTGCCTCCACAATTGCGGACGCTGCCGCACGCATCCCCCGATTATCCCTATAACGGTCCTCAACCCCGCCATCACGGTAAAACGGACATGACTCACCCCAAGTCCCCACGAACAAACGCAACCTCGAGCCGACTATCCGCCGGCGCAAGCGTCTTCATCGTCTCCAGCATCGCCTTCCCGCGCTTCTCATCGCGCCCAGAGATAATGATGCGCTTGCAGCCCAGTTTCGCGAGGAGTCGGGCGACGGCCGCACCAATTCCCAGCGTGCCGCCCACGACGACGGCGGTCCTGTTCTGCCCGACTAAGGATACTTTTTCGAGAGCGGCGGCGGCGTTGGGAGGCATTGGAGTTCGAGTTTGAGAGTGAATGCATCCGATGAATAGGGTCTGTCACAGTACTGGATTTCGAGCGGATTTCGAGCTGGATTTCGAGTGGATTTCGATTTCTAGGCCTGAAATCCACCGAAATCCAAATCCAAATCGGCGAAATCTGGGCACTGTGATACACCCTAATGACGTGCGTTTTATATAGGTGGTGGTCGGATGAACCTCCGCATTGTCAGCGCTGCTGATTGACGATGTGGGTCGGATCCCGAACTTCGGCACGGTTCAGACTCCGACTCCGACGCTCCGACTTCTTTGATGGACAACAGTGGTACATAAAGGCCGCTTGCCACTTTCCTTCACTCACGCGCCCCACGAGCGGGCTAGGTTTAGAACCCCCCAATTTTGGTGGCTAGTTTGAACTTGACCCTGGACAAGCACTTGGCGACAGGCTTGTACCAAGCTCCCTGAAGACTGCTGCCAGCTCAGAGCTGCTCTTTGTGGCGCAGAGTCGCAGACACTAATCGGATCCGTCGAACGAAGACCGCCCCTCTCATCACATATCAAACTCGAAAGCAATCGCAAAGCTGTCGAACACGATTCTCACAGTCCGCGCTCTATCGGCGTGCTCCGTGTGCCTCCATGATCCTGCGCTGTTGAACTCCCCTGCTTGATACACTTGGACGCTGAAACTGTGCTGGACGTTCTTCCTTATACAGCGCTACAGCTGTTTTTAGGCGCTTGATGTATTTTTCTCGCCCACTTTCCGGAGCCGTACCTCCGACGCGGATGAGAGTACTTAGTCGCAAGCGACATTTGGAATCTCCGGCGTATCAAGTCTCTCGGTCGTCCGCGGGGCTCTTCTATCCCTGCAATATCAATAACTGTGCTCTCAACCACGCTAACCATCGTCGAAGATCTTGACTCGGAAGATGGGCTCGCCAAACGTTCAGCTGAACACGTCGTTGGTGATTTGTGGAAACTCTGCTTCATTAGAGTGTTTGCGCAACAGCCATTCAAGCCATTGAATGGCTGAATGGCGTTGCGCAAACTGATGGCTAATGGCTTCCAAATTTTTTGTCCTAGCGACCGTGAGCGCTCAAGTCAGAGTCTATGCTTCCCACTCTACCCCTCCTAAGCCCCACAGCGTCACAATCCCGATAATTGGAGCCCAAACTGGGAGGTTGACTTCTGAGGTAAACTGTGCATTGTGAATGAAGAACGCGCAAGCCCCGAGATGGAATCTAACACCCTTGAGCCTACTCACCCTGCATACCCCGCCATTGTATGCCATCAACATGGTTCAGGACAAAAAACTCCGAAGCCATTAGCCATCAGTTTGCGCAACGTCAATCAGCCATTGGATGGCTCCAATGGCTGCTGCGCAAACTTGCTATTATCACTTACGTCCCCAGACGCCTACAGACCTACCTGGCTCAAGGTCGGGATGTTCAGGAAGGTGGGCATGGGGTGCAGTACTCCTAGTCGGGTCTGACGCACAGCGTACCGTGCACAATATCGTGCCCGGTCTTTGCACGAAGGGGTTCGATTCTCACACCCGGATTATCGTCAGGCCACCGAGTTGAATTTTTACTAGACCTCACTGCGTGTAGCAACGAGCCTCCGGGTGAGTTCAATCTGCAAGAAAGAGACCAGGGGGTGGTGTACGGTGCACCGCTGTAGACATTGGCATGCCTGTCCGGGGAATAATGCCGCAGCAGGACAGGGTTCGACTCCCCGCGCCCGGATGGAAGACTGAACGGTGGTTTTTGTTACTCGGCGGTATCCTGCGCCAGAGGTGATGGCGAGGTGATGAATGGGGACAGGTTTGAACAGAGTTGAGGAGGAAAGGCACTGGTACTCACGGGGTAAACCACCTGCGCTGCCAGTGCTCGATTTTGGGTAGATATAACGTCCTCATCGCACGAGGAATTCAACGACTCCAAGTTGATTTTTACACGTTCGGCCTTGGAACTTTTCAACTCAATTCAAATCTCACTGGCGGGCCCAGGTGAACAGGCACCGGTAAAAAGGTGGAGTTTATTGAACCTGCTATCAGTAACAGGGCATCGGGTGTGGTGTACGATGCACGGCTGCCATTTGTAACATCGCCACTTCTAAGGTCGCAGCACGACGGGGTTCGATTCCCCGCGCCCGAATGGCATTGGATCCGGTAGCTTTTGTTTCTTTCCTGCGCTGCTCGACTTGGAACGTTCTTCGCACGAGGATTCCAACGACTCGGAAGTTCATTTTCGCACAATTTTCGCACGTTTGGGTTCTAGCCTAGAAACTTTCAACTAAGTTCAGATTTCACGGGCGGGTACAGGTGAAAAAGCACCAGTGAAAAGAGGGAGTTTATTGGGCCGACTGTCAGTAACGGGGCATCGGGTGTGGTGTACGGTGCACCGCTGCCAAATTTGCAATCGCATATCCGACTTTGATACAGCACGACGGGGTTCGACTCCCCGGCCCGAATTGAAGACGAAAGGTGCTTTTTCTTTTGTTCGGTGTTCTCCTGCGCAGAAGTTCTTATCTGAAGACTCTGTTAGTGAGGTTTAAACGGAGGGGATAGATAAAGGGACTCTCGGGACTCGGTTGGAGTAAATCATGAACAACTCAGGTGCACTACGGTAGTTCAAGTCCAGTAGCAGGGATCGTGCGCGCGGTGCACAAGGTCAAGCACAATAAAGCCCTCGCAGCGGAATTCGGGGTTCGACTCCCGTACGCCGCAATTGAGATAACAGCAGCCCCTTTTTATTGAATATCCTGGGAACCGCCTCAACCAGACTTGAAGACAACGAATCAAGAAAGGACTCACCCTCTTCGCGTATTAGGAGTATGCAGTTTGAGTCTCAGACGATTAGTGAGGTTGGACCTCAGTAGGACGGAATCGGGTGTGGTAATAACCCTAGTTGAGGTTCGACGCGCAGATGAGGAGGGTAAAGGTTCCGGGGTTCAATTCCCCCGCCCCGAATAGGGAAGACGTGCCATTGGTTTTTAAGCATCGAGGACGGTGGGAGGAGCCCCGTCGCCGAAGCATTTCTCGCACATACGCGGTGAGGACTTGCATCGCCTCAAGTTCAACTTGCCAGCTGCATGAAGCGCTCCCCAAACTCACTTGAATTCTGCAAGACTAAGTACAAATCGCTCGAATCCCCGAGTACGTCCACATTTATATGTTTGCAGCAAGTTTAACTGGTCGATGAGAAGGAGCGGGGAGAATCCATGCGAGTCGGAGTCTGGACCATTTTCCAACCCAATCGGAAAATCCCGAGTCCAGAATTGACGGCGGATCATTCGTGCCGACCTCCGCGTACGCGCGTCTTGCCTCCCACCACCACCGCCTCGCCGCCAAACCCCGCCAGGACAATTGAATTCGCAACCCACAGCGGCCGCTCGGGGATTTCGTGAACGTTACTTACCTGTAGGGTATCCACCTAGATCCACCTACCGCTCCTCGCTCCGTCCTCTTGGGAAAAAGGTCGGTCGGTAGAACATGGCGATTCTAATTCTTCATTGACCATGTCAGGTTTTCTCGGCTCCCGTGGGGCTACGCTCGACAAATTTATTCGTCCACTTACTTGGCCGCTGCGATCGCATAATAGCGGGACCGAAGCCTTCAAGATGTGGCACTGGTAAAGCGGCCTTCATCCTTCTGTTTCATCCTCGTCATTTCAAACTGCCAGGCGCCCATATGCTGCGAGGAATTTTCCTATGGATGGAGGCGCCATGCACTGCCTGTTCATAGTACGGTATCATTTTGTTTCCCGTACGCCACCCCTTCGCTTTCGGGGCTCTCGAACGCGTCGCACCTGGAACTTGGACCCAGTATCTTCTCTCGCACAACCGTCTCTCGGGGGATCCTCACCCGCGGCACAACTCTCTGGTGAAGACGGCGCAATTCGGGCAGCACACGTAAGATTCGTGCCTCGGAAGACACATTTCGTGCTGACACTGATCGGGTACTCAGGCAAGCTCGAAGCTGAGGTGGCACGAGGCTGTGCGAAAACCTGCTTCTCTCTTAAGCCTACCCCTGCCCCGCGCCGACCGCCCCTCCATCTCCGCACCCTCTCCCACCTACCTATCCTATGCTCCTTGGCGCCGTTCTCTGCTCAGTCGCCCTGCTGCTCTCCAGGGTCGATGCGCAGGACCCCACTAGCCCGCCGTTTCAGTGGGCGTTCGCCGGGTCGGTGCGTTTATTCAACTATTCAGAAATTTGGAGGGGGTCCCGATCTGAATGTCGCAGCAAGCATACTCGCAATCGCTGCCTTCGTGTCGGACGTTCCCCATCACAATAACGCCCTTGACGATCCACGGTATCCCGCCATTCTACATGATAGCGTATCCCATCGGGCAAGCTCCGACAACCTCGTTTATCGGCAAGAACGGGAGTGCATTGTCGTGGCAGGTCCGCCATCCAATCGGCAAGTCGTCGCCCTCCCCCATCTACTTATCAAGTTCCACCCTGAGCATGCTACGCAGGAACTCGCCTCCTCTTGAGCGTCTTCGACTCGAACGGCACCTCAGGCGGCGTCGACCCGCTCATCTACAACGTTACCGGTAGATCCACTTCCCGACTTCTCCGCCTCCCACCCGCTTACCGCATACAGCGGGATCGTCTACGCAGTGCCTTCCCCCGGCTGACACGGAGCCTCCGTTCACCATTACCGCGAATGTCACGGACGCGCTCACGACGTGCCAGCCGTGGGGGCTCACCGTCCGCGGTGGGACGCCGCCGTACAACGTTACGCTGGCGGCGCTGAACGCGCCGGTTGTTACGAATGTTACGCTCGGTAGGCATCTTCAATTCGAATTTCCTCAAGCGCTGTGCGCTAACGCGAGAAATTGTTAACGAACTTAGGTCCGGGTGACTCGGTCCTTACTTACATTAATAGAGCGGACCCAGGCACGCAGATGATCGGTGTGTTTTGCCCGCGTTGATGGAGGGGAGATTTCTTTCAGCTGACCTTTTTCGGTCATAAGCCGCTGCTAGTGACTTGTGAGTTTCCGGAGTCCAACCTGTATTTTCCTTGCACGGATTATTGACTTGTTGAAACCAGGACTGGACGCTGGGCCACGGGAACCCCAATCGTTCGCACCCAAGGCTCCAAAGACGTCAATTGCACAGGTCTGGACACATCCACCGGCCCTCTCGGTCCGCCCAGCGCGCCTCCAGCCCGCTCGAACTCTCGCCGCCGCCTGGGCATCATCCTCGGCGTAATCCTCGGCACCCTCCTCCTCCTCCTCCTCTGCGGCCTCGGGCACCTCTGGGCCCTCCGTCGCCGGCGCCAGAGGCAACAACAAAAACAATCAGAGAAGGATGACGGGACGACACGAATCGTGCATCATCAGCACGACTCGGACTCGGGGGTGCTCGACATCTCGCCCTTCCGCACCGAGCCGGGCGACAGCTGGTACGCGAGTGGGACGCCCCCGGTGCCGTCGAAGCATAGCGAGGCTATGCGTCATAGTCATACGGGGACATTTACGCCCACTGGCAGCAGCGTGAACGCGGGCTCCACGACGGCGTCGCCCTCGGTTGTGGCATCTGGGTCCAGCAAGAGCGCGACGTTGCGGCATATGGCGTCGTTCACAAATACGGCGGCGTCGGGTTCGGCGTCGGCTTCGACGCCGTCACCGACGTCGGATGCTGGGTCGCCGCCGGTCAGGGTGCGGGAGCTACCGCCGCCGTATGCGGTTGAGGGAAATTGATTCAAACTGAGTGTGTTTGAAGTTGGGTTGAACGGTGTATAGGTAATCCTGTTTTAATCTTGAACGGACACCACAGCCTCCTTGAGGCTATGAAAATAATGCGTAACGTTGTGTATGTAGAAACGACTACTTACTTGTAATTTCCACCATTTGGCCGAGGTTGGAGGAGTAGTGCCAATGTGTGTTGGAAGAAGGTTTGACTCTTTCCGAGAGGTGAAGAGGTTCCATGCCATCGAGGGTGTACTTGACTCATAATTGCCGACGTCGAGTTGATTCCTGCGATCTGGATATACAATACATGGTGGATTTTGAAAATAGTCCCCATCACATCCCTCCATAGGTCAAGTCCCCACAAAACCGCCTCACAACATCAGATCTCCTCCGAGTCAGCAGCCCCCTCCCCCTCCCCCTCCGCCTCCGCCTCCGCCTCCTCCATCGTAACCCAAAGCCCGCCCTACAAGATACGCACATCATCAGCCCTACGCACGACACCAAAACAAAAGGACGCGAAATCACTCACATAAACAAACATCGTCAAATGACTCCTCGGCCTCACCCTTTCATGGGCCTTCCACCCGCTCGCGTCCTCCGTGGCCCACACGGGGGGCGGGCGCGCGGAGGGGGGCTGCGCGGCGGGCGCGAGGGCGATGCGGGCGAAGGATTGGAGGAGGCGGACGAGGAAGAAGGAGGCTTCGTGGTAGGCGAACTGCGGGTAGGTGTTCGTTAGCGTTATGCGCGAAGGTGGGGTTGGGAGGAAGTGAGATGAAAAGTACCTGCTGCCCGAGACAGATACGCGGGCCTGCATTGAAGGGGAGGAAGATGAACGGGTTTGGCGTCACTGTCGTGTTCGGCACCTCAGTCAGTACGCCTCCTTCCTTCACTTTACGGAGCGAGCAGACGCACAGTACTTGTGCAGCCTCTCATCCAAGAACCGGTCCGGATCGAACTTCAGCGCGTCGGGGCCCCAGAGGTCCGCGCGCCGGTGCATGAGGAGCGTAGCGTACGGGGTCCTGTTGCGTGCGTGCGTTGTCAGTAAGTATTTACAGGATGGCGCAGATTCGAGGAGCGAATAAACAAAGACTCACCTGGTCCCAGCAGGGATGTAAATCGGGGGACCCGCGCTGGAGTGGAAGAGTGTGGGGTGGATGGCGCTCCTGCGAACCACGAACGTAAGTAAGTCAATCGACGTCCCGATATGAAGAGAAGAAGTAGAGACGTACCTGGTGTTGAACGGCCTGGGACGGGACGAGTCGGGGTTGATTCAGTGCCTGCTGTGCGCGGAGGATGGCGACTTACACGGGCGTGTACAGTCGGAGTGTTTCTGTAATATCACAGCGTGAGTCCCGGGCGCAGTGGAAGAAGCAGAGACATGCATACCGTTCAAGACCGCCTGCGAGATGCGCAATTTATTTTTCGATTTTGATGAATTAGACTGAAGTGAGAAGGGGGGATACGAACCCTCAAATACTTCATCTCCCGAAAATTATCATACGTCGGGCGCTGCGTCGGCCCCACGACGCGGAGGATCTCGGCCCGCAGGCGCGCGAGGATGTCGGGGTGCTCGGCGAGCATGTACGTCGTGAATGTGAGCAGACTGGCGGTCTGGGACATAAAGTATGAGTATTGTATTATATCCGGGTGCATCCAAAAGGAGAGCTTACCGTGTCCCGCCCAGCAGCCGTGATATTCAAAATCTCGTCTCGCAAAATCGTATGGTCTAGCATCCACAACCGAACGAAATCAAACGAAACTCTGCAAGAACGAAGGAACCACTCACCCTCCGTGTAATTAACCAAATGATCCAAGAGACTCTCCCCCTCCTGCACCTCCCGGTCACCCGCCTCGTCCATTTTCTCTTCCTCCTTCCCCTTCGCACGCTTCTTCGCCACCGCCTCCGCAAGCACAGGATCCAAAAACGCGCGCACGACGCCCATCGGCGCCGCGAGCTTGTCCTCCCAGAACTCCGCCAGGGGCCAGTGCGCGCCGAGGCGCGTGCGCTTGGCGGTGATGCTCTGCGCCTCCTGGAACGCGGTCGCGAACGCGCTCGATGCGTGCGTCGTCGCCGCTGCCGGGGTGCTGGTGCTGGTGCTTGTTGTACTTGTGGCATCGACGTAGTAAGGATAGGGTAACCCCGCGTCGAGGCTGCGGACGTCGTGCCCGAAGAGGAAGGACGAGGCGCTGTCCATGGTGAAGCGCGCCACCATGTCCTGGCGGTGTCGTATTAATTAATTATTATTAAGTAGGTGGGTGGGTGGGGATGTGGGTGTGTACCTGGAAGTCGGCGGGGTGGCCCTCGCGGAGACGCGCTTTGAACTGGCCGATCGCGTTTTCCGAGTGCGTGTCGAAGAGATCAAAGTCGCTGATGCGTTCGCGGTGGAAGAATGGGCGCGTCATTTGGCGGTGGAACCTGATGAACGGATTGTAAGTCAGGGTAAATGCAAGTGAGGTCCAGAGCATACTTCCACATTTCACCTGGGCACGCGTAAATAATCGAGGACAGGGAATTGGGAGGCAGGAACGCGCACCATCAGCAGCGAATACTCCAGTTCCTAAGAGAGGTTCCATGAGCCCACGAAACTCGGCGCCCTTCTCGAAGCTGTTGAACTCGGTTGCCAAAATGGCCTTGATGTTCTCGGGCTCGGCTGTGATTATCTGCCGCCAATTGGTGAACCAAGTACTTAAACGAAGTCGATAGTAATTACAACTCACGCGGGTCTGGAAGAGGAAGCTGATGCTCAAGGTATATCCGGTCTTCTCGCTACATAACGTGGCGAGCTGCTCCGCTGGAAATGCGTAAGAAAAGGTCAAAAAATTGCCAGCTCAATGCACCCACCTGGATACACGTTCTCCTGATTCGAGAACAGCATATTGATACCGCCAATCCAGTTAGGGACGGCGGGGGCGATGACTGCGCCGAGGGCGGCAGCCTCCCGGCGTACAACATACAGCCGATACTGCACAATTACGGTCAAGAATACCGGCCCACTGAGCACACAGGCAGTCGCGACGGTCCAAGTGGGTATGACCGCGCCAAAGCGGAGTTCTGCGATGAGCTTCGCGGCGTATACGGCGAGCGGGGGCGCGAGGAGGCGGGGGAGCTGTTGGGCGAGGTAGACGATTCCTGGGGGAAGTGGCATCGTGGACGAAAGGAGCAGATTGGCGCTGGCACCGGCAACTGAATACACATTTAAGTAGCCGGAAGCCGGTGGTAATTCTGCCTTGGTCAGCCGGTTGGAACGGATATGGCAAGGCGTGCTCTGTATGAATCCCGCCTCCGCCTCCGCGTCTGGATTTTGCCTGTGAATTGCCGTGTCCTGGTCGCTACTGTCCAATAAATCCCCATGGACGCGGAAAACTGGATGAATTTCGATGGATATTTGATGGATATTAATTGCTGGAGGAGGTTCAACCAGGACGAAAGAGCACTTACACAGAACTGCAGACAATTATTCACGGAGGGTGTGCGACGAGTACTATCCAGCTTAAGCAGAGTGGTGATCGATAAAAACTGGGTGCGAAAGCACCCATGGAATTGAACCGGGGAATTATTTACATGAATGCACTGTTAAAATACATACACGTGTAAGTACACTGATTTGAAACTTTAAAAAGAGGGAGGTCCGTTGTTAATTAGAGAGTGGAAGTGATGATTCCCATATGTGGTTTCTCAGAAGACCGGAAATGCATGTAGAGTTCGTGATAGGTTGTCTGCCCGAGACTCGCCTCGAGGTCGGAGCACCACGCCGTTGCGATCATTAAGTCCTCCCGTCTCGCCTGGTCAGATTGACGAGGCTCTTGGTGCTTGCGATTGAATATTGGTAGACGTGTACCTTTGGTGTACCTCAGTGTCTATGAGTCAGGGTCAATTCAAGTTCATGGGGTGATCGAGAGCAAATGTGGGAAAGTGACATACCGCCCGTGATTAGCATGGGGCTGCTCGCGGTTGTCGGTCATGTAGAATCCGCCCTGAAAACTGAGCGGCCCCGGGGAAGCCCTCGTCCTCTGCCATGGAAGCCAAACACCCTGCTCAAACTTGAAGATGAGCCGGGTGTTCGCCAGGGACGTGCCATGGTAAAAGGTTTCAAATATCCCCTCGGTCCAAGTCGGCTGCGATATGTCATGGATGTATGAGTTCCATAAGCGCTGAAGCCTCTCCATCTTCCTCTTCCATGCGTTATCTTGACACTCCGAGCACTGGCAGACCAAGCCCTGAGTGGACAGGTAGCTAGTGTGCGGGATCGACATAGACATGGAGTTTGTGAGATAGACTTGAGGTGACACCGTGAGGCGATACTGGATAGTTCTCTTTTGCCGCCTTTTAACAAGTTTCGGGTACAAGAGACAAGGCCTTGGCGGGGATCACTGACACCAAGAAAACAATGACTTTGGCACCAGTGCAGCCACAGTTGGCATAGAGGAGCGGTGGAAGAATAAGGCTTCCAGGGAGACTGTTGGTCGCTAGATGGATAGACACGAGCAAGCAACGGTGATTGACCAGTGACCACAGCAATGCAAAGAACAATAGAGGCATTGAAGAACAAGGTGGAGCAATTCTACGACGGGAACGGCGGAAGAACAAGAGACTGTTGGCCGCTGGATGGATAGAGATGGGAAAGCAACAGTGATTGACCACAGCAGTGCAAAAACAATAGCGGCATTGAGGAACAAGGTAGAAGAGCTCGACGGCAACTGACATATCCTTGATTGAAATGGAACAACAAAGAGGACAAAGTTGCCTTGAAGAACAACGTCGTCGGGCTAAGGAAGGCCGGAGACATCGGGTGGGTCCAAGTGGGCGCATGAGCTCCAGGAATCAATTGAAACAATAATATGTGAAGGAGCGTCGACAGGGCAACTTTGTACCGCTCGGAGGTTCAGCAAATGTTCTAGCACTTCTGGGTTGCTGTGTTGAATTTATAAGTTTGATCGGCGTGAATTACTTTTAAGCGCGATAGACCTCCGAGCTCCATCAATTTAACCCCAGACCTCCAGCCGGACTGCTCTTTGACCAGAACCAACTTACCATGCATCCCTCCCTCCGACTGGAAGCTCTCTCAAGCCTTCCCCTTGCGGTGCGGGTAGGTGACCATTACAAAGTTGCATCCCCCGCCACTTGTCTAACCTTTGCATGAGGCCCTGTCTAAGCGCGCCGCAGGTGGCTCGCTGGAAGACCTGAAGCGGCTTGCGAGCCTGATTCCCGGCAATCCCAGTGACAAATACCACCCGTATCTTGCCGTTTTCTTTGTCAATCTTGACCCATCACGAATCCAGATTGTCGAATGGCTGGGGACCCGTGGTGGCGAAGCCAGACAGGAGGGAGATGGACACACCCAGACCTTTGAGGCTGAGCGCGCGGAGCGAACTCTGTGAGACGATATGCAGCGGATTGCCCTCAGCACCTGGCATCCCCAGCATGGTGTTCCTCTCGACCAATCCCAGTTTGTGGACAGGGAGAGCAGCCGCGGTCCATTCGGAGAAGTCGCATGATTCGAGCATCATACGGCGTCGTCGCAAGCTTCGCACTAGCGAGACGGGTGCGTACCGCGCGCCGCAAATGCCACCAACAGAGGCTAATCTTCGCGTGCCAGACGTTCTTCAGCATCTTGATCTCTGCCATGTCCTTGTCGACGTGCGCAAATTTCGCATCGACGCCATACGTGTCCCGGACGCATTTGGCCCACGCCGTAAGTGCTTTCGTCCGCTTCCCTTGATCTATTGACGAGGCGGTCGACAGGAGGAGGTACGACAAGGGGAAGCCGGCGCCGTCATGCTCCGTCATGATGCTGTATAGCTCAAGGTGCTTTGAGTTTGTGTTAACTGCCCGAGTCGTCAATCTAAATTCCCAATTAGGCAATGACCGCTTACATGTAGCGTCGACCCCAATCTCGACCACTTTCCCCTTCAACGGCGCCGCAATATTCTTCATCCCCCAGCACACCATCTCCACCCCCTCTGGAACGTCCTGTGGCTCGAATATATCGACGTCATCGGTATGTTCTTCAAGCAGCTTCTTCGTCGACAAAAGCTGATCATCGTCGAAGCGCCAGAACGGCTCGCTCATCTCCATCCACGCCCTGTGGATCTGTGCGGCGGTGACGATGGGGAAGGCCGCCTGCACCTTGTTCACCATCGCCACTGGCGTAAGCCACTGCACGTTGTCACGGATCATCGCCAGAGCTGCGGGCGGCATCGACACGTCGAGATAATTGACGTGTTTGCCGCAATGCTTGACCTTCACGGTAATCGTGGGTGTCGTGTCGTCCCCATCGCCTCCTTCGCATCTAACCGATAGGAAGCTTCCACAGCGATAGCGCTTCATGCCGACCGTGTCGCGGTTCCGAATATCCGGATTATCCGACGCCTTGGACTTCTTCTTGCGGGCTTCGTCCTGGCTACACCACAGCCGTGTGCGATGCCCGTTCTTGAGTTTCTTGTGGTCCCGCACCCTACGTCAGGTCAGTATTAATTTATTACGCAGGATTATCATCTCACGTAAATCGGTAGTTGCTAATCGCCCAGATTTCTGCGGTGACCATCTGAACACGCTCGCGGGGGGACACGAGAGGATCGGGGGCCATGGGGTAGGCTCCGTGAAAATCTACCGACCCCTCCTTGAACTGCGCGCGCAACGCGTCGTAAAATCCCTCCGCGTCCAAAAAGCTTTCAATATCCGCGGACATTCCCTACGCCGGTCCACATCAACATTAGGCTGCTGTAAGGTTACAACGAAGTCGATACTTGCCTTGTCCTCTTCGCCGGCCCCACCCATTTCGTCGTCTGAGTCTTCTGGAGCATCAGGGGCTTCAGGCGGGCTCGTGGGGTCCTCTACGCGGCGGCGGGTCGCAGGCGGGTCATCAGCAGTGCCGAGCGATGCCGATGCCCGTTTACGCTTCTTGGTCGCGGTAGGATTGGCGGAGGCGGCTCTCGCAGCAGACCTCGCCCTGCTGTCTTTTTGATTCTTCTTGTTTGTAGCGCGACATCTATCACATGTCTTGGGCGAATCGAATGCGACCATATTCGGGCATTTTGTACATTTTCTTGTGGTGTCCAACGGCGGCGGCGACGGTGTCGGCGAGGAATCCATACGAAAGAGTCTTGTTGATGCGCCTTGGTTTGTTTGGGGAAGCATTCCACGCACGTGCTGATGAGATATGCCTTTTTGGGACATGTCAGAGTGGGGGAGGCGTGGGCCAGTTGAACCACCTTTTGACGCGGAAAGAGATGTCAGTGTTTGAACCGACTCGTGCAACAGAAGGGGTGTGACGGTGAATGGACTTGAGTGTCGACCTCCAGTGGCTATGTTCAGGATTCGAAATGACGATGTACTGGTGCTCGTGGATGAGGGGGATAAAAAGGTCGTGAAAGTAGCGGGAAACGAGTGCGAGGGAGCAAAGGTCTTCATGGCGGCACGCAATAGAGCATCGGATCCAGACTTCTGGGGGAAGTTTGGTGTCGTATGCCACCTTTTCAGTTTTCATCGTGGCGGTCGAGTAGAAGAGGCGAAAAATCTCGTAATCGGTGGTGCTTGGCTGTGTTAGTTCCAGACCCCATTGCCCTCGGGCGCGGATCTTCTCTCCGACACCACCGTGCCGTCCACCAACCCTCACTGACACTCGCAGTCCCGGCCCTCTAACCTCTTCTCGCTCGATACACTTCAATCCTTTTCTGGTCCGGACGTCAACTTCACTATGTTTCGTTCATCTCAAGTTCAGCTGAGACCTTAGACCTAGTTCTTCGTAGGGCTGCCGCCCGTGCCCGTGGTCACGGTTCAACGGGAGCCGTGACACGGGTACCGTGCCGTGCCGTAGAAGATTTTTCAATCCCTACGACGGCACGGTCACGGCACGGTGTTGAACCGTGGCTGCCCGTTGAAACACGGCCGTCACGGCCGTGCCACGGGTCCTACCTAAATAAGGACTTGAGGGGACTTTCCTCGCCCTGATTGGCACATGTTGGTTCCTGGTATGTTGCTACTCCCTCAGAAATCATTCTTAATATCACTCACCTTGTGGAACGGTTGAATTGGAGGCCTGTCGGCAACTTCCGGCAGTGATGGCGGAGTTTCATTTTCGAACTTCAACCACCATTTCCTCCTCGACATCCTCCGCTTCGCAAAAAAACGCTCTTCTGGAGTGTCCAGGTATGTATCACCCACAATTCCGGTGGTGTATTTTTCTCATTTTCACTATGTTGGCCCAGATTCGTGTTGTTTATCGCAGTTCTAACTTCTGCCATTCAACCTGCTAGGGAGCGAGTTAAGGTGCTTCAAATTCCTACTGGATGTGATTATAGCATGGGGTGGCAATTTCTCAAACCCGTGGCTCACCGTTGCACCGTCACGGCCGTGCCGTCGACCGTGCCGTGCCGTTCGAGGTCTTCAGACTCAACCCACGGCCGTCAAATCCACGGTCCGTGCCGTGGAACTACCGTCGATACCACGGCCGTGCCCGTGACGGGCACGGGTGGCAGCCCTAGTTCTTCGCTGACAGGACTTTCGGGTGACGGCTGGAAGGTCACACGTTTACTGGGCTACTTGCGGGATTGACTGCTGTTCCCATCGTTAAACCCGCTCGTTCTAGTGTCTTCTCTTTCTTTTCGCGGTCTTCCGAGTTTCTTTGTGTGTTGGGGTGATCATTATCGCACAATCGCGCGTTTGTTATGGCGGGATCCATAGTGCACAAAGAGCGGAACCCGCCACTGGAACTCCTATAAAGGGCGAGCGGGATCCAACATCTCCGTCACTTGCTTCTTGTCCTCGACCACCACAATCCTCCAGGCTTCCACTTGCCTTCCACCTCCCTCCCCTCCACCTACTCCTGCAGCCCACAATGACACCGTTCGGCGACAGGACGAATGTCTACTCCCGCCCTGTGATAAACGCTCAGGGCGAGTGCTCATCCGCACCTTCCGAACTGGTAATTCACTTCTCTATCGACGAAACCATTTACTCAACTTCGATCCAGTGCCGCTACGTCCAGCCCGCGGTACGTTATATATTTTGTCCCCCATCCTACCCACCTGACGTTCTCGTTACGTCGCCCTTCCTTGTCCCCTCGCCTCGCCCTTCATCTCCTGACCGCCATTCGTCTCAATTCCCTCCTCACCACTTGTGTTATTGCGATACATATCTTCGCGGTTCGACGTGCCTCCTCCTCGCACTCCACACTCACACATTCGCTTCGCCCTCCCGCCCCTCTTCGGCGGTCGTGTTCCAGCCCCTCGCGCCCGGTAAAGGCCTGTCGGCCACGGAGGTGCAGAGACAGAAACAGGCTACCGCCGCAGCAGCCAAAGCCGACTTAGCCCATTCCTCCGAATCAGACTTTCAACCAGGGGCTGCCCCTTTCTCCACTCAGGCCACCAAAGTGCGAGTTGCTGGGCGCGCCCGAGGTTCGAGCGCCCCCATGATCATCCCCTCCCGTCGAGAGCGTCTGGCCCCGCCACACACCGCCAAGAACGTCCGAAAACCTAGCCGCGCCAACGGATCCAGATCGGGGTTCAGACGCGGAGATGTTGAGTGGGGCTTGCTCCCCATTGTCGGCCGCGCAGGCAAGGAAGAAAAGCTGGTACGTTTTCCGTCCTTGGTCTACAGGCGGCGCACAAATTGACGACATATTCATTAACACAGCCGAGGTCGGTGAACGGCGTGCAAGTTCAATTACTTCCCTCTGCGCCAATTTGTTTGCTAATATCTTCAATCCAACCCAGCCCCGTACGCTGCTTCGACCCATTCGAATACGGGCTCCGCAACCACCTGTTGGTGTGCCGCGTCGCGCCCGCACCCCCATCCCTCGCCGACAAAGCTCTCTTCCACGTGGTTTGTGTGCGCGACGATTCGCTCGTTTATGCGGGGCGCTGTAGGTGGCTCAAGTACGAGGAGGAGGTTGTCCTTGTACAGCCCCAGGACGAGGGGATTGTAAGTTCCCTTTTACCTCCTCCATCTGGATCCTGTCTGACGGCGCTCTGGTAGCTTGCGGCGATCCGGGAGGCGGGAGGCGAGGGGGTTGGGAGCTCCATTCACTGGTATCATGTGTTGTACAAGGACTACGGTACCGCGGTGGCGGCCACGCTCGTCGAGGCATATAGGCGGAGGAAGGCTGTGGCGCGGGGATCAAAGACGACGAACAAGCGGAAGAGGGCTGATGAGGAGGAGCGGAAGAAGAAGCAGGAGGAGCGGAAGCGGCAGCAGGAGGAGCGGAAGAAGGAGCAGGAGGAGCGGAAGCGGCAGAAGGAGGTCAACAAGGCGCTGAACCGATATCTAGGTAGGTAAGTATGTACAGCAGATTGTGGGTTCTCGTAAGTATTCCGGTTTCAAGTTCTGGTGTAAATTGAATGTGAGGTTTCCGTGTTGCGAGCTGCCTACACACTCCTTGGTAGAGGTTACAGAGGCGGAGCCTAGAATGAAGTTGGTGGGCCAGGGCAATCCCGTACCCCGCAAGAAGGGTACTGCCATAATCATGGAGAAGTAAGCGTGCAGGGAAATCAGTCGATCAACCTTTTGCGGCCGTTGCCGAGCTACTCCCACGGTTCATTTTCGAACAGCGTAGATGAAGTTGAATTCAATACAGAGGGTCTTACATCCAGCAGAGAAACATAATCTAATGCACCTGGTCGTACATCCAGCTGACAAGAAGGAACATAATCAGGGCCAGCTGGGTATGCATCACAAAGTTGAACCACAGCGACCGAACCGCGCGATCCTCGTTGTCGTGGTCTGAACGATCGCGGAAGATCTCGCCCTGTTCCGTTGGTCGCTCGTCTGTGAGGTCTTCGAGCCGTGCATGAGAGTCAGATGGAATTCAAACATGCTGTACTCACCATTCAAAGTCGGGGCAGCACCCGACTCTTCGGCATTCACATCGACCTCCTCCTCCACAAAACCCTCCCCCGCTGATGATTTGGACAGTCAGAATACGCTTCACGATACAAATGATGAACTCACCGTGAGCGAATGGAAGATCCATGGCGCCAGAGACGCGGTAGAGTGGGTATCCCAAATGGCGAGCCACGTCTTGGCTATCTGGATCGAACCCTTTCGCCTCGTGAAATTGACGGAGACCGGCGTAGACACTGGCATTCCAGCTGCGTCCCTCAACTTCAGTCCGAAGTTCCATCGATGGAAACCCAAGCCGTGTTGCCTCTTCTGTGCTGAGTCGGTCGATGCCGGATGGATCAAGGGACCAATAGGCAGGACAGTCCGGCCATTTGAATGTCAAGGGCCCGGTTTTGAACGCTTCCGATGGGCAGAGAAACAGATAGCCGGGTGGTGGGGTAGTATTGGGACTGGATATTGAGAGAATAAATGTCACGTAGTGGACGAGAACTGAGTGCGGAGGTCACGATACATGAGGCAAGGGTGCGAACGCAGGACATACAGTAGTCCTCCAAGTGAGATGTGATTTGACGGCAGGTAAAGATATGGTGTGCCTGACTTAACCAGGCACTGACCTTTAGCATTGTCCAGGCCGTTGGCAACACTGAGAACTCAGTATCAAATACATCGTCAGCTTGGTACCTATGAACCTAGTTAGATTTGACATCGAGGGTAATTAGCATCATACCGGGTCCACCTGTCTTCAATACCATCCTCCTCCTCCACGAGGTTCCTATAGTTTCGCTGCCACTTGAACTTATCCACGACACCCAGCCAGTCAGCCGAGGCTGCGATCGCGGCATCGGCATCGTCTCTACAGTGCCAGACAACTCCAAAGCTGACCGTCTCGGATGGAGGGATAGGGATCCTGCGGTAGAGGTTGAGACACTTGGAACAAATCAAATGATAGTCCTCGATGGTCAAGGACTCGATGGCTTCAGCATCTTGAATGAGTGGACACGCCGAAGCAATTAGCGACGCGATGCATTTGCGTAGATCGTCACTGATCCATGGGTAGACTGTCGGCTTTCTGAACCTTGGTGGTATCAGATGATTCAGATCCATACAGAGCCGGCCGGTTGAGCGACGGATCCAAATCTGATGATCAAAGGGGTGCTGAAACGCGTTAAACCTAGGATCGATCCCCAAATGCAGCACTCACTACTATCCTGCGCTGCAGTACTTCACCCAGATACGTCATTGCACACTGTGACCGGGTCAGAAATTCAAACGAACCCCAAGGCTCAACATACCCGCAACTCGTAGGACTAGTAGAAGTCAATGTTTGCAATGACTGGCAGTATGCGGGAGAACTTACAAAACAAGCATACAGATAAACAGTCACTACAGGTGAATGGCGGGCCATGTATTGCTTGAAAGGAACGAGATCTGCTTCGGTTGTCAACACTTGACGACGATAGTTGAAAACGGAAGCCATACCGCCGTGGAACACAGTCGCGTGGATATTGCTGCGACTCGCTCCTCCCCACACTTGAACGATATTCGGGTGACTAGCCATCATTTAGGGACCTTCTGCACTTGAAAATTAGGAAGGCTCACCGAACCGCCAAATACATTTTTACATCCTCCCTCCAGTCCTGCGCCGCGGTAAGTTTGACCTATGTAGGAAGAATGAACCCACCTCCTCCGCTCCATCCCCCTGATACATAGCGACGGTGACGTTCGATCGTCGGCCATCGATGTTGGCAGAATAGACCCGGCGAATGCAGCGGCGTTCCCGTCTGCGACCGATAATGCCCGAGCCGCTCTCGACAGAAAGCTGCTGTTGGAGATCAATATCCCCGAGCGGGATCATGCGAAGATCTTCCCCCACAGTGAGCACCCTCTCCCATTCACGAGTGAAGGAAACTTACCTGTCGGCGCAGCTGGTGCCGTCACTGCCGTGACATAGTTCGTCGTGAGGTTGGTGAAGGTCCCGCCCGCTATGACAAAGTTCTGCGAGCCTGCGAACATCCCGCCGCCATGTCTGCAATAGGCGCCGTGAGCTCACGAACGCGGAATGAGAGGGAAGCTCACGAAGTGTATTCCTGCTCATCGGCGGCCGCAGGGGAAGTGTACTCGTCGTCCGGCTGTAGTTCTGGGTCCATGATTCTGCAAGGATGGTGGCGGGAGGGAGAGAGACGGTAAGCGCTGAGAACAGCTTTTGCGGTTATAAGCCGGGAGCCAAAATTACGCCTGAGATTCTGATGGAGGCGCTGTATTGGCTGTATTGGCTGTGCATTCAAGTGTCTCGAGAAGAACGCCAGCTGTGAACAAGTGCTGTCGACCGGGATCTCTGGGTATGTCTTCTTAGATATTCGTGGAATTCACTGCGTTTTCACGGAAATAGGTATGTCTGGCCAAAGTGGGGGGAAGCGTTGGCGCCAGAGTTTGGCGCGAGGGCCAGACCAAATGCCGCGGGGGCTACGCGGGCCGGCACATAATCCCGACTTTGTCCCCAAAATGGCTGTCCCGTTGGCCTTCTCGTGGCATATCCCGTGCCTCCAGAAATTCTCCGGCGGGCTTTTCAAGGGACTCTAAGTCTCTCCTGACTTGCGCCCAGCCAGGGATCTTTCTGTAGCGCGGTTTGGCTTTAGTTGGGTGTTCGAACAAGACATATGGGCCTTTTGAGTAGCCACAACGAGCGTTTAGAATAGCCACCATGGCATTCAAAGTTAGCTTGTTGAGCGTTCAGATTAGCCAGTTTTCGGCGCAGGTGTCCCAAGACTTCGAACAAGATATGGAGGGTATTGATTCACGAAGAAAGACCAACGACGACAAAACGACTAGCTAAAAAAGGTGGAAAGATAGCCTAGGTACGGTTGTGAAGTCGCTCGGAACTCGCCGTGACTTGCAAGGGCGGCGAGGACTTGCAATCGGGACGTGTTTGCGCGGAGTCTCAGGGGTCAGACCCTCAGGGCGCACATAAGTTCCTTCCTGCTAGATGTTAGAACGTAAACTGGATTAAATTGAACACCACGCACTGCAGCATAACAGGCCCAGTCAATCATTTGCTGAGCCAAGCCTGGCTGAGGAGCACGAGTCAGGGACGAAAATGTGAAAGAACAGATATTCATTTACCTCCAAAAGATTATCTGTTGTAACAGCCAGCGTCGAAAACAGCAGCGCGGCTCGGCCCCGGTCCATCCTGAAGCTCATGGTGCAGGACAAGGTTGTCCAGCCAGGTGCTCCAGTTTCACCGCCGCCGTAATAGTCGAGAATGGCAATTGGGCTTTCGACCTTTGAAGGCGCAAGACCAGAGGCAGAGGGTGGAACAGCGTTGATGAAGAGCAGATGGTCGAGGGCATCGTCTCCACGCCACGGGGCCTGTTGAATTGTCAATAGATGCGACGATAGAGACCGAAAACCACATACTGGGAAAGAAACACGGTGGACCTGAGCCAGCACTTGAGACGGACGGACATCCAACATATTCAAGTAACCCTTTAGAGTGACATCCGCTCGGAACTGGTCCGCTCGCTGGACTTTCATCCATGCATCGATGAGGGTCTTGTCCTGTAGTCCTTGGCGCGTGCGCGGGACACCTCGGTGGAGGAGATGGTCACAGTGTTTGGATTTGAGATAGCGGTAATCCATGAGGAGGCAAGGTGAGGATGGGCTGGTCGTCTGAGGCCATTTAATGGTAGTGGGGAGAGATGTGCCGATGAAAGGCCAGGCGATCATTTGTGATCTGCCTCCGAGCTATTCTCAGGCCAATTTCATGGCCCGACTTTTACCCAACTGGAATCAACTCTGGCTTCCTGGGCGCAACAAAATGCCTCTGCTGTGTACCATTCAAAAGGCCGCCTGGATCCAAACACATAGTATTCCAAGCCAGACTTACCGCCATGAAAATCAACGGCAAAACTTTCCACCCTCCTCCTCTTCCTCTCCGTCCCCGGACATCCGCCGAAAGGCACAGAGCCAGCAACGCTAGGGAACCCCACCACCACCCTCTCAGCGCCTGGCTCAAAAATGCCATGGCTACCTCCTTCCCCAGTGGGGAGAAAGATACGACCGATCTCGATGCCGACGAGGTCCTCTGCTCCGTTCATATGCGGTACAGCAAGGTTTGCTTCTTGCTATCCATCCTTGGCATTTCTTATTTTTCTTCTTAGGCTCCGGACGATGGTTCAATTTTCGAAGGCCCAGACAGATACCACCTCTTCATGTCTATAGAAACTCCTGTCCACGCCGGCGTCGAGAGACGGTACAATAACTCTCCGTATCTCATGCTGGGACATTGGATTGGATCTCATGAAGACGGGGACGCGCCGCCTTGGACCTCCTTCCTCACCAACGATGTAGTCCATCGCTTCCGCCAGTACCGGGACTTCATGTCGCGCTTCCTCTGTGGACTCACTGACATCTGGGTCGGTGACCTTGTTAACGTTCGTTTTTTTTCGTCTATTTCTATGTATATAGCTGATCCTTGGACGTCTTATAGGCAACCATATCCCCAGCGATGATCAACTGGGCCATTGCCAACGCCAAGGGCACCACGGTTTTCTCCCAGGTGAAATATCAGCGCCGCCGTTTAATCGCAAGACTGGAGCGAGAGGAGCGCCGAGCCTCGGACACCATGAGTGTGATGGATCTGGGTGCGCAAGTGAGAGACGCCAAGTTCCCTCTCAGGAATACCACCAACTGGGTGCGGGGAAAGCGATTGCGAGCGCGAGAAACCGTACAGAAATAGATATAATATATGCAATCTTATCTCATTCGGCGGTTTCCCGATCGGCTCCTGTAAATAATGTCTGCAAACATTTGGGATTTACCCTCCTTCCTCTCACCATGACCGTCCTGCTCGGACGTAATCCGTTTCCTCTGTTGGGTGAAACGAAAGTCCAAGACTTCCATCTTGGCTCTGAGAACTACGTGAACGGCACCTTTCTCCAAAGCTACCAAGATGCTGTCGGTTCTGTCCAGACCTATATGGTGAGGGGCATCCTGGTCCACGTCGAGATCCAGCAGAAAGAAAGGGTGTGTTACAGAAATCCCAGCGTGGAATGGTGCCCACTGACCCCTTCAGATCCTCGTCCTGGGCCCACCGCCCAAGATCACGGCCCCTCTGGCCCATGCCCTGTTTCTGCAAGCTGAAAAGACTCTGGATGCTCTCGCAGCAGCCTACCAAAAGGCATATCACCCTTCCCCGAACCGAGTGCGTCTCCTGTGAATAAGTCCTTCAGTGATGGCTCAGCCACCTTTGCAGCTCATTTATGAGACCAGACGCTGGACAGCGCCAGGCTTCATATTCGTGCGGCTGAGCCCCGGTGCCACCTGCATCTCTCGAGAGGTGTCCGTCGACTCCCTTCGTCCCAGTCGACCGGTGTGGGAGGACGAGATCCCCTTCAAAGCATCTGAAGAAGACTTACTCACCCCGGGTGCCTTCCTCAACGTCGCGATCCGACTCTTCCACGCCGATGTGCCTTTGGGCCCCAGCAAGGTGGGACCTCAAGTGTATTTCTCGGTCAGTCTCAATTTTGTCTTCAATTGCCTCCTCTGATGAAATTGCTGCTCAGACGCAAGGCTCGCATGCGATTGCCGTTGAACGCGTAGGAAAAACCACGGGCAGGCCGGAGTTGCACACGCCTTTTGCATGGGAATGAAGGGGGTCTGTATCTGTTGAATAGATCCTGAATGAAATATATCTTAAAATGCGAATGGGCAGCGCAGATGTCCACAGCGAGGATCATACATTAGATACTCTACGTTAAATAAAAAAATCGGTGAGGTAGCTACACTACGCACACGCAGAAAGCCCTCCAGATGATTTGGTCAGCGCGGAGGCGGCATAGGGAAGGCAGCAGGCGCCAGCCATTTTGCGGCGGCATCAGCACGGGCACCGGCGTTTGCGAAGCCACGGGAAGGCGACAACGCGCACATCGGAGCACGGGCACCAGGCGGTGGCGGGAAGAACGACGCTGGCGCCGACATGACATCGGGCTGATGCGCATGCGCGGGGAGCGCTCGTTGGGTTGCGCAGTGGGCGAACACGGAGGAGGAGTGGGTTGCGAGTGTGGGCGAAGGCGCGAGGTGTGCGGCGACGGTGCGAGCGGCGGAGATACACCTCCGCCGTTGGATGCTCAGCCCCGCGGATGCGCGAGCGGAAAGGGCGAGGGTGCTAAGGAAGGACGCTGCAGACGTCGCCGTTGCAAAGGGCGAGGTGGATGCCTGGGAGGTCGAGTGTGAAGTCGTTCTCGGCGTCGGCGGCGAGCGTTGCAGCGGCGGCGGCTGAGAAGGATACGGAAGGACGCTGGGGCACACACCACCTGCGGACGGCGGCAGCGGCGCGCGGTCGAACGAGAGGTGCGTCGCGGGCGAGGAGGTGAGGAGGAACACGGTCGTCGCGGTCCTACTGCTGCGCCGTCGAGCCCCCGAATTTGAGCGCGGTGTGCAGTGAGCGCAGCTTCGAGATCGTCGGCACTGATGCGCTGCGCAGTGCTCTGCAAGATGACGGGGCGACCGCGGCGGTTTGGGTGCTTGCGACAAGGCCCGCATACTGGCTTTAAGCCGTCGCATCTCTGTGGGGGTGAGGTTGAGGTAGGGAACGGGGGTGAACGCGACGACGCACGTTTCTCAAAAATCTAAGTGGCGTCGGGTGGCGAGTCAGTAAAATGCACGACGACGACGAGTAAGTCTGCGTACCTGCAATTCATAGATGCGCGTCCGCGCTTCAACGGCCTCGACATTGGGCTCGGACGAGAGGTGGCATAACTTGAGAGGTTGAGGTGAGTTGAGTAGCAAAAAGCAGGGAACTCACCTAAAAACCCAGAAAAGTACGAAATTTGACTTCAAGGTTATGCTCCAAGTTGAGGTTGATGGGCCCAAGTCAAAGGGGCGTCGTGGGGAGCGTAGTAGGCCCGGAGGGGGCTGCAAGGACTAAGAGATTCGATCAAGGATTCAGTAAGAAATCGAATTTTGAGGAATGACCAAAACAGCCTCACCTGGGTAGGGAGCGGTTCGTCACTGAACAACGCGTTCGATGGGCCCATTTCCATTGGGGCGCTGTTGAGGAGGTCCTAGGGTCGGAGGGCGCTGCAAACACTAACATATTCGAGCAGGGATTCAATAAAATGTGCGAATTTTCAGGCATGAGGAAAACTAGCTTACCTGGGTAGGGAGCCCGTTGTCGACACCCGACGCGGTCGATGGGTCCAGTTCCAACGGATTGTTGTTAAGGACGTAGTAGGCTCGGAGGGCGCTGCAGATACTAGCCGATTCCAGCAGGGATCCCATGAGATATGTGAATTTTCAGACATGAGCAAAAATAGCTTACCTGGTATAAGGTACTCATTCATGGCGTTAACGGGCAGCGAGACATGCGCGCAGCATAGGAGTAGCGTTGGGGGTCCGTAAGCGTCGTCTGTAGGGCCTGGTTGAGGTGGTCTGGGTAAAAATTGAGCAAGGATGGATAATATCACTGAAAATGCGTACTTTGCGATGTGACCCCGGAAATTCCGGCTGTTTAAGGCTTACAAGGCGAGCGATGCGTGCGCGACGCCGACGGGCGGGACGGGGTCTCTGGGGCGATAGTCTGGTCCTTGGTTTCAGGTAGAGTATGGAGGAATTGAGGACAGACTCACCAGACAAAGAATGCATACTTCTCGGGCTTGCTCCCCAAATGTTGTGCTCGTTCTTGACCTCGGCGGCAAGCCAGGCGTGCGTAGCGCATCTGAGGCGACGGGTTGGCATCTGGGGGCATCATCTGGGGGCAACAATGAGCTGGGTTCAGCGGAACTTGAATAAATTTCACCGGAAGGAGGGTTTGTATATTTTGAGTTGACCAAAAGATCTAGTTGTTGTTGACATCCACAGCCTGCTGGTCGGGTGCAGCACTCAAAGGAGGCTCGGGAAAGCGTGGGCCACGTTGGGGAGGTGGAATGGGTAGGTTGAGGCGGCGGGCGATGAGGGAGAAAGAGAGAGAATATGAAAGCTGTGCAACTTCCCCTTTCGGCCTTGCTCTCAACCACAACACACAGACGCGTCGACGCGTCTTGTTGACTCCCAAGCCGCGGGAAGATAACGCGTTCAGTAACGCCTCTAGCGTCACGGAAAGTGCAAGACGTCTTGCACTTTTAGACGCCCGACTTCCGCCTTGGGGTTGGCTGCTCATATCATCTGCTGCTCTCACATCCCGCATGCCCCTCGCTGCTCTCCCTGCCTCCACGCTGCTCCCGTCTCGTACCCATGCCCTTCCTCTCGCCGCAGTCCCTTGCCTCCATCATTGCCAGCCTGGAGGCTCAGGGTGCAATCGTGCCGCCCGAATTGCAAGCTGCTGCTGCGCCTGCGCGCGCTCATCCCCGGCTCCCAGCTCCCAATCTCCCACCTTACGGAGGAACCTACACATCTCTGTCAGCTACCCAACCAGCTCACCAACCCCGCTTCTTCATTCCATCTCGGCGGCACGTTCTTCCTCTGCCTCGACGTGGCGCTAGCATGCCTCCGGACACGATGGAAGTCGACGAAGATTGTAAGTTCCTTGCAGGCATCAATTGCACGGACGTTGTACTGACCAGCGTTAGTTTCCGTCATAGCTGTACGACTGCGGGCGCCCCTTCCCAGAATCCCGGAGCAACTTCAGACTGCACGCGCACCGTGTTCCCCTGCGCGCTCGCGCTCGCCGTCGTGGCCGCCGCCGCCGCTGCCGCCGCCTACACGCTCACCATCGTCTCCCTCGTCGCGGCGCTCGCCGTCTCCCTCCTCGCCGCGGTCGTCGCGTTTCAGCTCGCCAACGTTGGCTGGGAGCTCCCCAATAAAAAAAGGCATGTCACCGTGTTTTTGTGCGCAAATGACGAATTCCTAATCTATTCCTTGCCCACCCAGTGCCCTCGATCCTCCCCCCTCTCCAAATTCCGGATCGCCGCGAATTTTCTGCATCCTTATCCCCGCTCTCCCCCACCCCGCCCCTTTCGCCCGCCGGGTCGCGGGTCCTCGGAAAACGTTCCAGACCTGAGGACGCAGACGAGGAGGATGAGGACGAGGAGGATGAGGATGAGGATGAGGATGAGGATGAGGATGAGGATGAGGATGAGGATGAGGATGAGGATGAGGATGAGGATGAGGATGAGGATGAGGATGAGGAGTACTGCCACGAGCGCCGGGGCCGAGCTGCCTGCAAACAGAAAAAGCTCAAACTTACCCTTACCCTGCCGTCTGTGGAGCATCCTCGCAGAAACGGCGGTGTCCCGGGAGATGGGGGTGGTGGAGGCGGAGGAGGAGGAGGTCCCCCGGCGCACATGTGGACGGAGGACTGCGTGCGCCGGGGGGATAGAGGGCGTATTGGGGACGCGTCTTCTATTGGGTGTGTGCCCTGCCAGGCAGGTGCCTGCCAGGGATGTGATCGTGATCGCGCTGCGGCTGCTGCTGCTAGCACTTCAGCTGCGATGGGTCCTGGGGCAGACACCTCTGGGTCTAGTGCTGCAATCCCCGAGAAGCAGACTGGAGGCAGGAAACGGCGTCAGGACACCGAGTGGGTCCATGATCCCGACGGCGGTCCTCCCATCACCAAGGCTGCGGGCAGGGTGTTGGTCAAGATGGCGGGTATATTCAATCGGGACGGGCGCACTGCCCTTGAATCCATCCTACGCGGGCCTCCCAGCACGTCCTATCGACCGCACCGACATCGGTGCGCTGGTAACTTTCCTCAAAGGACGTTCCGATGCAATGAGGCTGCTCGAGCTCGACCTCATGTTGGGCCTCGTTCAGCTGGCTCTCAACGTTGATTCGTGTGTCCCTTCCTCTCTACTTCCTGCGTTTCACTGATGTAAAAACTGCAGTGAACAGCGACGTGCAAACCTCGCCACTGGCAAACCTATAACCAAGGTCGCCCTAGCCAAGAAATTCGCGACACGGTCTGTCTCTCGCCAAGTATTTTCGAATTGGCTCGGGTGGGGCCAGCGCCTGCTTCTTCTGGCCGGTGGAGGTGAAAAAAACCCGTATATTCGAATTTTGATGGAACTTATTGGCGGTCCAGGTACTTTGGGCGTGCTGGTGATTTTTGCCGCCTTGGACATGCGAACATATATCACGCAGCCGGAGCGCCTCTCCAACGTCGATATCGTTTGTCTAGCAGGAGCCCTTCGGGAAGCGCATCGTGAGTTTCCCTTCCTACCTATAATTTATGCCTTAACTTTTATGCAGACCACAAATGGCTGCCGCTCGTCCAGCGCTTGATGCTGCCCCTGAACTACATACGAACGTCAGCTGGATACATCCAGAGTCTTCAACTTCGTTTCGTCAAACCGCTCGGCGGTGAGCAACTGGAGGAGAGGATCGACTTCGGAGTCGGCGACCCTTTAGTCTCGGACGCAGTCTTCGATGACATCCAGACCAAGTATGTGCCCTTCTTGTTTTACTTGATATTTGCTTACATTTTTCAGTCTCATTCGTCCGGTACCTCGTGGGAAACAACAACAAACTGTTCCTTCTCCAGAGACCGTTCCTTCTCCGGAGGACGCACTTATCGACTTCCATCTGCCTGTACGGGCTCCCGCCTGGGATTTTAGCGATAAAATTATTCTCTGGAAGGCGCTCCTTGACCCGGAGGAGGTAGGCTTACCCAAGCCCGTCACCATTAAAACCCCTTTCAAGTGGAAGAAGACAAGCTTACCCTTCGAAAAGAAGACTCGGCATGGATGGACAGAAACGCAGCGCGGTTATGCTGACAAGGCACCTCTGGCGACCAGTCTGAAGGACTTGGAAAGTAAAGTGAGTCGCTACCCTTGCCTTTATCTGGTAAATCTGCTAATCGACTTCGAATAGCTCAAAGGCATCCACCGATCTGGGACTAGCGCCCCAGGGCAATACGTGGAGCTGAATTCGGATACGCTAGAGGGGTATGTTTTCGCTTTTTGAATGACGAATCGCTCTCAGTTAATTGGTACCTAGCAACGCTCTCTTCATTCGGGATGCAAACGGGAAACTCGTTTCTCTGTACTTCAAAATTCCTGAGGACTACATCGCCAGCCTCAAGGCAGCGCAAGATCACATCCACGCCATCCTCCACGGTGAATGGAAAGACGAGAAATCCCGTGCCGCGGCATTCAAATATCTGTCTTTACATTACTCATGGTACTGTCGATTTGCGGAAAATGTAAGAATAATCCAGATCTCAATACCTAACACTAAAAAATTCCCAGGGCGATAAAGCTCCTAAAGACCTGCATCCTAACAAATGTCGCAAGAAAACTGTATCTCGGGTCAATATTACGCAGCGAGTTCCCCACCAGACGCAAGAAATATCCCAGGATCCAGAAGAGTATATCGCACTGGCTGATGCCTTTATGGGGTATTTCGAGATCGTCAGCGAGGCGGTGAGTGTCTTTGTTCGGTCTATTACAATCTTATTGATAATGAGTAGATGGCGGTTTACCTTCCAGAAGAAACGAATGAGCTGAAGATGTTTGTGGAAGAGCTCCCCCTAGCCGCCACCTCCCCCTGCTACCCGTTCGCTGGTTTTGTGGCCAACATTTCCTCTTGTACATGGGGCCATCGCGACGCAAAGGACCTTGAGCTCTGCCTCATCGCGGCTATGGGGGACCATACCGGAGGACAGCTTTGTCTCTTCGAGGCCGGTCTCAAATTCGATCTCAAACTCGGAGATGTGCTGGTCTTTCGGTCCGGCGAGATGACGCATTTTAATTGTCATTTCGAGGGGTATCGAATGACAATTGTGCTTCATACTGATCGTGAGGTGCTGAAGTGGACGACCAAATTCAATGGCTGGGGGGCGTATGTAGTTAATCATCAACGAGCGGCAGGGGATGAGGCAGGGAATGAGTCAGAAGACGGCGATAATTAAATTTTCAAATAATTTTTTCTTACCCTAGAACAATTTCTTTCCGAATACTATGTAGCCTACTATTCTACCGTCTCTAAACAATAATTGAGGTCGGCCAGACCTGCTTGACTAAAGCCGAAATAGCCGAATCATGCTTAGGATCACATGTGACCTGAATCAACCAACCTCCGACTCGAACTCCTCTGTCGAACAAAGGTACGTGCATTGTCTGAGTACCCTACACTTCTCACATCTGCAAAGGCTCCTCCCTTGTGTTTCAAGTAATGCTTGATACTTAGATGTTTATTATTTATTTTAATCATACACGTATGTTTCCCTGCGCTCTTTCTGGTTGCTTTCTCTGACGAACACACTTTCTCAGATAATGGCTTTGGTACCCTGTTACTGCCCCGACTGTAGTGGACGAAAAGTGGCACGTAGCACCAAAAAGAGCCATGAAGACCGACAACAACAACTTGCAAGCGAGCGCGCATACCGGCCATCGCTGCCTGCAAATGCTCTGGTCGCCACTTCTGGCCCCTCCAATCCTCCACGTGTACCACGTGTGAACTACGACCACGACCCAGCTCGGGGCTTCAATCCTCCAAGACCACCACCAATTTCGACAATCCAACAGCCTTTGCAGGAAGCAACGGTGCCTCTAGATGATCCACCGACGCCAGATGATCCACCGACACCTCCGGAGGGCGGATCGACACCACCGCAAATGTCTCTTGACCCATCAGGTCCTGCGCTATATCTACCTGCGCGGATAGTGCGATTACCTGCCCAGAAACAGGCAGAAGCATTGGCTGCGAGAGCTGCTGGCGAGGAGCAGGGGCGGGAGCTCATTCGAGTCGCTCGCTTAGCTGCAGCGCTGGACCCTCCTCCCCCGATAGCAGACGATGACTGGGAGGACCCTCCAGAGGAGGAGGAAGATCCAGAGGAGGAGGACCATCCAGCAAACATACCAATACTCCAGGCTCCTGGAGAGACACCGGCGCAGACACCGACACAGGCTGTGATCCACGATGATGACATCTACCGCGTACCATCCCAGCTTGCTCCCCCCCTTCCAACTAGCCAGGACTTGCACAGTCATCCGGCTGCGTACATCCTCTACTTGCTTGTTCTGTGGCTTCACACCGTCCAACATCTTTCTTTCCGAGGATGTGAGGTCGTCCTGGTCACCGTTGGGCTCATCATAGAGTCTGTCGGCGTAGTCATGAACCCCCACATGCTCACAACGCTCCCCGCTGTCATGCATCACATCGGTGCGGAGCCCACCTTCCAGACGTTGCCTGTATGCCCCCAATGCTTCGAGGTTTTCCCTCTCGGTACAGATCAAGCAACAACTTGCTTGCGCTGCAAAATTTCCCTCTTCCATCGAACGGCGCCAACCAAGTCTCGTGGCCCTCCCTCCCCTCCTAAACCCCTTCTGCAGTTCTCGACAAAATCCATTGAGGAGCAGCTGAAAGACATGCTGGCGGTCCCCGGAGTTGAGGCCGAAATGGATCTCTGGAGGAAGAAGCAGAGGACACCGGGGGTCTACGAAGACTTCTTTGACGGAAGAATCGCATCTGAGATTGTGGGTCCCGATGGTCTGCCCTTCTTCAGACGCGGTGAGACACCCTTCTCTGCGCCTGACGATGAACTCCGAGTTGGTCTTTCGCTCGGAGTTGACTGGTACGTCCCGACCGAAAATCATATGTTATCCTACTTACTTACTCTCGCGACTCACTCCAGGTTCTCCTATCTTCGTAGCCAAATCGCCCCATCTCACACTTCGGGCCCGATGTCCCTGAATGTTATCAACTTTCGTTCCTTTCTTCGGTACGCATTTCAGACCAGAACCCACTGCCTCATGAATTCTCACTATATTCTAGATATTGCACCTCCAATCTTATTCTGCGTGGTATCATGCCTGGCCCGAAAGAGCAAGACCCAGACCAAGTCCAGCGTTTTATGCGTGTACTTGTGGACGAGTTACTCCGTCTGTGGCTGCATGGTGTGGTCGTCCAGACTCCCGAGCACCCTCTCGGTCGTCTGCTGCGCATCATCCTGGTGGGTGTCATTTGCGACAAACCTGCCGCTCACAAGATGGGGGGTTTTGGCTCGCATAGCCATCGGTTCTTCTGTACAAGATGCTGGATTACCCAGCAGGAGAAGACTTCCCGTGCTGCGTTTGAGAAAGACGGTCAGTCAGGCTCCATTTCGGATGCAAATCACTTACACTTATTCAGGATTCCGGACGCGGACTGATAAGGAACATCGCCAGTCGGGGGACGAGTACCTGAAGAAGACCACTGACGCCGCACGTAAGGCTTTTGTGCAGGAGTTTGCTGCACGCTTTTGTCAGCTTTCTCGATTGCCTTACTTCGACATATGCCGCATGATCGTGATAGATCCCATGCACAACTTGCTGCTCGGTGAGCTTACCCTTGGTTATTACTGTCCTCGCTCATTAAACCTTCCAGGCCTTATCAAGACTCACTTTTATCAAATCTGGGTCTTGCACAAGGTACTGCGTAAGACCAAGGAAATGCGCCGTTTTCACACTCTTCTGGCTGAGGTAAGCAGACCTGATAATCATTGCGACCGAGTTAACCCTCTCCTGCCTAGCTTCACCTTCCAGCTTTTCTAGGACGACTACCTGGTTTAATGGGTGTTCCTGCTGGAGGGTCTCTCACCGCTGACCAGTGGATGGTCGCAGCAGTTATCGTTTGTCCTATTTTGGTCAGTGTGTCATGCTCGCACTGAGCTGGACGAACTTATACATCACCCTAGATGCCCCAGATATGGGCCGAGTACATGCCAGAGGATACTGACGAGGTCATTCCTCGGCACATTTCCAGCATCAAGAGCTCAATCATAGACAAGAAAGCCCGCACTGCAGCTGCTCGCAAGAAGAAGGCCACTGCAACGGCAGCCACTGCAGCGGACAAAGAAGCGGCAGGAGAGAGGTTCCGAGCCGCACGCCCTGCCCGGGCCCGAACTCAAACAGATCGCGCCAAGGTGTGATGTTATTCAATATTCGGGTGCCTGTAGACGTACTGACTAAGGGTCAAACAGGACATGGATGTAGACCCAGATCCGGCTGGTGCGCCTGACGCAGGGGCTGCAGGCCATGATTCAGACGATCCGGAATACAACAACAGCCCCCCTACTGGTAGCAAGCGTCGAAGGCAAGATGATGGTGGAGAGGATTCGGATGAGGAGGAGGAGAGGGAGGCCCGCGCAGCCCCGAATCTTCACCCGGACGACATGAGCAACTTCTGCAAGCTCGCGTCCGCTGTCAAACTCCTCCTCGGCCATCCCATCACAGATGCACAAATCGACGAGTCAGATCGCCTTTTAAGATCTTATCTTCTAGAGCTAATGACCGTAGGCATCCTTCCGTTCAGTGTGATATCTGGTCTCAAAGTCCCTCTAGCTTTACGGTCAAGACGTCATCAAACCCAATCATCATTACACCACTCACACCGCGGAGAACGTTCGTGATTATGGGCCCTTGCAAGAGTTCTGGACATTCCTTTTCGAGCGAATCAACAAGGTCCTCAAGAGTTACAACTCCAGTAATCACTCAGGTGGAGAGCTAGAGACATCTTTCTTTCGAGAATTCCATCGCACTATACAAACGTCTCGAATCGTGCGCACTCTTGTCATTATTTGCCTCCCTGCTCTCACAAAAACTCTCCAGCTCGCACAAGCGGGTACTAGCGCGGCTGACTCGCCACTGGCCAAGTCCGTAGATGCCATGTACAAAGCTACAGCGGATGATCGCGGAACCATCCAGGCCCTGGCACGTCAATTAGATAAGGCTCAAGAGGACGGTATGTGCTGGGCCGTTCTTTTCAAGACACCTCTCATGCGCTTCCTCAGGTGGAATAAACTTCCAGCTCAGCCCTAAGTTTTCCATTGGCGCCGTGGATGGGACCATATTCCATCTCACTCTCAGGGCGCTCCAAATTCAGCTCCCTCGGCTGAGTATCCGCTCGTGGCTATCTGTTCCACCACCGTCGGCTCCACCCTCCCTCCCCCTCTTCAACATGATGAAACGCTTCCCGTACGCAATAATAGCCAACCATCGCTATACCGCCTCAGTACACGCCAAGGCCCCATTTGACTCCTATGTTCTTGTTCGCACCCATGCCCTCCCGGACGCGGCTGTGTGGGCAGGAGAGCTTCGGGAGATTTTTGTTGTCGAGGAGCCCCTGATCGGTATCCACCATTATGGCTTCATGGAGTGGTTTGTGCGGGCGGATCCCGGCCTAGCTGCAGAGACTGTATGGGCGAACTTGTGCGTTCCAATTCACCATCGTTCCTTGCCCTTATTCCTCCACCGCACAGTCCTCATCTTCGCGTCGATGTCTGGAAAGCTGATGAGCACATGCGCCCTGGCACGCCTGGCCCCAGTAACCTTATCCAGCTTGATGACATTCTCTGTCATGTAATACGGCGTAATGCTACCATCCAAGACACAAAATGCTGGATTACCGTTGCGGTCAAAGCTTAAGGTCACTTCTTCCATACATATTGCCATTGTGTTTCTGACGCACTTTTATTTCAATAGAGATACTTGTATAATAATTAGACAACTTGGGGAACAATTTTGATACCAAGGAGGGCAAGAGCCTGGGCGTCAAAGTCGGAATCGGGAATAGCCAGTTTGAAGATCGTGAAGCTGGGTGGGTCCGCGACCAGCTCTCCCTCACCTCGGTGAGTCTCCGCCCAAGCCTGATTGACGCAGGACACATAGGGTGCATGCTTCTTAGGAGGGCCCTTTAGGCTGTTTTCAGGAAAGCCTCGGAAACGATCGACACGGAACGCGTTCTTGCGGAGATCTTTGCCTCCTGCACTCGGTCGGTTCTTGCCACCCACGGGAAGCTTTTTCGGCACATCCTCCTGACGCTCCAGAGTGTCCAGGATCCCGTAGAAACGATCCAGCTGTGCAAGGTGAGTAAAATTCAATTATTTATCAAGCTGACACACCATATCACTGCGCCATTCAGGTTTGCAGCACTCCCTGCCACGTTTAGGATCCCCACTGGCTGCTTTGGATGCAGTCCACTGCTCTGGGTCCGCCTCCCCGGCGTCCATGCCATCCTCGGAGCCCCAGTCTGCGTGCACTAGAGCCAATGCTCCAACGCAGTTCTCCGGGCCGTAAGTTTCCTCCAGCTTATCGATAGCGGAACGACGGAGAGTCGCAGCCTTAGGAAACATCGGTAAGTCTAAAAGAATGTATGATCTAAACTGCCGTGACTGACCCTTTTGGATCGAGTATCAATAAGATTTCGGATCGACTTGCGAGCAGCAGCGACAGCATATCTGGGCTCGGTCTGCGCCTTATACTTTTTTTGCTTAGTCGAAAAGTGCTGTACGGCGGCAAGCGCAATGAACACCTCCAGCTCCTTGTTCAAGTCACCACAAGATGCGGGCAAGGTGCGTTTTGCCTGAGTGTAATGGTCAGAGAGACGTTGCTGACTGAGCTGAGACAGACAGACGCACACGTTCATTGCTAATCACCAGCTTCACGGTCGCAATCACGAGAGGCTGAGCACCATTTGCAGTGCCCTTCCAGGTGGGATTGAAGAGCTCCACACCGTTCTCATCGACTCGGGGAGGCTCACCCGCGTTTAGTGGTCCTGGAACTTCGCACTTGGAATGCGACATACCCAGGAGGCCCAACATCGCAGCTACCACGGGTTTCTAACGAACGGTAAGTTGTGCTTTGGTTGTGAGCTCGAGAGACATATACTGACGAATATGGGTGGGGGAATTTTGATCTTGCCCCTAGCTGCAGTGATCTCAGCGCGCTGCCGGGAGCGCTCCTCCTGGAGCTGTGAAGTCTCCTCTCGCAGACGTGAGTGCTCCTCCTGCAGCTGCTTGATAGTCTCATGGAGCGGTTCGACCTCGGCTTTCATCCCTAGTGCAACCTCGGACTTCAGCCGTTCCACCATCGTCCCCCACTGCATCATAAAGTGAGCTTGTTTGGGTCTTTCTAGAGCAGAACCCGACACTGACCGAATGTTTATCGCTAGATTGCCCGACCTGCTGCTGAGGCGTCCCAGAGGTATCTTCGTTGTCGTTCAAAGGGTCACAAAAGCAGCTTCCGCCAGTGCATACGCAGGAGGATGCCTCGCAAATGCATCGCGACCCACAAGCACAGTCGTGTGCGTTGGCCAGGGGGTCTCGAATGGGGTCAAAGGTCGGCGCCCCTGCGCTTGGATATACATCCTGTCCAAACATGTGAGCGCTTTCCTGTACAGATTGAGGAGATCCCTGACGTTATACTGGTCGAGATGCAAACCCGGGCGTCTTCCTGCGTGATTATTCCCAAAGTTCTAGAAGAGAAGGTAAGGGTTTAATACAGGGAGTCGCTGTCGGACACTAACAAAAGACATAGGTGACGTCCCATCGTAGTACTGCAAGCATGGTGAGCCACTGCAAAGCCAGGAGAATGCCTACGAACCTGATTTTGCCCAGGTTGGTGGCCGTATTGGGAATACTGTTCCATGGCAAGGTGGGCGGTGGGCACTATAGACGTGAAGGTGAGTGCTTTTATAGTGGTTTTCTGACCGGCCCTAACATATATTCACAGCCCATGCGGTGTGCGGGAGCGCGGAACAATTGTGCCGTAATTGCGAGAGTGGAACGAGGTGGCGGGGCGCACCGGGTGGGCGGGATGGGCGGGGGGCGGGTGCGACAAGCAGCGACTTACTTTAGCCAGAGTTTGGCTTTCCCAATAGCACCAATTTCCACCCATCATAGCTTGTGAAGGTGCCCTAGTTTGCATCTAGGAGGCCGAACATTTCGGCCCAGTGCCCTCGTGAAAATCCCCAATTTCGCTTAAGAGGACGCTTTGAAAAAACCGGGTTTTGCCCGTGCGGCTGTTGGGATGGCTCCTGAAACTCCCCTGAACCTGTTGGCATGGGTGCAATATGGCCAGGGTCGCCATTCACCTCGCTCCATAATGGCCAGCTAAGCCGTTATCTTGGCCCCAGAATGGCCCGGGGCCCGTGTTGATTTGCAGGAGAATGGCGTTTAGGCAGAAATCAATGTCTTGAGTATGTCTCTGAAAGTCGTATTGAATGGGGAGAACTTGTCCATGCCAGACTTTGTAGAAGGTCTCCTGTGGCCAAAATAGATATTATTGTGTGGCCCTGGGGGGCGAATTTGGGGAGATGTGTCGACCCCCGAGTATAGCCCCAGCACGGGCTATTTACAAATCCCGACTTGAGCCACCCGAGATATTATTACATCTCAACTAACGCCACGAAAGACTTTTCCTTGAAAACGCAGTGATTCAACCCAGAGACACGAAGTTTAGAATTGATGCACGACGTCAAGAGAGGAGAACAAGTTTCGATTCTCTTCTGTGCAGTACTCAGTAAATAGCCTCAAGATATATATGACGCACAGCGGCAATGGAACACAGGAAGTGGTCTAGAAAGCGCCGAGATTCTGCAAAGTATTCAAGATGTCGCCCCGTTTAAGTTCTTCTTCTTGAGCGCCTTCCTATTCAGTGCCGTGTGCTGTGGAGCATCAGCTCGACCGAAGACAGACACTGCGCTATATGCTCGCATTATACCATGGTACGGGAACCGGGGGACCGAGACTTTGCGGCGCCTCTGCGAAGATTTGACAGGATTGTTTTGAACCTCCGTTGTTGAATCATGGAACTTGGCCGTCATATGAGAGGAAAGCCAAACATTGCTTGCGCGTTAAGGAAGCAGTTCACGGGCGTTCAGAGTCAAGATCAAGTCAAGATTCTACCGTTGCGAGAGCAGTTTAACCGTGTTTTCTGATGAAACGCGAGAGAACGCGCGTCGGCTCGAACAAGGTCGGAGAGCAAGCGGAGGAAAGTGCAGGTCGAGTCGTCGACAGGGAAGAAGAAGCGGAGTTGCCGGAAACCACATCAGGAAAACCTGCCGGGGGATTTGTTCCCCAGGTAATTATGTTGCACGGGATCGCACACAGTAGCACTGGCTTCGTGTATGTAGCCGCGGTAGTCAACTGTAGTATGGCGAGAATCTCCATCGCGCGTTGTTGATCCGGGGTGATGCTATGTCGAAATACCATGCCGCATGCTCTCCCCGGTAGCACCACATTTTGGTCGGCCAAGCAAGTACCCGCAAATTGTCATTGAAGGTTGACTGCGACACTCAATGAGGTGAATTAACTTCCTCATCCGATTCGTCTGACGAAACACCCGTTGAAAGAGGCGCAGACACTGGCGCGATCGGGCGAGCCTCAAGGACTTGATATTGACTTCAAATGAGTAGTCCGTAGCTTACCCTTGGCTCCCTGTTGACCATACATACATAGGCGCCAACGAACGCGAGCAGAATGGACTGGGAGACAAGTTGAAGTCATTCGAAGTCCGATTGGCGGCCGATACTCGGCCGATCAAAGTTCTTGACAGATGGTTACGGATGGCGTGATTTTGACATTTGGTTCGTTGTCTCTTCTCTCCTCCCACCACCATCTCTCCCTCCGACCTCGCCCCCGCTGCCTCTCGTGCCCCCCACCTTACCTGATTCACCTGGCCCCCCTCTCGCACTTTCAAGCACATTCAATCGCAACCTGTGCCCTTCAAGGAGCTCAAAGTCCTCAAAGTGACCTTCAAACGGCGTCCAGAATCCTCAAATCTGTCCGGATGTCAAGCCCCGTCAAACTGAGCAACACACCTCGAACTGCCCCAACCTTCGCCACTTCCTCCTCCCGCGGTCTCCCCGTCCCTCTTGTGCCCCTCAAAAGTCGTATCTCGTTGTGTTGCTCCAAAGGCATTGTCCAAGTCCCAACCCGCAACCGCGCCTGGCTCCCAAGTATTGCCAGGATATGTTGGTTCATCACATACATCAATGAGCCCCAGTATCAAGGTATGTGAACCTTTATCTCTTTTAGTACGCTTCTCATTGCATCCCGCCGATAGATCCTTAGTCGTTCGTCGTACCAGTGATGTGTACGCCCCAGTAGATTCATTGTATCGTTGTTATCCCCGTTGTTCCGTTAGAATTTATTCTTTTTACTACCCATTCACCGCTCGACGGTTCAAATATGCCTTGCTACCTCAAATACAATGTACTATCGGTGCATACATTGGCTATGTGACTACGACACTACAGGACTACGGAGTGATCTGTAGTTGGCCCGTCGACTACAACTCCCTACACTTCAGGGGGGTAACGACGACACTACCGCAACTACATCGACTATGTTGTACGCCGTACTCACCGGCATTTTTCCTGATGCACGTCATCCGTGCCGACCGGATCCGTCGGAGTTTGAATCTACTTTGCTCTCGTCTCCTTACTTCCATGTCCGGGTCCTGTCCGTCCAGCTCAAGTCTCCCTGCCATCCACAGATAGACTACCTCCCTGGTGTATGGACTCTGGAGTTATCCATCGCTTCCAAATTTTGCGCCGCGTGTCTTTCACCTGCCATATTTAGTTCTTGTCTGGACGTTCAAAAATACCTTCAACAACCCATTTGGTGAATGAAAAAAACGCGCGATGCTTCTAGCTGCTCCCCCGTTTGATGCTGGGTCCCCCGAGGCCATATACTGCGTTTACGTCGATCGAGGTTCCCGCGTCACTGCGTTTCCAACATGACTCGCAATTGCGAGTCCAGCCGTCGTTCAAATTGCATTGAAAAGGGGATCACATCGATCCAAGTGCCACTCATTAGCCACAGACGTGCTTCCCAACTCTTTTCAACTCTTGGGTCTGATCTTCAGCTCATCACAGCGCTAGCGAATCCCTATAGATTAAATCACCCGGCCAGTCGCCGATGAAATGGAAGACCCACTATACACACATGATTTAAGCTCAACCCGGAACCTCGCTGCTCAGATGTGATTAGTGGGGCTCAGAGTTGAGCTCCGGCGCGCAGACGCAGACGCAACACCGCCACAGCACTGCCCTCCCCATCATATCAAAGACCAAATACCTGGTGCCGATAACTCCGATGACCTCTGGACGCCGGTGAGCATCATCCCGCCTCGTCCGTCGGTGCCTGTCGGGATGATATAGTCGAGATCATGAAGTTAAAATCGATTTGGGTATTGTCAACTGTCTTAGATACTGTACTTATGCATCGGCACTAAGCCCCAATTGAGAAGGATCCTTCTTCTATCATTTTTTTTCACCTCCCGACTTGCTCAACACCGTCGGCGATGACGGGAGAGGGTGTGATGGCCTGTGATGGCGCTCCTGCTAAGCGAGTTTGGCCTTTGATATGATGGGTAGGGCAGTGCTGTGGCGGTGTATGCGTCTGCGTCTGCGCGCCGGAGTTCAACTCTGAGCCCACCTATTGATGTCCATCTCCGTCGCGCCCTGGTCCCTTGAGCGAGTTGTACACTGTGAATTGTATCAGCTAAAGTGCGCTCCATTCCCAACACTACCCAGCGAGTATGTCCACAGATATGGGATAGTCTATGCAGACGTCATCTTGCTCTGCTATATGACTGGCATTTTTCCGTACAACGCTTTGTGAATGGAAACTTTGTTGGTCGACGATTCCACCCCGAAGACGAATGCTCGCCAGAGATATGGTCGTTGGAGTCATGACAGTGGAGTAATCCACCGCACGCTCGGGAGTGGCTCAGGTTAGTTTGTATGCGGCTTTCAATATCTCGCTCAATAGTTGAGTTGTGTGATAATCCCCCAGTTTGAGCGCGCCAGAGCCGTAAATCGAACATGCCGTCTTCGGATCAACGGCATCACGATGAAGTGATGTTGCGTTTTCAACCACAACTGACGACTTAGCACCACCTCCCCTCCCCACGCGACCTTGCATGCTCTTATTGTGCTCCTCCTCCTGAACGTGCTCTGTCCTCGCCCCAAAGCCTCAATCACGATACCCCATCTGCTGTGGGTCCGACTTCCTTGTTCTCCGTTCCCTGCGTTTTGTATCCACCTCACAACATTGTCTTTTCATCCACGACCTTGTCCTCGTATCTATTGTTCCTGTTCCCTTGACTTCTCAAGTCCTGTATAAAAACTTGTACAATGAAATTCAGGTTAGCTTCTCCCTCTTCCCTCCGAGCCGTCGCCCCCTTGCTTCCGTGTCCCTCGTCGTCCCCCAGCCGTCTCGCGATCGTGTCCTTCGTCGTCCTCTCGCCGACTCGCACCGCTCCCTTGCGTTGTTCTCTCAACCTTATTATACCTCGCGCTTGGCCGGTTGGCAGGCGGGTAATCGAATCCAAACTTCCCAGGTGCATTCCAACACCAAACACACCAGACCCCGCTCCATAGTAGGGATCCACAACTGCTCCTGGCATCCCTCCCCAGCTCCTGAATCTTTCTTGGCACTCAACGCCGATTACAAAAGACACTCGAAAGGACGCCACAACTTCAATTGTCGTATTTGCTTCCGGCCTCCTCTTGCCAGCAGAACTATAAACGCGGGCGAGAGGTTTTACACCCGGCATCATTCCATCCTTTCCTCCCGACGACCACACCAGACCGCTGCCCACAACAATGCCCACGAACGCAAACCCCGCCCGCGGTGCCATCATCGCCGCCCACGCACTTGATGCCGCTACGAATCCAGCGACTCCCGTCCGCTCAGGCTCCCCCGGGCCCTCTCGCACTAGCGCACCCGCCCGCAAAAACGCCCCCGCCCCTACCGAAGCCGTCACACCCGCGCCCGCCCCAAGATCGCGCAAGCCGGCCAGGTACGAGGACGCGCCCGCGTTCAGAGATCTCCCCATCGTCGGAAAGCTGCGCGATGCCGCGACCGTGGAGAAGGTGTGTTTGTCTGTCTGCCCCGTCCTCGACATTCCTCGTCCCTGCTAACGCGTGAGCTCGCAGATGGGCGACGCGATGGAGCTGTACGTTGCACGCCGTTCTCTAATCCCCGCGCCCTGACAACATTCTTCCTAAAGCGACATCCGGGTCTTCGACGAAAACGTCGTGCTCTCCACCAACGAAATGGGTACACAGTTCGCGCTGTACCAGAAGGACGCCGCAAGACCGGCGCCCAATGACCGAGTCCACGTCGTCGTCGCCTGGGGCGGGAGACTCGTGTATTTTGGGGAGTGCGTACAAAAGGCGCAGTACCACGCGCAACCGCCGGCGCACATTGTGAGTGCCTGCGTCCCTAGCGGTGCGGTCGTTTCGTATTGTTGATTTGGTGTCCAGCGAGCCGCGCTAACGGCGGAGGTGGAGGCGGGGACCGAGGGTAATATCGTCGCGTGTCAGTTCCGGCGCGGCGGGTACCGGGGTGCGACGGGGAGGGAGTTGGCGCGGCGGGTGGCGGACGCGAAGGCGGAGAGGAGAGAGGAGACGAATACGGCGGCGACGGCGGGGCAGGATCGGGCGACGAAGGGGCGAAAGCGCAAGCTCCTGGAGAAAGAGGTGGGGACGCGCAGCCAGAAGCGCAGGAAGGCAGACTCTTGATTCCGTTCTCATTCCGATTTGGATGTTCATTTATCTTGTATGTTGAGCGCGCTTGTAGGCTAGAATGGTTTCGGTAATTTGCATCGAACGGGAGCGGGGAACGAGGGCGATGCGTGCCCTCCCAGTAATGCACGCCCTTCGGGGCGTGGGGAACCACAGCGTGCGCTCGTTGTGCCGGGGTACTGGTGCAAGCCGAAAATGGGCGGAGGTGGGCTCGTCAAGTATCAATCCAGATGCATCTATCTATCTGGACGGTCAGTGGGAGCGGGGGACGATGGTGGTGTGTACATACGTGCCTGCGAAGAGACACGAAAAACAACGACCACCGCGGCTCTTGCCGCCACGGGAGCTGCTGAACCCGACCTCCGGAATACCCGCCTGCCAGGCTGCCCCGCGTCGAGATCGCGGTCTCGGCGATGGCGGCGACAACAATGCGCTGGGGAGGATGAGGGCCACTTTAGCTTCGCCTCAGCTCCGATTGCGCTCGATCCCAGAGATTGCGGCGGCGCCTGTGATAAGGTCGGTGTCGACGCGGAAATAAGCTTGGCTGCATTGGACATGGGGCGTCGCAGGTGGCGGCGATCGTGAGCATCACGGCCGTCCGCACAATGTCTTCACCGGCGCACCTGCTCGCAAGCGGCGATCGCGTCTAACGAGGATGGGCGCTTATCGCACGCGCGGCATATCGTGGTCCGATGGGCGGGAGAGAGTGGCGGGCGCGGTGGTGCTGTGGTGCTGAAGGATTTCGGGCGCGTACCAGATGGCTGCTGGCGGACCGCGGTCGGGTGGTTCTGGGTGCCATCGGTCGGCCAAATGCGCAGTGTCTGTAGCGGCGACTGTCCTCGATCTCATTCCGTCGCCTCGAGGACGGGCGCGGTGCGGTCCACGCGAGAGGAGACCGTCGCTATGGTCCGGAGGCTGCTTCAATATCATTATCTCCACGAGGCGACGTGGGGCGAGAGCGTACATACGGGTTGGTGGAGGGAAGGTTCTAGGTGTTTTGGATGCCGTCGTCCGGCGGCTCCTTACGGCGGCCATATGCATAAGCTCGATACCGCGAGGAGCAGCGCGCGCGTCGTGAGTTTGGAAAGGATCGCAACGAGGTTGAGGGCTCGTGTCGTCAGTATCGTCTGAATGTCGCGTTAATCTCTACAAAGTGACGCAGAACGAGGGTGCACGTACGGCTTGAGTGGAGGCTGAAGGACAGTCAGGCAGCTCGCCGCGTTGACCGTGCGCATACCCTCGGTGGAGTAGGATGGGCGTCATGGGCCTGGAAGGAACGCCGACGGGCACGACGGGAGATGGCGCATGAATGCAGCGAGTCGGATTGAGGTCGTCATGAAAGCGGTCCAGTCGTCGGCGGGCAATGGTACGCTGATTTCTTGAGAGTTACGTCCCGGGATTTTGGCGCCTATGTACCGAATGCTGAGGTGAAAATGGGCAGTCTTGGTGGAAAGGGTGGGCACTGAAGGAGAGGTGAGCACTCCCGGCCCCCAACAACGCTTCATGTACGCACCAGCCAGACATTTCAAATTAGATTCGCGATCAAGTTTCTGTGCGGCAGATGTGACTGCAAATCCCCAGTGAAGAGGTTAGTCCTTCGAGGTCGTTCGAGGAGAGACCGCCGGACGTACCAGCGCACAGCTGTTTCCCATACCGACCGTGCTCATGCTTCACTGCGGTCACCGCGACGGTATTATCGAGGCCGGGAAGGCACACTCGTTTCCAAGTCAAGTTCTCCGTGCCACCAGCTCTGTTATGCTCCAACTCGTACACACAGAAGGACCCGAATTCTTGCTAGACTATATTTTCATGCGTCCAGTATAGTTCGCCCATGTCCTTGTCCAATCCGTAGGCAGAGCGCGGGCGCGCTGGTATCGATTGAAAATTCGTTCAAGCCCGGGGGTTATCGGGAGAGGAGGAGGTCGTGCATGTCCTTCGCATATCCTAGAGTCAGAGTCGAACGTTTGAGGTGCCGTGTGGAGACGAGGAACGAAAAGGAGGAGTTTTGGTGCCATGGCTGGTGGCAAGCCATGGTGTGTGACTCGGCGCGTAACAGCGATCAAAACGCGCTTGGCTTGTCCCGAACCATCATGGCCGAACCGACTCTGGGCTCTTTCCGCGGCATCGAGGTCTTGGAGCCTACATTATCGCCGCTTGGCTCCTCCACTTAAACGGCCGTCTTGATTCTCCTCTTCTGTGCTCTTTTTCGATTTTTTTTTCCTTCAAGCTTCCTCGAATTTATTTATGGTCGTTTCACTTCGCCCTGGGCTATTCAAGAACTTGGCCTTTCTGACCAGCTGCAACCCCTGTATCTTCGCATGGATTCTGCGTGATATCTCGTTAATTTCTGCCCACAAAGGCCGCTCAAAATATCTGCGCCTCGGTACTTTGGTTATGTAACTCTCCGGGAAAATCTTGAAGGGCGACTGGGTCCTCCTCACTCCTCACTGTCTTTGTAATTGACTCAAGATGCCCTGGGACGATATGAACTCTAAATGGATTGCTCCTTCTGGGGCTAACTCAGCCTTCTTCGCTCAATATTTTCAAATTGGACACGAAATATTCAGCAAGGCCCGCCCCCGCCAAGTGATATCGAACCAATTCATCCCTGAAGACAAGGCGGTGCCGCACATCCCCAAGTCCTGCGCTCGCAGCAACGAGGCGGCTTACACGGAACATGAGCATCAGGGTTCGAGTCTCTGTACCGCTGTCCCCTTGCAAGCTTTCTAGCGCTATTTTTCCTTGGCTTGCCGTTCATTTGAAGCGGTGTGTGTTTCCACACTGGTACATGGGATCGTCACGCTTGTTCTTTTATGGCACATATACTGTACAAAAATTATCTTGGCTTACAACACCAACTGGAAACAGGGATTTTGGGTTGCAACTGGTGTCAAGTCCCGAATACGGTCACAACTTCGTACCAGGTCTGCACCCTCAAAAAAGGCTTGCTTTATCAGGTTGCTTCTCTGAAAGACACATTTTTGAACTTCACGGTAGAAAAACCGAACAAATTCTGATGGCGGTGATCCCATCGGCGGAACAAAGTGCGTGCCGACTTGCTGCCGACTTCCTGAAATGGAACACCGATGACTTTGTGGATTCAGGTGGTCGGGATGGTTATTTCTACATGGAAACGGTTAATACAATGCTTATGAACCACTCTGAAGATCTCAAGACTCAAGTCCCACCCATTCGTGAACCCATTCAGATCTCGCCAAAAGTGGTGGGTTCAAGGAGGAATTTGGGTTCTCGAAGGTGGCAAATGGTACTGTTGGTGGCTGCTGATGTAGGAATAGTATGTGAGCACCAGCCGGAGCCCCATATTTAACGTACACGGGCAGTCAAAGATCCCGACGGAAATGGCTGATTGCCGACGCGTCGGCCGCGGGCCAAATAGGAACAAGCACATAGGGAGGTGTCACCCGTCTCGAAGATGCAACCCATGGTCGAAGATGTCATCCAGAAGAATCAAGCTGCTCCACCCAAGATTGAGATGTAAGTTGCGGTCAAAAACCCTGCAAAAAAAGTGGTAATTTTTGGACAATATATCGCCCATATTCTTTGCCCTCATTCAACGGCCTAGCTAGAGTCACCTGCGCCCCATTTTCAATCTGTCCGGCATCTGATGCCTTAATTCGCATCAGCTCTCCTCGAACTTGACCCAGTGGTCCCACAGTTCTCCGCTTGTGGATTTTTTGCTGCACAGTGCAACCAGTGGTTAAGTTTTATCCGCATCGAGCTGGGCGCACCTGAACGTCGACGTCTGTCAACTATCTACTCTTGTCCTCCTCGCCGTGCCGACTGGACTCCAGCCTACCACAACTGCGACTGTTTATACCGCCAGCTCTCAATTTCTGCCCTCAAATCCGGTTTCTCCCCTCGAGCTTGAGATCCAGAAGTCAGTTCTCCTTCGCGTCGATCGTTACTGCAACAAATGCCCAATTGTCTGAGAGTAGATATCTGTCCGGAATCTCTCTGACGTGCGCCGTTTACCGTGGACGGCAAGTTCGTTCGGTCGTCGCCTCTATCTGTGTTTCCAATCAGGCGTGGTGTTCAATGCACTCAACGAGCACCGGGCTATGAGGATTCAGGAATCGACGTGTCCCCACTACCTGCTCCTGCTCCTTCTCCACCACTGGCATCAACAGCACATGACACTGATTAGGAACAGGAAGGCGCTCAGGAGTCAGAAGAACTTCAACAGGCGGACTACTTTTAGACCGCTTCCTCGCGTTCCAGTGCTGTGCGTCGTATATATCTGGAGGCTAGTTACTAAGTACTCCACAGAAGGAAGTCAAAATTTATTCTCTTCTCTCGAGTTCGTGCCTCAATTATAAACCTCGCGTATCCGTGTTGAGCCTGAAGAGTTGGACGTATCTTACCCTGAAGCTAAAGTTGAGATCGCTCTGGTGTTCTTCTCAGACACCGGAACGCACAGCCAATACAGCCTCTTCATCAGAACAGGAGTAAATTTAGCGTCGCTCTTATAAGCGCGACATACAGCTGCTTCCAGCGCTTATCGTCTCTCTCCCTCCCACCACCATCCTTGCGAGCTTATGGACCCAGAACCGCACTCAGACGACAAGTACACCTCCCCCTCGGCCACAGATGAGCAGGAATTCGCTTCGTGGGCATCCCTCTCAGCCTACGTTCGCGAGCTGACGGCGCCTAATGCAGATATGGCGACGGCATGTTCGCAGGGTCGCAGAACTTCTCCATCGCTGGCGGGACCTTCACCAATGTCACGAATTGCGCTGCGGCACCAGCTGCGCCTACAGGTAAGTTTCCCACGTAGACTGCGGAGGTGCTCACCGTCGAGCAGATTTTCGCATGATCCCGCTAGGGGATATCGATCTCCAATACCAACTTTCCGTCCAGAGCGGCTCAGGCAGGATCGGTCGCAGACGGGGACGCCGCGGCGTTCGCCGGGTTTATTCTGCCAACATCGGTGGTCGCCAGTCGAGCGTCACCGTCGCCATGTATCAGGGGGATGGAGCGGAGGAGGTGGGTTGTAATACTTTTCCCCGCATATCGGTTCAAACTTACCGTGGCGCAGGACTGGCGGGAGGAGATTGAGAGGTACATGGCCGTGCGGTGAATGTTCCCGATTTCCAATCGCATACGGTCCTAAATGACGTTCAGTCACCCGAATATCGTTCAAGTGTGCGCAGGAGCCAGGTGCGGGAATATCCACGCCACTGTGTTCCACGGCGGTACGGGTTCCGCTTCGGCTGCCCTTGCCAAGTGTTGAGACAGTCGGAGCAGATCTCGTTCCTCTCAAGCAATACATGGCCCGCCATTCACCCATAATGTCCGTTTATCTGTATGCTGGTTTTGTAAGTTCTCCCACACTGTCATTCGTTGTAGAGATTGACTTCTACTCCTAGTCCTACGAGTATACGGTGTGTTCAACCTTGGGGTTGGTTTGACTTCCTAACCCGGTCATAGCGTGTATCGAGGTATCTGTGTGGAACGCTCCGGTGGCCGATAGTGAGTGCCGCCGCAATGGAGGATTGACCAGATTTAACGCGTGTCAGGACTATACCGCGTCTGATTTTCAGATGTGGATCCGTCGCTCAACCGGCCGACTCTGTGTGGATTTGTCACCACCAAGCCCCGGAGAGTGGAAATTCAGCCCATCGACATGTCACAATGAAGGTATCGCGTCGGCAATCGCTTCTTCGCGTATACTCCATTGCGACGCTGAGGCCATCGAGTCCTTACCTATTGAGGAGTATCATGAGACTTGTTCCGGCTCTCTCAGCCTCTCGTGCAGGATCCATATCGCTCCATCCGAGACGGTTAGCTTTGGAGCAGTTGTCCATAGGCACGATGCCGATGCCGCGATCGCAGCCTCGGTTGACCTGGGTGTCGCGTGTCAGCCCAAGTGGTGGCGAAATGGGTGGCCCCTGGGGGAGGAGGAGGAGGATTGTATCGAAGACAGGTGGACCCGGTACGATGCGAATTGCCCCCGATGTTAAATCTCACTCGTTTCATAGGTACCAAGCCGACGATGTATTCGACGCTGAGTTCTCAGTGTTGCCAACGTCCTGGTCAACACGAATCTCTGAGGCCGGAGCCTGGTTAAGTCAGGCACACCATGTCTTGACCTGCCATCAAATCAACATGTCTCACTTGGAGGACTACGGTATGTTCTGCGTTCGAACCCTTCCCTCAGGCGTCGTGACCTCCGCACGCAGTTGTCGTCGACTACTTGGAGTTTATTCTCTCAATATCTGGTCCCAGCACCACGCCACCACCCGGCTATTTCTTTCTCTGCCCACCGGAAGCGTTCAAGACCGGGCCCTCGACATTCAAATGGCCGGACTATCCTGCATATTGGTCCCTCGATCCATCCGGCATCGACCGTCTCAGCCCAGAAGAGGCAACACTGCTTGGGTTTCCATCAATGGAACTTAAGACCCAAGTATCAGGGAAGAGCTGGGATGCCAGTGTCTACGCCGGTCTCCGCCAATTCCATCAAGGGAAAGGATTTGATCCAGACAGCCAAGACGTAATTCGCCATATGGGATATCCCCTCTACCGCGTCTGTGAGGCCATAACTCCTCCATTCGCTCACGGTGAGTTCATCATTACTTCGTGAAGTGTATCCTGCCCGCCAAAACCATCAGCAGAGGAGGTTCCTGTGGAGGAGGAGGTCAATGTGAAGGACGAAGAGTCGGGCGCTACCCCGACTTTGAATGGTGAGTGAAGCATGATTGAGTTCCATCCGGTGCTCATTCGCGGGTCGCAGAACCTCCGGAACATAATTCAATGGTCAAAATCCAACGCGACACCGAGAATCCTTCAGTTGACTCCACTTCGCCGTGGTTCAACTTTGTGATGCATACCCAGCTGGCCCTGATCCTGTTCATTTTTATCTGCGGGATCTACGAGCCATTGTCTTGAAAATCCATTTTTTTGCCTTCTGTACTGTAAGGTCAAAATGCTGAACAAACCTCCGTCGCTGGTTCAATCGAAGCGTGGGAAAGCCTTGGCAACACCGGAAAATGGCGCACCTGTTGAGCCCCCCTCTCTTCCTCTCGACCACCGAAAGTGGGCTCCCTCGGGTTGACTGCGTGAGGCTTCAGTGCTTAGGTGTCGATGGTACGCTCTCCGTCGAGTTTGGTTGGAACGGACGATGCCGGACGGCGTGGGAAATATTTGGCAATCTTATGGTCGTTGGAGTCATGACAGTGGAATAATCCACCGCCCGCTCGTGAGCGGTTCAGGTTAGTTTGTATCTGCCCTTCAACGTCTCGCTAAACAGTCGAGTTGTGTGATAACCGCCCAGTTTGAGCGCGCCAGAGCCGTAAATCGAACATGCCGTCTTCGGATCAACGGAATCACGATGAAGTGATGTTGCGTTTTCAACTACAACTCACGACTTGGCACCACCTCCCCACGCGACCTGCATGCTCTTATTGTACTTCCCCTGCTCTGTCCTCGCCCCAAAGCCTCAATACCCACCAATCACGATACCCCATCTGCTGTGGGTCCGACTTCCTTGTTCTCCGTTCCCTGCGTTTTGTATCCACCTCACAACATTGTCTTTTCATCCACGACCTTGTCCTCGTATCTATTGTTCCTGTTCCCTTGACTTCTCAAGTCCTGTATAAATACTTGTACAATGAAATCTAAATTAGAGTGTTTCTGATCCCTCTTCCCTCCGAGTCGTCGCCCCCTTGCTTCCGTGTCCCTCGTCGACTCGCACCGCTCCCTTGCGCTGTTGTCTCCCTCGCGCTTGGCCGGTTGGCAGGCGGGTCATTAGCAAGTTTGCGCAGCAGCCATTGGAGCCATCCAATGGCTGATTGACGTTGCGCAAACTGATGGCTAATGGCTTCGGAGTTTTTTGTCCTGAACCATGTTGATGGCATACAATGGCGGGGTATGCAGGGTGAGTAGGCTCAAGGGTGTTAGATTCCATCTCGGGGCTTGCGCGTTCTTTATTCACAATGCACAGTTTACCTCAGAAGTCAACCTCCCAGTTTGGGCTCCAATTATCGGGATTGTGACACTCTGGGGCTTAGGAGGGGTAGAGTGGGAAGCATAGACTCTGACTTGAGCGCTCACGGTCGCTAGGACAAACAATTTGGAAGCCATTAGCCATCAGTTTGCGCAACGCCATTCAGCCATTCAATGGCTTGAATGGCTGTTGCGCAAACACTCTATTGAATCCAAACTTTCCCCCAGCTACATTCCAACACCAAACAGACCCCGCTGCATAGTAGGGATACACAACTGCTCCTGGCATCCCTCCCCAGCTCCTGAATCTTTCTTGACACCCAACCCGGATTACGAAAGACACTCGAAAGGACGCCACAACTTCGATTGTAACCCGGCCTCCTCTCGCCGGTACGAGGACAAGTACGGACGAGTTTACCCACACCATCATTGTGTCCTTTCCTCCCGACGACCACGCCAGACCGCCGCCCACAACAATGCCCACGAACGCAAACCACGCCCGCGGTGCCACCATCGCCGCCCACGCACTTGATGCCGCCACGAATCCAGCGACTCCCGTCCGCTCAGCCGTTCCTGTTCCCGTTCCCGCTCGCGCGCACGCCCCCGCCCGCAAAACCGCCCCCGCCCCTACCGAAGCCGCCACACCCGCGCCCGCCCCAAGATCGCGCAAGCCGGCCAGGTACGAAGACGCGCCCGCGTTCAGAGATCTCCCTGTGATCGGAAAGCTGCGCGATGCCGCGATCGTGGACGAGGTTAGTCCGTCTCCACCGTCCCTCGACATGCCCCGTCCCTGCTAACGCGTGAGCTCGCAGATGGGCGAGGTTATGGAGCTGTACGTTTCTTACTTTCTTGATTTTTCTGCGTCCTCACAACGTTCTTCCTACAGCGACTTGCGAGTCTTCGACAAAAACGTCGTCCTCTCCACCAACGAAATGGGGACGCAGTTCGAGCTCTACCAGCGGGACGCCGCACAGGCGGCGACCAGCGACCGCGTCCATGTCATCGTCGCCTGGGGCGGGAGGCTCGTTTATTTCGGGGAGTGCGTCCTCAAGGCGCAATATCACGCGCAACCGCCGGCGCACATTGTGAGTGCTTGCCTCGCAGTGCAGTCGATCCTTTCGAGTTGCTCATCGCGCGTCCAGCGAGCCGCGCTCACGGCGGAGGCGGAGCCGGGCACCGAGGGGAATATCGTCGCGTGTCAGTTCCGGCGCGTTGGGTACCGGGGTGCGACGGGGAGGGAGTTGGCGCGGCGGGTGGCGGATGCGAAGGCGGCGGGGAGGGAGAAGACGAATACGGCGGCGACGGCGGAGTACACTCGGGCAGCTAAGAGCCGCAAGCGCAAGCTGGTGGCGGCGGCGAAGGAGGAGGTGGGGGCGCGCGCGGGAAAGCGTAGGAAGGCAGACCACCATTGATCCCGTTTTCATTCGAAGTTGTATCTTCATTTATCTTGTATCTTGGGCCCTCCGTTAGATTAGAATTGTACTGGGTGATTCGCTCCGCGGGAGGTGTCGGTGGTGCGTGCCCTCCCAGCAATGCACGTCGGCTTGGGGAACCTCAGCGTGCGCCCGCTGCGCCGAGGTACTGGTATAAATAGAAGTTTGGTGGGGTTGCTTGCTTGTCAAGTATCAAGGGAATCGAAATGTATCTATCCGGACGGGTCAGTTGGAGCGGGGGACGATGGTGGCGCGTACATGCCTTTGGCGAGCCGCGACGCGAGGAGACACTTGTGCCAATAACCAGCACTGCAAGGATCCCACGAGCGCGCACGCGCAACCCTCGCCGCCATCAGAGCCGCTGAGGACGACGATGACGGGCTTACCAGACCCCCTCGTCGAGGGCGCACGATACGGATGTGTACACCGCGCATCGACGAGGTGGCAAAAAAAAGCTGGACCTCTAAAGAACCCGCCTGCCGCGCGTCGAAGTCGCTGTCTCAGCGATGGCGGCGATAACGATGCGCTTGAGAGGATGAGGGCCAGTGTATCTTCGCCTCAGCTCCGATGGCGCTCGATCGCAAAGATCAGCGTCAAGCGAGCAGGGGGACGACTTCCACGTCAGCGGAGACACAGCTGGCGGGCGCAGATGGCGGTGATCGTGAGCAGCACGGCCATCCGCACAATGCCTTCACACCCGCGCAGGTCCGCCCCGATTGCGCGCGATCCCACAGATTCACGGAGAATGAGCTTGGGCCTCGAAGGGCGCTTATCGCATGCGTGGCGCCCATGGCTCGATTGGATTGGAAGGAGGAGCGCGGTGGGTGCGGGGCAGCTGCTGTCGTGCTGAAGGAGTTCGGGCGTGTGGTGTTTTGGCCGCCGCCGTCAGGTCGGCCATAGGCGCAATGTCCGTAGCGGCGATTGCGCTCAACCTCATTCCCTCGCCTGGACGACTAGCAGGGCGGGTACACGCGACGGCGAGGGCTTGGAGAGGAACCCGGCTGGTGTCGTCGTCGATCCTGAAGGCTGCGTCAATAAGTATCATCTTTACGAGGCGACGCGGGGCGGGGGCGTACATACGGTTCTGGGTGTTTTAGGTGCCTCCGTGGGGCGGCTCCTCGCGGCGGCCATACGCAAAAGCTCAATAGCGGGAGGAGCTGGGTGCGTGTGGTAAGCTTGGAACCAACCCCAACGAGGTTGAGGGCTCGCGTCGTCGGCCTTGTCTGGAGGCTGCGCTTAGTAATCTCTACAAAGCGACGGAGGACGTGGGTAGACGTACCGCTTGATTGGAGGCAAATCACTGTGCACTGGATATCGTCGTGCTGGAGGACGGCCGGGCGGCTCGTCGTGTTGACCATGCACATGCCCTTGGTGGAGTAGAATGGGCGTCATGGGCCTGGAAGGAACGCCGACGGGAGATGGCGCATGAATGCCGGTACTGTACGCCGATTTCTTGAGAATTACGTCCCGGGATTTTGGCGCCTATCGAATATCGAGGTAAAAATCGCCAGTCTTGGTGGAAAAGGTGGTCACTGAAGGAGAGGTGAGCACTCCGAGCCCACAGCGTCGCTTCATGTACGCACCAGCCAGACATTTCGGCGGGAATCAGTTAGATTCGCGATCTTTTCGTGCGGCAGACGTGACTGCAAACCCGAATGAAGAGGTTAGTCCTTCGAGGTCGTTCGAGGAGAGATCGCCAGGCGTACCAGCGCACAGCAGTTCCCTATACCGGCCGCGCCAAGCTTCACTGCGGTCCCCGGGATGTTACCGATTGCCAGGCGCCAGGACACGCGTTTCCGAGTGGTCGGCGAAGCCCTCCTTGCCACCAGCTGTGTTATGCTCTAACCCGCGTTTCCGCACCCAGTAGCACCCAGATTCCAGCGGGTGTGTCTTCACCCATCCAGAGATAATCGGCCAATCCGTAGGCAGTGCCGCGGGCGCGCTGGACCCTGGTATCCATTGGAAATCCGCTGAAGTTCGAGGTTAATGGAGGTCGCGCATGTCCTTCGTATATCCGAGGGTCGTGACTGAACGTTTGAACTTTGAGGTGCCGTGAGGAGACAAGGAACGAAAGGGAAGCGTTTTGGTGCGGTTGTTGGTGACAAGCGGTGCCGTGTGACTCCGACGCGTAACACCGATCAAACGCGCTTGTGACTCCCGAACCATCATGGCCGAATAAACCTGGGCTCTTTCGCAGCATCGGCCTCTTGCAGGCTACATTATCGCCTGACTCGTCAACTTGACCGCCGTCTTAATTCTCCTCTTCTAGGACTTTTTTGAAGTTTTTTTCGGCGCTCCTCCTTGAAACAAGCCTTGGTCGGTTGACTACGCCGCGGGCGGTTCAAGAGTTGCTCCTTTATCAAGCTGCAGCCTCCGGATCATCCCGTTGTGCGCTGGATATCTCGGGGCTTTTTGGAGTTGCCTGGAGCTGCCTTGAACTTGGGGAAATCTCTCCCGTGTATGTAGGAAGGTCGAGAAAGCTTATACGACCGCTGTATCCTCCTTGTGCGCCTGCAGACCACTCTGACGCCGTTCTCGAACTGGCCCGAACTTGCCGAATCAAATGCACGCCCCCAAATTCAAACTCCTCGTCTCATCCAATCTAGACCTGCAAACAAAACGGGGCCTCGTATATACAAGTCCTGCCCTAGGCGTCTTTCTGTACCGCTGTCCCCTTGAACGTTTCTGGCGCTATTTTTCCTCGGGCACTCCTGATTCGTGGTATTTAAACCGGTGTGCATCCCAGCACTGGTGCCTGGTACTACTCTGCTCCCTCGCCTAACGGTGTCCCTAGCGTCATCTCGACGCGATTTTCGATCTGGCCTGCATCTGACGCGTCAATCATCACCGCCCCCTCGACCCGAACTCAAACGGTCTGGAGAAGGCAAGTAACAGTAGTGTCTACATGCCATTGCGGTAGCCAAAAAAGGTGGCCAAAAAGTCACCCAACATGACGGTAGGAAAACAGCCCTACTTCCGGTCGCCAGACGCGCATGTTGCCGAAGATTTCCCACGGTTCGATTTAACGAGCGACGTTTGTTTTTTCAGCATTTTGACCTGATGGTACGGAGGACAAAACAGGTAGACAATGTTCGATTTAATACAGTCCCTCGTAGATCCCGCAGATGAGAAGGAACAAGATCAGGGCCAGCTTGGTATGCATCACCAAGTTGAACCACGGCGACCCAACTGGGGCATCCTCGGCGTCGTGGTCTGAATGATCGCGAAAGATGTCGCCCAGTTCTGTTGGCTCGTCATCTACGGGGTCTTCGAGCGGTGCATGAGAAGCAGATGGAATTCAGACATGCCTTACTCACCATTCAAAGTCGGGGCAGCGCCCGACTCAGCGCCCGACTCTTCGTAGTTCACATTGGCCTCCTCCTCTGCAGGAACCTCTTCTGCTGATGAATTGGACAGTCAGAATACGCTTCGCGAAGGTAAATGATGAACCCACCGTGAGCGAATGGAGGATCCATCTCGCCAGAAACGCGGTAGAGTGGGTATCCAATGTGGCGAGCCACGTCTTGGCTGTCTGGATCAAATCCTTTCGCTTCATGGAATTGGCGGAGACCGGCGTAGACACTGGCATCCCAGCTCTCCCCAAACACTTGGGTCTGAAGTTCCATTGATGGAAAGCCAAGTCGTGTTGCCTCTTCGGTGCTGAGATGTTCGACACCCAATGGATCGAGGGACCAATAGGCCGGACAGTCCGGCCACTTGAGTGTCACGGGTCCAGTTTCAAAGGCTTCCAGTGGGCAGAGAAACAGATAGCCGGGTGGTGGCGTAGTGTTCGGACTAGATATTGAAAGAGTGAAATACACGGCGTCCACGAGAGCTGAGTGGAAATTAAGGTTCATAACACTTGACCCGATGATGCGAGCACATACCGTAGTCCTTCAAGTGAGATGTAATTTGACAGCAGCTGAATATATGGTGCGCCTGACTCAACCAGGCACGAGCCTCAGAGCACTCCAGATAGGTTAGGTACCTCGACAGCTCAGTGTTGAATACATTGTCAGCCTGGTACCTAGGAACTTCGTCAGAACTGTCATCAGGGGCAATTAGCATCGTACCGGGTCCACCCGTCTTCCAGCACTTTCCCATCCTTTGGCCAGGACGCATTTGGACACCACCGGACCTCCGCGTCGACCAAGCATGCGATCTCGGTATAGGTATGGTCGTCCATACGGACAACTGCTCCCAGGGTGACTACTTCGGTTGGAGGGATATCGTTCAAGTGCGAGAGGCTGAGAGAATAGAAACAAACGGAATGATACTGTTCGATAGTTAGGGACTGGATAGCTTCGGTATCTTGATTGACTGGACGCGAGGAAGTACCCCGTCTATTAGAAAGAGAAACCCCAGGCTTGAAGAAGCTTTCAATGGGATCTCGGTGGATGGGATCTACGCAGAGTCGACCAGTTGACCAACGGATCCACAGCTTGTAATTGAACGGGTTAAAGGCGGGCAGTCCCCAATGGCGGCACTCACGGTTCCGAATCCTTGGCCCAGATACGCCACTACCGTCTGGCAGTGCGTTCAAATACAGCAGGTCAGATTTGCAGGTCAGATTGACTTACATCCCATTCAATGGCCTGAGTCGATGGGATCAGTATTACAATGTAAAGAGGAGGTATTTGATGAACCTACATGGTAGGCATACGAGTACACCGTCATGATAGGGGAGTGGCGGGCCATGTATCGCTCAAACGGTACGAGATCTGCTTTATTTGTCAAGACCCGAAAACTTTTGATAGTCGCAACGGAAGCTGTACCGCCGTAGAACACGGTGGCGTGAATACTGCCGTGGCTGGCTCCTCCGCACACCTGAACAATATTCGGGTGGCTAGCCGTCATTCAGGGACCTTCTGCAATTGAGAATCGGGAACACTCACCGCACGGCCATGTACCTCTCAATCTCCTCCCGCCATTTCTGCGCCGCGTTCTATTTGAGCCCTTATGGGAGAAGGAGGATTACGACCCACCTCCTCCGCTCTATCCCCCTGATACATGGCGACGGTGACCTTAGAATGGTGCCCACCAAGCTTGGCAGAATAAACCCGCCGGACGCAATGGCGCTCCCGTCTGCGACCGATAATGCCCGAGTCGTTCTCGACGGCAAGTTGCTGTTGGAGATCAATATCCCCGAGCGGGATCATGCGAAGGTCTTCTCCACAGTGAGCATCCTCCGCCATTCACAACTGGTGGACCTACCTGTAGGCAGAGCGGGTGCCGTAACATAGTTCGTCGTGAGGTTGGTGAAGGTCCCGCCCGCTACAACAAAGTTCTGCGAACCCGCAAACATGCCACCGCTATGTCTGTGTTCGGCACTGTCAGCTCACGCAACATACGATGAAAGGGGAACTCACGAAGTGAATTCCTGCTCATCCGCGGCCGCAGGGGAAGTGTACTCGTCGTTCAGCTGTGGTTCTGGGTCCATGACTCTGCAAGGATGGGGTGGGAGAGAGAGAGAAAGACAATAAGCGCTGGGAACAGCCTTGCGCGGGTACGACGGAAGCTAAAATTACGCCTGAGATTCTTGTCTGACGGAGGCGCTGTATTGGCTATATTGGCTGTGCCTTCCAGTGTATTGAGAATAACAACGGCTGTGAACAAGTGCTCGACCGGGGATTTCAGGGTAAAGAGGTTTGGGAAGTACAGGAAGGGTGCGCCGATGGCACGGCCATTCATACAATGTCTTCACGCCCGCGCAGTTGTTCCCCAACTTCGATTGACGTCGATCCCATGGCTCCATTGGACGGAGGCAGGGAGAGTGGTGGGTGCTGTGGTGCTGAGGGAGTTCGTGCGTGTGGAGGTTTTGGCCGCCGGTCGGGTCGGCAATACGGATAACGTCCGTGGCGCCGATTGCGTTCGATCTCGTTCATTCACGTTGTGGACGGCCGTCGTGGGGTACACGCGACGATAGGAGCCTGGAGGGGACCACGGCTGGTGTTGTCGGTATCGTCTGGAAACTACGTCAACATCTCTGCAAGGCGACGCGGGGCGGGGGCGGCCATACGGTTCTGGGTGTTTTAGTTGTTGTCGTGCGGCGGCTCCTCGGGGCGGTCATACACATAAGCTCGATACCGCGCGGAGCTGGGTGCGTGTAGTGAGCTTGAAAAGGACCGCGACGAGAACGATGGCTGGTGTCGTCAGTATCATCCGTCTGGAGGTCGCGTTAGTTTCTGCCACGCGGCGCAGGACGAGGGTACACGTACGGCGGCTTGATTGGGCGCAAACACTGCACCCGTCGTGCGGAAGGACGGTCGGGCGGCTCGTCTTGACCATGCACATAGCCTCGGTGGAGCAGGATGGGCGTCAAAGGGGTGACGACGAGCACGAGGGAAGATGCATGGATGCAACGAGTCGTATCGAGGTTATCGTTCAAGAGGTCTAGTCGTCGGAGGCACATAAAATACGCATTGGTACGTCGATTTCTTGAGAATTACGTCCCGGGACTTCATTGCATATCGAGTGTCGAGGCAAGATAACCAGTCTTGGGGGAAAAGGTGGGCACTGAAGGAGAGGTGAGCACTCCTAGCCCCCAACGACGCTTCATGTACGCACCAGCCAGACATTTCGGCGGGAATCAATTAGATTCGCGATCTTTTCGTGCGACAGATGTGACTGCAAACCCCCAGTGAAGAGGTTAATCCTTCGAAATCGTTCGAGGAGAGAGCGTCTGACGTACCAGCACACATCAGTTCCCTATACCGACCGTGCTCACCCTTCACTGGTCCCCGCGATGCTGTTACAGAGGCCAGGCGCCAGCGCACGCGTTTCCAAGTCAAGCTCTCCGTGCCACGGTGCCACCAGCTTTGTTATGCTCCAATTCGTACACACAGAAGAACCCGGATTTTTCTAGACGATGTTTTCATGCGTCTGGTGTATTTCGCCCGTGTCCTTGTCCAATCCGTAGCCTGGGCAGAGTGCGGGCGCGCTGGTATCGATTGAAAATTCATTCAAGCCCGGGGGTTATCGGAGAGGGGGAGGTCGCGCATGGTCTTCGCATATCCTGGAGTCAGAGTTGAACGTTTGAGGTGCCGTGTGGAAACGAGGAACGAAAGGGAGGAGTTTTGGTGCAGTTGCTCGTGAGGCTGGTGACAAACTTGAAGCAGTGTCTGTGACCCGGACGCGTAACACTGGACTAACAGCGATCAAACGCGCTTGTCCCGAACCATCATGGCCGAACCGACTCTGGGTTCTTTCGCGGCACCAGGCTCTTGGAGGCTACATTATCGCCGTCTGGCTCATCAACTTGAACCCTCGTCTTATTTCTCCTCCTCTGTGCTCTTTTTCGATTTTTTCCCTTCAAGCTTCCTCGAATATCTAAGTCTTGGTCGTTTCACTTCGCCCTGGGCCATTCGAGAACTTGGCCTTTCTGACCAGCTACAACCCCTGTATTGTTGCATGACTTCCGCGCGATATCTCGTCAATTTCTGGACACAAAGGCCGCACAAAACATCTGCGCCTAGGTTGCGTGCTGCTTCGGCAACGCTCTGGGAAAGTCTTGAAGGGCGACTGGGTCCTCACGACTGTGTCTTTGTGGTTGAATCAACACCGAGATGATGGCAAATCCAAATGGATCGTTCTGAAGCTCCTTCTGAGACTCACTCACCCTTCGTCACTCAATACTCTCAAATTGGAGACCAAATATTCAGCAAGACGCGGACCTGTTCTTCAACACTGATGCGTGGAACTACTAGTACGCTTCTTCTTCTCCCACACCTAGAGTCATCTCCGCACGATTTTCAATCTGTCCTGCATCCGATGCCTCCATTATTTGCCTCCATTCGTATTAACTCTCCCTGAACTTGTACTTTATCCCCGCTCGTCCAGCACTCCTCTTTGGGACCTAGTGCATGCTGCGGCGAGGCCGTTGATTTCAATCACATCGGGCTGGGCGCGCCTGAACGTCGACGTCTGTCAACAATCCACTCCTTGTCCTCCTCGCCGTGCCGACTGGACTCTGCGCGCGTCCAGCCTACCACAACTGCAACTTTGTATACCTCCAGCTCTCAATTTCTGCCCTCAAATCCGGTTTCTCCCCTCGAGCTTGAGGTCCAGAAGTTAATTCTCTTTCTTACTGCAACAAATGCCCAAACTTCAATTGCCTGGGAGCGGATATCTCTCCGGAATCTCTCTGACGTGCGCCGTTTACCGTGGACGACATAGCCTGCCTCTATCTGTGTTTTCAATCCGGCGTGGTGTTCAATGCACTCCTGCTCAACCAGCACTGGGTGGCTATGAGGAATCGAGGCCGGTGGTTCGATAGTATGTATCCATTCTTTTGCGGTTCAAAGGCGGGGAGTACATACTGATACCATGCAGCACGAACTGTCCTGTCCATCCGAATACCATCATGATGCACTAAAACCTTTGGTATGCAACTCAACATCTGAACCACCGGCAATTCGGCATTGCCGTCACACCCGACGTGATGGCAACACGGTCACATTTTTTCCTCCTGCTCTCGCCGCTCACGATGCACGACGCTCTTCAGATCCCCGAGGTCTTGTCTCTCATCTTTGACCCCCTTGGGACTCGTACTCGCGCTCTACACTCCAAGGTCACCCTGGACGACGCGGCGCTGGCCGTCGCTGCAAGAACATGCAAGGCATTCACCGAACCCGCGCTGGATGTTTTGTGGGAACACCAAAGCACAGTAATGAACCTCCTGAACTGTATCCCGGGCGAAATCTGGCTTCGCTCTGAAAATGGCCAAGACAGGAACTATGAAGTGGTGAGAGGATATACGAAGCGTTCACTCGCGTTGTACCTCGGCTGATTAGCGGGTAGACGTTGACCAGAGAGCTGCTGCCGGAAGACTGGGAACGCCCCCAGTTGTACGCTCGTCGCGTTAAGACGTTCACACTCCACGACTGGGACAACTGTCCCCTGGAGGCTCTGGAGGCGCTGCAATTATGCTTTCCAGAGCGGATCGTCTTTCCGAACCTTCGGCGCCTGGACTGGGTGTCTATGCAGTTGGAAACCCTCCCGTATGTTCGAATGTTCCTCGGACCTCGACTGCGCTTGATCAAGTTGTCCACCTGCGAATCTATTGCGCATCTATCCCTTCTACCAATACTCGCAGCGCAGTGTCCCCTTCTCGCGCACGTCCACGTCAATGTGGACGAGCATCTCTTCAATCTCCGCCACGGAATATCCTCCCTCGTCACCGGCTTGAACGATCTGCGAACGCTGGTCGCGCCCAACGTCGATCGTACCGCCCTGGAGCACCTCGCGCAGCTGCCAAACCTCGACTCGCTGGAGCTGGTCGCTCAAGGCGCAATCCCGCCATCCTCCGCGCCGCGACACGATGACCCTGGCTTTACCGCCCTCGAATACGTCGACATTTCGGTCACAGATCACACCGCCGCGCGCGAAATTCTCGCGCTCATGTCCAGCACACCGATCAAGGACCTCACCATCACGTTCCCGCACTTGACCCCAGGCCGCGCAATCGCGGAATGCTTCGCCCTAACGGCAAAGCACTGCTCCCACAGCTCGTTAACCACAATTTCCATGGGCGTCGGCATCTCTTTTGTGCGCGGAGACACGCCCACCACAGCGCAGGTCGCTGCGCATGTCGTGCGCGGGCCCCAACTCCTCCCCCTCCTCGTCTTCCGCAACCTCACGCGCATCGAGCTCGCGACGGCCGTCGGCTTCGCGCTCGACGACACACTCGCGGCGGAAATGGCAGAAGCATGGCCATCCGCGCGGGAAATCTGCCTCTACGCCTCGGGCTTCGCGCACATCGCGTCAGAGGTCACACTCGCCGGCCTCCTCCCCTTCGCGGCGCACTGCCCTGTGCTCGAGACGCTGTATCTCCCCCTGGACGCGTCGGTGGTGCCGAAATACCCCCCGCCCGAGGGCGTGGAGCGGTGCCTGCACAGGCGCTTAACGACGCTTGGCGTGGCGGGCGCGCCGATCAGCAGGCAGCTCGACGTCGCGGGCTTCCTCTCCAGCGTATTTCCAAAGCTGGTATCGATCCTCACCGATGTGGAGGACACGACGCTCGCCGCGGACGACCCCGTGCAGGTCGCCGGGTCGGAGCGGCGCATGCGCTGGAGGGAGGTTGTGAAAGTGCTTCCGCTGTTGCGCAAGGTGCGTGCGGAGGAGAGGTCTTGGCAGAAGCGCAAGTCGGTGTAGTTGGTATTTTCAGGTGCGATTCCAAATTATATAGGATCTTACCACGTTAACACCCGCAATTCAGCGATGTCCTACTTATTGTCATACTTATCATGTCCTGGCGCGTTCAGAACCTTTTTGAGCGTGGAACTAGTTGATTATATCATAACGTTCAAGAAAGTCTGGGAACCGCGGCTCGTTCGGATATTAAGCAGCCAGGAAAGGATTCAAGAATTATGAGGAAACTGTGCGGGATGTATTGGGAAGGAAGTAATTCCTCCTCTGACCAAGAAGCGGAACAAAAGTCTATGTACATCTCAGAGCATCTGCGCATTGGGGATCATCTCAACCTCAGAATCCATGTCGGCCTCGTCATTGTCGGTCATCCTTTGCGAGGAAGTCTGAATCTACCATCATTAAAACGCGCATGGGAAGTTGGTTCGCATGCACTCACAATCTCGTGTCGTTCGCCCTCCGCACGCGCGACCTTCTGTCGGAGCTCTGCCAGTCCCTGTTGAATGAGTATCAATAACCGTTGAGAATAGAGTACAATCAGTCGGATTCACGTTCGCAGAAATTGCGCAGGTCTGCATAGTGAGGATGAGCTCCAAGAACGCTTTATGTATGAGGCAAGACGAACCTGACGAAGGGTTTTCAACTCCTCCTCTGCGCAATTATGCTTGATCTTGACGTCCGCCAGAGTCACTGCGAGCTCCGAAAACTTCTTATTCTGCTGTCTGGCGGCTCTAGTCGACTTGCTCCTCTCCGCCTTCAGTCTCTTAATGGCCTACATGCGTAGAAGCGCGCGTTGGACTCGCCGACTCGAGGAAATAATTGATGGTATTCACTCACTGCTTCGTTTAAGAGGGCCATGATCGCCCACGCGTGATACTTTGTCGAGACCCGGTAAATTATCTTGAAAGCCAACCTCAGGGAGGGATATGAGAAAGCGAAAGAAGGACGCACGTCGTGGAGAGCTTCAACTTTACTCTTGAGCTTGACGAGCTCAAGGCCCATCTCCGACTGGCACGTACAGGGGGCAGCAGGCTATGTTCACCCATGATTAGTGCGGCAGTTCCAAGGGTTCGACAGACCACGCACGTCTTCAGGTAGTGTGGCGGCGTTCTAAGACGGAATTGAAGTGAGCAAAAAATAATGCGCGCGAAGGATGGAGGACGTACGGCCTTGGTGCTCAATCCGTCCTCGGCCACGCATTTTAGCGGCGAGGAGGGGAGGTCGGTGACCAAGTTTTCCGAGGAGTCAGCGAGCACCGCGATCGCTGGAATGAGGGACTGCTCCTCTTCGAGCTGTACGGGCATTCGTTGAGTAGGGTCGATACAGCAGAAAGAATATCTTTGCGCACGGAGTCTAACTCGTCGCCCTCCTCAGCAAATCCCCAGCCGCTGGGGGCGAGCTCAACTCCAGGATGGCCCTGAACGACACTGAGCCCCGATGCCCTCGACAAACTCGTCAAATACGCACCTTTCCCGCGTCGCGACTGACCCGTAACGCCTCCTCAAGACCCTCGTTCTTCTCCTGAAAGAACACGGCTTCCAATTTCATGCGATGCTGCAGCAAATACACGTTGGGACTGAGCTCAATAGTGCGCTAGTTGGCTGGTCGCTCACGATCTCGGACCGCCGCTGCACGGCTTCCAGTCGAAGAGCTGTGAGCTCTTCCGCGAGGGAGTGGTTGTCCGCCTCGAGATTCCGGACCATGGCGAGGAGCGCGGCTGGATCGGTGGACGATTCCGACTCCATTGCGATGGAGGGTAAGGGGGAAAGTGGGAGGAGGAAGGAGAGGCTCGAGTCGTGCGATTATTTCGCTGGCGAATATTGCATCAAGAGCTTATTTCTCGGCGGAGGTTTTGAAATCATTGTAATGTCGATCATGACTGCCAGTAGGGGTCGCCAATAAGCGAGCCCTGAGGTCTAGGGCTGTCTACGCGCGAATGGGTGAACGATCAAGTTGTTGGTGGGAAGGAAAGAGCAAGATCGGAATCGGAACACAGTTTTTCAGAGTCCTCGCCGACGTCACTCGGAAAAGATGCAGAAGCAAAGCAGCAGGAGAATATGTAGAGAGCTAGAAATATGCAGCCCAAAGGTATAATTATCGTTATATCGCAGGCATGATACCACGAAACCAGATCATCAAGTTGCTCTCTAACTCGGATTCAAGATTCAATTGACTTTCCCCTTGTCTTCCGTCCAACCCCGCGCTTTCAGAACGACCTCCACCTCCCCAAGCACCTCCCCCACCAGCTCCGCACTCCCGACCCTCGCATACACTCCCCACACAAACTCCGCCGAAAACATCTTGCTCCTCCGTGCGAGTCGCGCCAGCTGGCCGTGGATCTGAATCGGGGTCTATGGACGCAAACTCAGTACACGCCCAAATCTGTCAGAAAATAATAATAAAAAAGGCGTACTTTGGAGGGCGGGACGCTCCCCGCAAGCAGGCGCTTCGTGCGCGCGAGGTCGCCGTTTGTCTGCGCGGGAGACGGTGCCGGTGCGGCGCGCCATGCGCGCGAGTTTGCGGTGCGTTTTGGCGGTGCGATGCGCGGCGGTGGTGACGGGCAGCTCGACTTCAGCACGCTCGGGCTCGCATGCTTGTGTTGGCGGGGGGTGGTTGGCGCTGGTTGAGAGCAAGTCGGTGAGGTGAGGCACGGGGGCGTAGGCTGGCTCGATATCGTGGGCTGGGGTCGGCGCAGGCGAGGGCGGCGCGGGCACGGTGGTGACCTGGGGCAGGCTTAATATTAGACGGTTTAGTGTTGTGTAAATTGGACCTACGGATATAGACACGGACGCAGATTCGGAGGACGAGTTTATCTGCCAAAGACTCAGATTAAACCGCGACAAATCTGCGAGATGCCGATTGCGTACCGCACGAGGAGAATCCCGGGTCAATTGACGCCGAGGGGTTGAGCTCCCGGCGGGGCGAAACGCCTTGGACGCCTTGACACGCCGGACCCCGGCCAGGGACGCCTTCGTGGGAGGCCGGAGCGAGCGTGGCAGGAAACTGGGATGCGCCAGCTCCCCGCGGTGGTGTCGTGGCTGGTACAGACATTCCTGTGAGCGAGCGGCGGGATAATGAGGAGAGCTTGACTTACTGACGGAGCGGCCGCTCTCTCGGCTGCGAGCAGTGACCGAAGGTTTTGCAGAGCGAGAACCTGCCGACTGTGAGATCATGGTCATTAAAAACAAAAGGAAGGACCTTGTTGGGCGGTGAGCTCTGTGGCGCATGCGCAGGTGTAGACGATGCTGAGCTTAAAACATGAACTGTGTCTTGGTGTATCTGCGTCTGCGAGTAGAAGTCAGCCCCTACGTAGCAATGGATCCCTGCGCACGTACGGATGGGACCGGATTCTCACTTCCAACAGCGGAAGAGCTCGCGAACTGCGCCTTGTAGCGACGGATCTTGTCGTCAAAAAGGGATTTATTATTCTTGTAGCGCATCCTCCACGACGACGACGAGCGGTGCCTGCTCCACGCGAGCTCCGGTGCTGCCTACAAAACAACGGTGAGCGAGGAGACGACATACACGCCGTGCGCAAACCTTAGGTCCCAGGAGTGCGTAGAGGTCCTTCCTGCTGCGGTTTACATCCGGGTCGTCGCGGTGCGCAAGGTACTTTGTGAGGCGAAAGTCTTCGGATACGGTGAATCTGCTGAAGACATTAGAGACGCAAGAGCAATGTCGGAGACGGGGAAGGGCTTGCCTGACGTTGCGATAGCCACCCCGATTGCTTGGAGAGCTGAGGGGCATGGAGGGACGGGGGAAAGGTGTGAAATGTACGAGAGAGAGTTCGCCGTTGCAATCCCACGCGTGCCAGATTCGAGGGCGAGGGTGGAGTTTCAACAAAGCCTAAATTTGTTGGAGGATTGGCTTCGAATTTGAACCGAGGGCGAGCATCGACGGCATCGACCGCCACAGGGTCGGAGACACGATAGCGAATTCAAGTTCATGGATTCAAGAGTGGTAAGGCGGCCATGCTCGCAGTAGACGCGAGCCAGAATCCTGGAAGACGAGTGGATGGCGGCGGGAAGAAGGCGGAGAGTCGCCAAAAGATTGCCGAACTTGGCTCCCACGCCGTCCGGCATCGCCCGTTTCAACCAAATTCGACGGAGAGCGTACCATCGACACCGAAGCACTGCAGCCTCACGCGGTCAAATCGGCGGAGCCCATGTTCGATGCTCGAGAGGAAGAGAGGCGGGGCTCATCTATACAACAGATGCGCCGTTTATCCGGCTGTTGCCGAGGCCTTCCCACGGTTCGATTTAACCTGTTTCTTTAGCATTTCGACCTTAAAGTACGGGGGACAAAGCAGTAGACAAATTTGGATCTAATACAGTCGCTCGTAGATCCCGCAGATGAAAAGGAACAAGATCAGGGCCAGCTGGGTATGCATCACCAAGTTGAACCACAGCGACCCGATTGGCGGATCCTCGCTGTCGTGGTCTGAACAATCGCGAAAAATGTCGCCCTGTTCCGTTGGTTCGTAATCTGTGAGGTCTTCGAGCCGTGCATGGGAACCAGAGGGAATTCAAATGTGCTTTACTCACCATTCAAAGTCGGGGCAGCGCCCGACTCAGCGCCCGACTCTTCGTGGTTCACATCGACCTCCTCCTCTGAAGGAACCTCCTGAGCTAACGATTTGAACAGTCAGAGCACGCTGCACGAACAATGATGAACCCACCATGAGCGAATGGAAGATCCATGGCGCCAGAAACGCGGTAGAGTGGATGTCCCAAATGGCGAGCTAAGTCTTGGCTATCTGGATCGAACCCTTTCGCCTCGTGAAATTGACCGAGGCCGGCGTAGACACTGGAATCCCAGCTCCTTCCCTTAATCGTAGTCCGCAATTCCATCGATGGAAATCTAAGTTGTGTCGCCTCTTCTGTGCTGAGACGGTCGATGCCGGATGGATCGAGGGACCAATAGGCAGGACAGTCTGGCCACTTGAATGTCGACGGCCCAATTTTGAAGGCTTCGATGGGGCAGACAAACAGATAGCCTGGCGGTGGCGTGGTGCTGGGACCCGAGATTGAAAGAATAAACCCCACGCTATCCACGAGGACTGGGTGAAGAATGATGTTCACGGCATATGGCCAGGGTACGAACACCGACAGGACATACCATAGGCATCCAAGTGAGATGTGATTTGACGGCGGGTGAAGATATGGTGTGCCTGACTCAACCAGGCACGACCCTCAGAGCTTGCGAGTCCGTGCAGCAGCTTCAGCTGGGCTGAGAGCTCAACGTTGAACACATCGGTGGCTTGATACCTATGAACTCGGTGAGATTCACCATCAGGAGGCTATCAGCAACGTACCGGGTCCACCCAGCTTCCATCACCTTCCCTCCCAAGGTTGGCCGCCACTGAGTTCGAGTCATTTCACCCCCGATATCCACGTCGACCAATGATGCAATCTCGGCATTGATATGGTCCCCATCGAGTACTGCTCCCAAGCTGACTATTTCGGATGGAGGGAGAAGGCTTCTGCGGTCGAGACACAAAGACCAGGAACAGATCATATGATAGTCCTCGATCGTTAAGGACTCGATTGCCTCCGCGTCCTCATTGATTATAGGCGAGGAAGTGAGTGCAAACGCGATGCTTTCCTTGGCGAACATCCATGGGATCAATCTTGGCTCTTCGGGACTTGCTGCTACCAGATCCACGCAGAGGCGGCCGGTTGAGCGACGGATCCACATCTGGTGCCCCTGAGACGCGTTGAAGCTCGCCAATCCTGCATAATAACGCCACTCACTGCTCCCCGAAGCAGAGTGTCAAACAAATAGATCGACGTCCGCTGTGTTGAGGTGAGGGGGGACAAAAAAAGCCGAGGTTGAACATACCCGCCACTGGTATGACTTGTGAAGGAGTCAGCCTGAGCATCTGCCGTGAGTTAACAAAGCGGGAGTGGGAGACTTACAGAACAAGCATACATATACACCGTCATTATGGGTGAATAAGAGGCCATGTATTGCTTGAACGGAACGAGATCTGCTTCGTGTCAACACTGAACAACGATAATTGAAAACGAAAACAGGTTGTACCGCCGTAGAACACAGTGGCGTAAATATTTCCATGGCTCGCTCCTCCATACACCTGAACAATATTCGGGTCGCTAAACACCATTTAGGAACCCAATCCAATTGAATATCGGGAAGACTTGCCGGACGGCCATGTACCTCTCAATATGCTCCCGCCATTCCTGCGTCACGGTAAATTGAACCTTTGCGGGAAGAAGTATTACAACCCACCTCCTCCGCTCTGTCCCCCTGATACGTGGCCACGGTGACTTTAGACCCCCAGGCCCGACCACCAAGCCTGGCAGAATATACCCGGCGCACGCAGTGGCGCTCCCGTATTCGACCTATAATGCCTGAGCCACTCTCGACGGAAAGTTGCTGTTGAAGATCAATATCCCCAAGCGGGATCATGCGAAGATCTTCACGGTGAGCGTCCTCCGCCGTTCCAGGATGGATGGACCGACCTGTGGGTGCAGCTGGCGTCGTGAGGTTGGTGAAGGTCCCACCCGCTATGACGAAGTTCTGCGAGCCCGCGAACATGCCGCCGCCATGTCTGCAATAGGCACCGTGAGCTCACGAACGCGGAATGAGAGGGAAGCTCACGAAGTAAATTCCTGCTCATCTGGGGCTGAGGGGGAGGGGTACTCGTCGTCTAAGGGAAGTTCTGGGTCCATAAGCTCGCAAGGATGGTGGTGGGAGGGAGAGCGACGTCAAGCGCCGAGAACAGCTTTTGCGGTTATAAGCCGGGAGCTAAAATTACGCCTGAGATTCTCTTCTGATGAAGGCGCTGTATCAATGGCTGTATTGGCTGTGCCTTCCAGTGCCCTGAGGAGAACACCAGCTGTGAAGAAGTGCTGTCGACCGGGATCTCAGGGTATGTTTTGGATATTCGGATGAATCAGAGACACGAAGTTTAGAAGTGATGCACGGACCCGAGAGGGGAGAACAAGTCTCGATTCTCTTCTGTGCAGTACTTAGTAAATTGCCTCAAGATATATACAACGCGAGGTAGATGATATTGACTTGGGAAACGCGAGGAAGTGGTCTAAAAAGCGCCGAGTTCAAAATATTCAAGATGTCGCTCCTGTTAAGTACGTTCCTCTTCTTGAGCGCCTTGCGGGGTGTTTCACTTCAAACCAACCGCGCAAATTGGAACCGGAGGATGCTGAAGAAGCACTTGCATTTACCGGAGTCCCACAGACGTTCTCATCCGTCCATCGAAGCTGTGGACAGTTCCATTCGGAAGGCTGGAGTGTCCCGGAATGGAGGTATACGTTCAAGAACGATTCCGTAATGTCACAGGGACCATGAACTCTTGTGGAAGACACAGGAAACTGTCTCTGAAACAGTCGATCTGCTGTTTTCGGCTGTTGCCGATTCCTTCCCACGGTTGATATGGATAGACATGGGAAGGAGAAACATAGTACGGACATTGTAGGCGATGGCGAGTTTCCTACAGCTTTTCGTACATCTTGCAGATGAACAGGAAGAAAATTAGGCTCAACTGGGTATGCATCACGAAGTTGAACCACGGCGAGTCGGGGTCGGTGTCGCGGGAAATTCCGCATTCCTCTGTTGGATTATCCTCGGGGACTTCTTCAACCGGCGACTGAGCAGTGGATGGAGTCTGTCCAGTGGTCGCCCGGCTGTCATTCTCATCGACCTCCTCCTCTACATGGATTTCGTCCGCTAATGGTCACTGAGAGCGAGCATCATGAGATAACAATGAACCCACCGTGCGCAAACGGAGGATCCATGGCGCCAGAAACACGGTAGAGTGGGTATCCCAAATGTCGAGCTATGTCTTGACTGTCTGGATTAAATCCTTTTGCTTCTTGGAATTGGCGGAGACCGGCGTAGAAACTAGCATCCCAGCTCCTCCCAAACACTTCGGTCCGAAATTCCATTAATGGAAACCCAAGCCTCATCGCCTCTTCTGTGCTCAGACGATCGACGCCGGATGGGTCAAGGGACCAATAGGCAGGACAGTCCGGCCATTTGAATGTCAAGGGCCCGGCTTTTAACGCTTCCGATGGGCAGAGAAAGAGATAGCCGGGTGGTGGTGCGGTGTACGAGTCAGATATTGTAAGAAAGAAAGCCACGGCAGTCACGAGAACTGAGCGGAAAATGAGGTTCACACCACATGCTGCTCGGGTGCGAACGCAGGACATACCATAGTCCTCCAAGTGAGATGTGATTTGACGGCAGGTAAAGATATGGTGTGCCTGACCCAACCAGGCCCGAATGTCAGCCAAGTAGTCCCGAGTGCCAGACAAAACAAGATAGGGCAGGAACGCTGAGAGCTGGGTGTTAAATATATCGTCGGCTGGATACCTGGGGACTCAATGAGATTCACCATCAGGAGGCTATTAGCGGCGTACCGGGTCCACCCATCTTCCATCAGATCCCCCCCATGATCCCACTCAATTTGATACTCCACGTCGACCAAGGATGCGATCTCGGCATCAGTGCAATGGTCCCTATGGATGACTGCTCCTAATTTAACTATTTTGGTTGGAGGTATATGTTTCGGGTGCCAGAGGTCATGAGAATGGAGACAAATCTCGTGGAACTGCTCGATGGTTAAGGACTCGATGACTTCATGATCAGCATGTTGATTGACCGGACGCGAGGAGGTGCCCAGTGTATTAAAGGGAGAAACACCACACTTGGACAGCAAGAACCCTATGGTTTCGATGATGAAGTGTGGGGGCACGGGATCTAAGCAGAGTCGGCCCGTTGAGGAACGGATCCAGAGCTCATAATGGAAAAGGTTAAGCCTGTCCATGGTCAAAGACAGCACTCACTGTTCCACAGCACGTGTTCAGATACGCATCCACTTCCTGGCACCGAGGTTCAACGGTATGAAACGTGCACATCGCATTCACTTACTTCCCATTCGGTTGCCTGAGGTTGTTAGAGTCAATATTACGGAGTAGAGCGGAGGTATTTGACAAGCTTACATGGCAGGCATACAGATAGACCTTCATGATAGGTGGATAGCGGGCCATGTATTGCTTCAACGGGACGAGGTCTGCTTCCCGTGTGAAAACTGGACAATGATAGTTGAAAACAGAAGCTGTACCGCCATAAAACACGGTGGCATGAATATTAGCAAGTTTGCGCAGCAGCCATTGGAGCCATCCAATGGCTGATTGACGTTGCGCAAACTGATGGCTAATGGCTTCGGAGTTTTTTGTCCTGAACCATGTTGATGGCATACAATGGCGGGGTATGCAGGGTGAGTAGGCTCAAGGGTGTTAGATTCCATCTCGGGGCTTGCGCGTTCTTTATTCACAATGCACAGTTTACCTCAGAAGTCAACCTCCCAGTTTGGGCTCCAATTATCGGGATTGTGACACTCTGGGGCTTAGGAGGGGTAGAGTGGGAAGCATAGACTCTGACTTGAGCGCTCACGGTCGCTAGGACAAACAATTTGGAAGCCATTAGCCATCAGTTTGCGCAACGCCATTCAGCCATTCAATGGCTTGAATGGCTGTTGCGCAAACACTCTATTGCCATGGCTCGCTCCTCCACACACCTGGACGATATTCGGGTGCCTGAACGTCGGTTAGGAACCTATTGAGATTGAACGTTACGGGGACTCACCGGACTGCTAGGTACATCTCAACATCCTCCCGCCAGTCCTGCGCCACGGTAAGTTTGAGCCCATATGGACGATTGTGACCGACCTCCTCTGCTCCATCTCCCTGATACACGGCGACAGTGACGTTCGCCTGGTGACCACCGACCTTGGCAGAATACACCCGGCGCGCGCAGTGGCGTTCCCGTCTGCCGCTGATGATGCCCGAGCCGCTCTCGACCGAAAGCTGCTGTTGGAGATCAATATCCCCGAGCGGGAGCATGCGAAGATCTTCACGGTGAGCATCCTCCGCTGCCTACGAGTGGATTGACCGACCTGTAGGCACAGCTGGCGTCGTGAAGTTGTTGAAGGTCCCGCCTGCTATGACGAAGTTCTGCGAGCCCGCAAACATGCCGCCCCCACGTCTGTACATGTATTAGGCGCCGTAAGCCGTGAACATAGGATGAGAGGAAAGCTCACGAAGTGAATTCCTGCTCATCGGCGGCCGCAGGGGAAGTGTACTCGTCTTCCGGCTGTGGTTCTGGGTCCATAATTCTGCAAGGACGGTGGTGGGAGCGAGAGAGAGAATAAGCGCTGGAAACTGCTTTATGTAGCGCTTATAAGAGCGACGCTAAAATTACTCGTGGATTCTCTTCTGATGGAGGCGCTGTATTGGCTGTGTTGGCTGTGCCTTTCCGTGTCTTGAGGAGAACACCAGCTGTGAACAAGTGCTGTCGACCGGGATTTCAGGGTATGTCTGGATGACCGAGAGATTCAACCCCGAGACACGAAGATGGGAAAGAAACACTCACCCTGGGCGTTGAGTGCAAAGTGCAAACGCAATTGAACACCCAGTGGCCCTACCCTGCTAAAAAAAGTGAATTCCGCGCCGGAGAGTGCTGATCATGAGTTCATTCGTCGCGCGTGTATTCAACCGAAGTTAAGCCACTCAGTACTGAGAATACGCCTGAACCGGCCCAGGCTGCTGCAGATCATCGACGAACTGCCCCAGGTACATATCCCAATCCGCCACCCTACGCACAAAGTCGTCAGTACGCGCATGAAACCAAGAAAAGAAGAAGAAAACAACACGCACCCGAAGCTCGTCGGCGCCTGCGACCACAACGCGATGGTGGTCTGCATATCGACGTCCATATCCATATTCCCGCCCTGCATTTGGAAGGGACCTTGCCCTGCCGCGTTCCCGCTATAACCACCGGCGTAAATATCCGCACCCCCGCCGTACATCTCCCCGCCCCCGCCGCCAAACCCGTAGCCTCCCAAATTGCCGTCGTGGTGGTCGTGACTGTCGCTCGCACCCGGAGGGACCCCGAAAGTCGTCGCGTAACTGTTCAGTTCCTGAGGTAAATGTGACGAGTTTGGGTCCTGCAGCCCATACGACCCCTCCCCAATCGACATGTATCCTCCGCCGCCCTCGCCCCCGCCCCCGCCGTACACCGGCATCTCAGGGTGATGGGCCCGTTGCTGCTGGTGCTGGGCGTCATCGTACCACCCCTCGAGCTCAAGGTAATCCTGCGGCGGCGGGGTCTCGAGCCCAGGGTCGTACGGCGGCGTCTCCAAGACAGGGTCGTACATGGGGGGCGCGACGAACCCGTGCTCGTGTGGGTGAGTGAGGGGGATGGGGTTGGGGTCGGAGTACACCGCGGTCAAGCCCATATCCAGTGGAGGCATTGCATGCGCGTGTGCGAGGAGCGGCGGGGTCGGGTGCGACAATGGTACATGTGCGTGTGTGTGGGGTCGAAGGTCCGGCGGCGGGATGTATTCGGGTGCATGAGTCTGCGGGAGCGGCGGGGTCGGGTTGGGCAATGGTGCGTGTGCGCGGGGGCCAAGGTCCGGCGGCGGGCTGTATTCGGGTGCATGAGTCTGCGGCGGCGGTGGCGCGTCAGTGGCCATGGTTGTGATGGGCGGCTCTGGACCGCGCGCAGCGCCGTGGGTGTCCGTCTGGGCCGCGCTCGGGACCGGAACCGGGCGATCCACCGCGATGAGCTGACGCAGCGTCTCCCTGTCGCGCGTCAATTATATTGGCACAGTATGGCGGAATGGGACTCACAACACCGGCCCAGCCGAGGGCCATCTGCGAGTAACGAGTAAGTGGGTAAGTAACGCGCCAATTACGGAGAATAGTAGGTCCGCGCTGGCGGGCGTATGGATATCGAGGGAGGGGTGGGGCCAGAGATGAAATGGAAGGAGACGTACTGTCGACGCTGGGCGCTGAGTACAGCCATACAACGATGCACGTCGCCGAGATCCTTCTCCGTGACACTCTGACCGAGCCTAGTCCCCGAGTCGGAATTGGAACCACCCCAGATATTTAGCAGGAGCACGATGCTGGAGGTAAAGAGCGGTGTCTGCAACGGGTGCAGTACAATTCAGCTTCCTTCCTTGTAGCGTCGAGAGAAATACAACCCACCTGGCTAAACCAAATCGGATTATTCGGACGCCGCTCCTGCTGAACCTGCGCGACGTGGCTGCACGCGCGCGCGGCCGTGTTGCAGATCGCCAGGGACGGGAGGTGCTGGCAGTGCAGCGGCATTCAATTCAATTCGCGGCTCAAGCAATAACAACGGATGACTGAACCCACCGTCGGAGACGCGCGCCGCATTGCGGGGATGAACGGCCGGTGGATGATGATGCGCGTGTGCTGCGCGGTGCACTGCAGTATTGCGGCCTGGTCGAAGAACGTGTCGTCTGCGATGTCGGGGGCCCAGCGCACTGTTATTGTTTTGTTAGGCTAGTTCAGCTTAGTTTGTTGAGGGGTAGACACACGATGGGGCGGGATACTCTCGAACCATGTGTTGAGCGCCGAGTCGAGCTCGACCACGACCTGCTCCTCCCACCGGTCGCCTCCCAACCCCAACCCGAAGAGCGTCTTACTCCGGTTGGTCGGATACTGAGCCCAGTCGGTAAATCAGTGGGAAAGACGGAAGAGTGTTGAACGCACCAAGACCTTGCAGCTAAACGACAATATCCGGCTCAGATTCAGCATGCAGTTGAAGAACGCGAGCCGCGAGGGTTTGTCCGCCGGCTGGCGAAACAGTGGTACCGGTGGCGAGGAGGGATCGGGCGCGGGGGTGGCCCAGTATTCGTCGTCGACAATAAGGGGGGCCTCGATATCGAAGCTGAGTAGAGGCGGGATTAGTGAAGAGACCAAGGAGGCAGACAAGACTGACTCGTGTGACTGGACGGCGATGGAACGGCCGAGCGCAGTGCTTATTTGGGCGTCGTAGAGGAAGAGTATCCTGGATTTGAGTGGTATGAGTGAGGAATGTACGGTCGTGACAAGTGAATTCACCAAGACGCGCGCTTTTCCAGCTCGTGCTCGAACGTCGGGAGGGAGGGGCGCACGCGGTATCGATGCGCGCCGATGTCCTGACTCAGACGCATCCCGAAACCGACGAGCGTCCAGCAGGTGCGCGGACTTGAAGTACAGTCCAGAAACGCCGCCGCAAGCTACTAAATTCAGGCGCCAATGACAGCGAAGATGGATTGGAACGCACACAGTAAGACTGTAGGTCGTACAGTGTGGGGTGCGCGTGCCAGACATGGCCGGAGAGTTTCACCTGGTCGAACCACCGCCATCCCGCCGTCAGCTCCGCCGGCATGTCCGGGAGCGGCACCCGCGCGTCGGTCGAGTAGCGCGCCCCGAGGGCGCACACGAGCAGCACCGTGTTGGCGAAGGCCGCATGTGTGCGATGAAGGTGCGCGTGGACGGCGGCGTCAAAGGTAGGGCGGTGGAGGAGCGGGAGGAAGGGGTTGACAGCAGAAAAGTAAAGGTCGATGAGCGAGGCGAGGAGGTCGTCGTCGGGGAAGTCGTAAACGGGTGCAGGAGGCTTCCGCTGATAATATGAGCTTTCTTCAGCAAGTAATGGCAGAAGCGTACCGGTTCAATTTGGCTAGTAATTAGTGGGAAATCAGGTGGTGGCACGCGCCCATTCTTCAGGTCGACAGCGGCCTTGACGAGCATCGCGCCGCTAGCTTTACCTTGAAATCCTTGAGCCGCAGTGTCGTCTATAGCCAAGAACCGAAAGCTGTCGGCGACTTGAGAGAACATCAGATCCTCCACATGCGGCAGAGGGTACGGCTTGTTGAGTCCTCCAGCGATTTTGCCGAGTTGTTGTAGTGCAGGGCTCCGTTCTGTCTTGCTCTTCTCCAAAAGCGCCTCGACCTCTTTCAGACGGTTCTCCAGGGCTTCGATCTCGCTCTTGCTCGTCTTTGACGCAGTTGCGCGCGTTCGGGGGTTTAAACCTCCCGCGAGAGCTGGTCGGATCTGCCAAGGTTGATCCAGTTACAAAAAGACAGGAACGAATCGGGGCATACCGTTGACGCTTCAACATAGGTGCAGACGAAGTTGTGCTTCCTGCAATGGTCGCATATATCCCCGCCGTCGCCTAGATGGACCTCAGTGAGCCGTAGATACAAAACAAGAGACCATACATCGCCCTGAAATTTCGGCGTCATTCAAGCGCTGCGGCCGACGTGAGAACGGAGGACGCACGCTTCTTCCGCCTGCACATATCGCATGCTCGCTGGACACGTTTCTGCTTGGATGTCGGCTCGCTCTCGTAGGAGTCCTCTTCGTTGGACGAGGACATGGCCGTTGTGGTGAGGAGATCTGCAGGGGCTTACGTCACATTCGGCCGCAGATGCCGACGGAGTCCCACGCACTCACCGCCTCAATTCAACCTCCATCCATAACTAATTCATCGCGACCGAGCCCACCAGCACGAGTCACCGAATCCGTGAGCTTGATTTATCGGGAGCCGGGGCTCATTCAGGGAATGCCGAGGATCGTGCGCGGGAGATGGGATGAAGGATTGGTTGAAAAAGACCAAGTGGAACAAAGCTACCAGAAAGTAGCAACGACGAAGGTTGCAGAACGCAGGGCAACCATGGAGTACGACGAGGAAGGACACGGCGAGAAGAGCGTCTAATTTCTGGAATGCAAGCCCTGCAGGGCTCAAATTAAAACCAAATGCAAATCTTTGGTAAATTTGGACGTTGAACCGGAGAGATTTTCAACAAGAACGTCTTGAGCGAGACGTATTAGTTCATTCACCATGGGGCTTGGTTGAGTCCGGCAGATCATATCTTCGAGTGGCGTCAAATCATCACGGACTTGAAGGAAGGACTATAGTGAGTCTGTTCGAGCTTGTGGTTTCCTTACTGTTATTATAATCTCGGTCAGTCATTTTTCGATATCTAACCCAAACGATTCCCCGCCATGCGGATATCTCCTTCTCTGCCCCTCGGAAGCGTTCAGACTGGATCGTCAAGAGTCGAATGGCCAGAACAATCCGGCCTATTGTATCTCTCGTTGTGTGTGTACGCCGGTCTCGGACCCAGCGAAAGAAGTTGATTCACCCAGCCTTGAAGTAGGGGATCCACTTTACCGTGTCTCTGGCGCGATGGATCCCCCGTTTGCTCATGGTGAGCTCATCTATAGTCCGTACTTTGACCGTCTTCAACGTTAGCGGAGACAACTCTTGCAGGGAGGAGGTAGACGCGAGGGACACCGAATGGAACACCGGTCAGATCGTGAAGCGGGAATGCACCATACAAGCAGCGAGCGCATCTGCTGCTCATCTATTCATGGTGTTACATTCCAGGACGACAGGCAAGGAGCGAGGAAGCATTAATATGCCTTTTCACTGGGCTCGCATCGCTGAGGAATCCCCAGTCGACTCACTTTGGTTCAACTTCGTGATGCACACCCAGCTGACCCTGATTTTACCTGCAGGATATAGAATCAATTGTATTGAATCAACACCGTCCTACGATGACCTGCCTTTGTTACATGTCCGGACTGTAACCCACCCTATCAGAGTCGTTTATGCAAAATGAACCGTGGGAAGGCTCGGCAAGATAACCAAATTGAACCGTGGGAAGGTTCGGAAGCTGAACTGCTGGCCTCCCCAGTCCGTTTGGATTGAGAGAACCCGAAAGCTGTCCTGAGTTGGGTCCATGCTCTCAGAGAGAGGTACTCAGCTCCGATCCGGCTGAGGTCGGGAATGTGTTTGGTTTGACTCCGAATTCAACCAACTATGTTACCAAATATATTCGCCTAACCGACCTCCTCCTTCAACAACTCAACAGCCGGTTTGTAACAGTTCAAGATATTTATGGGTACATATGATCAAGAGGTTGCAAATGCTCAAGTTGCATATTCTTACAGCGCGGTGTCAAGGCGATCCCACTCACGCGTCTCCGTTTGGCCAAGGGCGTCGGGGCACAGACCGCAGCGTCGGTGTCCTGTGAAGGCCGCGACCTGTACCCTGTGTCCTGCTGGAAGGGAGTTGAGAATAGATCGGGCAAATCAAATCGATACCTGCATACCGTTTTCAACCCGAGTTGCCCGCGCTCCGACCTCTCTCCTGAATCCAATTCATTTAGGCTGCTCGTCGCGGGAAGACAGGATCTCATACCTCCTCATATCTCGCCGCGTTCTGCAGCCACGAGTGCTGGCGTCGATCCAAGTGAGAAGGAATCACCAAGACGTGCACGACTCACACTCTTCGAGCGACCGCGGTTTCTCTTCCTTCGTTCGGCTTGGGCTTTGGCTTTCTCCTGGATGGGATCCATTCATACTTTTTTTCCAGGATAGAGGAGGCGCGAGACTTACGCGGTTGAATCTCTGCTTCCGCATAGCCTCTTCGTACTTCAGGATACATAGCTCAGCAAGCGATGAGGAGGGGTACAGGACGACATTCATACCCTTGACAGGATTCGCGTGTTCGCGCTCTAGAGTCGATTCAGACCAACAGACCAACACAAAATGTGAGAAGGGGTGCGCGACTCACCTTCTTCAAAACACTCTTCCTCGAGTCGCTGGAATCCTGCTTGCCCTTGCAAAATAGGTCAATAACATCTCTATGAAGGAAACGGGCCTCAAGTACCTGAGCTTGCGTGACGGTGGCGAGCATGGTGCGTTGCTTGAGTCCGTTTAGTGGACTAGGAAAGAGGGATGGGTCAAGAACACTCACCGCGGCCAATTCCGCGTTCCGCTCCTGCAACTTTGAGTTCGCCTCTGGGAGCGCAGTGGTCTTCACAGAGAGGCGCTGCGCCGCTACCAGTCGGGCGTCCAAGACCTGGATGGTCTCGAGCAAGCTTATGTTGGTCGCTCGCCGGTCCGCGTTTTCTTGGGTCAGTTCGGGCAACGTCGTCTCGAGCTTGCTGGCTGCTTGCGTTCAATATTAGCAATCAATGAACGGAAATGAGATACTATAGCTTACCCGCAGCCGGAGAGAGAGCCAGGTTCAGGGCGCTACGGCGCAAAGGGATGTCGGTCCATTCTCCGGCAGTCCCGAATTTCTCAATCGCCGTTTGTAATTTATCGATGTCGTTTTGTAACTGGATGTTTTTCTAGCAGTCGCCACGAGTCAGGTAAACATTATCGGGTAGACCAAGGGCAATCCGAGAGCTCACCGCTCGCAAGGCGGCGTTACTACCTCTGAGCCGCGAAGATTGCTGCAGCTTTGCAGCCTTTGCCATGAGCGCAGTGTACATAGACGAGAAAAGACGACGAAAAACACCTTGGTGAGAGCATAACTGCCGAAAGGATGGCTCATCCTGTCGACGCCGTCGAGTGGCTGAAGGAAAGCTGCAAAATTTGCTTCGAGGAAGCATGATGGCACGTGGGTTCGTGAGAACCCGGCATCGGTCGGCATGTTCAGGTCTAGGCCTTTCCTCAGGCGCACTTCGGACTCTTGGTGTCCCCAGAGTCATACCCTGACAATTTTATGGAAGAAGACATTCAACCAGGTGAAACTCCGACCTTCATCTTCAAGTTCCCAACCGTTGCCGATTTTTGCTCAGATGGATCCCTCATCTCAACGGTGTTCAGCCTCTGGTGCTTCGAGTGCACTCTGCGACTCAAAAGCATAGACAAAATAGACATGTACGCGAGTGGCGCTCTCAATCGAGAATGCTTTCCGAGTCAAACCAAAAACGAACCGTGGGAAGGTTCGGCAAAAGGGGAATCTAAGCCAAGGGGTTCGCAGAATATTTTTGCGGTAACCAGGGGACGAGGTTCAACGATACTGAAAGACGGAGTCTGAGATCTAATATTTGCCTTTCCGCGGGACTGCCTGTCAGGTTGTTGATCCTCCGCCTAGCGAGATTGGATACGATATCAACTGAATTTACGGTATACTACTAGTACATGGAGACATGAGGGATCAAATTATGGCGCTATGGAGAACAGGGAGGGCGATCGAGCGAGGAAAATATGAGCCATGAGGAAGTGTATTGAAGAGTCGAATCACTGTGCGTGAGTTGCAACATACAAAGTCGTTGCGCAATACACTTAAGCTTCCTCATGGCTCATATTTTCCTCAACTTTGTCGGTGATCAGCAGACACTCAGCAGGCCCTCGTCCGTGTCGACGTCCAACAAAGTTTCATCCGTCACCGGAGCTCGACAGTCCGTAGTCTTCGTCGTCAGGGTTGTCGAACATGGGCAGCACTGAGGTGTCGACCTTGTTTCTTTTTTTGAAAGTACTGTTCATCGTAGTGGAAAACTGTGTGCTCGGTGGTGAAGCGGTGCCAGAGCTGGCAGAGATACATCTTGAAACCGTCTTAAGCTTGGCTAGAAGAGCGAGCCGGGAGAGTAGAAGTGCACCGTGGCGAGTTGAGTCGCGAGCAGACGCGGGTTGGCGGTCAAAGAAGAAGGGGCTAACTTCCGGGGCGGACGTTTGGGCGCATGTCTCCAGTGACTGAAAGCATCCCGAAACGACACCTGTGCACCAGGGAGGAGTTTGAGACGATGATGTCCAATGGGCGTCGCACAAGAAATAAAATGTCATCGACTTGGAAGGTGTTAGGAAGTGGAAAGCACGCACCCAAAGGGTACTCGTGGAATGCGGGAGATAGCTGTATAGGGTTGTAGCCGCCGAGCAGAGTATGTTACACTTCGTACTATCTGACCACCAAAAAGGTGAAACAAGGGCGCAACGGCTCGATCCCGAGTCGAACGGGAGACCCTGCCGAAAGTCAATTGGAAGATCGGATTTTAAACAGGTGCGGTCCTACCGCTATCGAGCCGTCGTGTCTAATGGGAGGCCGCACGAGTTGCGGGATGTTATAGACCGGCAACGTGAGAACACGCGTCATTGCCAAAGGCAAAACGGACAGAAACTTGTTGGTGAGGATGCGGATCGGATTTGGTTTGGTATTGCCCCGAGACGGAGGCATCTGGGCAGCATGTTAAGTACTTACTTGAGACTCGGCACATCAATGTGGTGAAGTCAAAAAGGCCATACAATTCGCCATCATATGGCTTGATCCCCAGTCGAACGGGAGTCCTGGTGAAACGCCATGGAACCGTGTTAGATTGAACAAATATGGTCCCACCGCTATCGAGCCGGATGACGGGGATGCGGATGTACTTTTTGTTGCGGTGCGAGGAAGTTCAGACCGCATGATAGCCAGTGTAATCGGGTCGTGAGGTGGGACGCAGGGAGACTCGGAGGCTGTAGTCAGAGATAATCCACAAAGACCGTTCATCCAGCACGAAACCTGGGGCAATTTATCCTGCGGGATCCAGACAGTGATGATGAGTAAATGTGCATCCGATAGAGGGCCCGGGCAGCCAAAGACTGATATCTGTGGAGTATCGAGGATGAGATGAGCGTTACAGATCCCTGGCGTTACGCAGAACAGGGCGACAACCCACGGGGATTGTACACCGAAGATGGCCGGAAATAGACCGATTAGAGAGCAGGAAGAAACAGAGGAAGTTGGTGCTCTAGACGCCGCCTAAGTAGCTTGAGTAGACTTCTTGGATCATCCGTGTGCGTGTGCGGAAGGCGCTCTGAGGTGGTGGTTTGGAATTGAGGGACAAGCGGTGTCTGGCGTACGTGCGGGCGCGGCGACAAGGAGCGACACGGACTGGAATCTGGGGTGTATTGAGGAACGGGGAAGACATGAGCGTCAAGAGCAAGCGCAGCGCCGAAGTCGGCCAACACCGAGCTGATCATCAATTAAAAACTGATGCAATCACCAGGGTTAGGGTTGAAGCTCTTTCTCCCGAACGACCACCTCCGCGCGAAACTCAAGACCAGTGCTACTAACCAAACAGCGAAATATTCTTGTTTGTGTCACAATACTTACTCCAGAATTCGTCCCCGCTTGGAAAGAGCGCACGGAAAAAAGCAAGTAGAATACTTTACTGGTTCTCGGCGCCAGATTCGAGCTTGGTTCGACGGAGGAGTCGCTGGAAAACGCGCCGAAAACTACGCGAAGGCCGCTCCACTCAGTGTAACCTTCGCCCTCGGGCCTCAGCACGCACTCAACAACCTTGAGGGCAGTGTCTCGACTCTCCCGCCCTCCGAGGGACCCAGGTTCGGACGACGTTCTGATTCATTCCTCGTCCAGAGTGCGCCCTCGCCGTTATTAACGCTGCTGACTAGTCCTGGCCATTTATCCCGTCTGATCGCCGTTCAACCACATTTTATTGCTGTGCTTCGGTGGGTGCGAGCCACGACCTTCGAGTTCCTTACCCATGTCCGCCACTTCCACTCAACAGACGCTAGACGAAGTCAGTAGGACGCCAACGGCACTTGAAGATGAAGAAAAGGCGGGATCGGGACCAGCACCAGCACCAGCCGCACCAGACACCGTGCTGACGGGGAGGAAGCTCGTGGCGGTTTTCGTTGCCTTGTCAGTGTTTTTTTTCCGGCGGTTGCCCTCGTCCTCTCACGCATTTCCTCCAGGCTTCTATCACTCTTTCTGATCGCACTGGACCAAACGATCCTATCCACTGCGCTGCCTCGAATAGCATCGGTGCGTACATCTACCCTTACCCGCAACGCTAATTTCTTTGACACTCGGTAGGACTTCAACTCGTTCTCGCTTCAAGGCTGGGTCGCCTCCTCCTTCATCCTCGCGCAGACCGTTTTCCTCTTGTTCTACGGCCAAGTGCTCCGAATATTCCCGTCAAAGTGGGTCCTCCTCGCCGCGATCGTTATATTCGACGTTGGGAGTCTCGCGTGTGGGCTCGCGCGGAACGTGACGATGCTGATCGCGGGGAGGACGGTCTCGGGCGTTGGCGCCGCGGGAATTTGTGCGCTACTTGCTTCACTCGATTCATTTCCTGCTGACACAGTGCAGTTGTCGCGTTGTTTCAGACTATCGCGCAAGTTACCACGCTTCACGATCGTCCGCGTTTATTCGGCCTCGTGGGCGCCACGTTCGGGGTCTCCTCGATTATCGGTCCGCTCATAGGCGGCGCGCTGACCGACCGTGTAACATGGGCGAGTACGTTTCCCTTTCATCCCTCCTCTGTTGACAATTATTCCTCTGCAGCGATGGGTATGTATCTTCGTTCTCGTCTCCTGTGTTCCTTGTGTACTTACCCATCCCTCAGATATTCTTCCTCAACCTTCCCCTCGGAGGCGTCTCCCTTTGCGGGGTTACGTTTCTGTTAAAAGCCGCTCCCCCTCTAGGCGCCGATCTCACGAAAAGATCATACCGGGACCTCCTGCAGCAGGTCATCCGAATCGACTACGTCGGCGCGACACTCGTGGCTGCCGCCGTCACATCCCTCGTACTCGCACTGCAATGGGGCGGAAATACCAAGCCTTGGGACGACAAGGACGTAATCATTGTGAGTACAACGTATTCTTCTCTGACCTGATGTTTCAACTCAACTCTTCAGTGTTTCGTCTTTTCCGGCGTTCTGACCGTGGCATTCATCGCGTGGGAGGTCCTCCGCGGCGAGAAGGCCATGACGCCTACCGCGATATTCAAATCGCGCTCCATGTGCGTGTCTAACTCATTTCTCGACCCCGTCTTCTAGATACGACCAAACTCGACAGATACGCGATTCTGGTATACTCCTTCCTCGGCCGCTTCTCGCTCCTCCTGTTCTCCTTCTACATCCCGATCTACTACCAGGCGGCGCGCGGGCACAACGCGACCAAGTCGGGCCTCGACCTGTTGCCGTTCCTGTTGGGATGCGTGCTTTGCGTTATTGGCGCGGGGCAAATTGTGGGAAAGTTCGGATATTAGTGCGCACTCTCACCCCTCCCTTCCTCCCTCCATCTGGCGAATGAAGCTAACGTTCAATCATGCAAATAGCTGGCCCTTCCTGGTAGCTTCCCCCTTCTTCCTCGGCGTCGGTTCCGGCCTGCTCTACACACTCAACACGACCACCTCCGCTGCGAAGATAATCGGGTACCAGATTCTTGTTGGGATCGGCACGGGTATGGCGATGCAGAACTCGCTCCTGGCGATGCAGGTCGAGTTTAAGGACGCGCCGCGCCTTCTCGGGCAGGCGACGTCTATGGCCTCGTTCGCACAGTTCCTGGGGGGCACGTTAGGTATGTACTTGCCGATGATTAAATTCCCAGCACGAACGAAACGAATCTGAAAGGCTGACTTCTCTCCAGGTCTCGGAGTCGCGGAACCAGTCTTCGCCTCCGAACTGAGCAAGTACCTTCTCCAGTACGCGCCCGGGGCACCGGCGGCGATCGTCAAAGAGAGCCCAACGGCGATTTACTCGGGCGCGCTCCCGGAGAGCATGATCGCGGGCGTGGTGGAGAGCTACACACGCTCGCTGCGGCTCGTGTTCGTGCTTGGGGTGCCGGTTGCGGGGCTCGCGTTTATCTCGGCGCTGTTCATCAAGAATATTCGGATCGTGAAGACGGTGGCGCCAGCGAGCCAGGGGGAGAAAGCTGAGGCTGGGGATCCGGAGGAAGGACGGGCCGTGAAGAGTGTGTGAAGGATGAGAGTAACTATCTTCACCGGCCTTAGAGACTTGCGGCTTTTGTGGAACGCTCATCACTTAATATAGACAGCTTAATGAAACTCTTCCGCTCATTGTTTCAGCGGCGCGTGGCATCCAGCCTTGGATATCATTCCCGAGTTCAGAACTGCGACAGCTCGGCGAGGGACTTCGACAAAATTCTGACCACCCAGCGTTAAATTCACGATTTCCAACTTGAGGAAGCGACCGGCGGCCAACAAACGTCACCATACTGTCGGAGTACAATCGTAAATCTTGGGATACGGCTTGCTGAGCCTCGCGAGCCCTCGCGCACTGACTATGGCGTACTGGCAGACGTGCGCCTCGGTATCTAGACAACAAATGAGAAACAGGAGTCGGAATTAGGAAGCATACTCACCGCCAGTGCGCAACATGGGTCTGAGATGACGGAATTAGGTTTGAACTGGACGGAGGAATAAATCAAACGAACCCAGCGACCATGTCGTACATTGAAAGCGTGGCAGCCGTCGCGCGCCGCAGTTCGCGCAGATTCATCGGGCGCTGGAAATGGCCTACGCGTTGCTGCCGGAATACATGCGCTGGGAGGACGGAGGTGATGTCCTCGCCCCAGTTTGTCAAGGAGAACTGGAGAGGTGTTGAAAGGCAATCAGTGTGAAAGGAAAGATTGAACATACGATGAAGTATGGCATGAACCCCTGCATGTTTCGGCCTTGTCCGAATTCGAGGATCCTAAGGAGCCAAGTTCAACTGTAGATCGTGCGATGAGATGTCGAACCACATACTTCATCTGGCTCCGATCCCATCTGAACGCTAGACGGCGATAAATGTCGGTAAATTATTGCAGTGGGGGACGATCGTGGGGCAATTACCGAGGACAGCAACCCGGGGTTGACCGGTCTTGAACTGCGCAAACTGGGCGGCCCCTTGCGGTTGATCGGTCAGATAAAATCCACCTGCGCGAGGTGTTGAGCCAAACTTCAGGAACGGGGGTGGAAAAAGGGAGTACCTTCGTAGCTGAACTGCCCAGGGGAGATTTGACCCCTCTGTCGCGGCAACGACACGCCGTGTTGAAGCATACGCTGCGCATCCGCCACCGAGGTGCCGTGGTAGAGTGTTTTGTATCTGCCCTCCGTCCATGTCGGCTGCGAAACGAAGACGTATCGTTGCCACAGCGCACAGAGCGTCTGTAGTCGCTCCGTGAGGTGCCGACAGGTCCAGCAGGAGCAGATCCGCCCTTGCGCGGACAGGTGGGTTTGATGTACGTTCATACCAGTGGTTGGGGGAGGCACCGGGGGTACGAGAACCGGGGGCGTATCTCGGTGAGCATTTTATCAGAGCCGGACGCCAAAGCGCGAGGGCCTTCTTTCAGAACCCCCCTTGGCCTCCCCCACTCTGACATCCTAAAGGGGAAGGATGCCGTACGCGTGCGAGAGATAAGGAATAGGTAGAAAAATAATGTTTCTGAGGCGCGGGGGACACCCCCGCGGACCCCCAAACGCTCGCCGCGAGGCCCACTGCGTGGTGCTTCCGCTCGCCGCGGAGGCCCACTGCGTGGAGCTCTTAATATTTTTTTTTCTCGTGTTGCGGGGTTTTTTTTAGCTTATTGAGAGGATACGAGAGAGACCTCTTACACGGGGGAGACCCCCGTGGACCCCCCTTGCGCTCGCCGCGAGGCCCACTGCGTGGTGCTGCGCTCGCCGCTGGGCCCGCTGCACGGAGCGCAAGGCAAAACTATTTTTAGATGCTAAATGCACGCGCTCGGAGTCGAACTCAAGCGACTCAAAACAAGAAATGATGCAACGGGGGTCACGCCGATAGGCATAACCACTCACCGAGTGAGCTGATGGAAGCAGGGAGATGTGCGCCACCTAGACGCGCCCCCCCCCGGCTGAGACTTCTATTTCGGGCTTATCTTTGATGACATCTTATCGTCGTCCAAATCAGGCATGTCAGAGTGGGGGAGGCGTGGGCCAGTTCTTCTTTCAGCATGGCGGTCGAAGGACAAAGAACATTGTTCATGACAACGCCCGGTTGTTGTCGTTTTAGCGGTAGAACAAAGGTGAGACTTGTCAGTGTCCAAAGATATAAGGATTTCAAAGCTCCGGAGGACCATGGATGACGGTGGATGGGCCGAAGGTCAAAGCCAAGAACAAAAGGTGTCTTGACGGGATGATTGCCGACGTGATTGATCACCGGCAGGCTGGCCGACCGAGTTTCAACCAAACATCTCAACCTCAAACCAACATCTCCGATACTATGGTCTGAACATAGACTGACCTGGCGTAAACGATCCAAGCAGAAATGAGTGCGTCAGGTTCAAAAATTAATCAAGGTGAGACCGAACGTGCGGGGCCTTCGCTGTTGAAAACAATCTTTTCGGAGCGTGTGCGACGAGTACTAGCCGGGTCATATCAACTTAAGCAGAGTGGTTATCGATAAAAACTGGGTGCTTGAAGGCACCCATGAAATTAAACCGACCAATTATTTACATGAATGCACTGTAAAAATACATACACGTGTAAGTACACTGATTTGAACCTTTAAAAAGAGGGAGGTTCGTCGTTAATTAAAGAGTGGAAGTGATGATTCCCATGTGTGGTTTCCCAGAAGACCGGAAATGCATGTAAAGTTCGTGATGGATGGTCTGCCCGAGACTCGCCTCAAGACACCCGGATGCCGTTGCAATCGTAAGTCCTTCCGTCTGGCTTGCTCAGATTGCCGAGGCCCTTGGTGCTTACGATTGCATATTGGCAGACGTGTATCTCAGTGGCTACAAGTCAGGGTCAATCAACGAGGTGATGACCAGCAAAAGAATGAAAGTGACGTACCACCCGTGATTAGCATGGGGCTGGAGGAACGGCAGTCAGAACTAGAAATCAGCGAGGGCGGGAGGACTCACGCGGCGATCATGTCGTAGCCGTTGACCATTGTGTCGATGTACCGCTTCAGTTCTTTATACTTCATTGGTCGCTGCCAGCGCCACCCAGCGACCATTTGCCGATCCATAAACTCTTCGCGGGGAAGTAGCGAAGTGACGTCTCGGCCCCAATTCGTGAAGGAAAGCTAAGAAGAGGCTGGAGTGAGGCAATGTGTCGTCCGACTCAACGCAGGGACCCACGATGAAATAGGTCCCAAAGTCCTGCATTCCTTGACCTGGGCCGAACTCAAGGATCCTAGAAAGTTTGATAAGAACATTGAAACGAAACCACAAAGGGCCACCTACTTCATTCCGTCCAGACGCCATCTGAAGCCTACGGGTACAGGGAGTTGCATTATCAGTGGTGCGATCCAGGGGAAAGAGGGGAAATATCACTAAGCACTGCGACATATGGCTCCTTCGTGGTGAACAAGGCGAACTTAATAGCTGCCTCGCGGTTGTCGGTCAGGTAAAATCCACCTATGGAGCTGAGCTGCCCCACGGAAGGCGTTCCCCTCTGCCACGGAAGCGAAACACCCTGCTCAAAGATGAGCCGGGCGTTCGCCCTGGACGTGCCGTGGTACAGGGTTTTGAATTTCCCTTCGGTCCAAGTGGGCTGCGAGCTGAGACCATATACCTCCCATTGCCGCCAAAGCCTCTTCATCTTCCACGCGTTATCATCACATTCCGGACATCGGCAGACCATGCCCTTAGCGGACAGGTTACTTCTGTGCAGGATTGTCATAGACATGGAGTTCGTGAGATAGGCTCGAGGTGACACCGTGAGGCGATACTGGATGGTCCTGGCTTGCGACCTTTTTAACAAGTTTTGGGTACAAGAGACAACGCCTCGGCAACGAGCACTGAGACCAAGAAAACAAAGAGTTTGACACTTGTGCAGCCTCGGCTGGCATAGAGAAGCGGTGGAAGAATAAGGCTTCCGAGGAGACTGTTGGTCGCTAGACACAGGGAAGCAACGGTGATTGACCACAGCAATGCAAAGAACAATAGAGCCATTGAAGAACAAGGTGGAGAAACTCTATGGCAGGAACGGCGGAAGAACAAGAGACTGTTGGTCGCAGAATGGATAGACACAGGAAAGCAACGGCGATTGACCACAGCAGTGCAAAAACAATAGCGGCATTGGGGAACAAGGTGGACGAACTCGACGGCAACTGACATATCTTTGATTGAAATGGAGCAACCAGGAGGACAAAGTTGCCTTGAACTTTGAAGAACAATGTCGTCGAGCGGAGAGAAGGCCGGCGACATCGGGTGGGTCCAAGTGGGCGCATGAGCTCCGCGGATCAATTGAAACAATAATTATGCCATTATTATACAGAGGAGCGTCGACAGGGGGAATTTGTATCTATATGTCCGTTCGGAGGTTCAGCAAATGCTCATGCACTTCTGAGTGTTGAAGCAGTGGTTGAATTTATAAGTTTGGTCGGCGTGAGTTGCTGTCTGAACCCATGATAAAACCTTGAGATTCACTACCAGAACTACTGCAGGCAAATTACTAACCCGTCCTGTCCGCCATGGACGATTTGTTCTGCTAACACCCAACTGGTCCTACGGCATTTACCGTGATTGCCACCTCGGCATCAGTGACCCGAGTGGCCGACTCGGATTTAGCCCGCTCATCTTCTCCCATGATCTCTCACTGCCGTCCCTTGTCTTCGCTTTTGTTCACTTGTAGTCCCTCGATATGCATGGTTGCCTCTCTCGTAGGCATCAAGCAACCACCGAAGAGGTCTTGCTTTCAAGTTTCGCGTCGTCTCAGTCTGGTGGCGGCTCGCTGGGCCCTTGGTCCATCAGGAGATATCGAAGGAGATTCCAACGCCGCCCACTGAACTCATTTTGGCCATTTTTTCCGCCGAAGCCGCGGGACGATTTCCGACAATGTCAGGCTCATGTCTGGTCCCCTCTTGTTCTCGCCAACTCTGTATCTCCACGGACGTCTGACAACCTTGTACTACAATCAACGGAACATATCTAATTCTTCTTTGTTGCTTATTTAACGAGGTGTCGCCGTCTCCTCCGAGTCACCCAACCCTCCTTCCACTCTTTCAAGATGCATTTCACTGACCGGCATTCGCTGAGTGTACGTCTCGATTGCCACTCCTTACCCCGGTCTCGCTGACCGCCACTTTGAACAGGCCGAGAAGCCCATCCCGCCGGAGATCTTGAGCAAGATCTTTGAAGCAACAGTGGCGGACACGCCCATCGCTATTCCGCTTCGATCTGGCGCAGAAACCCACCCCGCGTTCCAAGTCAGCGAGGTCTGTCAACGATGGCGCGGCGCTGCCTCCACCAGCCCGATCTGGAATCGAATCGCAGCCAAGTTGGACGAAACGACGTACCCGACGGCGTTGGCTCAAATCCATCGGCTCTTTGGCGGTGCTGCTCCTCGGAAGGGTCGGACCAACCTCTCCATTGAGCTTCGTCTAGGAAAAACCCTAGGTCGCGCCCCGCATCTGTCCTTCACGGACATCATTCAACCGTATGCATCCCGCATCGTGGACCTGGATCTCGAACTCAACCTCGAAGTTGTCGAGAAGCTGGTTCGTCTCCCAGCTGAGACCTTTCCCCACCTCCAGCGTCTACGCCTCCTGGTCGCACGCGACCTAGAGGTGGGAGGATGGATTGTATGGGGGCCCACGGTGGACACGGACATAACGGAAATGTCGGCCTTGGCTCCTCGACTTTCTTCCCTTGAGTTCGACGAGAGCCTCCCCTCCCCTTTAGAGCCCTGGGAGGTTGACAGGGAGCTTTGCACATTCTATCCCTCACAGATCGGACTCAACTTCACCACCTTGGCTGTGCTGCATATCGTCATCGCTCTTCCCTGTGGTCGGGTTCGCGAGCTCTTGCGCCACTGTGTCTGTTTGGAGGTTTGCATGCTGGTGGTCGAGATGGACGAGCTTCGTGGGGCGGAGTCAACTACACTTCCGGCACTTCACTCACTCAGAGTGCAATTCCAGGACCCCGAAGTGTCCGAGCCGTTTTTCGACCAACTTCAGCTACCCGGACTGAAGCTCCTGATACTCTTCGGCGACTTCACTTTTGACCTGCTGCGGTTCCTCCAGCGGTCAAATGCAGTTCTCGCCGCTCTCTGCATCCACAGTCTCACGGGTATGTCCCAGGAGCGGTTCACGCAGCTGCTGTCTACCCAATCCGAGATCACGAGCCTCGAGGTGTCCCATCCCTGGGACGACGGGTACCCAGAAGCATTCTGGGCAGGCCTTGAACAGGTTCATCCTGTTCTCCTTCCTCGACTGGAACACTTCGCCCGCGAGAACTTCGTCGCAGGGGACGTGAGCCACATCATTGCCTTGATCAATGCGAGATGTACACCGTCGACGCCTGGTGGGGAGGTCTTCCTCAAAACCGTCCGGCTATCCCCCTTGGATGTCCACGAAGAATGCGTCAGCGACTGTCCGATGGCTGCAGAGCTGCGGGTGCTGGAAGACTCAATTGAGGCCTGGACGGAGCGGGGCATTTCCGTTACTTTGACGGAGGGAACGGGCAGTTGTCCGTATTGCTGGGAGAAACTCTCGGAGGGTTTTTCGGGTGAAAGTTATGAAGTGAGGATCGTGGCTGGGTAAGCGGTCCTCTCGACACGCGATATGTAACTCTATCACTGTACTGGGTCGACTGAATTCCAGAAGATTGGGTCAAAGTGAAGTGTTTGGTTTCCGTATGACAACATACAATCCGGTAAGTCTTTCCCCGGCTCGTTGTGGTTAGAGGACGGAGACAGCACACCATTCATAACCTAAGCAGACAAGAAGTGGATCGAGTTCTGTATTTAGGCAATTTTTAGACTCCAAGTTGCGACTTGAACTAAGCCTTCAGGTTGATAAAATGTCACATTCATTTGGGCAAAGATATTGCCAGAATCATTAGTTCATCTGTGTGCTAGACTAGTAGGTTGCAGTACCCGCGTAACCACTTCATTTACTTCCCCCCTCCGCCTCCGGTTTAAATTCAACCACAGTAGCCTTCGGTACGTCCTTCTCTTCCTTCGGGATCCGTATATTCTTGATAAAGAACGCAGCAATGAGCCCGAACCCACCCGCCGGAACCCCCAGGATAAACACAACCCTCAGCGCCTCCGTATAGCTGCGCACAACCCCCGGAACGAACTCCTTCGCCAACGACGTCCAAATCGCCGACGGCGAGTTCTTCACGATCGCCGCGGGCGCATCCGGGGCGTACTTGAGCAGGAATTTGCTGAGCTCGGAGGAGAAGACGGGCTCGGCGAGGCCGAGGGCGATGGTACCGCCGAGGAAGCGCGCGAAGCTGACCATGGAGGTCGCCTGCCCGATGAGGCGCGGCGTCGCGTGGAACTCGACCTGCATGGCCACGACGGTGATCTGCAGGCCCATGCCCGTGCCTGTGCCGACGAGGATTTGGAAGCCTGCGAGCTTGGCGGAGGAGGTGCTGGTTTTGATTGTGTAGAGGAGGGCGGAGCCGATGAGGATGAGCATGGAGCCGCCGTGGAAGTAATGCCAGCTGGTGGTGTATGTGTGGGTCAGTCGATTCGAGGGTGAGACGAGCTAGTAGCACTGACTAGTATCCCGTCTTCCCGACGAGCTGGCCCACGAGTACGGTGCATATGATCAGGCCAAGCATGAACGGGAGGATATCGATCCCGGAGTGGGTGGCGCTGTGGCCGCGCGCGGCCTGGTAAAGGACGGGGAGGTAATACGAGAAGAGAACAAGTGTGAATTGGTTGAAAAATCCGTAAACTTGGATGGCGTAGCTGCGGAAGGAGTTATATAAGTGATACCCCAAAGTCTGTCTGGGTTGGTTGAAAAATACGCACATGGAACCCGACTTCATGATGGCGGTGGGCACCATGGCTTGCTCGTCGACATACCACTCCCACCCGACGAACGCCGCGCTCAGCACGGCCGCAAAGACGAAGGACTAGGGGTCCGGTCGTCAATTCCTCGACACGCACGCACCAAAACTAGAATCCTCACAATGATCACATCCTTGTCGCTCCAGGGCTTGGTATTCCCGCCCCACTGCAGAGCGAGCACCAAAGTCGTGACAGCGCCGGCTACGAGGACCGCGCCGACGTAATCGAGACGCCGAACCTGTTCGAGGAGATCCCGCGTCGAGCGCTTGTTGGGATCCGATCCGAGCGGCGGGGCGGCCTTCAGTAGGAAGGCGACGCCGACGAGGGATACACCTCCAAATGGCAAGTTGATATAGAATACCTGCGACATAAGCGAAGGGGACTTGATGAGAATGAGTAACTCACCCATCGCTGGTAGAATCGTCAGCGCGGGAAGAGCAGGAAAAAACAGGCAAGTCCACTCACCCACGTAACATGATCCGTGAACGCGCCTCCGATGAGCGGGCTAATGAACCATCAGAGGGGGGATGCATGAAGAAGAGCGCGGGGGACTCACCCAATTACCGAGGCAATACCGAACACCGCACCGAACAAACCGAAGAGGCGGGGCCGGTCCTCCAGGCGCGTCACTTGTGCAATGATCTGCAACATTGCCACGACTGGTCCGCGTTGTCAGTTCCAATCCCACAAAAAAGAAAGAGAGGGGAAAGGGAAATGGCACGCACATATCCCTGCCGCCCCAAGGCCCGACACCACCCGTCCCGAAATAAGCATATCTACATTCTGCGCCACGCCGCACACCAAGCTCCCGATCTCGAAGAGGACGATGGCGGAGATGAGCACCCATTTGGCGGGGAAGATGCGCAGGATTTGGCCGTAGAATAGGAGGAAGACGGTCTGATGTGGGATCGATCCTTTGGTGAAAAATCATGTGATCCAGAAAGAGAAAAAAATTGACCTGTGACAGGATGAAGGACGACGAGACCCAGCCTTGGAGGGAGAAGGCGTCGAAATCCTAGAGGTGCGTAGGTTGAGAGGGTTGAAATAATGGAGCGAGTATACTCACGGAAGCGATTCGCGGCAGCGCCGTAGCGAGGATTGTTTGGTCCAGCGCAACGAGGAAGAGCGAAAGCAACCTGTGGATGTCGACGCAGTTAGTAATATGATGTGGCCACGCGTCCGAGACTCACATTGCAACAAAAACAACCGCCAGTCTCTTTCCAGTGAGGATTGTCGATGTGTCGGCAGTTGGAGCAGCGATAACCTTGCAACAGTGTTCACTCGGAGGCTGGTCGGGTCCTTCGGGTCCTTCCCGTGGAATCGACTTGATGCTGGGTGCGGGCAGCCTGAGGGTCACGGCAGACTGGTCGTGGTCGGGCGAGAGGCGTAACGGTGGTGAGAGAGCTTCAGAGGACATGGTGGGGGTAAGAGGAATGTGGTGGTAGCCGTCACGGTGGCACTAGCCTCATAGATATGAACCTGGTCGGATAAAAGGGAGGGACCTGGATAATAGCCTTGAGTCAGCACGCCGTCCGATCACGGCCCCGGTGTAATATTGGTACCACAGCCAACCGGGCGGTTGAATGGCTCCCGCTTTATGAGCGTCAATCGATGCAATTTAACCCGATAGAGCGGGAAAAGACAAGCCGAAACACCCCGCGCACTGCCGATGGGCGGGATTTATACCTCCCTCCAACATCGGGGCAGCTTACTGATGAGAAGACATACGGACCTCGTCTATTGAGCACAAAATCAGGACATTATTAGAACGGCTGGGAAAGGGACACACCGATGTCTATCTGTGCTATCCCAACTCGAGGAGACGGGAGCGGGTTAACGTTAAGGGTGCTATGAGTTGTAAATCTGGTGTTGCTGCCGGTTCAGAAGTTTACCTACATTCATCCGCCTTTCCTACGGCACCCGTCTTAAAGTAGAGAGTAAAACCGTCCCAAAGGTCTATATGTAAGATGCGAGGGTTATTCAGATGAGTCGCCGCATCTGTCCTTGTTTTGAGAGGGGGAAGCGGAACGTGGATCGGGGGAAAGGAAAGAACGCACCACGCCTCATAGCCGCAGGGTGTAGCTGGCCTAAAATCGGTTGGAGGGCATCAGGGTCAGGCTTTAGTTCGTTTTCTTGAACTTGAGAGTTGGAGATGTGTTGCCAGAGCAGCTTTGAAGTCTTAGTAAAACGACGTCGTTAAGCATCTTCGGTCCAGGATAGCAAGCAGAGAGCCAGGTAGATGATTGCGTGAGTTTCTGGGGTTTAAAAGCTTCGGGAAAGGGCATTTCGAATTCCCCCAGCCAGAGCAAGAGCGTCAACCAGCTCAAGGGCGCAAGAATTTCCGGCGTGTCGCCACCCGTATTGTATCGCGGCATGCCGGTTCGAGGATCTTCAGGGTTCCCAGAGTTTCAAGCTTCAGATACTGCCCGCCGGGGGTTTGAGTGGAAACGACATGGTGGTTCGGGAAGAGGAGCGCCGGCGCCGCGTGTCACATTGATCCGCCATCACGATGAGTATTACCTAACCAGCGCGGATCGGCTTTTGCCTCAAGACCACCACGACAACAACAAAGAGTCGGACGACGATTCCACGTACCCTCCCATATTGCAATACCTAGCGTGCTGCTGCGGTCTTCTCTGCGCCATCAACTCGAACCCCGTGGAATTTTCAAGCGGTTACGAGTTTCAGGAAAGCGACAACTAGGGGTGCCAGTTGGGTGCCAGACTGCCGGTGAAGTCAGAAATTTGCCGTACGGGCATCGGGATTCTTTCCTGGGGACTGGAGACCAAGGCACTAAATCTCCAAGGCAGCAAGTTGAAATAAACTAGCAAAGTCTCTGGTCGTGAACGTCGCACTCCAAATACTCTCAAAAATCAATTCCCCCCATCCAATACCCATCTCGAACCCGGTGCAAGGTGCACGCTCTCAATATTGGCGCGCAAGATACTTCCTCAGCTCCGATGGTCTTTTTTTTTTGGCGCTCGCAGTCCATTCTGTGATATCTGCCCAGGTCTAGCAACGAAAGCAAATTGACCACCACCAGACGAGGAGTCGAATTCGAAGCGGTCACTCGGTACACTGCTAGCGCGCTCGTGGTCTTCGATAACTATTTCTTCTGCTGCGATGCACTGCGCTAGTGATAAAGGACGCTCCACGACGTCGGGCGGCAAATTGAACGTACGGATCGTGGAGTACGTACTCGATCGACACTTGGGCGACACTTGGGCTGCTCGCCTTCATCCTTCCCCTGCGCTATTCTTCACTCCTGGATGAAAAACTCATCGCACAGCGTTACACGCCGACGTGGGGAATCGAACCCCAGTTTACCGCAACTACTTAAAGCTCGACACATGGCTCCTTCACAGTGTCCAGCACGTCTGCTTCTCCGGACTCGCGGTGAGCGACTTGACTCCCCTCCATTTGGCCCTACGAACTTCGTAAACTCCTCGCCGGTGTCGTGTGTAAGTAGTTGGTGCGCCCACCCGCTTCTTCCTCTTCTATGCATGACCCTCTGCTCATCGACAGACAGGCCCTACAAATCCGCTGGGTTTGCGGAACTTCGCGGTGAGTTCCCTTCGATTCTCCTCTGCGTAGGTCCTTTGTTTTGTACGGTCCAAAACATTTGGATCCTCGTTAACGCGAACGAGGGGAGTCGAACCCCAGCAGCCGCACGAAGCTCCCCCTCCCCAAGCAGCAGGATCTGCAATGTGCGACAAGCTCCTGCGAGCCTGTTGGGATATTAGGAGATGCCCACTGAAATATGTAGCGAGGATTCAGGCTCAAATTTCGGGAAACAAAAGGACTTCTGGGCTAGATGTCTTTCAAACTGCTAGTATTCTTGTTGACTCTTCCTTGCTGAACGACGATGGTGCACATTGTTCAACCTTCTTGGTTAAATTTGCTCGGCCTTCGTACTATCTACGAACCAGTCGAGTCTTGACTCTGGAGCCTATCTGCTGGAAACGCGCAAATGCGGCGGGATCAATTTCCGGAGTTGAGGATCGTTGGGATTCGTTCGATACGTATTCCTGCTAATGGTTGAGGTCATGATTTCCAGGAGACAAATGAAAGTATATGTATGGGATTCCGAATCCGACTCCGTCCACTCACCCGGGGTGGCAAGCTCGAAGTCGCAGTTGCTTCCGCATTCAAACCCAACTCAAGCTTTGCCTCATTTCCGTCACACACCGCATCGCGCAAAAATAAACGGCTGCCGCAATTTGGCTACAATTCAAAGTACTGGTGCCCCCTCCTGCAACGCTACCGTCTCAGCTCCCTTTTTCCTCTTTCGTTTTTTCTTCGCTGGTTCTCCGACCGTGACATCGGGGACCTTATACCGCGCAAGAAGAGTGGCGTACAGCTCCGCGTCGAAGCCCACACGCTGCAGGCCAAAACACTCGGTTGAGATTTTCCCGTCGGGGAAGCGGTCCTCGATCGGGTAATATGCGTTGGGTTTATCCCCAATGCCGGCGGCCAGATTAATCTGACGCCCGGACTGCAATCGAGTGGATCAGTATGGTCGAGGGGACAACAACAAGCAAGCGGGTATCATACCAAATGGCCAGGAAGTGGAGATCCGGGCGAATGTACATGGCGCAGACTTCGAACAACGTAAGTTCCGGCATATATAATCGCCGTGGAATCTTCCGCATTCACAAACAGCTCTTTTGACTGCCCGGCAGGCGCTGCCTCGGGCAATCGTTCCCACCAATCGCCCCAGAGGCGGTCATACAAGTGCGTTGGGCAGAAGAGGAGCGCGTGCGGGGAATCTGGACACCACATAACGCGGTTGGGTACAAATAGAAATGGTCTGGAAACGATGGTGAGATTATGGAAGATATAGATTGCTGATCGTACTTTTTGATTCCTATAGACTGATTGCAAGGTTAGTACTGCTATCTTTCAGTGGGAGATAAGCAATACTTTATGGAGGTAGGCGCCGCATTCAAGTTGACTACCTGCTGCTGAATAAATCGGCTTGAGCTCCGTGATTGGGGGTAATCCCGTGGGCTGCCGAAGGCCTCCAACATATTCCAAATAAAGACGCCGTTCGTCCTGGACCTGAAAACAATAAGCAAGGTAGCGCTGTTCCCGAGAGGATACTTACACTTTTCGCTCGGGGTGGATTATCCACATTTGCATCTTCTTCAACCTCGTCGGATGTCTGGGATTTGATAAGTGAGCGAGGATTGATGCTCAAGCAAGAATCTTACGGGAGCTACTGTTTCGCACATAGGCGAATCATCTACCTCTCGACGACTACCTGGGGAGAACTGGATTGTTCAATTTCCACGTCTACACACGACGACACAGTAAAATATCACCTCGGTTACAGAAAGCGGCGCGGCTGCGACCGCTCCGGCGACTAGGAGTCGGAGCTTCCGACGAGTGTTGTTTAATTCGACAGTAGTCTCCTCGAGCATCTGGGTGACTCCAGGGTCAACATCAGGGATCAAGCAATGAATTTGAACACACCGTCTTCAGTGCGAAGATAGACTGGACTTGTTCGGCATCCATCCGCAGGAGCTCCTGAGCACGGTATCAGAAGGGTAATAGTTACGAGCCCAACAGCACCTGTTTCGCCGCGTCAGAGGCGTTTAATTTGCTTGCGAGGATCTCCAGTTCCTTTCGGTCGTCCTGGTATTGACCCCTTGGAATTTTCGACTCCTAAAATACGCTGACAACAGACCCGCCCGAGTTATCAAGCACTTACTGCTTTTAGGGCCGCGTTTCTGCAAAGTAGGTCCTGAAAAGGAATATTAGAAGTGTTACACTGGTTCAACTGAATACAACACCCGTTTGGTGGCCTCCGAAACTTTGAGCTGGCGTGAAAGGTACTCTCGTTCCGTAGAAAACGCCCTTCGCTCGTCCTGGTATTCAATCCTCTGACGTTCTAACTCCTGCAAACGCGTTCAGAATACGCAAACCCCATTCACCAAGGACTCACCGCTTTGAGGTCGCGGTTTTTGTCCAGTAGCTCCTAAAAACACGAATCAGATGCGTTGATTTACTTAACTAACTGTAATACCCGTTGGTCGGCGTCAAGAATATTGAGTTTGGCTGCGAGGACGTCTCGTTCCTCGTACGTCGCCTTTCGACCTTCCTGGTATTGAATCTTTCGATGCTCCATCTCCTGCAAACATGCAGCATATCCGCGTCTGATCACGGTTATGTCTTTCTCCTTGGCCTCGATATCTGAAGCCGCCTGATCCAGTAACTGGCGGCGGCCGTTTGTTTCCGAGCGAAAGCGAAAGTTTAGACGCTCACACTCTGAGTTCCTTCCATGGTACAGCGCATGGTCTTGCACGCCTTTCTCTGTCAGTTTCGCCGCGTCAGAGCGCTCAAAATGCCACCGAAGGAATTTGCGCGCGCCTCTTCATCCAGTTCGGCTTCCAGCTCCCGAACACGCGTTTCTGCTTTCGCCAACGAGGCATAGACGAGGGTGAGAAGTTCGGGTCCAATTTCCGGATGGGACGCGAGGTAGTCCATGGCGGTCACCGATGGTGGCGGGGAATGCAGAAGCCGCAAAATGCGTGTCGTGTTTGGCATCACCATCCAGCACGGCCACAGTTTGATCCGCTCCTCTCTAGCGCAACTCTAGCGCCCACACCGACAAGCACTTTTCCAAGCTCTCCCCGGTGTCCTGCAGTTGAGGGCCTTCGCTTTCTGGAGGTGCATCGCTGATTCTGAAGCTCTCGGGCCATAACATTCTGAAGTTCTGGGACCATAGCACAGTTTAGCACTCGGAACCCCCGCCTCGCGGCCCTCGCCGTCTCGGAATCGTGATGCATCCGGCGCTACAGATACAGGAAATAGGAGAGCTCGTATGCAACATCATAGTGGGCTCATACGGGCTGGAACTGCCCCCATCGACACCCATCTCGAACCCGGTGCAAGGCGCACGCTCTCAACATTGGCGCGGAAGATACTCTCTCAGCTTCGATGGTCTTTTTTTGGCGCTTGCAGTCCATTCTCTGATATCCGCCCAGGTCTTGCTGTGGGTGCGGTGACACTGATAGCACGTTGCGAGGCCGACGCTGAGCCGCAAATTATTGAACCGTGGACTACGTGCTCGCTTTCGGCCTTCCTCCTTGTCCTGCGCCATTCTTCACTCCTGGATGAAAGGTTTATTGGTCAACACTACACAGTACGCCAACGTGGGGAGTCGAACTCCAGTTTACCGCAACTAAGGCTCGACATGGCTCCTTCACAACTTGGTGCGCTTCGAATCTGCTCCCGCTCCTTCCTCTTCGTACATGACCTCCGCTCACAGACAGACATGCCCTACAAATACAAATTCGCTAGGTTTGCGGAACGCGGTGAGGACCCGTCGATTCTTCTGCGTGAGTTCTCTGTACCGTCCAAAAAATATCCTCGATGCAAGCCCAACGCGAACCAGGAGAGTCGAACCCCAGCTGCACGAATCTCCGCAAGCAGCCGTATTCGGCGATGCGCGGTGTGCGACAAGCTCACTCCCGTCTGTCCGGATATTGGGTGATCCCCCTGAAATATCGAGTAGAAATTCGGGCTCGGATTTCGGGAAACAAAGAACAATCCGACGCGCTAATGTTCTTTGAACCGCTATTCAGAGGGCAAAGGAAAGTTTGAACCACCCTTTGTTGCGAGCCACTGAATCGTCCGCCTTTTATTAACTGAAGTCCATCCTGAACCTCAACCTGAACCACCCCCACGGAGCCTGGACACCCCGACCTCGTGCGTCGTTGCACACTCAATGTTTAGGCTGAAAGTACTGACCCGACTGTTTCAACCAGTTCCAGCCATTATGCTCGCCGCACTCGCCGCCGATCGCTCCCGAGTGGCACAACTAGCCACCCACATCCTCCACCTCGAGCGCTCCCTCCTCGCCTTACACACCGAAAAAGCCTTCCTCCAACACCGACTCGATGCCTATACCTACCCCGTCGCAACGCTCCCCAACGAAATCGTCGCCGAGATATTCCTGCACGTTCTCCCGGAGTATCCCCTCTGCGCTCCCCTTGCGGGTGCCTTCTCCCCGACCGTATTAACCCAAATTTGCCGCAAATGGCGCGCCATCGCGGTAGCTACGCCCCCACTGTGGCGCGCGATCCAAGGCGTCCTTGATACCGCACGGTTCGAGCGCCAGTTGGGTGCGATAAATACCTGGATTACGCGGTCCTGCGCGTGCCCGCTCTCCCTCGAGATCGACACCCAACAGCTGTCCGACGGATATGCGGCGAAGCTCATCACCGCGATCGCGCCTTCCTGTGCGCGGTGGGAGCACTTGAAGCTTCACCTCGCGTTGGGGAAGGGAAGAACTCTCGAGTTACTCGACGGGCCCATGCCTTTGCTGCGCCATCTCGACCTGCAGCTTCAGGACGGCGAGCTGGCCGCCCCCATCGTCGCATTCCGCGACGCGCCGCTGCTGTCGAGCGTCATCCTCAACGCCGACGCGCTGAATATAACCTTGCCGTGGTCGCAGCTGACCTCCCTGACGCTGCTCCTCGTCTACCCGCGGGAAGGCGCCACTGTTTTGACCCAGACGCCCAATCTCATGCACTGCAAACTCACTCTCCTCACGCCGTTCGGGGAAATCGATCGCGACCTCCCAAATATCTCCCTCCCGCGGGTGGAGACGATGTCCCTCGTCGACGGAGGCTATACCGTTACACCCATCAACTGCTATCTCCACGCCTTCCTCGTACCTGCCCTACGCAGACTGGAGATCTCCGAGTGCCTCCTGGGGCCCGACCCAATCGATGCGCTGCGCTTGTTTTTGGCGAAGGCAGGCTGCGCAGTGCGCGAGGTGGACGTCACGGCACCGGTGCTCCAGGTAGCCAAGACGGCGTATTGCACCGCGTTTCCCGCGATTCGATTCTCCTTCGGCGACGATGTCGAAACTGAACATTCGGTCGAGCCTGAGAACGAGCCTGATGTTTGGGTCGTTGATGTTGGAGCGGAGGCACGCTACTTGGGGTACGAGTACTTGACATGATTCAAGTTGTACGATTCTTCGAGTAGTGGTAATTTAATATGCATATAACACATAACTCGCAACTAACCTTTCACGCACGGGTAATTTCACGCCGAAGCCCCGGTTGCCAATTGGCCTGTGGGGACAAGCGTCGCAAGGATGCCTCGAATGCCCAAGGGGCCCAGCGCCAGCGGACGCCCCATCCGGCGGCTCCAGAGGATGAAATCGATTACCCTCGCCCACGCTGCGTTCCCGGCGTCCGACATTATTATCTCGATCTGGGGAAGCACCTCCCCGATGTACCGAGTCACGGCGAAGTCGGTCGCAACCGGACTCGAATACACAACCAGCCACTTAACCTTCAGGTGCTGTGTCGCTGCTGTGGCAGGGACGACGCGGGCGTCGATCTCAATGCCGAGATTGGTGAGATTGGGACAGTTCTCGGCCAGGGCCTGGAGGCTCTCCAGAGTGAGGGTGGGGGCAAGGTCGGTCGAGTCAAGGGGCGTGAGGTATAGGCTCTGTAAGCGCGGCCAACTGCTTGCGAGCACACCCAGTTGCGCATCGGTGAGCTGGAAATGCGGAGCGGTGATGGCGAGGGATTGGAGATTGCCGAAGGCGCAGAACGGATGTAGAATTTGCGCGACAACGGGGTCGGCGTATTCGACGCTCAGGGTGGTGAGTACGGATGTGACACAGTGGGTGGCGATGGCAGTGTTGAGTCTTGTGTGCGCTACGGCTGACGCGTGTTGGTTGAACTTCAGCGCAAGGCTGACAAGTCGGCAGTCATCGAGCATATTTATAAAATATGCAGGTGACCGTGTCGTGTTGGATTGAAGGGACAGCTTGCGGAGGGACGGGAATGTGGGTACATGGGGAGGAGAGACGTCGTTCGACCCTGTATCGTTGGGTAGATTGATCGCAAGGGAAATAGATTCGAGGTCTGGCAGGGACGCCAAAAGATGAATCGTGCGCGACTGGAAGATAGGTGTGGTGAGAACACGCAAGTGATGCAGACGGGCAACGAGGAGTTCCTCGGGACTGTCGAGTTCTCCTTCCGGAGGCCACCAATCCCCCAGGGACAGGTTTGTGATCATAGGGACATCCGTGGCCAGTGTTCGAAGGCTGGGTATGCTGATGGATGGGAAGTAAAACACAATGCTGATACTAGTCGCAGGACCAATGAACGTCGAGTAGTGCTGGTAGGGGAAATCTCCGCAACGCCAGACCGCTTTTTGAAGCCGCGGAAGCAGATATCTGCCGCACAATGCGACATTGAGGCTGTCGGCGACGTCTGGTCGGATGAGAGTTTCATAGTTGTCGGATTCGTGTAACGCAATCAACTTTATACGGGAGGCATGCGCCCAGATTTGCCCTAGATCTTCCGGGCAAATGGGACGAAGCAGATTCTTCGATAGAGTCAACAATCGGTACCCAGGATGCGAAACTTGCACTCACAAAGTCTCGCTGAGGGTCTTCGGAATCCCCTGGGGTAAGCTCCCATACATCCTGGGGCAGACACAGGAGCAGAGGAATCAAGGAGTCCATTTCTCGCCAGAGAGCGTTGAGTGCAGGCTCCTGGAACAGGGTGCTGGTTCGCGCCAAGGCCGCTAGGGACGATCTCCGAGAGCCGTATGAGCCCTGTACGATGTCGCATATGAGCTCTCTTATTTCCTGTATCTGTAGCGCCGGATGCATTGCGATTCCAGAGTGTGGGTCGGCAGATGGCGAGGCAGGGGTTCCGAGTGGTATGGCAGTGGGTGGTCGGCGAGATCTTAAGAGGGCAGTGTACCGCCGAAAAATGCCAGGCCTGAGCTGCAGGACACCCGGGGAGAGCTTGGAAAAGTGCTGTCAGTGTGGGCGCCAGAGGAGCGGATCAAACTGAGGCTGTGTTGGATGGTGGTGCCAAACACGACGCGCATTTTGCGGCTTCCTGCCTTCCTCGCCACCATCGGTGACCGCCATGGACTCCCGAGTCCCTCGCGTCCCACCCGGAAATTGGACCCGGAATCCTCACCCTCGTCTATGCCTCGTTGAGAAAAGCAGAACAGCGTGCTCAGGACCTGGAAGCCGAACTGGATGAAGAGGCGCGCGCAAATTCCTTCGGTGGCATTTTGAGCGCTCTGACGCGGCGAAACTGACAGAGAAAGGCGTGCAAGACCATGCGCTGTACCATAGAAAGAACTCGAATTGTGAGCCTCTAAACCTTCGCTTTCACTCGAAACAAACGGAACATATCTTCCGTGAACACGCGAAGGAAATTGCTGAGTTCGAGGCGGTGAGTCTTCGTATCCCTGCGCTTGAGGCGTGCGCTGAACTGTCTGTAGGACTTTGAACGTCAAAGGATCGAATCCCAGGCGGAACGCGAGGCCTTTCAGAGCGAGAAACGGGTACTATTGCGGGTTAGATAAATATAACACGTCTAATTCGGGTTTTCAGCGGTTATCGGACAAAATAGCCGACCTGAAAGCGGTAAGACCTTGGTAACTCGGGCGCGTCTTTTCTGAACGTGTCTTAGGAGTTGGAAGTTGCAAGGGGTGAATACCAGGACGACCGCAAGGAATGGGAGGTCCTTGCAAACAAATTAAACGCCTCTGCTATTACACTTCTGATACCGTTCTCAGGGGCTCTTGCGGATGGATGCCGAGCAGGTTGAGTCTATCTTCGCGCTGAATACGGCATGCGTTCAATTTCGCTGTTTCACCGCTGGTGTTGATCCTGGAGTCAGATGCTCGAGGAGACTAATGTTGAATTAAATAACACTCGTCAGAAGCTCCGACTTATAGTAGACGCCGGAGCGCTCGCAGCCTCGCCGCTTTCTGTAAACTTAGAGGTAATGTGTACTGTCGCGTTCTGCTTATGCGTAGACGCTAAATAATGAAGTCTTCCCAGGGTAGTCGTCGAGAGGTAAATGATTCGCCCATGTGCGAAGCAGTAACTTCCGTAAAATCCTTGCTTGAGCAAGAATCAATATATATATATATATATATATCATTGAATTCCAGGCACCGAACGAGGTTGAAGACGACGCTATTCCCTCGGGAAGCAGTACTGTTCCTCATCATGATCCACCTGGAGTGAAGACTGTAACTATTCTCTCGGGGAGCAGTACTGTTGCTCATCATCCTCAGGTCCACGACGAACGGCGGCTTTATACCATATATGTTGCGGGCCTTCCGCAACTCGATGGACTACCCCCAATCGCCGAGCTGAAAGGAATTCATTGGAAGGCCCGTAGTCCAGATGAATGTGGCGCTAACCTCCGTAATGTATGGTTCAATTGCCCGCTGAAGAAATAGCAGTATGTACTAACATCATAATCAGCTAGGAATCCACAAGTAAATACGGCCAGCGATGTCTGTCTTTCCTAAGCTTACCGTTATTTCCAGCCCGTTTTTGTACGCGCCTGGCCGCGTTATTTGGTGTCCCGATTCTCAGCATGCAATCTTGTTCTGTCCAACGCATTTGTAGGACAACCTGTGGGGCGAGTGGTGGGAGCGACCGGACGGGACAGCACCGACGGGGCAGCCAAAAGAGCTGTTTGTATCGGGGGCAAAGGGGGCGATAATTTACGCCGGGACCTATACTCTCCACAGTCTGCGCCATGGTAAGCGTTTACCTTGTCCCTCTACGATCGAGTCTGCTGATCCGCCCATCTCAGAACAAGCGTCAGCTTCATATCACCACCGGCATCTGGGATGACAACCAGTACCCAGTCGATCTGCAGGCTCAGTTCCGTGATTCCAAAATCCCGGCCGAGTGCTTCGGCCTGCAGCGTGTGGGCTTTGACCACAGGCTGTACAGCACTCTTTTGGCGAAGTACAAAGTTGAGACTGTCGCCGGAGAGGCGGTAAAAAGACCGAAGAAAAGAAAGCGGAGTTCCAACGTAGCGTCGTAGGAGTTGACCTTTGACCTGTAGTTGCGGCAACATTTTTGAGTTGGATTAGTGATAGGAACAAGAATCTGAGGTCGCAGAACGTCAGTGTCCTCTGCTCCCTCGAGATTTACAGTGGCAAACCATCGAGATGGGATCCATGCGCGTTGAGAAAGAATTCCCGCGACGTGCGACAAATTCATGCCGTTTATCTTTACGTGATGCGAGGCAAATCTTGAGTTGGGTTCGAACGCGAAAGCAGCTGCGACTTGGGTAAGTGAACGAACCGGATCTGGTATCTCATATCTCATTCGATGTCTTCACAACAGGGCAGTACTGCCTTATTTTCCAGCGTGTAACACATAGTAGACTCAACTGGTTCACAAATAGTATGAAGACTGAGCAAATTCAACCAAGTCGACCAGCCTGCACGATCCTCGTTCAGCAACAACCATTCAAGAAGAATACTAGCAGTTCTAGCCCCAAAGGAATTCAAACCCCAAATTCAAACTCCACTCGCAGCTAACGAAGCAATTATCTCTCGTGTTTCCCTGTCCTCTACGTATGAGACCACGCGAACGATCACACAAAGAAACGACATACTTCTGACTCCACGTCCGCCCATCCCGCTCCCGCCGCCAACGAACGTTATTCACATCATCTACGCCGAACTCCACCGAGCGCAGGGACGGCAGCTGCCGCTCGAGCGCCAGCACGGCGCCGTGCTGCTCCGCCAGGGTGAGGAGTTTTATGGGCGAGAACGGGCTTTCTGGACGCGGGAAATAGAGACTTTCGAGGTGCGCGAAGACGAGGGTGTCGAGGGCGCAGAACGCTTTAATGAGGGCCTGGGTAGTGGCATCAGCGGGCGTAGTAGACAAATGTGAGAACAGCTACCGGGAATGATGTTGGTCGGGCGGGGGCGACGGAGACTCTGGGTGGCGGGAACGCACCGTTCTTCGCTGAGAAGGGTGGGCTTGGCTGTGCACGGGATGGAAGGGAGACATGAGGAAGACGTACTGTATAAATATCCGGGAGTAAGAACGTCCGGTGTGGGCACTGGAGGGACATTGCCGCCGACCCTGATGTTCTTGTCCGCGTCCTCTTCGGCGTCGAGAGTATTGGCCAAAGCGTGGGTGGAGTCGTGGTCCGAGTGAGAGCTTTCCTCGGACTCAGAGTCTTCGGCGTCCCAGTCATGATCGCTCTCCTCGCCATCACTGTCACTGAACTCGAGCGGCTCAGTATCGGAAGACCGCCGTACGCCGGACGAAGTGCGTAGCACCAGGGATAGCGCGTGCAGCTCGGGCCAGTGTTTTGCGATGGCGGCGGTGACCCGCAAACAGTGCACTATCGGTAGGGTCATCGACAGTGTGCGCAGTGCGGGAGAAGCCCGCGCGACATCTGTGAGGTCCTGGAGCACGTCCTTGTCCTCTTCCGCGGCCCGCGGGCGACAACCGCCGCCATCGAGGAGTTCCATCCCGCTGACGGGACGCCCAAGCGCGAAGAATGCTGCGAGGAAACGGGGGCTTTTGAGGGAATGGAGAAGGGGGATAGTAGTCGGCGGGAGCGGGACGGTTGGTGCAGCGAAGACTACTACCTTTGGAATCTGGAGTCGAGTGAGTTGGGGGCAGCGCGCCAGGAATGCGAGGAATGGCGATAGGAACGGGTCCCACAATTGGACGCAAAGGAAGGTGAGATTGTCGAATGGTTTGGAGCCCCTGGCGGCAAAGCCAGACAGAAGGGATATCGATACACCCAAGCCGTTGATCCTGAGTGCGCGGAGAGATTTCTGTGAGACGATATGCAGCGGATTGCCCTCGGCGCCTGGGAGCTCCGGCATGTCGCCCTCATCGAGCATTTCCAGTTTGTGGACAGGGAGAGCGGCGTCGGTCCATTCAGAGAGGTCACACGAATAGAGGACTAACTTCTCCAAGCGGCACAAAGCCAAGATACTCTTCTGCATGGCCTGGTCGACGGCAACGTAGGTCAAGTGCAATACGCGCAGATTTTCGCATTTCCCCAATGTGTCGGTGAAGCCACGGAGAAGTTCCGTATGAGCCTCCCCCAGGGACACAATTTCCGGGATATCCGAGTGGGTGGCAACGAACGGCGCGATGCCGAAGGTACCCAAAAAGAGCCACCTTTTGACACGAAGAGATAGGTCAGGCCCCGACGCGACTCGCGCGACAGAACGACTGCAACGCTGAATTTCTTCGAGTGTCACCGTCCAGTCGTTGTGATATTCGTGGTTAAAAAAAATGGCGATGATCTGGTCCTCATCGATGAGGGGAATAAAAAGGTCGTGAAAGTAGCGAGAAACGAGTGCGAGCGAGTAGATATCTTGAAGTACACACCCTGAGGAGCATTGGAGCCAGACCTCTGGGGGAAGTTTGGTGTCGTAGGCCACAGTTTCTGCTTTCATGGTGGTGGGCGCAAGGTGGTCGAGGGAAAGACGACGAAGGTGTCGTAATGGTTGCGTAATGCACTCCCACGGTCCACGTCCTTTCTCCGAAACCACCACCTTCCAAGTTCCAACCACCTTCATCACTGCTGTGACGCCAGTCCAAACTTCAACAAGCCCTCCCTCTTTTTGGTAGCATAGACGGCATCAGCTCTTCCCCGGGATCCAACTGCAAAGCGTTCAAGCCTCGAACTAGGGACGACTTGGAGGAAGATTATTCCACCAAAAACACCCCGAGAATTCAACGCTCGAGACGTGGAGGTGGCTTTTGGGGCGTCTTTAGAGCCGTTCTTATGGCCAGCATGTTCTTCTACATCAGGAAAAAGCAAAATGCTCTGATAGAACCCGGCCATTTATGGAGGTCGTTTGAGGTCTCTCGGCGTCTATGAGGTAAACCCGGTTTTTATGGATGTCTATGGATGTCTACGAGTGGCTATAGAGAAAGGTCCGTGTCTATTCCGCGGCGGTGCAAAACCTCAGTCTCAAGAGGTTCTATTAATAATGGTTCAGAGGCGTTCATTCTGTGCGAGGCTAAATAGCATCGAAGACGAGGAATTTCCGTGATGGATAGTAAGTTACCAAGTAGTTGGCAAGTGGTAGAATAAGTACTTAGTACTCGTGGGCGGCTATTTTTTGACCGGCCGGTCGGGGTATCAATTGAGATGGCACTCACTTGGATTGAAGAAAGTAATATATATAGGTATACTTATTGCGGCGTGGTCACCGCGTTCGAGTCTGACTTGAACCGTTGCAGGGCTTAGGGGTTCATGTCAATTAATTTGCGGCACACCTGATGTGCAACACTTAGAATCTCCACAGGACTTGAGACGATACTGAGCATCTAGTCGTGTTGAGAAATTGTCGCGAACGCGTTCAAGTGCCGTCAAAATCAATCACGTGTGCGCGCAATTATGGTTCGGTTTGATGGCGCGCCCACAAACAATCCCTCTCTCCTCCCTCTTCCACCACGGCTCAACCTTATTCTTCTCGGTGGTCGCCAACCAGGCGCCGGTTCTCTCGATGCTTGCGGCCCTCCGCCGTCGTTCCAGGGTCGGCTCTGCTCAGTGACAGGGAGCTTAGGAGGATTCCATAGGTGCGTCCCGTTTCGAGCGACTGTCAGTGGTCAGCTTCAACTTCAATGCCCATACTTCCATAACCCCCTCCCTCCCGCTTCCCCAACGGGTCGATGTCCTGGGGCTTTCCTCTCTCTGTGGAGCGCTAGTTGCTCCTTGTCGTGGGTTTCTGCTTCCCGGCAAGGGAGGATGCTACTTGCGTGCACGACGCCTCCGAGGCCGTGCGCTGTGCTCCGTACATCGCTCGTTGATGAGGGCGAGGCGCAAGTGAGCGTCCGCACTGCGGCTCCGCGCGGGCTTGGGCTCCGTGTCCCAGGACATCGCGCAGTGATAGAACCTTATTGGGGCCTGTACATATTCGTCGTCTTCGCGGCTCGATCAACCCCTTTCATCCTGCTCGAGAAGACGCACTTCCCCCAGTACCACATCGGCGAGAGCATGCTGCCGTCATGCCGCCCCTTCATACGCTCCATCGACGTCGAGCAGAAGGTCGTTGACCATGGGTTCTGCGTCAAGGTTCGTCTATATTCCAATCGATTCACATGCTACTCGCCGACACTTGACCCAGGTCGGTGCCGCGCTCAAGTTCAACCAAACCAAGCGGGAGGGTTCGTTCAACTTTCTGTCTTGCATCCGCACCACCGCTGACCGTCTCAACCAGGTTACACCGATTTTATCAACCGCGATCCCAACACGGCCGCATGGAACGTCGTACGTTGATCTCTGCCTTGGCTAGCCGCCCTTGAATGACCCGATCCAGGGCAGGACCGAATTTGACGAGATCCTCTTCAAGAACGCGCGCGTCGTCGAGGGCGTCTCCGTCGGCTCCATCAACTTCTCCGGAGAGAATGACAAGCAGCCCATCTCCGCCGAGTGGACCGCGACCGCCAAGATCGTACGAGGTGCGTGCCCTCACTCCCACGAGACCCTCAATTACGTGTAATTCAATGGCTTGCGACTAGCGCATGCTGTCCGTACAACGGGCTTGACTTCTCGCAGGGTATATTCTGGTATATTTGGGCACTTTGTCGATGGCGAGCAGAACAACCTCAAGATGGGTGTCATCGACGGCGCGTCCCCATCGCCACTATCTATATCTCCTTGTCTCACGTAGGACGTTTGCAGGTGACTGGTCGTTCAGCGACCCATCGGACGAAACGACGATCACGAAGAAGACGACAACGACGACCCAGGAAGCTGCGACGGCGAATGCCACCAGTGCCATTCTAACTAACTGTCTCGGTCGTCCGTCTAAGTCTTCACCGTTCATCAAGCACTTCGTTCCCGGTAAACCTAGTCCCAAACTCTTCAAAGAGACGCCATGTTCAATTCCTCAAACGATTCAATTATCCGTTCAACCCTCCGAGCTCGACGTCAACACAATGTCACATGAACGTGAACACCTTTAAAATCGGACTTTCCCTGAATCTTGTTGCGCCCGGCTTCTCCATCGCAAGTCCCGTCGTCGTCAAGCCCCTCAAGTTGTCTCATGAACGTGAACACCTTCGAAATTGAATGAATTGTTGCGCCCAGCTTCTCCATACAAGATCCCACAAGTCCCGCCATCGTCAAGCCCCTCAAGTTGAACTTGCCCCGGACCTCATCGCATCCGGCTTCTCCGCTCAGCTGCCCGAGCTTGCTACTCCTCAAGATCTCACAACTTCTCCGTCAATCTACTACGGACTTCAAGACGCCCCAACAGCCCTGCGGGTTTTATTCGATGTTTATTTGTGTCGCCCTCCTGTTGTCGGCCCCATGTATTTAGCATTGAACTATATCTCGTTTCCCATTATTATTGGCATGTTTCAATAAGTTTTGCGGTTCAAAATGTCGTGAAATATGGCGGCTCTCATAGAAAACCCCCTGTTTATGAGGGTCTATGAGTGTCTATGAATTTCGACCCCCCCCCTCCCACCTTTCTATGGGGTTCGTCGATTTCTATGAGATCTATGAGGTCTATGTGGGTCTATGTGGGTCTATGGCGCAGGTTTGGATTTTCCTGATGCTAGGCCTTCTTCCCCGTGGCTTTGACGACGGTATCGTCAAATTTGCCGCACTCCCAGGTTAAATAGTGATAGGAACGACAATCTGAGGTCGAAGAACGTCAGTGTCCTCTCCCTCCATCTACTTTGACCTGGTACTGACGAGCCTCGACATTTACAGCCCGAAGCATCGAAATTGGACCAATGCACATCGATAAAGAATTTCTGCCCCGTGGGGCAAATCCATGCCGTTCCTTGTGTGTTGAGGATAGAATATCCTTATATGGCGTGCAGCGGTAGTGTGTGTTCAGTTATTTATTCGTTTCCATCATATATATGAGGCTGTCCAGCCCCTGACGGCCCTCAGTCTTACACCATCTTGTGCGACTGAGGGTACGTTGTATATTTTACTCTACGAGCTATTTACTTACATGTCTGTAGACTCCGACTCATTCTACGTCGTCTACAGGTAAATAAATGAGTCTTACACCATCTTGTGCGACTGAGGACTCCGACTCATTCTACGTCGTCTACATTGTGTGCGAGGAAAAACTGGGTGAGTTGTCCTTACATATTGATTGCGTTTAATGGCCTCTCAATCGTGACGATCCTCACCGGAAGTCTGGCACTTGCGACCGAGACAGAACTCAACTCTAATTTGCAACAGGTCAAGGTTCACGAGATCAGCAACGAATAGTCCGATAATTCGCCCCGCCCCTTGGCCGCATGTGGCATTCGACCCGTGGCTCTACGCCCGCGTGTCTCAAACAGTTCGGGCAGCAGTTGTGCAACGCTTTCTGGACTGGTGCGCTGGTTGAGGGACGCTGTTCGGTATCTGCGTCGTCCGAGCTTCTTTTCCTCCCCTTGGTGCTATGTCCCCCCTCACCCGTGCGTGCATCCTCTCGTGGATGTTGAGGTTTTCATTTTTTCAACCCAGTCTGCCGCGGCAAAGAAGCGGCTTCGATCAGTGATTGACCCCATTTATGCATGCAGGCTGCCGGAGTTCAACCCTACATCGCGTCAACTCGCCTTTCCCACATCCTTCTTGCTGGCATCTTCCTCCCATGAGGTTCCTGGCTCTCGTCTCCCTGCTCGCGCTCGCAGCAAGCAGCGGCGCGCAGACATTCATGCTACGTGCGACCCACCATCCTTCCTCTGTCCAGGATTCAGACTCACGCTTGTACAGGCTCATGGACGGAGGCCTACGCGCTCGCGAACGCCACAGTCGCGAACCTCACTCTAGCGGAAAAAGTCGGATTGGTCACTGGCGTCGGCCAATTCAACTCGCGCTGCGTCGGTAACGTCAGCCCCGTCGCGCGTCTGGGCATCCCAGGTTTCTGCCTCAACGACGGTCCGGCGGGCGTGCGCCCAACGAAGGGCGTCTCGGGTTTCCCCCCAGGCATCGCCGCCGCCTCGACGTTCAGCCGCAGGCTCATGCGCGCGCGGGGTGTTGCGCTCGGGGAAGAGTTCCGCGGCAAGGGCATAAAGTACGTCGCGCTCCCCCTCCGCAGGTTTGCAGCATTCTGACCGTCGTTGTCGTGTGCCAGCGTGCTCCTTGGCCCTGCACTGGATCTCGTGCGCATGATTCTGACCCTGGTCGTCATACATTCTCACATTCTATTTAGATGCGCAATCCCAAGGCTGGACGTGGGTGGGAAAGGTACTCAGAGTGTCTCGCGTGCGGCCCGTCTTCAGCTGACTTCACTGCCGCTACGTAGCTTTGGACCCGACCCGTACCTCACCGGCGAAGGCGCCTTCGAGACTATCACCGGCATCCAGAGCGTCGGCGTTATGGCGTGCGCGAAGCACTTCATCGCCAACAACCAGGAACACTGGCGGTATGGCCTTATCGCCGAAGTTGACGATCGCACCATGCACGAGATGTATTATTATCCATTCTTGCGCAGCATCGAGGTGCGTTCCCATTCTCACCTTGCCCATAGTGTCCATATCTAAATGACTGGCGTACGTGGCAGGCGAATGTATCATCGGTGATGTGTTCGTACAACCAATTCAATGGGACATCCGCGTGCCACAACGCCAACCTCATTGGCCCGAATGGCCTCCTTCGGCGAGATGGCTTCCAGGGTGCGTCTTCTCGAGTTCTTCTTCGGCCTGGTCGGGCTCTACAGCCCCAATTCCTCTCGCCTTATACCCCTTGATTTACTGTAACGGTAGGCTTCGTGGTCAGCGACTGGGGTGCCACGCACGACTCCGCATCGGATAATGCGAATGCGGGGCTCGACATGGAGCAGCCGGGGGACTACATCGTTATCGGTGAGTCTTATTTATACCCTTGATTGACCTGAGTGACGAGAGCTGCTGGCAGGCGGTGGGGTGTTCGATGGATTCTTGGGCATTGGAAGCCTGACGTCCGATGTCAATTCGGGCTCTGTGCCCCTTGCGGTATGGATGGAAGAGTGAGCGCTCGCTTGGCGTGTCTGACAGCATACGCAGCGCCTCAACCAGATGGTGTCCCGCATCCTTGCGGCGTGGTACCGCCTAGGCCAGGACGCCGTACGTCCTCGTGCGGAAACTTTGATCGTGAACTGACCCCAATGCAGGGCTACCCCGCCGTGAACTTCGACGCGCAGGTACGCCCTTCTCCTTCTCTTGTTTTCTTCCTCCAAATCAAACTGCTCACTCATGTCCTTGTTCCGCTACTCCACATAGCACTCCGACGGCTCCGGCTCACTCAACCTGAACGTCGACGTGCGTTCCGCCGCGCACACGGCGCTCTCGCGCGAAATCGCCGCCGCATCCGCCGTGCTGCTCAAGAACAACGCCAGCACACTCCCACTCAGTGCGCCGACGCTCAAGGGGAAGCGCGTCGCGATCGTTGGGCAAGACGCGCTCATCCCGAACTTGAACTGCGGGGATTCGAATCAGTGTGATGATGGGACTATGACGATCGGGTGTGTGGTTGAGTTTCCTTAATCTGGAATCATTTCTCCTTGCAGGCGCTAACATGGTGTTAATCTAGATGGGGCTCGGGGTCAAACTCGCTGCTATTCACGGTGCCGCCGATTACGGCGCTGAACCAGACTTTGACGGCGGTGGGTGCGATTCTCGCGACGTCACTGACGAACGACCTCACCGCGGGGCCGAAAGCGGCCAAGGGAGCGGACGTGGCGATTGTTTTGGTCAACGCGTACGTGCTTCATCTCTGATGATTCCATTCCCTTGTTCTTCCGCTAAGCGTCGTTGGTTTTAGTATGAGTGGTGAGCTCGGGTTTTACCAGTTCGTTGATGGAAATGAGGGAGATCGGAACGACCTTGAGCTGTGGTTTTCTGGGAGCACGCTGGTGTGTTTCGTTTTCTATTCCCTCTCCGTGTCCGCATTTTCCTGATTCTGGTGACTCTAGGTTCAGAACGTTGCCGCGGTGTGCAACAACACAGTCGTGGTCGTGCATTCCGTAGGGCCCGTGCACATGCCGTGGACGACGCACCCGAACATCACCGCGATCATTTATGCAGGAGCGCCGGGAGAGCAGACGGGGCCGGGGCTGGTGGACGTGATGTTTGGGGGCGTGAGCCCGAGCGGGCGGTTGCCGTTTAGCATCGCTGACGTGCGTATGCGGTCTTGCTCCATTTTCTCAACGTTGCTTTGGGTGATTGGTTGATGGTCAATAGGATGAGAGCTCGTATGGAACCACGATTGTGACGGACCCCGGCTTCCCGATCGGATTCCCTGTCGTACGTGTCTCTCATAAACATTCCTTTCCCACATCCCTGCTCTTTACTCAATCTGGACCAGATCAACTACACCGAACGCCTCCTGCTAGACTACCGCTACATGGATACCCACAACATCACCCCGCGCTTCCCGTACGGCTTCGGCCTCTCCTACACCTCATTCGCGTACTCGGGCCTCGCCATCAGCAGCGCCGGCGGCTCAACCACCGTTTCGTTCACGCTGCGAAACAGCGGCGCGGTGGCGGGGACGGAGATTGCTCAGCTGTATCTCGGCTACCCACCGAGCGCAGGGGAACCGCCGCGTGTGCTGCGCGGGTTCGAGGATGTGCTGCTTGCGCCTGGGGAGAGTCAAAAGGTTGTGATGAGTATTGGGGCGCGGGAGATGAGGTGCGTCTTGTTGGTGTTCCGAGACCTGGCGGTTGACTGACGAGTGTTGGTGTTGGTGTAGTGTTTGGGACACGCCGCGTCAGTCGTGGGTTCGGCCGGCGGGGACGTTCGAGGTGTTTGTGGGGGCGTCGAGCAGGGATATCCGACTAACAGGGTCGTTCTGATCATGAGCGTTTCGAAATGTACTGACGTTAAGCGTTCTTGGGATTCGTGTATCTATACTACGGCAATAGTCACTATCTCGCAGTTGAGTGCATTACAGACAGATGGTCTTATCATCGCGCTGTACTAGAATACCAAGACTTTGTAGGGTTCAAACGAAATAGACCGCAAGCTCTGTCCACAGAGGCAACCCAACAAATCAAATCTGAACATCGGGGCTCGACTCTCTGGCTTCCCACTGGTTTACTCCCCATGTTTTTTGCTGAAAAGACGACTGTCATCGAGCTGCACGAGCAATGTGTAGCCCAGATACCGCGTGCGACTGAGCCGTGGCGGGCATAGCACTCTCGGTTCAAGTTGAAGCTTGAGCGGGTTCAATTCCCACTGCCGCATACAGCGATCCTTTGTGGCTTTTGTGCCACTTCGGCACAACTTTCTATCGAGCCTCACTCCAGACTGGGTTCAGGTTGTATGGCCTAAATTCGAACCTCTGTCGAATGAAAGTTTCGAACCGTGGGAATCTCGATTGATGGCTCGGGTCTGCCTTCCATTCGACCATATACACCGACCCGCAGGGAGTGTTAATGTGATGAAGGCGGAAGGCGCTGAATGTATGTATATCTTCCTGCTACAGAGTTTGATATGGGACCCCTCCAGATCTCGAAAATTCGAACAGATTGAACCGTGGGAGTCTGATGGTCTCGCTGTCGCACATAATGCCGAAAGTAACGGCGTTCAATACGGTCCGCGGACGTTGCGCCCACACGGACCCACCTGATGTCGCCGACCTTGTCTCAGCTCGACTTTGTTCTTCCAAACGACCTTGACCTCTGGGTTGCTCCACTACAATCGCCGTCGTGATCCTCTGTCTTGTTCTTCTGTCTCGGCTCGCCATCGTTCTTCAAGGCGACTTTGTCCTCTGGGTTGATCCATCTCCGTCAAAGAAACACGGTCACCGTCGTGATACTTACTTTGTTCTTCGACGCCGCTATTGTTCTTTGCTCCGGTGTGGTAAGTGGTGACCTTTGCCTATCCATCCAGCAACCAACAGTCTCCCTGGAAGCCTTATTCTTTCGCCGCTCTTCCATGCCGACCGAGGCTGCGCCAGTGCCAAACTCTTTGTATTCCTGGTCTCAATGATCGCCACCGACATCTTGGCTCTTGTTCTCCAAACCTTTTAAAAAGCTGGAAAATGAGGACTATCCGCTGTCGCCTCAGGGTGTCGTCTCGAGTTTATCTCTCACGTTCTCTATGCCTGTACGAGTGCCCCAGGCCCTGGAACATCGTACCCACATGTCTGCCCAAGGACTGACCTGCCCTTGCGCGGAATGCGGAGCCGGCAAGAAGACGATGATGATACTCTCGCTGGATTGGCACCTGTACGCAACAATCTCTCAACCGACCTGGACCGAGGGAAACTGGAAAACCCTCTTCCACGGGACTGTGGAGAGGAACGCCCGGCGCATACTCAAGTATGGCCTTTTGCTGCCCTGGCAGAGGGGAAAGACTTCCCCGGGGCAGTTCAGTCACCAGGGCGCAGTCTATATGACCGACAAATCCGAGGAAGCCGCCAAGTTCGCCCGATTCAAGACTGGAGAACCACGTGTCGCCGTGCTCGGTAATATTCGCGCTCCTTCCCCGGGATCACATCACTGATAGTTCAACTCGCTGTACCTGTAGAATTCAGATGGTGCCGGAGCGGAATGAGGTACCTGGCCCGCTTCGGTTTTGGTCCGACCCACTTATGCAGAACCTCGCAGGGTCCTCGAGTTCGGAGAAGGTGAAGGGCCAGAACGGGGGGACTTCTTGGACTGGCTCATTGTGGGTGCCCTCTGTTGAGTCGGAAGATCCCTTGGCTTACTTCACCCTCTTCTCAGCTCTCCCTCACAAGCTGGGGGCGGGACGTCACCTCGATACTCCCCCCCAGGGTGTTTAGGGACCGGGGCCTGACCGCTGGGGATGGCTCAGAGCAGCCAATACATTTGGAAGAACTGCAACAAGTCATTGCCAGAACGGTCGCTCGTTACGACATGATCGCTGGGTTCGTCTTTCCTTCCCCAGTTGATCTTAATTGTGACTTTCTCCGTTTCTCCAGCCCTATGCTAATGACAGAACCCGGTATGACACTTTCATCCTTTTGCTCGTCATCACCCGGTTGATTTGACTTGTAGACGCTAAGATACACGCCTGCCAATATGCAATCACAAGCACAGAGGGCCTCGCCAACCTGACCCCACTGGGCGTCAAGCTTTACGATCGCCACGGCGTGATATCTCGAGGCCGGTCTCGGGCACACCTCTGACGAACCTACATGCATTTCCGGGCTTCTGAGAAACCACATATGGGAATCATCACTTCCACTCTTTAATTAACGACGAACCTCCTTCTTTTATAGGTTCAAATCAGTGTACTCACACGTGTATGTATTACCAGTGCATTCATGTAAATAATTCCTACGTTTAATTTCATGGGTGCTTTCAAGCACGCAGATTTTATCGATAATTACCCTGCTTCACCTGGTATGGCGCCGCTGGTACTAGTCGCACACTCTTCGCGGAAGGTGTAGCCCAGTGTTCGATAGCCAAGCCCTGCGGACTTGATCTCCGAGACGTTTCCTAGGCTCGAGCGAGTTGGATTGTCTAGCATGGATCGGTTACAGTTAGAACTGAACATGTTGGTTTGTGGATGAATTTGGCCCATGGTGGTGTTTCGGCCTTGGGACGTGTAACTCTGTGGATCGGAGCAAAGTCCAGGAAACACAAGGTGTGATGCAGGACGATTTGCCTGCGATCAAAGAAAATGAACCGTGTGAACGTTTCGGCAGAAGCCGGATCTGACTGTTTGTGCTTCCGGCTCGCGTCTCAGTGGCGATATTGCTCGTCAAGTGAATCTGCTGTCTGTAAGGGGAAGAGAACTGTCAGGCGAGTAGGCGGGGAGTTGATCCCCGGGTGGCGAGCCCTCCCTCAGTCAGTCGAGTATGCTAACTGGCCGCCACACCACGAGCGCTTGATTCCTCGTGTGTTTCAATGTCGAGCAAACCAAGTCCAGGGACGCGTCCGAGATTCGCAGGGCGAGGAGTCTTGAACAAATATGCTTTCGACCTCGACACCGGACAAGCCGATAGAAACGGCAGACAAAATGCGTATTGAACGCCGTGTTTCGTAAACTACGTCGAATTCCTTGTACTGTTTGAATCGCGAGGAAAGTAGGCCGATGGCCGGCAGATAAAGGATGGGTGCGGTTAGACGCGTCCGAGATTAGCAGGCCGAATACTTTGAACAAGCGGGCCTTCAAATTTGATGCCCAAGATTGAAGCGGATGGATGTGCCGTCGGCTGGAGGAAAAATCGGATGTTCAACGTTCAGCAACTATTCGGACGCGGGGAGTTGAACCCCGATTTGCGGGTTACATTGAGTGCCAATCCGTAACTACGGTGTTTCGCACACCACATCCGACGTCTTGAGCCGTTTGAGTCCCAAGGGAACCAGTGTTCAATGGTCGGTACGCGAATGGTTGAAGGGTTTTTGAACACGTCCGAGACTAATGTTCGCAGTGGGGGTGGTTTTGAACAAACACCTTCAAGCTTGACCCCCAAACGGATGAATGTGCCGTCGGTTGGGAAAAAGATCGCTTTAGAAATTCTATGCAGAGCTGGGAGTCGAACACCAGTTGGCGAGCTGCATCGAGGACATCCCCACTAGTACGTCTCGCTATAGTTAGTCACCACGTCCGATTTCTGGTCCGTTTGAATTTCGAGGAAACCAGGTAGGTCACCGCTCAGTGGGTCCTTCACGGAAGTAAGTTGGATTTTGAATTGCGGGGTCGACTTGGTGCTTTCGTGCAGCTTCGAGGGAAATAGGTGGAGTGAGGGAGACAAATAATTAATCGAGGGCGAAGATGCATCTACAACAGCACCTCTCGTCGCGGTTTGTGCACCGCATCCGATGACTTGCACCCTCGAACAGAGCGAACTTCTGGCCTTCAAAACTTGATTCTCGAAGAGCGGATGGATGTGCCGTCGGCGGGGAAAAAAAAGGGGAATCCTGAGCGCAATTATTAGGACACGGGGAGTCGAACCCCGGTTTGTGAGCTGCATCGAGGACCATCGACCAGGGCGTCGCGCTGCGGTTAGTCACCACGTCCGATTCCTGGCACTATTTGAATCCCGAGGGAACACGGTCGATGGTGGCAAAGACTTTATATTGCACGGGTCGAAGGCGTCGATCATCGATACAGCGGAAGTCCACGAGCCTCCAAGCTTCGTTCGAGCTTGACGCGCGCGCCAAAAGTGGCGGGCCGTTGACTGCCAGTGGACAGAAAGAAAAAAATAGATCGGCGACAAACTTGAACTATACGGGCGCGAGGAGTCGAACCCCGGTTTGCGGGCGGCATCGAGAACATCGAGCAGTGGTTAGCCAACACGTCCGGTTCCTTGAGCTGTGCGAATCAGAACAGGTCGATACCTGCTTGAGCTGCGCAGGGTTTGATTTGACCGCGGTGCATGTTTGTCCTTCTGGGCGAGGAATTGGGCTGGGGAACCTAAGGAGTGCGCCGCAAAAAGGGTAACATGACAGAGGTTGCAGACCCATTCGAGGGGGTCGGCCCCCGACTTGCGAGTTTCCGCTGATCATGAGTGGTCCCTATATATATTAGAGCTCGCGGTGTTTCATCCACACCGTCCGATTCTTTCTAGTGCTTGAGGCTCGAGCTGAGACAAGGTTCATTTCGATAATTGGCCCTCCTTTGTACCTGATGGACGCGCAAAGGTGTTCAAATGCAAAGATACAAGTTGGAACGCAGGGTCACTTGACACTATATTGCGTTGCGGATTTAATAGCATTTGCGATGCCAGGTCGAACTCGTCAAAGATTTGCATCGAATTCTTCAAAGGGGACCCGCAGAAAATTCGCCAGTTCCGAGTTGCAGGTAAATTGGGGTAGATTGCGTTGTCGAATTGCCAAGCAGTCCCAGTAAAGAGTTTACTGCCTCGGAGTGTTCTCATTGGTAACCAGGATTAATATTGCCCTTGCATGCACGGAAACCCTCGATCTTCGGCATACGAGTGCCGTTTTGGTTCCGTTGGACCGTTGTGAACTTTCGAATTTTAACCGAGTCGGGACCGTGAAGCAGATTGACTTGGATAGAGAAGGTGTCGGCCTGCACTCTAGACTTGAGCAAACCAGTCGTCGAGCGCGCCTCCTGCGTGAATTCTCAACGGTTGAGCTGCGGTTGTGGTGGTTCGGGACAAGACGGAGGTGTGCCGTAATTGATTGCCGTGTGGGCGCCTAATCCGTTTTGCCTCTCCCCACCAAACCCTGCGGCCTGTTTTCTTGGTGCCCTCTTCTTGCGCTCGCTATACAGTGTACACCATATTTGCTTCATTGATATTGTCTTGCGGCATCGAGACGTCGACCTCGCCGACGGCGCCTTGCGGAGAGGAAGAGCAAGGAAAGAGGACTCGCAAATCTTTGCCTCGACTTGTCTTACACCTGGCGGCGCCGAGATACCCGGTCTCAAACTCGCCCCAAGATTGCCTCTCCCTTATATCCATCTCTTACATCTCTCGAATCGCAATAGCGCAATGCAGGAATACCTCCTCCTGAAACTCGCCACACCCGCGTCACTTCTATCTCACAAATCGCCACGGCAATCCACTCACTCCCGTCCGGTGTCTCTTTCATAATGCTCATACACACCCACAACTCCGCCGTGCGCCCCCGAACACCGCCTGATACGTGGTCTCGTCTGCCGCTTCTGCCCCGACATCGCTATCCACACCCGGAGCACGGACCAGCATGTCCCCGTGCGCGTCGACAACGCCACCGCCGACATCTGGCCCGCCCCCTTCCTCGCGCCCCCACGCAATCCCCATCGCGGTCTCGCTGGTAGTCAAGCAACCGGTGCGGTGCTTCTTGGACGTCCCTCCCATCGAGGTGCATCGTACCCATTGACATCATCCCCACGGACGAGGCGCGCGAGCCTCAACCTCGCCTGCATCGTGCGGCACGACCTCCGGCTGCGCCCCCTCACCCTCAACGCCCACCATGACAGGCCCGATACCCTCCGCTCGAACAACCAACTAACGACGCCCGCCGTCTGCGGCGCCGCCTTCCCCGCCTCCCCTGCGCTCGTCGCCCGCGGGGACCGTCGCCCTCCGCAGGCTCGCGCCTCGTGTCTTCCATTTTGGCCCCGCTGGAAACCCGCCCAAAGCTGCCGCGCGCGGGCGCAGCCGCAGCCGCATCTCGATCCTCGCCATCCCCGCGCACCACTCGCACACCACCCTCAGCGTGCGCTCGTTGCGGAATCTCCTCGTGCCGATCGACGAGGTAGCGAAGGAGACGGGACGAAGAGGAATTTGGACTTGGGAAGCGGTTTGGGCGCGGGGTGGGGTGAGGGTTGAGGAGACGCATCGCAGAGGAAGCCGGTGGCGGGGGCGCGTAGGCGGTGGCGGTGGAAGAGACGGTGTGTGCGAGGGCGGATGATGACACCGGGGGTGATAGTAGGGAGCCATTTGGGTTGATTCTGAAGAGGAGGACGGCTCGTGTTCCTTTCGGTGGCATTTCTTATTCTCTCCTCGAACGATAGATACTTCTGATTATTCTCCTCGACTCCTCGACCTGTACAAAGTGTAGTACCATCCCAGACGATTTGTGTCCTTGCAGTGATTGAATGTTATGTCTGTCCTGTCCGTGGCCCTTTCAACATAACATGATAAGTAAACCTTTCGGCGAAACTATATTCGAAAGGGACATGCTTGTCTACCAGCGCGTTGTTTCGGCGAATCCAATTCGCACGAATCTGGGACGAGGAACAAGGTAGTCAATTTGCATGAATCCGGCACGAGGAATAAGGTAGTTAAATCTGTGGTCACCGGTAGGTGTGCATTAAAACGCAGCGCCTGTGCTTCGCAGAGGCAGGCCAGTACCGCAGTCGATCCCCTTCCCCGAATGACTGCTCCTCCGAGCATACAGTAGCCTCAACCACACCCGGATCGAAGTCCACCGGCACAAAATATCGGGAGCCCGCGACGGTGGCGTGTGTATTGCATCGCAGCAAAGGAAATAAATCACAGCAAAACAGGAGGCGAGCACCTCTAGCGCTCGGGCACCGAGGACACCTGCCGAAAATCCACCCCGCCCACCTCCCACCACCTGGGCAGATGAGAGGAGGAAAAGAAACGCGACGGAGCGGAAGAGCAACCCGCCGCATCCTCGGCTCACGGGCCCGACATCGCTGGCTTGGGAACGCCCAGTCCGAGTCCGCGCGTCGACAAAGGGCAAGCTCCTTGGTGCCGCACCTGCCCACCCGTCACAGCTGGAGTCGTTCGGAGTCCCAGCGCGTACGAAGTCAAAGACAAAGCGTCCGCGGCCGGACATGTACACGCAACACCACGGGTCCTGCCCAAGAATCACACTCCCGGACATCGCCCCTGCTCCCGCTGCTTCCAAGCGCAACTCGGTACCAGGCTCTATCCCTGGCTGAATCCAAGGATAAGGAGTTGGGAGAGTGTGAGGGACAAGAATGCTCGAAGGCATCTCCAAGTCCGAATCTAAAACCAGCCCGGCCCCAACGCAGGCCCTCGCTCGCCTCCACGTCACTCTCCATCCGATATAAATCCACAGTAAAATGCCCCACGCGCCCAGATCCCGCCGGTACGCGGGTTGAGCAGCTCACGCACACGCGCCCCGACATCCCCAACACGGGATACGCTGCAACCGGTCCACAGCTACGCAGCCCAGCCCCGTTCGCCTCCACGTCACCACGCAAATTCCAGCAACAAGAAGAGAAAAAACCCCGCGGTGGCGATTCGGATGGAACCGCTCCCCGTTTCCACCCAGGACGACTTCCCGCAGGTCAAGCTGCTCGCGCCCGTGCTCCCCGACATTCCCAACGCGGTCTGCGCCCCGCCAACTAGCAGCCCGGTGCAGACAAAGCTCTCTGCGTCCATCCCGCCGGCACACACGACATCACGTCTCACAGGCGAGGCCCGTCCTCGGCCCACACAAGAAGAGAAAGGAATTGGATGAGAAGGAGAAGTAAGAATCCCCGTCCCCATCCACAAACAGCAGAGGTCCCGCGATGACGGGGTCGACCCTGTCCCCGACACAATACACTCGCAGCGCGAATGGACTCCGTTCCTTCACCCCGCACGTTAGCGGGATCTAGACCGCGCTGGCCACTCGACGTGGGGCGCCCTTTTACTCCACTACAATGGCGGGACCTGCCCCGTCTGCGCTCCGACGAGCACAGCAGGTACATCCGGGAGGGTGATGGCGCGCACGGCATTCACCAGCGCCTACGCGCCTTCGGGAGAGGACTCTCCCCGTACTCGGCCCAAGCCCATAGAAATTGACAAAAAAAAACACGCCCCTAACAGGCACCCAATCCCCCTTCGAAGTCGTGGCGGGCAGCTGCGGTGCCGCAAAGAAGTCTGGAAATTAGTAAGCGCCGGGACGAAGAGGGATTGCTGGGGAGGGGACCTACGGGAGGTACAAAGATGGGACAGAGGAAGGTAGCCCATCCTACGTGCCACAGGGAAGCTACCGCGTCGTGCATTTCGAGAGCGCCGGCGGCAGAGCCGAGGGCTGTTCGTGGACGAGCTGCAAAGACAGGGTTAACATATGAGAGAAGAAGGGGGCGCAACGGTGAAGTATCGAAATGATTTGTGCGCGTTCGGGCATAACAGCACCGACCGGGACGACGTCAAGCACGCAGCCCGCGGGTTGGATATGCAACCAATGCGGGTGCATTGTATAGCCCACGCGCGCGAACACAGACGCTGCAATGCAGTCACGCACGGCGACTCGGACATCTCCCCATTCCAGATCGAGCATCCGACTCCACTGTCGCGATGCTGCACGATGTCGATGAACAAGAAATGGCGTGTCGTGACGCACTTTCAGCCAACGGCGACAGATCTCGCCCTCCGAGGGCCGCTGGAGTCCTGGAAGTGGGCGTTAGCTGAGTGTTTGAGGAGCGGCCACGAAAAAAGGGGACGATAACGTGCCACGAGGCCTTCAAGCGCACCATGGCAAAACGAGCAACTGAGCTCTTCGGGTGTACATAGTATAGCGCTCTCCCGTTAGGCGCCATGCCACCTCCGCGTCATGCGGCAGTCGTCGATCAACGCCTTCGGCGTCGAATGGGATGTGAAAGAGAAGGCCAATACGCACCAGGATCGTACTGTCTTCCAGCTCCGAGTCATATAGAGGCCTCCCCGTAGTTCTTGCCCGTAATTCGAGATGTTTTCAAGACAGTTTCAAGACTCTTTCATTGAAATAACGGTGGGATCCAATTATTGTCTATTGTCTTGAAGAATTTCGGCAGGAGATACGACGAGACGTGGGGGCTTGTTCAAAGAAGGATTTGCATTGAATTGCATCGTGGTGCGATGAGAATTGGGCGATCCAGAGCTGGATGTCGTTCGAGTCGGGAGAAAGGACTGATGCGTATGTTTGTGTACGCATCTTTATTTCGCAAGCACCCGCCTCCTGTCTCCTCCCACCATCCTAAAAAAAAGTCAATCCGCGCAAGACATACGCTCGAATTCTTATACCATCACCGGCCCAAGCTCAACCACTGACAAGAGAATATGAGCTGTACCCCACGACTCAGACGATGCAAAAATCTGGGCAAACGAAAAATTGGCGCTACAACTTGACTGCTACGATGATCTATCACGGACACACCTGGCCCGCTGGCGATCTATTTATTCTTTTACCTACGGCGGTATCTAGGCAAAGTACCAAGTCGAACGGGCTACCGGCGCTTGACGACTGCCCACACGCTGAGAATTTGAAGATGGTCTCAAGATCTTCCCCAAGTTCCATTCAGTACTGGGACTATTGCAGTGCTTCAAGATGGGACTTCAGCTTCATATTGTGGCTATGGTCCCCGCTCAAATACCTACTGGAGCAGGAGCGATGCCGCAGTTTGCCTTGAACTGACTCAAGCACAGCGCCCTTGTATCCGGGTGAAATCCCGAGGTTCAACGTGAGTCTTGTCTCCGTGGCGCAAATATACGACTTGTTTCACCTCCTGCGATGCGGGGGAACCATGATTTTCAACAGCACGGGAAGATGGCATCCGTCAATCGTGATCAATCACAACAGCGCGGCCTTCGCAGCTGTCTGTTCCATTCATTCTGTCTGCAGTTCATCGCCTCATCCCGGCGCACGCAGAATTCAAAAATGGACTCAAGATTTAACAGCTCAGCTGGACCACGATGGATCAAGATGTATCTTCCATGGCGACAAATTGGCGACAAAGATCTCTCTCTCTCTGATCTACTCGACAAATCTCCTCTGCTCCGAAAATCATTTGCCTTTGGAGGAATGACAGGGCAAATTTCTGGCTACCCAGTTGGAAGGAAAGAAGTATATCATACTGACATTTACCGCAGCAGATGAGCAGACCCTAGGAGATATTGGTGGAACTGTCACCGCTGAGCTGTGGTGACACTGTAGCTGTGGTGATGCTATGACCCTGGAGCATGCTGCTTGCAGCTGCTACAGTGTCTTTCCATTGTCCCTCCTCACCACCACCAGAACCAGGCCCTGTATTACCATGAACCCAGACATAACGGGCATCAGAGTTCGCATCGCCATCTATGCACAGAACATTCTGTGCTTTGTACCTATTGTTGTACATCTCAAAGACGGATCTACCTCCGACGAGGAGATGAAAGGCATCAAGGACCAGTTGATCGGGATGCTCGCCGTTGCCTTCGCCATCCTCATATCTACCATCATCCAGGCAAAAGCTGCTATCCAAGGCCAACCGATCACAGGCTTTCACGCCGCCGTCATCCTTGATTTGAGCTGGATGAACAACACTAGCACCTGGGTCTGGTTTCTACTCTATGCTCACCACATCAGTAACTATGCTTTGTTCTCTGACACCAGAGAACAAGGCCACAAAGCCACCCTCTATGTGGTAAAGGTGGCTTCGTTGTCCCGCATCATCACATGCTTTGTTCCATGGCACCAGAGAACAAGGCAACAAGCCACCCCCTATGTGGCAAAAGCGGCCTCGCCTTTGTCCCGCATATACATCCGTTGCATGCGGACAGTGGATCCACATCCCCCGATCTTTGCCCCTGGTGTCGGGTGAGATCTCCTGTCTCTGTGGCGTATATCACCCTAGTTCATGCTTCCTAGGCAGCGGTCTGAATCACCATACACAAATGATAAGGTATTTTAGCGGTAAAGTTGATTACAGCCGCAGATCTCGGTGGAACTGTCAGTGCCGCTGTCAGCGCCAGGCTGTGGTGACAGGTAGCATGCTGCTTCGGCGTCTTTCCATCTTCCTTCTTCACCACCACCACCACCACCCCACCACCACTTCCACCATGGACCCCTGCATTACCGCGAATCCAGACATCACCGGGATTGGAGTTCGCACTGCCATCTATGCACAGAACATTCTGTGCTTTGTACCCATTGTGCTACATCTCCAAGACGGATTTGTCTCCGCACAGGAGATGAAGGGAATCAAGGACCAGTCAATTGGGATGCTCGCTGTCGCCTTTGCTATCCTCATCTCCACCATTATCCAGGCCAAAACTGCGGTCCAAGGCCAGCCGATTACCGGTTTTCACGCAGCTGTCATCCTCGATTTGAGCTGGATGAACAACACTAGCACCTGGCTCTGGTTTCTACTCTACGCCCACCACATCAGTAGCAGCGAAATTGAGGAAGTAGCAGATGACATGGAAGATAGTGGCATCGAGACCGAGGAGTTGGCAGATGACGGAGAATATGCAGCTAGGACATGGGGCCTACACTGCCCCCGCTGCCGTCTTGAATTGGGGAGAGTGTCTGTTCCTGCAACCTGGGCGGCATGGCTTTGTGTCATCCGGTCAAGAGCCTGTCATCGACATTTGGAGCGGCGCCAAGGGTGCGTGTCTTTTTCGGGTGTAATTATGATCTGAGAACTCAGCTACGGGCAGGGTCTTTGCACACGGCCTTCGCATTTTTGACGGCAGTAGAGACCTGTTTTGGCAGTCACCCGTCCTCTTCATTAGCTCCCTTCATCTTTCCCTCATGGCTGCTGTTGGACTCTGGCTTTGGTCAAATCCAACAAAATTTGGTGCCCCAATTGATGGTTGTGTTCTGACACTCACTATCATTGGACGCTCAGTGCAATTCTCCTCCACACCATTGCAGGGACTCTCGCTGGCAATGTACTCTCTTCTTGCCATTCCACTTGTTAATCTTCTCCCCCCCATTGTCTTCTTTCTGGCCCTCCATATTGCCTACAATCAGACAAGATTCGGAGGATTCTTCCGCCAGTGTTTCATGCGAAAGTCTCGAAGTTTGTGGTTCCATGCTCTGACCGAATGTACTCTCACTTCTCACCAGAAATTCACAATGCTGCACTAGTCCTTGGCCTCATGATCCTCCTGATCATCAACATCATCTTATTGGTCGATATCGAGCATACTATCCGCCGCAACAAGCCACTCACTGAATCTGATGGAGACGACTCGTGGGGCTTTGGCCAGGTCCTTGCTCTGCTCCTTCTTGTTGTACCATTACGGGATGCCTGGAATGCATTTCGAGAGGTGCGAGACGGGAAGAGCCGCATCCTACGGCAGTTCCATCAAGAGCTTGAAGTGACACCATTTGCGGAACGACTTCGGGTCTTGATCACCCGGGGTGCCGATCCCAAACAGCCAGTTAAAGGCACTGGGTTCAGAAATGCACTCCAGCTAGCTGCATATCATGGTCAGCAGGACGGTGTAAACTTCCTGCTTGGCCACCTGGGGAATGAACAACCTTTCAGTGGACCTGGTGAGTTTGGAACCTTTTGTGAATATACCATTCTGATGATGGATATTAGACGGGTGTGCAACAGCACTTCAAGCTGCTTGTGCAAATGGGCAGAAGGAGATGGTGGAACACCTGCTCAAATTAAATCCGTCTCCCGACTACCTGGACTTTGAGGGTAGGTCCATTAATATCGCAATTTGATCAGTGAGCTCAAAATTTGAAAAGGGGGAGTATATGGAACTGCATTATGTGCTGCCTGCGCGAATGGAAGGCTCGAAATTGCCAAGTTCCTATTGTCAAAAGGAGCAAGCACCCAGCTATATGGTGAGCAACCACTGAGTGTGTGGCTACTGAGTCCTGACACGGAAACAGGGAGGTTTGGACCCCCACTCCATATCGCGACACTGGCCGGGCATGCAAATATCATTGAAGGGTTGTTGCCATCGCATGGTGATCCCTTGCTGGATGATGTCTCCAATGAATGTAGGTTATGTACAAGGTGAAAGCATGGACTGCGCTGATATGGTACTAGGGGGGAGCTATGGGACAATACATGATGTTGCTGTCGCCTTGCACAACAACCAACTCCAAGACCTGTTCATTGACAGGGAAGTACCTTTGGTATGCAACACTACTACTATTGGACCAGCTCATGACAGCTAATGGGAAGTCACATAGGCTGTAAGTTGTTTGGGGACTTGACCATACATGCCAATGCTGACCACCACGTGCACCACTCTGGTGCAACAGGGAGTGAGTCACTTCCCATTTTGACCCCACACACTGACACTGACCTTCCCCTGCGTGCTGCGTGCAACAGTTTGTGAGTTGCTCTGCATTTTGACTCCATACACCAATGCTGACCACCGTGCATTGTGCTCTTGTGCAATAGGGAGTGAGTTGCTCCACATTTCTACCCCACACACCAACACTGACCGCTGCACGTGTTGCCCTCGTGCAGCAGGGAGTATGTTGCCCTGTATTTTGACCCCACATACCAACACTGACCGCCACACCTGCTGCCGTTGTGCCACAGTATGTAAGTCACTCCACATGTTTGCCCCACACACCAACGCTAACCGCTGTTGTTCAACAGGATGTGAGTTGCTCCCCATTTTGACCCCAGAGACCAACACTGACCCGCTCTTGTGTGATAGGCCGTGAGTTGCTCCGGATTGTAACCCCACACACTAATGCTGACCACCACACGTGCTGCCCCCATGCAACAGGGAGTATGGTCCTTCCTATTTTAACTCCACACGCCAACACTGACCGCTGTGTGTGCTACTTTTGTGCAACAGGACGTGAGTCGCTCCACATCTTGACCCCAGATGTCAACACTGACCACCAAGGCCACGTGTTCCGCTCTCATGCAACAGCTTGTAGGATGCTCCGCATTTTGGCCCCCACATGGGAATGCTGACCGCCGCGGATGGTGTTCGCAACAGTATGTAGGTGGCTCCCCATTTTGACCCACATGCCAACACTGACCACTCCACGTACTGTGCCCCTGCAACAGAGAGTACGGTCCATATCTTTGCCCCACAACTCAATGCTGACCACCATGTGTGCCGCGTTGGTGCAACAGCCTGTAAGCCGCTCCACATTTTGACCCTCACCGACACTGACCGCTGTGTGTGCCAACAGCGAGTGAGTTGCTCCGCAGTTTGACCACACATGCCAACTCTGACCACCACACGTGCTGCTCTCGTACAACAGCCTGTTGTCCAACAGTTTGTAAGCCGCTCCAGATTTCAACTCCCACTCAACACTGACCACCGGACGTGCTCCTCTGGTGCAACAGGGAGTGAGTCGCTTCCCATTTTGACCCTATACACTGACACTGACCGCTGCATGCCCCTGTTGTGCAACAGGCTGTAAGTTGCTCCACATTCTGACCACATACCACTGCTGACTGCGCCACGTGGTCACTGGTGCTCTTGTGCAACAGTATGTAAGTTGCTCCCTATTTTGACCCCATACACCAATGCTGACCGCTCCGTGTGCTCATGTGGAACAGATTGTAAGTTGCTCCGCAGTTTGAACCCACACACCAACACTGAGCGCTTTGCGTACCACTCTCATACAACAGCCTGCAAGTTGCTCGCCATTTTCACCTTTACCCAACACTGACTACCATGTGTGCTGCTCTTTTGTAACAGGACGTAAGATGCTCCCCATCTTGACCCCGCACGCAAACACTGACCACCGTGCACGCTGCTGTTGGCGACAGTATGTAAGTTGCTCCGTGTTTTGACCCCACATGCCAACACTGACCCGGGTGCTCTTGTCCAAAAGTTGGTAGGTCAATCCGAATTTTGACCCCTCGCCCAACACTGATCATTGCGCATGTGTCGACCTTGTCCATCAGGAAGTAAGTTGCTCTATAACTCTGCCTTGACCCCGGCATTGACCACCACACCCCTTTATGGTACCAGTTGGTCAGTCACTTCACCTCCCTCCTTCCCCATCCATAATGTTCTTATCTCATCATTCCCATCATCAGCGTGTCAGTCTCATAGGCTGGCTGGACTGGGACATTTAGCTGACACAGGACCTTGCACGTTGAATAGGAAGTAAGTGGCATTTTTCTCCATAATTCAACTTTAATTCACTTCTTCATCCAGAGAAGTCGTGAACTCTTGCGACTGCGATATTTCAAGTCCGACCTTGATGGACTCGGGCAGTGACAAGGCAGTAAGTGTTCCCTCACTCAATGCACTGGTCGGGGTATGTAACCTATAGAATTCAAGGGATAAGGTGTGGATGGGCGAGAAATTGTGGGTCGAGTTTGCGGAGAATTTTGGGGCCGAGTGCGGAAGGTGGACAGCCCAGGACAATGGTTTTTTGGAGGAAATCTGAACGAAGTCTTGAGTGTTGAATGACTCCTGACTAGCCGACTTTTTACTCTTTGAGTCTCAAAAAATACCCGGGTGTGCGCGATTGGTGCGCGAATGAACCAAGTTTGAATACATTGTCTTAATCTGGTCGGTTTTTGTGTGCTTCCGTGGCAACAGATATGGAATCACTCGAGAGCTGGGAGCTTCGGGAAAAAGCAAACTCACGCGGGGAGTTGAACCCTGTTTGCAGTTGTCTCCACAACATCGTGTGATGTGAGCGGTACCTCTCGCCGAATTTCTAGATCATTTCCTACAGCCAATCATGCAGAACGGGGAAGAATTGCGCTTCATCGAGTCCCATCCGAGTTGACGAGCCTCAAACTTTGCCGCGTTTAGTAGACCCCGTCCGATTCCTTGCACTGTTAGGTCCCGAGGAAACCAGGTCGGTTGTTGAGTCACGTGGGCTTGTGGGAATAAAGTTCGATGTTGAACTGCCGTAGGGAATTATGGTTAGGTGAGGGGTCGAAGGCCACGGGAGCAAGGTAACAGAACTCACTCACTACACATTACACATTCGAATTTCGAACACGGGCAATTGAACCGGTTTGCAAGCTTTCCCTGCCCGTGAATCGAGCATATCAGGGCTCGCCGTGTATCTACCGTGACCACCATCCCACGGCCGATTCCTTGTTGATTCGTTGTAGTGCTTGAGCCTCGACCAGAATGCGATAGATGATTGCCGTGTAGGAGCCTAATGCTCCTTGCCTGAGGCCCGGATCCCGCCCGTCACCCCCTTTTTCCTGGTTTGCTCTTCGCTATATACCGCAATCGTCGCTGAATTGCTTGCCCACGGAATCTCTCGACCACGCCGGCGGCAGTGGACAGTGGAAGAACAAAGGAGGACTCGCAGTCTCGCACATCATCAAGTTTGAGTCGCTTTGCGCGTTCTTGTACCGATTCGGGGTATATCCTCTGCAGATGACTCCTCGTATCAAACAACCCCACCTTGCTTCCATCCTTTCTACTCCGCGAAACACCATGGTCTCAATTCACTCACACCCAACCCAAGGCTTCCGGCTGAAATTTCCTTGATCATCAGAAACACACTCCCATGGCCACGATCCACAGTCCCTCCCGAGATCTCCTCGATGGTCTTGATGAACACACTGCCAACTCCCCCCTCGCAGTCCCCCCGTAAACGCCCTGCCAATGGACCATGATGTCGGCCCCGTCGACAACGCAACCGCCGACACCTAGCTCCCTCCTCCTCAGGCTCTGGCTCGCGTGTTACCACACCCACCCTCCCAATTGCGGTCGCGCTCATAGGCAAGCAGCACGACACGTCCTCGCGTCCCTCGACCTCTACGGCGAATCGCATTCGTATCGACTCTGCACTCGGGAACCTTGACCCCCCCCGTCCGCGTATTGACCACCATCCGCTTCGGGACCGAAATCAATAGAGAGCGAAAGGAGTACAAGATGGCGCGGCCATTCCTCCTCGGAATCGCAAGGAAGATGCGATAGAGTACATGTAAAGCCCCGTTCGATGGAGTGGGGTCGAAAAGTATAGAAGTTACGACCAAACGTTCTCAAGGCACGCAAAGGTCATAGTGGCGGGCTTCGTCTCGCGGTACGCAAGAGGATAAGGAAGACGGCACGACGTTACAATACTCGTATCGCCCATCGCGGACAACCCACCGTTTGGACACCCCGACAAGACGGATTTGGCGCCACATTCCGAGACCAAATGCTCATCTCGTCGCGCAAATATAGATGAGGCACCCATGCCCCGCCGTACCTCTAACGGAGACTGCTCTCAACGTTCGAGAGCACGCTCCCGGCATCGGTGCCCCGAGGAGAAATGACAGCGGCATCGAAGATACCGGCGGCTCTCCTGGTCCCCACATGTCGCGCTCGAAGCTGAAGCCAATGCACACTCTCTGCACGATCCCAAGCCGCGTCACTGCAAACAAAATTTTGCCCGCCAGCAGCTCCCGATCGTGCTCAAGACAACCGCACGCAGCGCGCCGAGCCGGTGACGTTCACCCTCCGCGGCCAACAGAAGATAAGAACCCAACGCCGACGCCAGCGCAACGTATTCCAGATAGCTGAGATAGCATTAGGTGCCTCTTCCGAGTCGGTCGTCGCAGCCTCAGCCGACGCGTATGTACTCGGTGCGAGATATGCCCGACGGAAACAAGAGATATGTATGCCCGACGAGAGCACGCCGCTCCTCGTAACCACACCTGCCTGCGGATCTCCGCAGCACCCCGACACACATGTCTCGACATCTCCCGTCCTCGGTCCCGACGAACACAACGGGAAGCATAGCAGTCGGATTGCGAGTACATCCATCGCTGACGATAACGACTCCCCATCGGATGAGCGCCACGTATGTACTCGCGGTGGTCCTCCATCTCGCGTGCGATCGACACCTCGCTGGCATCGAGCTGGCATCGGGCTGCTGACGCTGGCGCTCCGCGACATCGACAGCGCGGGGCTCCTCTGCTCCAACAACGACGGGAGATGCATCGCGGGACGCACGACCTCCGCGGCCGTACGCACGCCGCATCCTCGCCCAATCGATAGAAAAAGAAAATGTCGACGCACCGCGGTCCGCCATGAGCCCGACCCGGAGATTCGAGACTCGGGAGAGGGAGGAGAGTGTGTTGGACGCAGAGAGACTAGGGAAGGAAACAGTCAGCGTCGAGTTTGCAGAGAGAGAGGGCAGCGGGGGATGGAGACGAGGGCGATGCCGAAGCCATGATGGTAAAATGAAAGGTCGTCCACCGCCGCAGCAGGGGCGCTGGGTATCAAGGATGACTCACGCGTTTGCCCTTCCTCGATTCGATTAACAGCGGGGGCGGTGGACGCGAGGGGGGTTGAATGGGCTGCGAAGATGTGTGTGAGTACGCGAAGGGAGGGGGAGGGCATGGAGGTGAAATCGACGTAAAGCGCGCCACCGTTCTGCAACGCCCCCGCCCAGCTCCCTGCCGGGGCGCCCCATCGCGCTGCTAGATATGATATCCGGTCGGCGCGGGTGGCAGCGTATCGCATGGCGCGCATGTACATCGGTACATGCCATGTACGCTCCGCGAATAGGCACGTCGACACTCATCCACACATAAACACACGGCTGTGACCGAGCTCCGATTACGGTCTGCACGCCCCGTACCGACAAAACGAGTTGTACGCACTTGATATCGATTACAGGCCGCGGATGCATGTGTCTCTCCCCGAGCGCCGACCGAGTTGGTGAGATGATGACTAGAAAGAGGGGATATGTTAGATGGATTCTGTATCGACGGGCGCGGCGCAGAAGACTTTGCGAAGGGAGTGACGCATCCAAGGCGAGGTGCGATCCGAGTCGGAGTGCCTCGTCTCTACCACCACGGCGCCTGTACGAACATCTGGCCGCCGGACCCCATGCCACCGGGTTATCCCACTCGCGGACCAAGTGCTCCAGCAAGCATTCCATCTTTTGTCCGAACGACACGGGAAGGAGAGTAGAATACGTACCACGGTCGCACTGTCTTCCAAGTCCGAGCGTATTCCGTGCACAATGCGAGTCCGGATGGCAGAGAGGCCCGAGAAGCTGAGATCGATTTTGTCGCTTCGTTATCCGGGATTTGGCCAGAGGTTTCGAGGAACGGGCGGGGGTTGCGAGGGTTCGGTCCAGTTTTGAGTTGGATTAGAGTCAACGGTAGTTTGGGAGAATTGGGCGTTTCCACGATTTTCAAGATGTCGTTCGGAATCAAAGGGCCGATGCTGTGTCGTTTGTGTGCTGATCTTTGTTTCACAAGCAATTGCCTTCTGTCGTCTCCCTCCATCCTGGAAATATTCTTGCTGCCCAGGGGGCTCTGCATGCTGCAACCATTCGAGTCCAGCGTCTTTCAAGAGGTTCTAAACCCCACGATTACGGAGCTCGCAAACGCAGCAAGTGGCAAGAACCCCGGAAAAGGATTTGGACTCACGCGCCAACTTGTTTACAAGAAATAAACCTGTGGAGGTGGAGAAAAACATCTCTGTCAATACATGGCCACCGCCTGCGTCGAACAGGCTACCTCTGGATTTGAACGTGAACTCCGATTCGGAATGTCTCAACGGCGCTATCAAGACCTCAAGATGCACCTTCCGTTTTCAATGACGCGGTTCAATCAGTATCTCACTGAACTCGATACCTTTGCGCCTCTGGAATTGCTGGAATGAACGCGGTTGTTCAAATTCTGCTGCTCCGGTTTGGAGAGACGATGACCATTCAAAAAAAAAATTGCGGAGCGGAATTCCAAGCAAGCTATCGCAGGAACGGGATATAAGTATCCGACGACTCAAGCTCTACTTTCCTCGCGGCAAACAGTCCACCAAAACCAAGGACGAAATTTACTTTGATTTGAACAACCAAGACCGATCCGAACCACGAACCCATTCCGAGGCCCACATCGTTCAAATTGAATCCGCATTGCTGGCCGTACTTGTACTGAACTTCCCATTGGGTGAAGCAGCACGTCACCCAGGCCGAAAAATGTGACGCAGCGATATATATATCCCTAATGCCCATGCGTGGACTCGAACCACGCTCACCGCGCCCGAACGGGTCCGCCGCTGCCTGCATGGGCTACTCGTCTCATTTGTTTTGTGTCCATTGACTTACCTCGCAGTGCATCGAATTGCGTGCCTTTGCCCCCGAGACAGTGAGAAGAACACGGTGTGGTATCCCAGGAACTTATACAACCCGAGCGTCCACTCACTGCGTGAATAACCTTGGTGACCTGCGGTTTATCGACAGTCCAAGGACAGCAAGCAGGATGTCTCGCCTTGGCAGAGTTTGCCTTCGTCGACGCAAGAAAACCTCCATCCTGAATTCTCAACGCCGCAAGAAAAGTAAAGTTTGGTGCTAATTGCCTACCTACGACAGGACCTCGAGTGTATCCCGTGCACAATCCGAGCCCGGATGGCTCTTGAAGAGTCTTGCGCCGAGAGGCCTGAGAAGCTGAGATCGATTTGTCGCTTCGTTATCCGGAATTTGGCCAGGGGTTTTGAGGTGGGCGGAGGTTGCGAAGGTTCGGTTAAGATACGAGTTGGGTTAGAGTCAACGGTGGTTTGGGAGTGAATTGGGCGTTTCCAGGATGTCGTTCGGAATCAAAGGGCCGATGCTGTGTCGTCTGTGTGCTCAGCTTTGTTTCACAAGCGATTGCCTTCTGTCGTCTCCCTCCATCCTGAGAATGATATTTCTGCCCAGGGGGCCCTTCAACCTCTCGGATTATTCGAAAGATTCAAGTCCAGTGTCTTTCAAGAGGTTCTAAACTCCACACGATCACGGAGCTCGAGTCAAACCGCAGCATCCAAGATGTTATCAACCCCACGATTACGGAGCTCGAGTCAAACACAGCAAGTGGCAATTTGAAGAACCCCGGGAAAGGATTTGGACTTGGCACGCACCAACTTGTTGACAAGAAATAAACCTGTGGAGGTGGAGAAAAACATCGATGTCAATACATGGCCGCCGCCTGCGTCGAACAGGCTACCTCTGAATTTGACGATGAACTCCGATTCGGAATGTCTCAACGGCGCTATCAAGACCTCAAGATGCACCTTCCGTTCTCGATGACACGGTTCAACCTCTATCTACCGCGTCAGGATCCCACTGAGCTCGATGCCTTAGCCTTGCTGGAGTTGGAAAGAACGAGGCTCAACTGGTACTGCGGCATGATCAACAATCGTATGTTCAAATCTCCCTCCTCTGCTCCCTCCTCTGGTTCCCGGAGACGACGATCTGTTAAGATCCTCGATGCCAACGAAGCTATCGCAGAAACGGGAAATATATCCGAGCGAATCGAACTCTGCTACCTTCCTCGCGACCACTCGACTCAACGACAATGGCAAGGAAGAAGTGTACTCTGGCGTGATCCAAGCCGGAACCCATTCTGAGTTCAAGTCAATCCGCACTGGCTGGCCCAACTTTACTGGATTCGTTCGTCACAAAGCGAACCCGAATAAAAAAAAGTGGTTCCTTTGCACAGTGTATATACCCATGCGTGGATTCGAACCACGCCCAAACGGGTCCCCCGCCGCTGCATGGGCTACTCGACTCAAATGTTTTGTTTCCATGGCAAGAACACGGCGCCAGGGCGTAATCACAGGGATGTAGCCTGCACTCACTGCATGAATAATCTTCAAACTTGTCGGTCTGCAATTTATCCACATTCCAAGAGGATGTCTCGCGCCAGATCTTACCTTGAGAGGCACCAAGTTGGATTCTCCCTTCGATGAGCGACACGCCCCTGTGCCACGAATCATTAATCGTGTTCAGGTCCGTATGCTAGCGCCAAGATCGGCCAATCAATATCAGCTTACCGCCGACTGCTCAACACAGAGAAAGTCTAAAGATGCCCAAAAAAATCTGAGACGAGTCTAATATGTCCCAGGGTGGAGTCGAACCACACACGGCACAACCTGGACCCAGTCCGTTCTGCGAGCCGCTGGGCTTCGAATAAATACCCTGTTGTTCGAGAGCGTTAGATGTCTGAGTTTATCGACACAGCAAGCAGGATACTGTCTCGCCCCAGAGACTGCCTTCGTCCACGCAAGAAAATCTCCATCCTGAATTCTCAACGCCGCAAGACAAGAAAGGTTTGGTGCTAATCGCGTACCTGCGACAGGAACGAGGGAGTTGCGATTACGACTGCAATAGCTTCATTTCTTCGTCGCGAAGCGCACCCTGCGCACCCTGCCTGCTTCCGAACTATATTCAATTCAGCGAACGCCTCATGCGCGCGTACCCTGCCCGAGCAGTCGCACGCAAGCACATGGCGGTTACGCTAGCGCTTCAATTTCGTATTCGGCGAGCAATGGCCAGTTAGTAGAGTCCCTTCATCCACGCACACACTGGTGTTTGAACGAGCTTGCTTGCTGCCGACTCCTCACTGCAGTGAGTAATGATTAATCACCCCCCAAAAAGCTGGTTTATTCCGATCCCGTGCTATACCCAGGGTGGAGTCGAACCACACACCGCACAACCTGGACCCACTCGGCTCTGCGAGCTGCTGGGCTTTGAATAAAATACCTTGTTGTTCGAGCGCACTGAATGTCCACTTGTCAAGTAAGTAAGTAAGTTACGATCCGAGGTCTGGCCTCTGGCTTCCGGAAATCCCGCCTCACCCTCAAGTCGGGTAATCAGGCGTGAGCTGTTCAAGCTGTTCAAATGAATTGGATTGGATTTACTGCTGCACGCGTACTTTAGCTAGAGTATTCTTCCCAGTCCGAATATTTGAACGAGAACTCACGGCGTCAGTAACTGCAAAAAATACACTAGTACTCTCCTGGAGCATGGCAGGACCCCGAGTCGAACGAGGGAATGGGGCTGCAAGGATATGACATCGCCTTCACAACGATGCCCCACGCGCACCCGGCGCCTCCTGCCTACTTGCAAAAGTGTTTTCGACTCCGCCAATCTGTACCGAAGTCTAAGTAGGACAAACCTACTCAAATCATGTTCAGGGCGGGGTAAGCAAGTCGGATTGAAGTTGATAATTTGAATCGACTGCTACGTGCACTGGCAGGGTATTTTGTTAACCAGTACTTACGAGCTTCTGGGAATCAGCAGAGCGAAGAGATAAACAGGTGAAAAAATATTAATAACGACAAGCTATGGCGGGACCTCGAGTCGAACAAGGTACATGTAATGGAACTGGAGCGATTTCGCGCACCTCCTGGCTGGTCGCCGCCGCGGCCGGTATGTAGGTCAGTCAAAGCCCAACTTCGATGAAGCTGAAGAAATTTCAGCTGGATTGGCCGCCGAAAGCCCAGAAAGTCAGGTTCGAGCCATACTGCTGTGAGAAAGAGGGGTGGAGGAGGTGCGAAAGCAAGCAGAAAACCAGCCAAAAAATATCGCGAAAGTCTATCGGAATGGCAGAACCCCGAGTCGAACGAGGAAATTGGGACTGCAACGCTTTTGGCTCAGTGGAGCCCCACGCGCACCCTGCGCCTCCTGCCTACCCAAGAGCCATGTTCAACTCCGGTAGGCAGGCCAGAAAATCGAGGACCTCCGGTTGAATTGACTGCTTGAGGTGCAGACAAGTGAGTCCGAACCGAACGAACCCGCTGTCAGAACGCGGCGCGAGGCAAAAATATTATGTTCGGATTTCGAACACGCCATGACGTGACCTCGAGTCGAACGAGTGTGCCGGGTGTTAACTTATGCGTTAGGAGCAGCCCAGTAGAACTCGGTGCGCACCGTGCGCTCTCCCGCCGTGTTTTCTCTGGAATCTGGCTGGGTAAGTGGGCTGGTAAAATGAGGGATCACACGGTTGAACTCGCAAATCGGACTTTGTGGCTTGCACCACCTTTCAGGATTGTTTAAACCGTGGAGCCACTCTGAAATTTGCGGATGCAGAGGACAGAGTTAAAGGAATTACACAAAGGTTGAAAATTACCGGGCACCGCAAGCCAGATCGCGCCAGAGAAAGAGAGAATCCAAATCTAGACAGTGGAGTCGAAGCATCAGCGTCTGAGGAGGAAAATAGGGTGAAGGCACGAACAGCTACGCCAAATCCGCGTCCCTCATCTGCCGCAAAACACCCCACCCAGGGAGCCCAAACCGCTCAGGCAACCCCGTCCAGAATGCATCCGCGGCACTGTGATGCGCAGCCCCCATCTGCGCCTTGCACCCGGCGCAGAGCGCCGTCGCGTTGAAGTCTTCCTCCGTCCAGAGGTCCATGGGGAAACACTTCGCGATGCGTCGTTCCTCGACCTTCCTCCGCGCCCCCAGGCGGGCGGCGATGCAGGTCGGACTAGTCTGGCCATTCATCGGCACGGGCACGGGGGGGCTGCCGAAAAGTGCCGAAGCCTGGGCAGGGGTGAAGGAAGGTACCGTGTTATGACACCCGGACATGAGAGTCGGGTCCCACAGGAAGTGCACAACGTTGGCGCAGGCAACACGGGAAATTGCGAGCAGCTGCACGATGGCGGTCGATTTATCTTGCGGCGCGAGCTCGAAGTGGACGCCGTCAATGTCGATCCCTTGCAAGAGCTGGCTTGGCGTGGAGTTTTCGAGGACGCGGTAGAATGCGATGGGGAGGATCCAGTCTAGAGTGAGCTCTCTGGCGAGGAGGATTACGCGGATCCACTCGGTGTGGGGGAGCGTCCAGGAGGATGAGGCGGGGAAGTCTCCAGAGGCCGAGGATAAGTGGGTCAATGCGCGTTTGTACAGAGAATCGACCTCATATTTCTTGCTGAGGCGGAGGATGCCGCTGATTGTGTCGAAAGTAGTGGCCGCGGGGAAGGCTCCGAAGGATCTGAGAACAACCATCAGAAGTGAACCAGGGCAGAGAAAAATACTGTGCGCACTCGTAATCGAAGAGTGCGCTCAGAAACGAGGACAGGTCGCGGTCAGTGTCCGAGACACGGACTACGGGGCAGCCGTCGATGAGTTCTGCATCGTCAGGTTGCGGAAACTCGAGCATGTTGTGAAAGACCGAGGATTGTTTCGCTAAGAGTCCGCCGTAAACACGAAACATGCAGCCCTCGGTGAAGAGGACAAGTGTCCCATCCTTGAACCAAAGGTCCTCTACCCAATGCCGCACGTTTGCGGGAGGAGAGGGCGAGCCAGGGAGTTCTGAGGTTTTGGACATGAGCGTCGAAGGCAAGTGGAGACCGAGTACGTAATGAGCTGGCAAACTCCGAATTCAACACTGGCAAACATCTCTTGCCTCCTGCTAACGTCGACGCCAGAAAGGTGACACAGTGCTGTCTCTCGTGGGGCATATGCTGACGGACGTGTTCAAGTTATGGAACACGAATCCACCCCCGAAATCCCCTCGCATCTCGCTGGACTCATGGCATCCAACTCACCGCCATCCGAGTCCGAGGCCAGTGAGATCCGCGACGCTATTGCCGTTCACACAGAGGCTCTCCGTGGCCTGACCAGCGAGGTTGAGCCACTCGTGGCTCAGCGCGATGAACTCGTTGTCGCCCTGACTTCTCTATCGATTCTGCTCAGTGCGACGCGCACCCTTCCCTTCGACATCCTCACTCGACTCTTCCGGGAAACCGTCGACTTGACCGGGGATCCATGGGTCCTAACCTACGTGTCTAGTGGATGGCGCGCCGTCGCAATCAACTCTCCCGACCTTTGGACATCCATCGATATCGATAACGCTGCCAACGACCCGAAGCGCCGCCCCACAGGCTATTCTCTCGAAAAGCTCGACGTTGTTCTGCAGTGCTCGGGGAACCATGCTTTATCCATTCGATTCTGCACCATCACGGAGCCCTTCCACCACAACCAAGCTCCCATCTCCCCCCACGCTGATCGTGTCTTCGGCAAGTTGGTAGCCGCATCGGCACGCTGGGGTTCGCTCTTTCTGCGTTGCTCGCCAGCGTTATTCCCGGTGGTGGCGCAACTCAGGGGGAAGCTTCCGCTCCTGCGAAAGCTGACACTCGACCTGTGCTACGATGGTCCCGTCAGCTTGGACGCATTCGAGATCGCCCCGAACCTGCGGTCGGTGGATCTTCTGTGCGATGTCACCATAAACGACCCAACCTGCCTCATGCTTCCATGGACCCAGATCACCCAATATTACTGTGAGTACAGCCTGTGGCAGGATCACGTCGGGGGCTTGGAGCGCATCATCAATGTTCGCGAGTGCCGCTTGCTCATGGTGAATCAGGCACCAAATGAGCAGACAGCAACACTCGCATTGCCGAAACTGCGAAAGTTATACGTCGCGCAGGGTGACTTTTTGGACTTCAACGCACCGCTCCTCGACGAGCTCGTAATTGAACCGCTCAAAATGACCCCTCCCCCGGACGCGCTCGGCAACCTCACCACTCTCCTTCGCCAATCTGGGTGTCAGCTCACCAAACTATGCCTAATCGCCGCCATCCCATCTCTCGCTGACGTGGCCAAACTCACCACTGTCCTCGAACTGCTCCCGTCCCTGCTCGAGCTATGCATCCAGTCGCGTGCCCCAGTGGAGAGCGTGACGCTCGACGAGTTCGTTCTTTCCCTTTGCAACACCACCCCGCGTCTGGTCCCCCGCCTTGAAACGCTCACCCTCGGCGGCTACCCCGTCGATTCGACCATACTCGTGGACATGCTCTGGAACCGCTGCAATGCGAACCCCGCGGGAACGAGCGCCATCCGCGCATTCTCGCTGTTCGTCATCATACGACTCCGTCCGGTAGAGGCTACTCAGATGCAGCGGCTCGAGATGTTCCGTGCCGGTGGACTCGACTTGGTCATCGTCGCGGGACTTCTGGCGCGCGAGGCGATGGTCCGAGTTCCCTTTTTTCACGCTGCGAGCTCGAACGGATTGTTTTGGGCGCCCGAAAGACTGTAAATCTGTAGCGTGTATAAATCCAGAGCATTCTTTTCCCTTGGTTGGTTGGGGTCGGCATTGTGTGGCGCGGATTTCATGAGGTATGTACCTTTGCCAGTCCTCGAACACATTTGCAAGTCCGCAAATTCTGGCTATTCCTTCGAAACCGCCGGCTCAGGTTGGTTGTGTGTAAACCTTCAACATTCTCCACCACAGACCAGAAAGCTTCCTAGGTCGGACAAACCTTTTGCAAGAGTGTGAAGGACTGAAGGTGAAAGGCTCTGCCCCCATTGTTGGAATTGCATCCGATCATCGCCATCTGAGTCGTCGGTTCGATCCGAATTCAGTTCGTTCTGCCTCTTGTAGGTTTTTACCTCCGGCCCATATGGCGTCAGTGTTCACTCTTGCGGATGACCTGAAGTGCCATCGCTGTGGAACCACAATGGAAGCCCGCGGGAACCAGCACCCTACTGTTCTGCATATGAAACTATATGAAGTTTGCTTAATCAATTCGTGTCGAGACAGAAAATCATGTTCGAGTAATGTTCAGATTAATCAGGGGGCATGATGAAGGGCCAGCGTGCCGAGGCACACCCGCACAAGAACCGGTTCAAATACGGTTTAAACAGAGTTTGAACAGTGTTTAAACCAGCTGAATGAACAGTGTTTAACCCTGCTCATCTGGGGCGACAAAAACTGGTCGGGTGTGGGATTTGAACTATGGTCTGAGGGGGTTTGACGACTCGGTGAAGCGAGCAGTATTAACCACTCTGCCAAGTGAGCATGTTGAAAGAAGTGATTGTAATTGTGATGATATAGGAATTCTATAGTTGTGACTGTAGTTCCAGACATGAATTGCTCGACATTGCCCACTCTGTACACCCCATATGCTGTAGGGAGACAGGCATAATGCACTCCACCACCCACACATCATCCTCTTACCGGCGAATCTGATGTGTCCGATGCATACAAATTATATGTCTCAATCTCAATCCGTACCTTTATAAGTTACAATAGCACCTAAGTGCTACTTGGCCCAGTCAAACATACTATCCATCCGCCTCCACAGATACAAGTCCATTTAAACCTGTTCACATCCGGTTTCAAGCCGGGGCTGAACATGAGCACACGGGCTGCAGGACTCTGGCCTTCAACCTCGCAGGAATCACAATCAGAGAATCTACAGGTCCCACTCAGTTTGGGATGTCGCAGTACAGTGTAAGTCATTGTTTACTGAAATGTTCAACAGTTGGATTATCCTCTGGATGACAATACAGGCCCTTGATGTGTTAAATGGAAACTTGGGGCGGAATGGGACAGATAAAACACTTTGGGAAGCCGGCCCGATGTGGCTTGGTGCATTGAGCCACTATAGTTGTCCACTTGGCCCAGTTGGTATTCGTTCAGGGCCATCTACAGTTGCGGCCCAATCAAATGTCTTACCATATATGGAAAATACGATCAATTCCCGCTCTATGAGCTACTTTCCGGTGGTAAAAATTGGAGAAAATTGGTATGCATAAAGGATAGCCCTGGAATGCCTCTACACCATTTGTCCCCTGAAAAAACCTGAATCCTGGGCCAAGCCCGAGGCATATATAGTAAATGTCTGGTGCTGCACAATTTGTGCCTGCCCTTCAGTTATCGGGCCTTTTTCTGTCCCAGACACAATAGCAGGTCACTAAGATAGTACTCCGGGCTTTTTCGTCTCACAAGACCTCAACAGAACTCCCCCCAGGTCGGAATTGATCGTATTTTCCATATATGGTAAGACATTTGATTGGGCCGCAACTGTAGGTCTGGCAAACTCATGCACCCTGTGTTCGACCCTGCTTGCTGCCCCTCTTTTTCTGTGCTACGTCCCTGTTCAATCCGTGTTCAATCCAGATTAATCTGAACATTACTCGAACATGATTTTCTGTCTCGACACGAATTGATTAAACAAACTTCATATGGTTACTGTCTGCATCGAGCGCCTGGCCGAAGTGCGCTGTAAGTGCAGCGACTCGAGATGTATCGCGCTGGCGAACTCCTCAGTGAATTGAACTTCACCTCGGTCAGTGGAGTTGTCGTCGATTGCCCCAGGTACGTTGGCCAGTTTTAACCATACAGTCCCCAAAATCCTGGAATTCTAAACCGTGAGGGCGTGAACTTCAGGTTGGTTTCAAATCTATAACGCTTTCACTGCGGGCCTGATAGCTTCGGACTGAAGAACTGAGCGTGAAAGGGCTCCAAGTCGCCATCGTTAGGATTGTATCCGACCATCGCCGTCCGAGTCGTCGGTTCGAACCGGCCCCAGTTCATCCCCCGTCGAAGTGCTTTTGCCTCTAGTTCTACTTAGAATTATAATATTAGTATTCAGCAATCGTTCATTTCTACGCCTAATGTCTCACATTGGGATACGTACACTTCGTTTAGCTGGGAGGGGCAATTCGCGGATGTTGGAGGTTAGTTCCAGATAAATGAAGCGATGGTCGATTCAGGTAGAGTGAAGGAGTGGCGAGTTGCTTCGTGGTGAACGCAGACTCTTTTGTATTAAATGGCACGTACACCCGCAATATTTGAAGGAAAAGTTTTCAACATTGCACCTGAAGTCCCGAAGTGTTGGAAAAACTCAACCGTGGGAAAACCCGGCACAATCAGGGTGTGGTTGAACAAAAGAGGATAATGCAGCGGTGATGTGGAGCGGCTGGTGAGGTATGATTGTGAGGTTGTCGGATGAGAGGTCGAATGAGACAAGCATAAGCACGACCCCAGCAAGATACTACCGGCCGTCTTGAGACAATGGGGATCGAGGGCTCCCTCAGCGAATTTTGAAGCTACTCAATCGGACGCGCCCAGACAGAACGCCGCAGACGAGCCCGCTCTCTGGGTCAACGGAGATTTGCACCATTCAATCATCCTCGCGGTTCTTGGTCCGCCTGATTCACATATAGATCGTCGCAATCAACAAACCTCGATCAAAGTAGGTCGTACTTCCGGGAGCATCTCGCCCGTTCGTGTGTGTGCGAGCTGCCAGCAGCGGCGACCATTAGAGTGAAGAATGAGGCCTACGCTCCCTGCCCGTAAATGGCCTCGGCTACGAAGAAATCAAAGCTCAGCTGGAGCATTACCGGTGTTTGAAACGCACCGCCCCGAGAGCAGGTGCGTTACTCCCCGGGTACCAACGCGAGGGTCGGAGGAGGCCAGCAACATGTTCTCAAGAACGATTGCAGCCTACCTGGATCGTGAAGGAGTAGTCTCGCCCGGAGCGGCGACAAATGGAACAAGATTAGCGTCGTTTGCTGGGTATTGGGCAGGGAATGCGTGGCTGGATGAGATGAACGAGCTCGAGGAGGATGTGGATGCAGAGATCAGAAAGAACGGACAAAAGCCGTCAGTATACATTCGGGATCGAGAGTCGGCGATAATTGGTAGAATCAACGCCGTGACACCAAGATATTTCAAGAAAACTCCTCATTCTTCCTCCGTGGTCGTCCCCCCTTCGGAGTTTCAGTCGGGTTATACACCACAAGCACACTCTTAGCTCGTCGGCATGACGCGTCGGTATAGAGAGAACTCACCTTGGGTTGGACGCTCAGTCACTGTTTCTAGCTGTCGCTTCCAGCGCCTCACGCTCTTTCTTGGCCTTCCTCACTGCATAATGGAGTGCTTAGCCGGATGGCAGAACAATAGCTTAAAGCCTAAAGGCCACACACCTTTCTCCTTGTATCTTTGGTTGGGCCAGTCCGATAACGACATCGGGAAGTGTTTCATAGGTTCCCCGTACAACGGCCCCTCGCCAGCCTCCTGCAGCTCCCTGAGCTTCTTCTTGTAGAACTGGAGCTTCTCGTTCAGCGGCAGCTCGTCTGCGAGGTGCTTGAAGCCGTAATGATTGGCGTAGCTTTCGAGGCAACGTCGCGAGGCATTGTGAAGGAGGACTGGTTGCCCTTTACGGACCTTAGCCCGGCGTCTGGCTTTCCTATCGCGGTGGCGGCGTTTGGCTTTACTCGAGGACATGCAGGGAGCGCTCAGGGCAAGGTGGATGAGGGAAGCGAACAGCGAAGCGAACAACGAAGAACAAAGTAAACGCGAGCAATGCTTGAGCAATGCACGACAAATAAAGGTGGCAGGTTTTGATCTGACTACGGCTTGTCCTCCGCCGTCGTGCAACTACATACTTCCTTCCAGAGCCAGGTCTTCCGAGTCAGCGTCCGACTTCACGAGCTCTCAATGATCAAGAACACGCCCCGGACACCTGAAACATGACCCTCAAAATATTTCATTCAAGTCGGTTAATCCGCTTTGACGTGTCGTTGACGCGTCGATTCATCTTGGAATGCGGGTTCCTGAAGGCCGACCGCGTCAGGTTGGCCTGACGCTCTATGTTCGGAGTTTCAGCGGACAAGCGAAGGAGAAAGTGGAAGGAGAAGATGTGTGCAAACGACACAGCCGCATACGGCGGCATCGGTCGTTCCATACCGCTCTATTCTACAGGTTATAGCGCACTTTACTTACCCTGCTGCGCAACCACTCCGACCTTGTCTAACAGCCCGCATGTTGACTTTAACCTTTGGTTCGATTTCGGCGATCTCGGTCGGGTGCCGCAGATGCCGTTGAATTGACGGTGTTGGTATTTGCGCGGCAAACAATCTCTCAGATTCTCTCTTGCTCCCGAACCACCATCATCGCGGGCGAGTGGCTCTCCCACTGTGCTGCGAGCTACATGCTGGTGGCCGACGTTGAAATCTATCATGTCCGGCCGCGCAATCACGCTGCTGAAGACATCTCAAAACTCAAAACCTCTGCGTCGCGTCAAGTATTCTGACCCCCACTTGGAAAGCTCTCTGTGTTCTCTTCCTGGCCTGACCGAGATCTGAACCTCAAGTCACCTAAAGGCTAAATGCTCCGCCACCGGTCAAGACTCAATGCCCTGCCAATTCCATCAGCGTATCGATACGCACTGCATCGCTCCTGATTGTCTCCATCTCTGGTGATTGTGTGTGAGAAGCGCACTGCTTTGACCTCCGTGTGCTTCTAGACAGTCCCCCCACCTTCGCGCCTCTATGGACAACGTCGAAAAGCTCCCCCAGGAACCTCAAGTGCAGATGGACAATAATCATCAAACTACCACGTATGTGTACCCTTCCCTCTTGTCGTCGGGGTCTCTTCTTCTGGACTCCACAGGCGCACTGGTGGCTTCTTCCCAGACTGCCACGACTTCGTTCTCTCCGGAGGAAACTTCACGAGCATCACCAATATTGCGAACGCAGCAGCAACTCCTCCCCTTGGTAAGCAAGGACGACCCAACGTCCAACAAGCAATCTCATGACGGAAGATAATTAGACTTTCGGTCCATCCCGCTGGGAGATATTGATCTGCACTACGAAATACGCCTCCACTCTCACTTCGGTATACAATCCCGACACACCCGGGGCTGCGCGCGACGGCTGTATTCTGCGCGCATCCAGGGTTTGCCTGAGAAGACCACTGTGGCCATATACCAGGGAAGGCAGGCTGAAACGGTATGCATGTGTGCCTATCTTGAAATGAGAATACTCATTATTGGTTCAGGCATGGCGCGACGATATTCTACGATACTCGAGCCTTCGGTGAGTACTTGCATCTGGCTTTTTCATGAGCAGCTAACCAGCGGAGAATTTAGCCATCCCAACTTTATGCAGCTCTTTGGTACAGTGAGCGCCGAAGGGCTACATGCTGCTATTTTTCATGATGGTGAGTTGAGTTTCCGCAATATGGTTGGAATGCCATAAAACTAGAGTCAGAACTTGAACCGGTCGAACACTTGTTGTTCAGATACCGCCACCTGCCCTTGTGGACGGTTTATTTCTGGGGATTCGTCGTATGTTGTTTTCATCTCTCACCGCGATTTGACCATACTGAATAGGGCGCTGTTTATTATTCCTGAGCAATAAAAAACCGGTTTACAAACTTGGGTTTATAAACAGGGTGTTTATAAACGTGTTTAGAAACATGCACCCAAAAATTGGGTTTTGGGCCTCCAAATGAGATTTTCTGGGTCAGCTCCGGTCGGGTACATGCAATGACGGTCTGCAAACTCATCCGTTTAGCTTACCGCCACTATACAGACAGGCTGAGCAAGTTTTGGAATCCCATCAGTCTTTCTGGGAGCGGTTCGAGACCGGGTATTGGCTAGAGACTCACGAATATGTGGAGGAGGCCCCGGGAAGAATTCAGAACTCTGGGTCAAATGACAGGCTTCGGTTGTGCACTTCACCATGTTCCGAAATTACGCCAAAACTGGTTCAAAAGTCACATTTTGGTGTCGACTTTGAAGGGGGGGCTGAATAAAAAACCGGCCATTTGGCGTCAACAATAAAAAACCGGGTTTGTAAACAGGTGTTTATAAACCTGTTTATATACAAGACTAATAAACAGCGCCCTAATACTGAATCACCAGCAGGAGCACGAATTCTTCGTGAGTACTGCAGAATACCTACTGGTGAACAGTCAACTCAGAGGCATGTCAGGACGTCGCACACTACCTTCATGATCTATTCAAATGCAGCCCATACATGGTTAAGCTCTGGATACGGCCCTCAAGTGGCCGCCTTTGTGTTGATATTACGACTGACCGTCACCGGGACCTTACCGTGCTGAATCTTCTGCGCTGGGATACGCCGCAGTCCCGTCTCTTAGCCCCAGATCAGGTGTTGGAAATTGTTGCTTCCATGCCGCTCGTCAAATACCACCACCTCTGCTGGATCCATCTCTCTCAAACTCTGATATTTCCGGTCTTAACCCAGATGACGGTGGCCCTCGGAGCAATCAACTATGTTTCCCCCCAGCCTCAACGCCATGCCCCCATAGAAATTGCCTCTCTGCAGGATCTTCCGCTAGCGGACGCTGGCTGGTATATTCCGACGCAAGCCGCGGTCACTCTCGAGAATGGGTGGACTCGGTGAGTCGCCCCTGCCCATCAACAATAACGTCTCACGCCAAATGCTAGTGTCTCTTCTGTTGCCATTGGCCATGGGGACGTCTTCACGCTGAGCATCTCCCTGGAACACCCTCAGCTATACGAGTCCTGGCTCGCGCAAGCCAATCATATTTTCAAGTTCCTCAATATCGAGTCCGAGTATGAAAATTACTGTGAGCTTGCCCGCTCCCCTTCATTATAAAATCACGGCTGACTGTGGTTGAAAGTCTTGGTCACCGAGGTTGAGTTCCGGTTCGCAATATCAGCACAACCTCGAGGACCCGGATATCTATTCCTCTGTCCGGTATCGACAGTGCAATGGGGGAACCCAACTCACGTTCGGTGTCCAGAGATCCTGTTTTATTGGTCTGTTGAACCGACGGGCGAGAAACGTCTGGAACCGCACGATGCGCGAAGCCTCGGATTCCACTGCTCCGAGATGAGCGTGGAGGTTACGGGCCATTCTTGGCCCGCGAGTGTCTACAAGGGACTCTGTGAATTCCATCACGGAAAGGGCTTCGATGCGTATGGTCGGGACGTAGCGCGCGTTCTAGGCCTTCCATTTTACCATGCTGCTAGGAAGTACGAACCTTCGTTCACTTCGGGTGCGTTCGAGTTCAATTTCCCTCCCACATTGCAATTGATTGGTGAGGAACTATAGAGTCGCTCCCCTTTCATTCTGCTGAGGACGGCCATGACGCACCGACAACATCCGAGCTTCATCAAGTCGAAGCAACTATGCCATGCCGGAGTTGGAGTCTCGTCATGGGCGTACATTTCGGTCTTATCTTGACTCTTGGCATCCTCCAGCTGTGGGATTACTACTGTAACTCGGATCGTTGAATATAATACCGGCTGGTTCAACTTGAGGTTCAATCGTTTGAGCCACCCGAGAAAAGTCTTGAAAGTCGCGAAATCGTTTCTTGAACTGCCCAATATAAATGCTTACGATCCTTCATCGATTCATCCCGCAAGCTCTTCACTCAAGTTGAACTTTCCCGCAAATTTATTTTGCCGATTTCCGTCCATCAGTCACACAGTGACACGCTCAACTAGGCTCTCTTTCCGCCACAACAGCAATTATGGGGAAAGGAACCGCAAAAATCCCATCGTCTTCAGCCCAGAGCCCCCCAAAACTGGAAGACTTCCCCCCTCTCAAAGCCAATATCCCTTCGTCCAAGAATCGCCAAAATTCCGCACCGCCCATTGTCGAGACGGCGAAAACTGAGCGCGGCATCCCAACCAGTCCGCTCTCGAAAGGTTCCAAGAAGAAGAAACCCTTTAGACCGGTCGATGCCACCCCCAATACCGCCCAAAAGACCTGGTGGCAGCAGTGGGAGGACTCGGGCGAGCTTTCTGTGGTGCGGGGCGGGTATGACAAGTACGCGACTGCCGTGTCCTATCGTCTCAGCCGTACAGCGCTCACTACAACCCAGATTGACTCCTCGTGCCGAACGCCTTCGTCGTGCGCTCGCGGAATTCATCAAGTAGTTCCATGTTCTCTCTTTTGCTCTCGCGCTAACGACGTTCCAGGCACCACAAACTCAATGGATATAAGCCTCTCCAGGCGCTGTGGGACTCGGTGCGCGAGCTTTTCATCTGTCACCGTCGATACAAACCGTCCCGCAGTTCAGAACCTTCGTTGGCGCCAATCTGCCGACAAACGTCATCGCGTTTCGTTCGGCCGACTCCTCAAGCTCCAAGTCGAATGGCGTCGATATCAAGACCAGCCCAAATACCAACGACAGCATGAACGCTTTCCTGGACGCCCCCGCCCAGTCGATCGCCATCTTCCTCTCATCGTACATGCACACTCGCGGCCACATGTGGTAAGTTCTTGACGACAAACATGTGTGAAGCGCCGACACCTCGCCCAGGGACCCCCACAAGCTCGTCTCCGCCCCGCACCTCCTGCGCTTCTTCGTCAAGTATCTACTCCGTAACCAGGTCCTGCCCGAGTGCGCGGACGGGCTCGAGGAGGCGCTGGAGACGATTGAGTGCGCGGGGGAGGAGCTGCCGCTTGTGCCCCGGATATCTAATGCGCTGCCGGATGCGTTTGGGACGGCGTGCAGGCTGAGGTGGAGGCGCAGGGGGGATGGGTATGTTGGGGAAGATGTCGTCGGGGTGGGGGTCGTGGTCGTGGCGGAGGACGTGGTTGGGGCGCCGGGGGACGGGGTCGTGGCGGAGATCGACGCGGTGAAGGTGAAGCGCAAGAAGGGCAAGCGCGCGAGGAAGGCGAAGCGCATAGCGCACGGGGAGCGTAGTGACGAAGTCATCGAGGAGATCGAGACGGAGGGCGTGGCTGCCCTGAGAAATGGAGGCGTGGACGAGCCGGCCAGTGGTGGGTGGGGAGTTGGCGTCGGCTGGGGTGTAACTGTCGATACGGGAGATTGCGCTACTGTGCCTGCGACCGGCGGTTGGGGTACAGGCGGAGGGTGGGGTGACACAGATGTCAAGTCGCAGACAAACGACGGTGGTGCAGTCTCTGGCTGGGGCACGGTCCCAGAATCTCCCGCTCCGAGCATCCCCCCAGACCTCCCCCCTCCCGCCACGCTCGCCTCACTCCTCGGTCCCACCGCGCTCCCCGTTACCCACGCGCCAGGCATCGTCGAGCAGTCGTCCCCGCGCCGCATCAAGACCATCCTCCCGCCAACTTCGCACACCAACACCAACACCAACCTCCCCGACGAGGGCATGGGCGGTGCGGCATATGCCGTCGAGTGCGTCCTCGAGGCGCGCTTCCACCGTGTCGTCCTCGTGCCGTGGCCTGACGCGAACGCCACCGCGGAGCCCCCGCGCATCATCTTTCCCGCCTCGTGCGGCGCGCACCCGAAGGCGCATGGTCATGATTTGGCCAAGGACGAGATTGTGGTGCTGATGGACGCAGAGGCGGCGGGGCTGTTGCGTGCGGGGATGGGGTTGGTGGGGACGTGGGTGCAGCTGGCGCGCGTGCAGGATGAAGAATACTCGGAGGTCGAGGTGCTGCTTGGAATTCTGACGAAAAAGCAGAAGGCGAGGCGCCGGTTGCGGTATTGGTACCTTGATGAGCTGTTGATGATTTTACCGAGTTACTGGTCTACTTGACGATTCGATGCGGACCGTCGTTTTTGAGTCTAGGAACTTTTTGCATAATAATATGCTTTCCTGTCGTTGTTCACTTGAACTGAATCTACTCACCTGATTTCCCCCCGTCTTCGTCTTCATCTGAACTCGAGCATGCCAACTTAAGTTGCTTCGCATGCTTTATCTTCAATTTAATGCACCAAGGTACTACTCTCAAGGCGAATTTGCTATTGCAATGATTTACTCAAGTTCAACTTCTGCGTCGAGTGAATGCAATGAGAAAGGGAAAAAAAACACTCCTTACCGCACTACGCCGCGGACCCGGATCGAACAGGCAGCCTCGATTCAATTTTGCACGCAATTTCACATGAAGCGCAGGCGCGGACCTCCCGCTACGAGGTCGGCGTTGTTAATGAGGGTGAGCGTACTGCATGCCATGATGCTTTCCACCTCATTCGTGAGAATTCAACGTGGCTCCTATGAGTTCTATCTTTTGCATGGCGGACCGAACTCGGCTTGAGAACTGGACACGACTAGGTGGCCTAGGAAAAATGTGCATCTCGCTTGGTCTCCGAATCAGACTCGAGCCGGAGTTGAACCGACATTTTTCTGGAGTTATGGGACGCGGCTGCGCACCGGCTCGCTTAGAGTCCTTGTCCTTGATTACCTCAGCTTGGATTGGGTATGAAACCAGTGGATATTTATCCGAGTGCGAGTGGAAGTTAATAGGAAGGTTGAACCTGACCGTAGGTTCAACCATGCTGGTTTCTGGGCAAGCGCAAGAGGCAGACCTCAACCAAACACTGGAGATAGGAAGTCCGAGTCCACCTGCAGGGAAATATCTGACATCGAATATGGCGAGTGAGAAAAGAAAGAAGAAAAAAGCGGATGGTATGGCATTATCCAACGTCGAACCAGTAAAGTCCGCGTCAGTCCGCGTGCATATCGTCGGACTACCTCACAAGGCAAACCATTTTGTCTCTCGAGCCCGTGTGGAGCACATATATATGTACCGCCAAGGAAGCTTGGGTGGATTTCGAGAGTTGTTGAACCTGTCCGTCTTTGTCTGAGATCAGGCTAATCCAAAGCCAAGTCGATTTCAGCCCATTCCACGCGAAACTTGACCTTTCCAGCAACCAAGTCTTCCAAGTTCCGACCTTTCCAACCCAAGTCTTCCAAGTTCCAACATGTTTAAGTTGCACCTTCCTTTTCTGGACACCAACAACATCCGCGCCTCCACACCACTCACGACCACACTACTTTCACGGCGCTATGGCCGAGTGGTTAAGGCGACAGATTAGAAATCTGTTCCGGTTTCCGGGCGCAGGTTCAAATCCTGCTGGCGTCGGTCGATCTTTTGTTTTGACTTGAAACCACGGTCTCACGGTCTGACGGTGTTCCAGGTCCCATCTTCTTCTTATTGCCTTTCGCCCACGGAAAAACGAGAAGGGGATCTATCGAGTCCGTCCTGTTGCGGGCGACCAATAATGCCTGGACCTGCTGCATCCTGACCGAGAGAGATGGCGGGGAAGCGTGGCGGATATTGAGTTAACGGTTTGCGAAGTCGTGGAGGATATTTGACCTGTATGTCACGTCGTTTTCTAGTATCCGTTCACGCTCACTCGTTTGATGACTTTTTACAGCAAAGTTGAAGCACGCTCACAGATAGAGCAAGCTTTATTCATCTTCGCACGCGCAGGACACTCAAATGCGTGCGCCGTCCGCGCTCTTTTTCGTTCCATTTGAGACCACATACACCTGGTCGTTCGGATTGACTCGGAGACGGCTCTGCAGATCTGGTCGACGCAGCGGAGCAAGGAATTACATGGGGTATCGATGCGGTGTGTTCGAGCGAAGACGAGGTGAATTACGCGTCTTCAGTGTGTCGCTAGGCAGAGGGCTTGGAAGCCCCAGTCACGGAGGTCCGCGCCCGTTGACGGTGTTACATCGGTAGTGGAGATCATACGGGAGCTCGTTCGATTCGAGCATGGGCCATCCGTATCCTTCAGCTTTTTTTTCATGCACAACACGGATTCGTATTCTCTCATCCATTCTCTTGACTCTCAGTTGTCAACTTCGTAGAGGTGCTCGACAGAAGTGCTCGAAAGCCAGGACAGAGAGTCGTCGGAGCAGCCATAAGCAGTCGTTGCCAAGAGCTTCCAGCGGGCCCAGTGGTAGTGGTCGCACCAGCCTAGACTCGGTATCATCTGCGGTTGCTCGCTCAGTGCGTGCACTTCTCTGCCGCCGTTTGCAAATGATATTGAGGACTCAAAAAGAGATGACGCGGTGTTCGAGCGAAGACCGTTAGTTCAGTGTGTCGCCAGGCAGCAGAGGAAGGCCCAGTCGCGGAGGTCCGCGCCCGTTAATGGTAGCGTGATAATAGCTAATAAATTATAAGTACGGGAGTTCGTTCGATTCGAGCATGGGCCATTCGCTAGCCCCCTGGTTTTTCATGCACAATGCGGATTTATATTCTCTCATCCGTTCTCTTGACTTCAGTTTGTGTTTCGGAGAGAGGCATCAGAGCCAGGGGAGAGATTCGCCGGAGCAGCCATAAGCAGTCGTTGGCCCAAGAGTGTCCAGCAACCCAGAAAGCATAGTGGTCACTTCTCTGCCGCCGTTTGTAAATGATATTGAGGGCTCAAAGAGACGATGCGGGCGCCGGGGCGGATATCGTCGACCATGGGATGAGCGAGAAGGACGCGAGGCCGAGGGTACAAATCGGACCCGGCGCAGGCCGCGAAGCGCGGTAGCAGTTGAGCTTTTGGCACTGGGATTCGGTGCCGCTAGACGGTGCTGCTATTATCTTATTTCGCGTCAGGAACACCGCCAGACCGCATCCCGTTGTTTTTGCCCTTGATTTGAGAGGTCTTAATTCGGGCTTGCGGTTTCAGATAGCGCTCGGAACAATGACCAGGTGCAGAAAGTCGACCCCAGCTCAAGCAGGAAGGAGTCTGCGTCTTCTGTATTTATCGAGTCGCGCGGCAGTTTTACAGCAGGAGCGGTCGATTGATCCAGTCCACGATGCAGGGAAGCACACAACTTTGAATGGCGGAGAGGTTCCGAGTCGAATTTCAAGTTGTCTGCTGTCGGGGGCGAAGCAGAAATTAGCGAAGATCTAGAGCCGTCGGTCCTGGAGTCCAGTGAGCGCCAAAGATCTAGACATGAGTCGTTTCGGGTCTCCAGGGGCCAGGCACGACGAAGCACAATTGACGAAGCGGCCCCAAAAAGACCCAGAGCCAGGGAGGCCGCGAATTCAAATACGAAAACCGGATCCTTGTGCATGCAGCAAGAGCTGTGGGTACCCGAGAGGTCTTGAAGGTTTGAAGCAGGCACTCGCTCAGCATCATAGTTGACGTCTTCAACTCGCGGGTTCAACGTGACCGAACCGGGGCAGGTAGAGGGCAGAGATTCCCCTCTCCGCGTAAACAAGGGAAGCTGTGAGCGCTAGTGGCCAGTCGACGATGTTCGAATCGACGACATGAGAGTCGGAAGTAAAAGCGATTTGCCGTGTCTCGGATCACGAGTTGGCAAGTCGGCACTCGCTCAGCATTACAGTATTCAACTCGCAGATTCAACGGAGCCGAGAAGGCAGAGACAGAGGACAGAGATTCGTCCACGTAGGAATGTGGAGGAGAGAAGAACGGATTCGAAATACTAAGTCGAAACAAGGGAAACCCGGAAATGTTTGTTCTGGGTCAACTTGGACTCGAATCACCTCGACTGGACTCAACTGTTCAGGTGAACCAGGAGGTCTTTTTGGGCTCTCGTGAACCTTGTATCCATCTCAATCTCACACGGCGGTATCCCAACACCACTTGGAAGCAAGCACATGGGATGTATTCCAACCATCACTATTTTACCGAGAACGTTTCGTTCCACAACAAGGTACGTCTTCAACCAACGGTGATGCAAAGGATGCGCACGGAAGCGAATTCCTCGCTCGCACTGGGAAACAGGACAACACGGTGAGAACCTCCGCTTTACAGTTGACCACCAGCACTCACGTGAAGCACCCAGCGGTATCGGGGACGGCGGTGATGAAGCCCCCACTGCTGCCGTCGCAGTTCGCTACGTCAGTCAGCACACGGGCGTCGGCCTCTTTGGAAGCACGCACAAGTGGTGTACAGATCAATCTGGCAGTTCTTGTCCGACGCGCCGGGGGTGATGTTGAGCGCGACGGCGCCAGGCGTCGCCTGGCAGAACGCGTTCTCGGGGACACCCGACCAGGTGGCGAGCGGGGTGCCGGAGCAACCGGCGGTGGCGAACGAGGAGACGGTGGGCACAGTCGCGAGCGCGGCGCTGGCGGTGGCGAGGAGGGTGGTGAGGGTGAGGAGCTGCATTGTGGGGATGATCGACGACTGCTTAGTTGGTTACGGTCGAGGCGATCTTTTATATGCAGTCTACTGCCGGCATCGTGGCCTTGAACCTCCGGATAGGCTGATAGCTCCCGGCCAATGCTCCAAGAGTACAAGTCGTTGTTGAGATGTTCAACTTCCCATTTGTTGTGATCCGGGCGTCGACGAGGTTTGACGGTTTTCTTCGTCGCCTTCTTTCCCCAGGTAAAGAGGATTCCAACAACACGATTACAATATTACAGTCGTCCTGCGTCGAGGTAGAGCGCGTGTGGGCCACAGGTGAAACGAGCCATATCCAAGGCCAAGTCGCGGCGCGGCTACTACCAGGAACCGCAGCCGGAGGCTGAAACATTTCCGCATTTCCGTTTGCTTCCTTTTTCCGCCCTTTTCCTCCGTCGGCCAGCGTCATTTCTGCGCCCCAACGCCGAGTCTCGCAAAGTTCCGCAAGATCCGCGGGAAACAAGATGAACTTGAAACCGGAAGACTTGCAGCTTTCAACTTCAGGCGGCGCAAGTGGTCTGGACTCGCCGCCGCGAACTTACGGCCCGCATCATATGTTGACGCGCACCGTGTTGGGATCTTGCCCTGCTGGCTGGATCAGGCACGAGAGAACGCGGTCATCGACCGTGTCAGGCCGTGTCTCGTTCGCTAATCCTCGGCACAATATGCCTCGGTACATTATACCCGCAAAGATCCAGGATCCCAGACTAGCCAACGATCGCGTGTCGTTAACATCTGGTGGTTTCATGTAAGGATAGACACCCTTACATACCTACTTGTTTGTTTTCGATAGACTCGTTGTTCATGTTGTGGACCACGCGAGTATAATATACCCCCCCCCCCCCCCCCCCCCCGTGTCGGAATGGTCCAGCGTTGATCCTTGACAACGAGGAGACAAGATCCGAAGCTCGACGCCGTAGGGGGACGAAACAGGCAGGAGGGTCGCCAAAATGTCGCGAAACATAATGAGGACCAGCGCCGAAGAGAGTAGTAGGAAGACAGAAAGGCCGCTCAACGTCAGCTCTTTGTCGGGAAGGAGAAGGTAGAGGTGCACGGCGAGCAGCAATAGGCAAGATAACGCGTTCTCGGCCGCGCAAGGGACAGCATTTCTGAGATGAATGGTGATTCGTCGGATTCGAGCAACTTCCTGCCGCGGCGCCGCCATGATTGAATCCGGTAATCCGGTAATCCTATACCGACCGCGAGCACCCAGGAGCACCACAGAGGAGTAGTAGAGGGTAAAAAAGAGCGCAAGGACCGCCGTTGCGCCTGAGGCGAGATGGAGGTCAAGATGCCACTTGAAGATGGAGCTCAATGTTTGGCCGGAACGTTGATCGACAACAGTTCGGACCGGTTATAATCGGTTGCCGGCTCTTGCCTCAAACCTTCAGGCCTCAGGACCTCTCGGTTGACCACAACCATCCACAAGGATCCGGTTGTCGTATTTGAATTCAAACCCCTCGCGGCCTTCATCTCCCTGGCTCTGGGTCTTTCTGGGGCCGCTTCGTCGAATCGTCGTGGCTGGAGACCTGAAACGACTCATTGTCTCCTGCTGTCTCTTGCGCTCACTGGACCGACGGCTCTTTGCTAATATCCTGCTTTGCCCCCGACAACGGACAAATTCAAGCCTCTCAGCCTCATTGCGGGCTTTCCTGTATCGTGGAACCCCTTCTGCTGGAAAACTGCCGCGCGACGCAATAAACACAGAAGACGCAGACTCCTGCTTGATCTGGAGTCGACCTTCTAGTAGTCTACACCTGGCCATCGTCTTAAGCGCTATCTGAAACCGCAAGCCCGAATTGGGACTTCCCAAATCAAGCACAAAAACAACGGGATGCGGTCTGACGGTGTGCTTGACGCGAAATAATAGCAACGCCGTCTGGGGGCAGAATTTCAGTCCTAAAAACCTCAAATGCTGCTGCCTGCGTAGGTTCTGACTTGGAATGAGCGACGATCGCGTCCTTCACGCTCATCTCTGGGGCGACGATATGCGACCCGCGTTATCTCTTTGAGTCCTCAACATCATTTGCAGACGACGGGACTCGGGGAAGTGTGCGCGGCCCAGGTGTGCGCTGAGCAAGCGACTGCGGATGATAGTCGAGTCTAAGCTGTTGCGAACCACTACCACTGGGCTCGCCGGAAGCTCCTGGGGAAACGACTGTGCATGTCTGCTCCGACAGATATCTGCCCCTGAGCCTTTCTATGAAGCAACTGAAAGTCAAGAGAACGGACGATAAAATAATATCAATCCGTCCTGTGCATGAAAAACAGTCTACATCAAGAACAACGGCCTATGCTCGAATCGAACGCACTCCCGTACTTATAATTTATCAGCTATTTTCACGCTACCGTTCACGGGCGCGGACCTCCGCGACTGGGCCTTCCTCTGGCTGGTGACACACTGAAGTAACGCGCAAATCATCTCGTCTTCGCCCGAACACCGCGTCATCTCTTTTTAGAGTCCTCAATATCATTTGCAAACGGCGGCAGAGAATCGCCACCGGCACTACCACCGGGCCCTTCTGGATTGCTGGACACTCTTGAGCCAACACTGCTCATGTCTGCTCCCACGAATATCTACCCCTGAAGCCTTCCCACGAAGCAACTGGAAGTCAAGAGACCGGGCGTGAAAGTACGTAGTGTGAATCCACCCTGTGTATGTTTCCATGAAAAAGAAAAGATGATTCACCTGAACAGTCGAGGTAATCCGAGTCCGAGTTGACCCAGAGCAAACATTTCCGGGTTTACCTTGTTTCGACTAAGTATTTCGAATCCGTTCTTCTCCGCTCCACATTCCTACGTGGACGAATCTCTGTCCTCTGTTTGTGCCTCCTCGGCTCTGTTGAACCCACGAGTTGAAGACACCAACTGTGATGTTGAGCGAGTGCCGACTTGCCAACTCGTGATCCGAGACACGGCCAATCACCTCTTGCTCTCAACTCCCATCTCGTTGATTCGAACCTCATCGACCGTTCACTAGCTACTACCCTTGGAAAGCGCCATTTTGAGAACGCGGTCCCAGCAGGCTGGATGCAAGCCTTAGCGTTCCCGCAACGCTAGTATGTACGAGGAGGTTAGCTCTACCCCAGGTTCGATTCCGGGCGAGAGGCATGAGTGCAGTCCGCTACTTTTTTCCTTGCTTTTCTTTTGCCCGTGGGTCGAAGCTCACTGTCTGGGTCCAGATTCGAACCTACGACCTTGGCCTAGAAGCGGGGCAATAACAGACAGCCACAGCGGCGTGAATTCAACGGACCCACGCATCGGTTCGATTCGGCGCTTGGTCATGACAACGCAAGTATCGCGATTTTTTTCTTTTTTTCTTTTGGGAAGGGCGGAGTATTCACGAAACTCGACTCCAGTGAGAACTAGGACTAGCTGGTTCAAATAAATCCCTGCCAGTTGTTTATAGACCCAGTACTGCGTACTGCAATGTGTCCTGCGTTGGGAGGTTCAACGTTCAACTCACCGCCGGTTCGATTCTGGGATGGGTCGTAGTCACTGCCATTGACACCATTTTTTCTCCTTGCGCTCTCGAATCTGCACCCTCATAAATGGGTTGAAAGTTCGTTTGTTCGATTGGAGCCTGCCTGCTCGTCGAAGCTCATTCATCTCAGGATCTAAGTGCTTGGTTCAAGACCTAGAGACCTAGTAGCCTGCTAAATTGTAGGAATGACTGATGGCTGCATCCGCGGGAGTTTGGCGGGAGTTCAACCCCGCGCCGTTTCGATTCGATTCGGTACAGGTCATACGGTGTGACTATGAGTCTATGAAAGCTCGCATTTTTGGATGTCGCCGCCACCACCGTTGAAAATTTCCTATTCTTGAGTCCGTTCGATGCCCTGCCTTTGCTGCATGTTCAGCGCTCGCGTTGAAGAAAGTTACAAAAGCCCCTATGCTGGCGTATCAGATCAAACCGGGAGCAATTGGCCCTTTGCCACCGACGACGACCACCACCGACTCCGACACGTTCGAGGACTTCGACGGTCCAGACGGCGACGGCGACGGCTACCCGATACACAGACTACTCCGCACTTTGCCCTCCTGCCTTCGAAAACACCCTCCATAAACTCGACCCTGGACGAAACTGAAAACAAAAGCAGGGCTCACTGTTTATCGTTTTTGTGTGTAAAGAGAGCACACTGGGTGAGTATGTTCCTTCTCCACCTCCAGAAAGGCCGAGACTCGATCGTTCTGACGTTTAAAAGGCTGGAGGCGCTCGAAACGCGTGGATGCGTCGACGACATACGTATTTGCTGTCGGGAAGGATGCAAGGTACGCAGGTGAAAGAATGAACGTCGTGAGTCGCCCAGCGTGTCTCCCGTTGTGCTCTTCCTGACGTGTTTGTAGAGTTGCTGTCACTGGGACGCGCGGATTGGGGGATGGTGAGTACGGGCTTCATCTTCATCTTCATTTTTTTGAGGAGGGTGTACCGTGTGGCCAGACTACAAGGGTGCGTGCGCGCCTCCGAGTACATGCGCATACCCACCGTTGCTGGCGTTACCTTTCGACGCGCGTGGCTGCCTCGGCGCCGCCACAGTCTCTCTTCGGTTTTACTCCACCACAGCGGGCATTGCGTCTTCTCTCGCCCATCGTCCCCTTCACTGCCGCTGATCCACCCACGTATTACTAGCCACCTACTCGACGCCGACCATGGACTACGACCACAGCACTACGCCGGGCCTTCGCGCGCAGACCGTTTCGTCCTTCCCCGGTGTACTTTCACGGACGGGGCTCGGGACCAACTCGAGAGTCGTCTTCGTATCGTTCTCTGGGTCGTTGGGGCAACGACGCAGTGTGCGGACGTCGCGGCAATTGCAATTGGCCTGTGGATGGCAGTGGATGTGAAGGCTCCGTCGTGATGCTTTGGGTGCGCCCGGTCTCGGTGGTGGGTGCTGTGTCGGAGGGCTCGATGCGGGCGCGATCCACCCAAAAATTCGCACCCATCTCTCTGATCCGTGGTCTGGTACGGCGTTCATCGCTAACACAGCGTTCTAGTCGGCGTTCCCGGATAATCACCGTCTACTTAGGATTCGGGGAACCCGGCGACAATATTATTCGGTGGGCGCTGTGGCCGTCATGGGAGCAGAGTCCCGTGGAAGTCGCTGGACCGCACACCAATTTGAAATCCGCCTTCGCCATATTGTCTGAGTCCAAGGGACCGGGATGCGAAGAACATGCAACAAAACGTCGCTCGATTGCGGTACTTCACAGGTCCGCCAGTCATTTTATCATTCGCCGTACGTACCCTTACTGTGGTTGAAGACGGATCAGCCTCGCGGCAACCGTATAAAAGGACCCACCAAAGCGATGTTAAGCATTTTCTCTTCTCCCTTCACACCATGTTGAACCTCCGTGTTCTTCTACTTTCTCCGCTTTCCGCCCTTTTCTTCGCCTTCGGTTCATCTGCTATTCAACTAACTATCCAGAGCCTCCCACCTGCGGTCAGCTCTAATGGAAAGAACAACCTAATCAACAGGGCCAATCTACGAGCCTACAGCACCCCGCCGGCGCAGTCGTACACCCAGGCCACCGCGACGATGTCCCACGGCTCCTCGACGTGGACGACCGTCTACACCAGCTACGCCGGAACCCCCGCGCCAACCTACCCTGCTTCACCGCTCAACCACATCATCAAGGTGGGCGCTGACGGCCTGACCTACACGCCCTCGTTCATCTCCGCCGATGTCGGCGACACTGTCACGTTGTATCCACCATTTCTCTCTCGTCCATAGACTCAGTTCTGACGGCGTCGAAGTGAATTCCATCCCAAGAATCACACTGTTACCCAGTCCTCGTTCCAGCATCCTTGTGAGCCGCTCGCGGAGACCTCCACCACGGGCGAGGTTGGTTTCAAGTCTGGCTTGTGTGTCCCGTTTCCCTCATTCGAATTCGACTCTACTAATCGGTATTCCTCCAGCAAACCCGTCGCACCCAATGTTACAGACTTCCCCACATTCGTCATCACTGTCAACGATGTACGTTCCCTTCTGCTCTTGCACCCGACCGTCACTCATTCCCGTTCATTAGACGGCGCCGATCTGGGGTTTCTGTGGTCAACAGGGACCTCCCAGGCACTGCGCTGACATGGGCATGGTGTTCGCCATCAACGCGGTCGAGACGGGGCCCCACAACTTTGCCGCATTCCAGGCGCTCGCGCTCGCCTCCGGGAACGCCACCGCCTCAGGGTATCCCGCAGGCTCTTCAGCCTACAGCTCCTCTAGCACTAAAGTCTACAGCACCCCGCCAACGCAGTCGTACACTCAGCCCACCGCAACGATGTCCCGCAGCTCCTCGACCTGGACGACCGTCGCGCCGACTTACTCTCCTTCGCCATTCAACCACATCATCAAGGTTGGCGCTGAGGGCCTGACCTACACGCCCTCGTTCATCTCCGCCGATGTCGGCGACACTGTCACCTTGTATCCACCCTTTCTCTCTCGGATTTGCAACCCAGTGCTGACGGCGCCCAAGTGAATTCCACCCCAAGAATCACACTGTTACCCAGTCCTCGTTCCTGCATCCCTGTGAGGCGCTCGCGGAGACCTCCACCACGGGCGAAGTTGGTTTCAAGTCTGGCTTGTGCGTCCCGTTTCCTTCGAATTCGACACCACTAACCGTCATTCCTCCAGCAAACCCGTCGCGCCCAACGCTACAGACTTCCCCACATTCGTCATCACCGTCAACGATGTACGTTCCCTTCTCCCCTTGCACCCGACCGTTATTCACTTCCGTTCATTAGACGGCGCCGATTTGGGGTTTCTGTGGTCAACAGGGGCCTCCCAGGCACTGTGCTGACATGGGCATGGTGTTCGCCATCAACGCGGTCGAGACGGGGCCCCACAACTTTGCCGCATTCCAGGCTCTCGCGCTCGCCTCTGGGAACGCCAGCACCTCGGGGTATCCCGTAGGCTCTTCAGCCTACAGCTCCTCTAGCACTAAGGCCTACAGCACCTCGGCGGCGCATTCGTACACTCAGCCCACCGTGACGATGTCCCACAGCTCCTCGACCTGGACGACCGCCGCGCCGACTTACTCTCCTTCGCCATTCAACCACATCATCAAGGTTGGCGCTGAGGGCCTGACCTACACGCCCTCGTTCATCTCCGCCGATGTCGGCGACACTGTCACCTTGTATCCACCCTTTCTCTCTCGGATTTGCAACCCAGTGCTGACGGCGCCCAAGTGAATTCCACCCCAAGAATCACACTGTTACCCAGTCCTCGTTCCTGCATCCCTGTGAGGCGCTCGCGGAGACCTCCACCACGGGCGAAGTTGGTTTCAAGTCTGGCTTGTGCGTCCCGTTTCCTTCGAATTCGACACCACTAACCGTCATTCCTCCAGCAAACCCGTCGCGCCCAACGCTACAGACTTCCCCACATTCGTCATCACCGTCAACGATGTACGTTCCCTTCTCCCCTTGCACCCGACCGTTATTCACTTCCGTTCATTAGACGGCGCCGATTTGGGGTTTCTGTGGTCAACAGGGGCCTCCCAGGCACTGTGCTGACATGGGCATGGTGTTCGCCATCAACGCGGTCGAGACGGGGCCCCACAACTTTGCCGCATTCCAGGCTCTCGCGCTCGCCTCTGGGAACGCCAGCACCTCGGGGTATCCCGTAGGCTCTTCAGCCTACAGCTCCTCTAGCACTAAGGCCTACAGCACCTCGGCGGCGCATTCGTACACTCAGCCCACCGTGACGATGTCCCACAGCTCCTCGACCTGGACGACCGCCGCGCCGACTTACTCTCCTTCGCCACTCAACCACATCATCAAGGTTGGCGCTGACGGCCTGACCTACACGCCCTCGTTCATCTCCGCCGCTGTCGGCGACACTGTCACTTTGTACACTCTTTCTCTCGTGTTTGAGAACCCAGTGCTGACGGCGCCCAAGCGAATTCCATCCCAAGAATCACACTGTTACCCAGTCCTCGTTCCTGCATCCTTGTGAGCCGCTCGCGGAGACCTCCACCACGGGCGAGGTTGGTTTCAAGTCTGGCTTGTGTGTCCCGTTTCCCTCATCGAATTCGCCTCTACTAACCGGTATTGCTCCAGCAAACCCGTCGCGCCCAATGCTACAGACTTCCCCACATTCGTCATCACCGTCAACGATGTACGTTCCCTTCTCCCCTTGCACCCGACCGTCATTCAATCCCGTTCATTAGACGGCGCCGATCTGGGGTTTCTGTGGTCAACAGGGACCTCCCAGGCACTGCGCTGACATGGGTATGGTGTTCGCCATCAACGCGGACGAGACGGGGCCCCACAACTTTGCCGCATTCCAGGCGCTCGCGCTCGCCTCTGGGAACGCCACCACCTCAGGGTATCCCTCCGGTTATCCAGGAGGTTATACAGGAGGCAACCACCCCGCAGGCGACATCGCCGCCGCCGCGAACTCGGACTCTAGCTCTGGCGGCAGCAGCAAGCCCTCCATCGCCCTTATCGCCCTCATCGCAATCAACGGCACGCTCGTCCTCGGGCTGATTGTCCTGGGTGTCTTGTACATCCGCAAGCGCCGTGCCGCCAGGGGCCCCAAGCAGCTATACACGCGCGTCAGCGCCAGCGGGGACCCGTTGTTCGTCGCGCCGTCGAAGCTGAGCCAGTACGAGGATGAGGATGCGCACGCCGCCGCCGCCGCTGGGGAGGATGGGCCCCTCACGCACGGCCTGACTCATGGGCCGTACTACGACCCGCACGAGCCCGGCTCCCGTCAGCATTCGCGCTCCCCCAGCCGACTGAGATGAAGCAACAATACCAACTAAAGCTTGAACGTACCACAGTTTGGTTATATAGTTTAAAGGGACTTGGTTTAATGGTTAACGATCCTGTATCACCTTCTCCGGTATGAATGCATCGACTGTGCTTTAAGGAGGACGGTTTGAGGCTAAGCTCAAGTGTCCGTGGTCGCTCAAAGTCAAACATCATCTTCGCTCATTCTCCTTTGGTTGTACAAAAAGCAATGCAATCATTGGATACAGTATCGTATTAGTCGTGTGAGATACGTAGCGAAATCCAAGAAATTAGTATGTACGGCTGGTGTGCGATATCGAATGTACTCCAAGAAATAATTAGCATGAGTAGTTGAGTAGTTGTGCCCGTGTGCGATATGAAACTAGATGTATTTGAAGGGCCCGGGATCCACCAACCGAATCAAGCGCTCCTTCCCGCGGGCCTTGAGCACTTCCTCCTCCACATCCATGTGCACGAGCTCCACCAGCCCCGCTTTCTGTATCCTCCTCAGGAGCCGCTTCCAAGCATCCTGCTGCGTCCGCGTGGGGTACACACTGGCCATGGTGGCCGGGCTGATTACGCAGTCGGTGGCGGCGGCGGCGAGAGAGAGCGGGGCGCCGTTCGCGCCGCCCTTGCTGATGAGCCACTCGAGGAGTGGTCGGAAGTGTGCGCCGGTTAGGCGGGGGGCGCGGGAGGGCGGGGACGAAGCCGATGAGGATGAGCCTTCAGGTTTGAACGAGGCCGTAGACAACGCCCCAGCCTTAGGCTTGGGCTTGAGCGAGGACGCAGCCTCAGACTGGCACGAGACCGTGGACGGGGCCTCAGGCTTGGTCTTGAAGTTCAAGTCCGGCATCGGTGGAGACGAAGACCGTGACGATGACGTTGACGATGAGGACGCGGACGCCGACGAAGACGCCGAGGACGGCGATGAGGACGACGCGGCCGATGATGACGTGGATGGAGATGAAGGCGTCGACGGCGATGACTGCACAGCGAGGAGCGACGCACCGCCGTCAAGCGTCAAGCGCGGGCGCACGCGCAGCGTAAGATGCTCCCGCCCCAGGAGCTGGACCTTTTCGCCGTTGACACCTGCAGTCACAGCCGCCGCAGGCGCGAACACCAGCGCGTCCCCCGTCGCGAGCAGCATCACCTCCGTCTGCCACTCCTCCGCCTTCCCGCTCCCAGCACTGGAAACGTGCTTCGCGAGGTGCGCGGCCCAGGCCGGGGAGGAGAAGCGGTGGCACACTATGACCGCGGCGAGGTCGAGGATCGTGGACGGGACGACGGTGGGCTCTTGCGTGGCTATGACGATGCGAGTGGCGAGGTGGCGCTGGAGGCGGATGATGTCGGTGAGCGATTGGGTGAGGCGCGCAGAGTCGCTGTTGACGAGGTACTTGTGGGCTTCGTCGAGGACTGCCGTTAAACGCGGGTTAGAATATGATGGCACGCAGTAGGGTTGGAGGAACATACCGACGAGCTTCCCGTAGGACGTTTGCCACTGTGTGAAGGTGCCCAGGACGATGTCGAAGAGGACCGTGGCCGTGATGCCTGAATTGAGTTGATCAACTTCAACTCCAACATGACCCAAAAAAGAAAATTAAACGCACTGTCCAGGAAGGGATCGGTCAGGTCGACGAGCACCAGTCCGCCCGGCGTAAAGTAAGAGTCGATGGCTGCCCCGCTGGGACGGACAAACGCGTCGAGGAGGTCCAGGCGGAGGTTGATCATCGCGCGTTGTTTAAAGTCGAGCTGTTCCGCGGCGACTCTCTGTTTGAACGCTGTGTGGGATGCAGTGGGTCAGAGCTTGAGATTGATTATAATGATGACGAACCTAAGTAGCTGAAGCCATCCACGCCCATATCACGGATGATGTGGAGGACTATGTGCATGTAGAGGGGAATTCGCTGGGGAACATAGTTAGCGAAGAGCCATGCTATCGAGCCAGAGATCGAACTCACCTCAAGGTCGTCGCAGCCCATGAGGGCGAGCATCCGGTCCGCCGTAAGATCCCTTTCAGACAAAGTCATCGCCTCGACACGAACCCTGCCCAAAGACGCGTACGCGCGCCGTCGGCGGTTAACATTGCTCGGCCTAAAGTCGTGGTCGGTCAAATTTAGATGCAGCCAGGAGGTAAACGGACGATACACACGAGCAAAGAACGGTAACCTGCGGCACGGCCGCCTTGTGTTCGCCCGGCGACGACAAAAACGCGGCCTCGCATGGTCGCCCGGTATCTTGCGTGTCAAAGTGAAAGCTACGTTGTCGTTAGTTCAATAGCCAGTCAACGCGGGGACCAGTACGCACACAAGCGCACTGAGAGGTTGCGGGAGCTGCCCTACCCTTGCGTCCGGAATGAGTGCGCACTCAAGGATACACGAAACGGTATGGCTTTTGCCGGAGCCCTAGAAAAATGCAAGGGTTCAAATTTGGGTCGCAGAGCCGTCGCAGGGAGAAACGAACCTGGACGCCGCATACGACGGCAGTGCTGGGCGTATTCGTATTCAAGTACACGCGTTCATCGTTTTCACTCGTCCCTAGCAGCCCACGAGACGGGAAGTCCGCCGCACGTTGCTTAAAAGCCGAGTACGTGACCAAGGGAGAAGTCACCAGCTGGTGGTTGAGGACACTGGCGTCGTTAGCTTGATGCGCTCGTTGAGCAGTGGCGAGGAATGCCAGCTCAGGGTCGACTGTGCGGGCAGGCATGTTTTTTGCACGAGGTGGTAGGAGTGAAGGTGGTTCGGCAGCTCGGCAAGCCACGCTGATTTTGATATCCGACTTGGATCAATTCCCACGGTTCGGTCTCCGCCTCAAGTCTGCCTGCGGACTTGCATGTTATCCGCCCAGCCAACGCAGTAGTGCAAAAGGGCTCCTACGTCTTGTTGATCCGCACAAGCTGAAGACAAGACGCAATTTCCAATGAACATGAAATCGAACGGCAGTTCTGGAATAGAGGCCCAGTAGTCACCAGAAAAAGGAATCCCGTTCGCTCATGCCCGACCTCGAATCGACCCGGGGTGGTATGAGAGCTGCTGCTCTGAGTATTATGTAGCTGGCTTTCTGAACCTTCGGGCTTGAACTGTCTGTTTCAAGAGCCATACCAAGCACCCATGAAGCGGATCTATAGACGCCAGGTTCATCTATTTCAGGGCGCAAAAATGTCAGACACAGAGTTCCCTATCCTGCGGCCGCACGGATCTTGTTCTTCTGCGGTCCCTACAATTGGGACGACTCGTTTTTCAACCAGCGAGAGCAGATTCAACTCTACGTTCTACCCGTTCAGTGCCCGCGTGTTTGAGACCTTCAATTTGACAGTCGACTTGACCGACTGACTCAACCAGTTCAAGCGGTTCCCGTTTGCAAATGAATTGGGAGTGCATCAAGTGTATTTCCTGATGCGTTCATCAACCCGCCGATGCTTGAGAGACGCCACAGAGGTTGCCTATGCCATGGGTCTCCGAAACGAAAACCGGGACTCGTTCATCGTGTACTACATGCATTTCAAGTTGACTTTCGAACATTCGGCGGCTCGAACCAAATAAATTACGAGACACTCAAAGTAGGACAGCGGCCGCCACCGAGTCGGTTTTGAGCTTAGCCGTGCATGAAACCACGACTCACACGCAACCACTCCTGACCAGGACTACTGTCAGGCCCCGTGCGGAATTTCCATACCACCTCACCTCTGACAAGCCCACTTGCGCGTATACTGACCTCCGCGCCACCCGCTGCTCAACCCAAATCAATCACGATCTCTGCGACGAGTGATCATTGGATACCCATTTCGGCGGCCAAAAACGTACTCCCTCATCCTTTGACCTATGGCCTGCCCTTGGTTCGAACAAGGTCTTCTGATTCTGAATATTGTTCGCGGCGGAAAGCCCACGTCGGTACCCAAGCTTTTGTGAGGTAGGCACAGTGTAGTGTAGTCCTTAGAGTGCATTCAATTTGCGTTCTAACCAAAATTGAACGCATCGGCGACCACTGGTTGAAGCCTTGAATTTCCATGGTGAATTAAATCCAACCTCCCCTTTGCCACCTATGAGACAGCAAACTTAGCCACGGAACTCAGGGTCTTTTCCGTTCCAGCCCTCTGGCTTCAGCGTCCCAAGCTCGTTTCACCTGATAGTATTGATTCAGTAATTATAACCTGACTCGGAGACCTCAACTCAAGGTACGCACTCTTTTTCCCGCACAAAGTCACTGGCAGTCCTCCGTTGGAACCTGAGCAAAGGGGGAGTGGCAAAGCGGAGCGATTCGGAGCCGCCCGTTCGATTCGGGCTCGGTCGATGAGGTTCAGACGAGTGTGTCCTCTTTTTCCCCAGTTTGTTCAATTCCCCGTCTGCCGCGGCTGATAATGGCGCAGGAAGATCATCACCAGTGAAGAGAATGCTTCGAGGCTCCAAGACTCAGGAGGCCCCAACTTGAAAGGGATTTCTTTTCCGTAAATAAATAAATTCAACCGTGGGAACCGTTGACGGCTATATCCGGCCAAAGCCACCCACCCAAGCGTTTGAGCCGCCTGGGATGTTTCGATCCAGAACAGCAGCCGCAGTTCCCGGATTTTGGCCAGAAATATGGCTCTGTTCTTTCAAATGGCTTGCCCTTGGTTCGAACAAGACGATATGTATGGACAATCTGCGAACCACCAGTCGCTCCTCAAGCCGTTATGAGGTACGTACGCATATTTTCGTCCTTGAAATGCATCTAACTCGTATCGCCAAGATCAAATGCATCGACCCGTGGTCGAAGAATTTCGGTGTGTAATCAATTTCAACCTCTTCCGTCGACTTATGAGACAGAGAGAATGCTCAGCGAGATAGCCACACAGAGTTCAAAATTTGACGTATACATCGCAATGCTCTTAATATCCGCAAGTTCTCGGCAGCAAGATTCCTTGAGCTCATGTTATTTATCCAGTAACCTGAGGAATGAACTCAAGGTACCCACTCTTCAACTAGACTTTGCTGCACGACCCTCCGCTACAGAATCGACTGAAGGTGGAGCGGTAGGCTCCAAGTGGGGCGAATTGGGTTCGTGCGTCCGTTCGATTCGGCCTCAGTCCATGCTGCGTGGGCGGTTGATGTTTTTTTTCCAGTTTCCTGGTGCTGTCAGAAGTGTGCCAGTAAATGTCAAGAGGCTCAAGGAATAGGCAGACACAAGGGTCCACTTTATGTTGTCGCCCTGCCAAACTCAACCGTGGGAGCTTGACTCGGGGGAAATTCCGAAATGCATGTGCGTGGACCTGTGGAAGGCGGCTCGAGATGGCTCGAGTCAAGTCGAGTTCCGATCAGCTCGAGCTGCCAAATGCGGCAACGGCCGAGTCGAGCTGGAACTCGACTCGATTTGACTCCACCTCGCGGCAACACTATTACGAGTCCTAAAATTTTAATGTTAGAATCGTTCCTTTGGCACAGATTCCACGCCAGGACCAGGGCCCACCGTGTTGATGGACTCTGTCAGTAACATCTCAGCATTTCACCATCTTCACATTCTCGTTATTGTCCGAGTGCTGGCGTACGTGGCTTCATTCTATTTGTTCTTTGGTTTTTGTTGTTCCTGTCTTCCTTTTGTTTCGATTCGAAGTAGCTTCGGAGCTTTAGGGCCGGGTGCCGATTTTTCTTTTTTTCGCATGCTCGCGCGTGGTTGGACGTGGCTTTAGGGCCGGTTTTTTTGTCCTCGACCGATCCACGTGTACGTGGCTTTCACGCGTGCTTTTAATTGTATCCAAACAGTGACTCGATGTTTTGCTACTCGCTACGGTATACATGGACTGTGCGCGATGAGTGTAGGCCATAGGCCTGACGGTTTGTTGGTGAGTTATTGTTTGTTGAACCCTCGTACGCTCACTCTGTAGTTTATGCTTGATGTAGGTAACGTTGGGATGTCAACCCGAAAAGGGATCACCGAACACATGAGCAGACTGCCTTTTGGGACCGGGGCGATCGTGAAGGGATCCACCGCGATTTCTGATGCTATTATGTTGAGTGGATGGTCGGATTTGCCTCCGAGGTCGAATGTGTCCTGTGAAAGGTAGGTTATTTTACGCTGAAGGGTTTCGGAACTTGGGACTTTCAATCTGTGTTTCCTTCGAGATCCGCATGAATATTGTTCCGCTGAAATCTCCTTGGGGTCCTTGACTCCAAAGTTCCTTGTTGATTACGGTCTATTCAACGGTTAGCTCTGATTGTACTCATGCTGGCTGGTAGAACTTTTGAGCAGTCATCTCCCTCGTATTCCATCATTTTGCGAAGGATCTCGGTTTGTTTGCGGAATATGGATCCTATGATCGGAAATTGACCTTCAGGAGCATCGAGAACTAGCACCTGTGAGGATTTTTCAATCTCAGCGGTCTCTTTAGCTTTGATAGTGGTACCGTGGGTTTCTCTGGTCTGTCCATCACCGCGGAGAGTGTGCCTATGATGAGGACTTCCACTGGCTCCCCGGTACGACTCCAAACGTAGCGGTGCACTGTGTTTCCGCTGTCCAGGTGCTGCGGTCCCAGTTTGAAGTCCGTGGGAAAATTCAGACCGGCCAGTAATTTGGACATGGTGAGCAGGTTTGATGGCCAAGACCTCTTAATATTCGACTGCGCCGCTGAGCTGTCCATCTATTGTCCATTTCGTCTTTTTGTTCCTTGGATGCCGGTTTTGGACCTGCAGTTCTTTGTCTTTTCGATCGTTGACGTGTTCTGTCGATCAGTCCAATTAAGGACTTACGGAAGACGCGGTCCCGTGTTGAATCACATCGGATCAATGGTACGTGATATTTTCGCGTTACGCGTGTTCCTTTAACAGTGGGTTCCATGCTACGGTAGATAGCCCTGGAACTTGTTCGATACCCACCAAGTAGTGTCCTTCAGGGTCCACGGGATGACTGCTCCTCTGTATGATCGTTCTACTCTGGTGGGCTCTCCTTCGGTTGTGTTGTAAGTGTACCACGACGGTGGAATTTTATGGTCGATGATTTTTTCCTTTGCTGCTAGAGCTGGCGCCAGAAATTCAAAGAGGCGCAGTGATACCGCTGCGTCTACTGCTGCGTCTGTGTGTGAAGTCAGTTCCGGAGCTGGGATTCGATGTTGAACCTCACAGGTTATGTCCCGATCCGATGGTTCTTTTTTCCAGTCTATTGTATTCTGCTTGGATTTGTCAATGGCAAGGTCTAGCGCTTCTTTTGCTGCTGATTCCAACGCGAGGTGTTGAAATCCCTCGTCGGCGTGAGCTTCGGTGTTCCAAATCCTTGTCATCAGGCCGACATCCGTGAGTTGCTTCATGTCGACGCGCAAATCTTCCCAAATGACTGTGACGTCACTCAATAGTCCGGCTCCAGCCAACGATATCTTTGGAGACTGCAGAATTCGTCTGAGCTCCCGGGGGAATCCTATGTGGTGCTGGTTACTTTCAAGTTGATTCTCCTTTGCGATGCTGGCTAACCTTTAATCCTCCTCATATTCAGAACCCATGTAGCGCTGTCCCTGGCAATTTGAATCGTGCATAGGCCGGCCCTGTCCCAATTTATCTGGTAGCCGCTGGCGCTAAGTAGTTCCAGGTATTGGAATATTGCTTTTGCGGCTTTCTTCGCCGATGCACTGGGAGCTTCCATGTCAAGGATTAGTTTCTCGGTGGGCGATGGTGTTCTCTTCCCAAACTCTGTATCAAATCCCACTACGCCGTCGACTATGTGCGCGAGCTCCTGGTTTGCTGCTTCCTCGGAAACGATATATACTATTCGGGTCATCTGTAGTTTCTATGTGCCGGCTCTGAGTATATGTGTTTGGTATTCTGGGTATACCTCACCAAGATTGTGGCCCTGTCTTCTGCATGAGGTTCAACATCCCGGAACCCGAACTGGGTTTCAAGGCTGAACTGGGCAGAATGAGTCGACGGCGTCCGTGCTGGGATTCGTTGTACCTTTTCATCTTTCTCTTGATCCGCGCGCTCTCGCACTTCAGAAACCTCGTCTTGCATGCCTGAGTTTGGATGACTGAATTCTGTGCCTTTACGGTTCGCTGCTTATATTTATACCCGGGTGAGCTTATTGTTTCTCGGAATGACACGTTTCCTGTGTCTACGTGTCTCTGCACTACGTGTCTTAGCGTTGGCTTTTGTTGTCTATTCTTTCATCTGTTTGCCTCGGGCCTTTCGGGTGATCCGTGTGCTGGGGTCGGAACGGATTATATTGTGCAATCATATATCATCTCGGTCTGCAGGACGATGTTGAAAAGGCCGCTGTATTCCTGGAATTGGGTTACTCACCGTGGCCTCTCGGAGTTTGATTGAAGCGGAGAACTCTTCCTGGAAGTCTTCACCGTGCATGCAATGTGGCCCTCCTAGCATCCATACTGTCAAGTATCGGTGTTCGTTTTGGAGTTCAACCTCGAGTTGGGATGGCGGGAAGAGTTCCCTGTACGCCCCGCGTCCGTCTCTCGTTGACCTAAGCGTCATGGGGCATTCACTGTCGACGAAACAGGTGTGGAATGCGTGCCCAGGAAAGTCCCGTGCGTCGGTCTGATATGTAACCCCTCTGCCTCTGTACTTTTCAAAACAGTCGCGGCATCTTTGACTGAATCCTCCTTCTCGGCGCATTATCGGGCGATTCGGTATTGCCAGATTGGACAGTGTCAGCGTTGGGTATGCGCAGTACAGTCCGTTGGCTGTTAGAAAGTTCATCACGATTGTCGAATGGAACTGGAAGATGGCGAGCGCTGCGTTTTCCCCTTTGACTACCATGACGTTGAGTTTAAATGTTCCCTTTGCGAGCCAGTGAACCGTGCCTAGGCTAGTGTTGGTGTCATATAAGGGGTCCATGGACATGGTTAACTGGAACCCCAGACGCTCTGTGCAGAGGTTTATCGCGGTTTCCTCCTGAGAATCAGGCACGTATATGTCCAGGTCGCCGGGTTTGAAATCGAGGTTTGTGACCATCCGCAGGACCGCCGAACCTGAGACGATTCCTCTCGTGCACTCGAGGAGTGCTAGCAGTTCTTCTGTTTCGACACCGCAGAGCTGCAGGCTCTCTTTCACCCTCTTCACCAAATTCGCGTCGCTGCCTGCCAAGTGGGTCAAGGTGTCTATCGCTTTGCGAATTAGAAGGGGTCTTACTGTGGTCCATCTATCGATCGCCTTCTCGGGGAGGTTACTTATCGTTCAAGTCCCGGTTATAAATGGCGTGCCAGTTGACAATAGTATTGCCGTTTTGATCGGGTTGATCCGCCATCGGTGCTTTTTGTTCCAGGTCAAGGTTGACGTGGCCGTACGTGTTCAGTCCATCCTCTTTTTGTGATTGTTTTTTTTGTCTCCTGGGTCTTTTGTTCTCCTCTCTCTCTCTCTCTCTTTGGTGGTGCGTTTGTGTTTGCCACGTACCCGGCTGGGCAGTTGCTATTTTAGCTGGGTTGTGGTGCGCAGCTGGATCATTTTCAGCTGTTGTGTCTACTATGTCGGCTGTTTCTTTCCGTTTGTCTCCAGAGGCGAGTGTATTTTGATGCCTGTGTGGCCCGTTCCCAGTTAATGTTCTTCCGATCGCGAGCTCAGGCCATGGCGACCGTGCTGGCGCCGACGGAAATTATGAGAGATATATTTTCGGATGCCCTTCCTGCGTATGCCGATTCTCCCCAGCTATTCTGCGATCGTCGACGCGGGCTTGCTCTTGTCTGTCGGTCTTGGGCTGTACGAACTTGTCTCCTTTGATGGTGTACTACTACTCACTGCGCGCGTAGGCTGTTGTGTACGGTGACACGTCCATGTGGAGCACGATTACGGTGGCAAGGCGTACCAGCCTCCGCGCCATGAGGCTTGCGATCGTGCTTTCCCGGGAACGCGGGCTTGCTGTCAAACTTTCGTTTGAGTCGCTCAGCGCCGATTTCCCATCTGTTCTGGCGCTCGCCACTGTCCACAGGATACAAGAGGTCTTTTCGATTATTCGGCCTGCGTCTTCGCGCTGGCGGAGCTTTGTGTTCTCCTGCCAGCATCCAGCCATATTCTCCTGTGTCAACGCTCACTGCTCCGACATCTGCGCGCCTTCTTTGATCTCCGTGTCCCTACTCTACTGGTATCTTCCAGGGTACGGGCAGGTCACCTCCGACTATTCTTTTCTGGACCCGTTTACGCCTCGGGTATGGTTCAATGGTATTCTCCCTTCTCTCGCTCGGGTAGAGCTCAATAGCGTGCCGGTCCTGTGGTATTCGCCCCGCCTCTTTGATAACTTGGAGACCCTCGACCTCTCGGACTTCCCCAGCATGGCGCCTATTCGCTGGCAGGTCTTCGAGGCCCTCTTCGCGGCTGCCCGTCGTCTTCGCGTACTCCGCATCGCCAACATTCGAATTGATGGTACTCTCCCGGAGCATAGACTGTCTTCGCAGAGCGTCGAGCTTTTGGATGTTCGATTTGTTGGATGTTCTGTTCTCGGGTTTTTACTCCAGAAGACAGATTTTCCGAACATTCGCACTTTCGTTGCTCGAGGATTCTATCAGGTGGATCTGGACGCGACCCTCCTGTGCGCTCACCTCCTCTCGCGAGTCACTAGCTTCGTTTTGCGGGGTTGGATGGGTGAAGTTCAGGACGTGTGGAAGTTGTTTGATCAACTGTCCTCCGTGGAGACCTTGGACTTGACCCATGCAAGAGGAGAAGTTTTTCGTTCCTTTTACCAGTGGACGCTTGCTCGTCCTCTGGGGGACGATGGATTTCCTCTCGGACGCATATCATCCCTTTATGTTGGCCACGTCGATACCAGTACCCTGGTGGCTTATTGCCTACTGCGAGGCGTTGCTGCCCCAGATAGGTCCCCCGCTGTTGCGGTTCGCTGTGTTCGTCTGGAAAAGCCTTCAATTTCAAGGGCCGCGACAGCGCATACGTCGGGGGATCTTTTGTGGTTGGAAGAACACGTCCCTTCTTTCCGGTTGACGTACCATTATCAAGATTTTAGTGCAGTGCTGTCGGGGATTAACGGGCACTCACTGCGTCACTTCGAATAGTTTCGGGAATAGTTTTGGGATTCAACATACTCTGATCCGTATAGTATCCCGTGTTGATCCTACGAACAATGCTACGTGTTTCCTCTCTTATTGTTCTGTCTGGTATTTAAAACTAGGTCTTGCTTCCCTTTGTTTGCATTTTTCCTCTCTCTCGCTTCCATGTGAGTTTCTCTCCTTCCAATGAGCGGTCCTTGCTGTTGACTGAATTTCTTCGTGTTTGTCTTAGATCTGATAATGAACGCTGTCGACCGTCTTCCACCCGAGTTGTGGATGATTGTCGTTAATTTTGTCTGCCTTGTGAGCGACCGGGCATCCTCGAAACTCCCAGAGGCCAGGTCGCGTGTCTCTCTTGTCTGTCGCTCTTTCAGAGATTTGACGCATGCCATCTCTCGACTTTGGACGGTGTTGGCCTTGGACGATCGCACGTCCAGTGAAGCCGCGCGGGCCTGTGTGCAATATTCGAAAAAATTGCCCATTGTCGTTGCCCTTTCTCATTGCACGTACTTTCCACCCAGGACCGGTTATCCGCTAGCCGTATCGGAGCGCCTCCGTTCAAGTCTGACTCTACTTGCGGATTCTGGTAGATGGGCCACTCTAGATCTGCTATCCAACTGGCCTCCCACCGTCTCGATGGTATCTGGATTATTGGTCTCGTCCACTCTTACCTCAATGGAAAACCTCACGTTTTCTTGTTATTCTTCCGGCACTTCGAACGCTGGGACATCCGGGACTGCGCCTCTCGAATCCTTATTTGCCGACGGCCAGTTCCCGAATCTTCGACAGTTGTCCGTGTCTGGCGTGCAGCTCAAATGGACAGGCAAATACGGCTTCCCTTCGCTCACTCGCCTGTCACTCCGCACCATCCCGCGGGCCTCTTGGCCGACATTTGGCCAGTTGAATGCCTTGTTCAAAGTCGCACCCCGCATCCAAACCCTCTCCTTATTGGGTGTTGGATGCACTAGCGCGTCCCTGGCGTCGCCGCCCATTCCTGTCGCGTCTTTGTTGAACTTGGAGGTTGCGTTTGGAACTGGTTCGCCTTCCGACGCTATACATCTGTACAACATCGTCCGCGGGTTTTCCTTTCCGAATCTGGCCCAGCTTGTGGTGGCGTTCCACGTTCTCCCGTCGCTTCACGCCTTCGCGTCGTCCTCCGTCGTGGCCGGTTGTTGCAGTATTCGGCTTGCGGGCAGGATATGTTGCGATTTTTGGCTTGGACAGCTGTTTCACAGCATGAAGGAGGTGGTAGAACTGGATCTGCGGGGTGCCGCGGATGGATTCATGGCTGCGCTCGCTAGGTCACAATTTCCATCTCCGGGCTTGCCCTGCTCGAGGCTGGAGACATTGGCGGTGCGGACCGGTCAGTGGGTGAGCCTTCGGCGCATGGTGGAGATCAGGTTGAGGGCCGGTCTGGTGTTTGCTGTTGTGAAGTACGAGAGCGTGGTGGAAGAGACCGAAGCCACCGTTGGGCGGTGTATGTTGAACGATTTTTTGTATGTTCAGAAGCACGTTCGGAAGTTGGAGTGGGTGCCTAAAAGGCACATTAACTCTCGACTTTTATCTGAGTAGGTCTTGGTAGTTTTTTTGTTTGTGCTCGTGTTGAATGTACAGCTCGAATTTGATTCGCTATTAAATCAGAAGAATTGGAGTAAAACACTCTCCAGACTCCGAGTCGAACTGAGATAAGCCATCTTGCCGACTTATTGCCGACAGTTGGAGTCGACCCGGTTCCTTCTTCGCTCAAATATTTTCATCGCGAGAGGACGCGACGCGTCGCGCCCACAATAGACTTGCCCCTTCTTTACTGAATTGTAACTTCAGGGCTGCATCGACGCTCGATCCCAAAGGTCAACGTTTCACGGTATTATTGCTAGGCGAGGGAGTCCCTAAATTCATGCCTTTCCCCGACTTGCGCGTAGCATAATGCTGCATTGAGCGGACTTCCCAAAAGAGGGCCTGCGTCGAAATAGATGGAACGGGGTCAGCCGGTAGATGTTGCGGAAGAGGGAGAGCGATGTTTTTTGGTTGAAGTTTGTGCCGACATGCCGGAGTCTGAGCTCCGATGATTGGATCAAAACTCACTTGAACTTGAACCACAATATTCGCTCTCCATGTCCCACTCCAACACCTCAGTAAAAGCGGAACCGGTGGACGACGAGATGGCGCTCCTCCCGTGCAACCCTGACCATGACGTGAGTGTTTTTTTGAGCCGTTTTGGGATGCTGACACGCTGTAGATCGTCGGTGAGATCAAGACGATCGCGTACAAGGCCCAGATCGTCCGCCTCATCCAAGGTATCAACGAAAAAGTACCCGGTGCGAACATCAGCACGAAGGGGACCAAAAAGGAGGTGACGGAGAGCTTAACGGAGCGACTTGAAGAATGGCGCGAGGCATCCGATGGGTTCGGGTGGGAGGCGGCCTGGGCCGTATACGAGGTCGTACGCTGGGGAAGACGTCGCCGTTAAAGAGTTGAGGTGAGTGTTTTGTTTTCTTTTACGGACGGCTTCTGTGGTACTGACCCAGGGGGGGGGGGGGGTGGTGGGATTAGAAACCGAAGACGAGGATTCGTGGTGGTGCTGTATTAGCAGGATTCGAGGGAGGCTGGGAGATGGGGAATCAGATGTAACATATATCGAACGAGACGGAGACTCGACGAACTTGCCTGTGCTTTACTACGGATTCTATTCGGCGTCTCGATGTGCTATATGACCTGCAATCAGCCAACGACTACTTGAGCGTTAAGCACCGTTCGGAGCGGAGCGCTGAGGACTTCACCTTTTGGCTCGGTTGTTCAACCAGACCTGAGGCCGTTAGCTTGGGCTTCAGTTTGCGCCGGAAGCTTGGTGAGATGTCAGCCCGTGTTTTCTGAGTACCTTGAGAGCAGGACTCCTTGCGCCCGTACTATATACGTGGGTAATGGAATTGCTTTAGGCGCCTTCTCGGTAGGCTTCGAGGCGCATGGCTGTTGTGGATCGAGAGCTATGAACACGAATCTGTCTGAGTTGTTGTTCTCATCTGGGGCTTAGGCGCTGTTACTGCTTCTCTGTGACCGGTGGAAAATGTGTTGGATGGCAAGGGAAGCCAGAATTTGCAGGGCGATCGCGGAACCTTGAGGGAAAGCAATCAAAGTTCAGAATCAATTCAACCCAATTTGGAGTTGATGATGCTCACTTCGACGTCGCCAAAATCGATCCGCGTCAGGCTGTGCCAAGGCCCAAGGGAGCGGGAGGATGTGCAATTTTTGAGCGCCGGGAGTCAGTTCGCGAATCGCTGTCATCACCTCTGGGTCCGCGAGAACACACTGCTACTTGTGAGAAGAGAGGACATCACATATTTAGTTCCTCCGCTCCGGTTTGCGGCACAGAGAGGTCCAAGTCAACCAACCCAGTATGCATCGCCCTGTTAAAGCTTGAACTCGACACCAATTGGGCCGATATCTCGTCGCGAGACGGTTGAGAGCCTCTGAAGGACACTGCGTGCAGCCATTCGATTCATATCGCGGGAAACTGCCAGATAATCGAGATCGAGTTTCCCTGCGTGGTGGCGGGAAAGAAAGGCGCGGCATAGTGATATGATCAAAGACCAACACAGCCACGGTCTAGGCGCCGCACTTCCAGGACCGGTTATTGCCGAATTTCTGCCATGTGCCACGAAGGTCTTGCTCAAGACTGTTTGTTCTCTTCATACTACTACTCGTACTACTGCTAATTATCCGCGCTATCGGTCGACCTGCTCGCGGCCCCGTCCTTTTGGTGGGGCCGGGAGGGGCGTTTGGGCCGCGAGTTGTGAGCCAGTAGTGCCTGAGCTTTCTTTTGGCTACTCCTGCATTGTTCGCGTGTCTGTTGCAATCACCATACAGGCGTCTCCGCATATCTGGCGTTCTTCCCCCCTGAATGGCTGGAGTTTTTGTCATTGGGATGAATGGTGCGCTGATTGATGATATACTCACTCGTGGAAATATTTTCTGACTCGTCGCGAAGGCTCGGTGGAATAGGTCTGGGTCGTTGCAATAATTGCCCCCTAGAGACCATATCACGGTGTGTTTCTCGTTGTATCTGATCACCGCTGTTAAGTAGCGTCGTTGGTGGCGAATATCCGGAAACCGGATGAACATGGATCCTCCGTCGTAGAGGGTGCGTATGGTGTGGGAGCACAGGGGGGATTTGTAGCATTTGTGTTTCGTGTGATCGTACCAGGTGGAAGCGTTTGTGGCGAACTGGACGCCCCGCAGGGCATATTTGTCGAAGGACTTGATCAGGCGCTCGTAGTTGGTTGCAAGATGGATCGGTTGAATAGTGATCTGTTTAGCAGTGTAAGCTGCGGGTATGCGCTGAATATTCCCCAAGGGGAAACATAATTCATCGCGATGGTGGAATGGCTGAGCATGAGAGGAACCAGTGCGTTTTCCCCCGTCGCCACCCGTATCTTGATAATCAGCGAGCCTTTGCTGAATGTAAGCTCTCTTTTCAGAGCATTATTCGTCCCTTTCATAACTTCCGCGCCTGTCAGTTGATAGTTGAATTTTGTGTCCATGAGGATTTTCGTGGTCTCATCGGCGGAGGCGGGTATGATGATGTCCATATTGTTCGGCTCGAATTTTCCGTTGGTTAATATCCTGATAGGGATCGATCCAACGATAATACCCCCGGTCTTCAGGAGCACTCGCATCAGCTCTCGCGGGTCGATGGCAAACTTGCTGATCTCTTTCTTGGTTTTGCTGTGCATGTGCGCAACATATGCCGATCTGTATTTGCGGCATGTTTTGGAGAAGCTGACCATTCGCAGAGGGCCTAGGTTCTCCATTATGATGCTAATAAGCTCGAACGAGAGGTGGTTCAATGCCACTCTGGTCGGTCCTGCTGTGCGTATCATCGCGATAAGTGTTGGGCCTCTGCTGTGTTTGATTTCGTTCACTTACCCGAGCCAGGCGGGGAAACTACGTCGTTGATTCGGCGGAATCGGATGGTGGACATGAGTACGGTGTGTCGGACAATCCTGACCGCGATTCTACATGTGGTGGCAACCGCGCTGAGGTCGTTCTCGCCAAGGTGGCGGAGAATGTTGTGGAGAACTCTTTTTGGGAAGGATGTGAGTGTTCGTTGTGGTGGCATTTCCGTGAACTGAGAACTCATTTTGTCGCCGCGTTGGACATCTTTAAATCGGGAGGGGTTTTCTTTTGTGCGGGTACGTGTCCCCTCGTCGGGTTGTTCTTCTTTTCGGGATCTAACCGAATGGAATTAACCTCCACGTCTTCCTTTTATTGTTTCCACTATTCAACCTCGAGATCGGGCTAGTTCCTGCTTGCGCGTGATCGGCTGATTTGCGTTCTGGTTTGTATTTTTTTTTTGGGGTGGGCAGACGTGGTGCGTTACCGATCAGATCTTTTATTGTCTCAAGGCTGATGTACAGCGATGTTCTTTTGTTGGCTGTCGTGTTATTCCTACGTGCTCGCTCCCTTATTTCAGTTATCAGGCGGACCCAGAGCTCCGCGCTCGTTGAATGCGTGGAGTCCTTTTGCCGCTGTTTTTCCTACCTCGTCTTCTTTCCCTCCTCCTCTGGTATCTCCTGATTTCCCACTGGGGATTCAAACGTAGGAATTACTCTCATAGTATGGTCGCACCGCTCACGTTTGCTTCAAGCAGTCAAGTGGTTCTACCTCGTGGTTTTGGCATCTAGGCGGTTGCCGCTCCTGTCCGCACGATTCCGGGTTACAGTTATTATTATGCGTCCATTGGTCCTGGCAAATCCTATTGTCCATTCCGAGGTGCGAGTTTGCCTTTGAATGTAGGGAGAGTGCGGCGTTGAGCGAAAAATTGATCAGGTCTCATCCCGCGGTCCTTTTCCACCCGAAATCTTCTCCGCGATTTTCTCCGAGCTAGCGGTGCATGGCGACGGTTACACTCTCGCGGATACCTATCGGGATCGCTCGAGTTTGATGCTCACTTCGGGTTTTATCCGTGCCGTGGTGTCCGAGCGTCCTGTGTTGTGGAGTTCGGTGTTAATTGACGCTCGGACCCGCCTGGATAACCTCAAGTTCTGTCTGATGAAGACGGGCGCGGCTACTTTCAACCTGGAAATTTCCGCAATGGACGCTCTCGCGCCATCATCCCCGTACCCTGCCATGGAGGACCTAATTCGTGAGGCCATGGTTGTCGTTGGGCCAATGTTCGCTAGCTGTTCTTCCGTGCGGATCAGCTGTGCCAGCGCTGGCATGGTATCCGCAATCTTGGAGAACTTCGTTACCGTCCAGCCGGCCTCTCTTACTTCCATGGTTTTCACGTACCATCTCAACGACTATTTCGATTACGACCCCGACAATTTCAACAGCTTGGAATTCGAGCAGGCGTCTGCTTTCGGGGATTTCTTCCCTGCCGCACGTACTATCGCCGATATTACCCTACCAACTATCGAATATTCGTCGTCCGCCAGTCCTATATCCCGTATCACCTGCCCGTTGGACGACCTTCCTAATTGGATGGAGTTCCTTGGCTTTCTATCGACCTCGGACGCTCTCGGTTGCTTGACGCTCGACCGATTCGAATGTGAACATCTTCCGGCCCAAATTACCGTCCCCGCTCCTCTTATGGCACTCCATTCGCTCGTCCTCACGTTCCGGGGTTGCAGGGGAATGGCGGCTCTCCTCACTCGTCTTGTCCTTCCAGTGCTCTCCTCGGTCAAATTCATTTTAGAGGATGAAATTGACGTCGAGTGTGCCGCGGAATGTCGGGCTATTTTGGCCACTGTGACCGAGGTCATCATCGCCGGGTCGTGTCGTCTACCTCACGGTCTCGGCCAGCTGTTTCGTCTCATGTTCCGCGCTCAAAGCCTCGATTTGAGTGGCGCCAGCACTGCCATTTGGGACGAATTCCGATCGGTCTCTAATATTCGCGCCTATGTCAGCTCCGGGCCAAATCGTTATGCCTGTCCAAAACTGCGTACCCTCGTTGCGCCAACGCTACCTTTGGAGGAAGTCAAGAGGACTTTGCAAACTCGGCGGTTGTCAAGATACAGTGCCATCGAGTCGGTGACCATGCGGAAGGGTTCTATGGCTCCGTCGCTGGACGTTATCCAGTGGTTCCGTATGCATTATATTCAACTTACTTTAACTTGATATTGGCTTTCCCTACTGCTTTCTTTTTCTCGAATTCTCTGTCGTAGTAGTCCTCGCAGTGAAATTATACTTCTTTTCTGCCTCAATCCTGTCCGATGCGGTGGAGTCTTGGACTCATGGTCGGCTGAGGTTGGAGCGAGCGCTTTCAAATCGGAACTTAAAGTCGGTAACGGAGCACTCACGGTGACTCTCGGCAAAAATGAAATTGCTCGTTCGGCGCGTAGTTCTCATGTGTTAATCGGCTGGCGCGCTCAAGAACTCTCCGAGTCCGACTTCACGCCCCCAAGGTTCCATCACATCGTTGTCGCCGAATCTATGCGTGTCGCGCCCGGGATGACCTTGTGGGTTCACGCAGACCAGCAATGTTTCCCTTGACCGGCACCTGAACCTGTGAATATCATGCGGGCTGAAATATTATACAAACCGCCACGTTGCAGTATTTATTTGTTGTGTTGAGGGCCGCACCGGCATCTGTTTAGTGGCCGATCCATATTCTTCTACTTTTGTGACGTGGCAAATCAAGATCGGGACTTCCATTGTTTCCGACCGGGTGGCGAGTGCACTCCATCCACGTGTCGAACGACGCCATCCTCTATTCAGTCTCGAGGCCCACTTTGCATAGGTCCTCCGCGATGCTTCCGGTTCTTCTTCGTCCTTTTTTCTCTCTGCTCCTCTCTCTCTGAGTACAGCTTTACCCTTTGGCCATCAGCGCCTGGATTTCAGTTTTCAAGTTAGTGTATTCGGCGCTATCCCTGCGTGGCTTCGATCGCGCTTTATTGTTGCGCCTTTTCGGGGATGAGGGAGCGTCTTCTGATTATGGCCTTCACACGGTAGATCAGGGCCCCGATTTCTTGATGATTGAATCGGCTCGGGATTTGGCGAGGATAAATTGGCTCTGGGTCTCTTTGCACCCTGGATTTGCCCTCGATCTTGGCTTCTTCGTTGCCCCTCTCAACATAATATAATCCCGCCCACGTCCAGAGTTACCGCCCGTATCTCTGCCAATATGAATCTGGCAACTTGGAGTCTCTTTGGAATCGTTTTCAGTGCGCATATCACTTATCCGCCTCTCTATTCTCACCTGTTGTTAGTGCTTTTACTTCCCTATGCTAGGGCGACGGATACTGCGAACGCGCTGGTGCTTTACACCGGCCAACCGGGTCCTCTTCCGTGTGTTGTGCTTTTACCACTGTCCTTCATTTGTGTTTATTCCGATTCAGGTATATGCGCGACATGCCAGTCGAGATTGTGACCAGCATTCTGTTGTACGCTTGCGGCTATTTCTTCGACTCCAGGACTGGTCGCATGTTTGGAAAAACCCGGCGGGCCGTTCAGCTGACCTGTTGGTCCTGGCACCAAATTGTGGTCACCGTTGGCGATTTTTGGTCCCAGTATTACTTCCTCCCTTTCGACATCCGCGCGCGCGTTCTTCTTTGGACGTCTCGCTTCCGAAGTGGCCTGGATGTGCGTCTTAGGTTCGAAGACTATTTGAACTATAGCATCACGTCTGGCGCCGTCCACTCCTCTGAGCGCATGTTTCCTCTGGAGACGCTCACTGTCCTCATCCCCCATCTGTCATCCTGCAAACACCTCGCCCTCGCCGCGGAAGAACTTTTCGCTTTTCCGATGCTCGTTCGAGCAATGATTGGGATTGACGGCTCGTTACTCGAATCGTTCACTTTATCGCGGTTGAAGGTGTCCGACCTCGTCAGTGGCAAGGTTGCGGTCCAGGATCAGATCCTCTTCCTTGGGAGCCTTCCTCGGTTGGTGACGCTCCGGCTCCAGCGCGCGTCCATCGGGTGGGGATCCCCAGCGTCCTTCGCCAATGTGATCACCGCGACATTCGACGATATCAATGGCACTCTTGCCCCTACCAGACGACAGTTGGCCGCGGTTTTATCTGCTGCCACCTGCCTTCGCCGTCTGTCTATGCGCCGGTTGAGTCTCGCCCCGGGTCTCTCCACCGATGTCGCCCCGAGGATTGTCGTGTCATCGATCGTCGAGATGGATTTGTATTTCGGCGCGGATCGGGATATCGTGGGTTTCATCCGCAACCTCTCCTTGCCATCTCTCCGCACTTTGTCTTTCCAAATCAACTGCGTCGTCAAATGCGAGAGCCTCTTGAAGTCCGTTTGGCGTTTCAATATACTCAGCCCTGCCATCTTCACCGCGTATCTGACGGAACATCCATGGCAGCGCGCGCATCTCATTCCGCTGTTTCGACTTCTCGTGTCCGCGCGTCACGTCGATATGTGTCGCGCCGGTCCTCACTTTTTTCCGGCCTTCCTGTACGCGACAGAGCACGGACCAGTGTGCGAGTCGCTCGAACAGTTGACTGTCTGCGAGCCGCACGCCCATCATGTCAACGAGTTTTTGACGCGTCGGGTTGCCAGCTACAAGGTCGTTCCTAAACTCGCTCTCCACAGCATCGATAGCGCCAGCGGAGCTGACGACGACATGGATGTACTCGCATCCTGGATGAGTCGCGGTTTGGTTACCATCGACCCCGAGTACGTTGATGTTCTGGCGTGGGTTTTCCAGGACCGTCCCGTTTGACCGTTTATTTTACCTAGTACTTGTCTTCCGCTTTTTGATCATTCGTTCGCTCGATGCTACCTAGCTTCTTTCATTTTGTTGACTCCTACTGTTCGTTCACCTACCTCTCAACTTGCCGAATAAATATCTGCATTTAACTCGAACAAAGTGGGGAGTCGAGTTTGATTCGAGTGAAAGGTGGCGAGACCTGCTATCAACACTCGATTAATTGTCTAACTAGGAATCCCGGTTAGCTGGGGGGAACCTATTATTTAGTAATCTTCTTGGGCGCGTTGGTCACTAAGCCCGAGTGAACTCTCCGCCAGCAGGTACATATGAGTAGGGTACATATCTGCAATATGATTGTATTTGACACCGTCGAAGCCGATCGCCCTCACACTGTGTTCTCGGCGCCCTCGTCGCAATTTTTGACTATCCCATCCTTCGCCGTGTCCATCAGCCCGCGCGTCTCGTGCCCCACGGTGATGATCCCCTGGTATTCTTGCGGATGCAGGAGGTCGTGGGGGGCACCCGTACGGTGCCCTACGTCGAAGTCGCCGAGCGCGCGGGGCTGAAGGTGGGTTGGCGGCAAGTAGATCGCCCAAATCCATCATAAGTGACTGCGACGTCGACTGGCGACATGATTCGCATGTGTCGGCCTCGAACGATGCAGGACGGTACACGGGGCATTCATGCCGCGATGGGCGCTGCAAAAAGGAAAGGTGAGATGGATAAATCTCAAAATATAGTACTAAAATCGGCTTACCTGCGTACGGAAGCCCGACTGCCGACGCGATTCGGTTCGTCGCTCCAAAAAGATGCAGGAGGTCGTGGGGGGCACCCGTACGGTGCCCTGGGTCGAAGTCGCCAAGCGCACGGGGCTGAAGGTGGGTTGGCGGCAAGTAGATTGCCCAAATCCATCATAAGTGACTGGGACGTCAACTGGGGACATGGTTCGCATGTGTCGGCCTCGAACGATGCAGGACGGTACACGGGGTATTCATGCCGCGATGGGCGCTGCCGAAATGAAGGGTGAGTTAATTAAATTTTAAAAAATTGGTGCTGAAACTGACTTACCTGCGTGCGGAAGCCCGACTGCCGACGCGGTTCGGTTCGTTGGTCCAAAAAGATGCAGGATGACACCAATGGACCGGCACAAGGTGTAGATGCTCATGGGTGCGGCGGTCGCGCCGTTACTGAGCGGCTGTAAGCGGTCGGGGTCGAGGGCGGCAAAACGAGCCCGTGTCCAAATTCTGCGTGGCTTGTGGGAATAGCGAACTGTTGCGGATGACGATCAAGGATCCGCGTGGGGTGCTTGTAGTGTGGGTGTGGCAGTTGGGGAATTACCGAGTGGCCAGGAAGCGGTCGTGATCGGGGGCGGCAAAACGGGCCTGCGCCCGACTCCGGCGTGGCCCACGAGAACAGCGAACTGCGGCGGATGATGCCCAAGGATCCGTATGGGACGTATTTAGTCGTGGTTGCGGCGATCGGGGAGTTACCGAGCGCCGGGAAGCGGTCGGGTTGGGGCGGCAAAACGGACCCGCCCCCGACTCCGGCGTGGCTTGTGGGAATAGCGAGCGGTGGTGGAGGACGTCAATGGACCCGCACGAGGCGCAGGTGGCCGTGGATGCAACGTCAATGTGTTACCAAGGGGTTGGAAATGGTCGAGGTCGAGGCGGTAAAATGGGCCCGCGCCCAAGCTCTGCGTGGCCCGTGGGCATAGCGAGTGGCACCGGATGATGCCCAGGGATCCGTTTGGGGTGCATGTAATCTTGTCTATGTTGATATACCTGAACGCGGTCAGTAGGGAGATCGAGTGTTAGCAAATTACAAGCGTACCACTATCCAAGCTTCAGCTTGTCAGGCCGGGTCAACGCTAACGATCCGGAAGACACTGTCTCGCAACAGTGAGCCCTGTATGTGGCCGGTTAACACAAACGATATATCGAAATGCAAGCTCACACACGTACATTCTGCTGTTGATTCCAGTGCTTGTTGTGGGCCATGCACGCCGCGACGTGCCAGAAGACTACCTGACCGGGGTCCTCTCCCTGGTTGATACGTCCTTTGCGTTCAGAGGAGAATCGAGAGAGATGAGAGCACAGATGTGGGGAGGAAGAGAAGGAGGGAGGAGGGAGGAGGAGGCCTGCGCGTGTCCGAAAATTTGCCGGAAACCATTGCCAAACCAGACGAACCCGTCAACCCAAGCGCAGACCGCGAGGATTAACTGCGACAGTATCCGCGAAGAGTTGGCTGAGACCGTCAACCCTCGCGCTGTCGTCGTTGCTGGTGAGCGGGATGTAGCCAAACACGCCGCCGCCAAACTGTGGCTGATTAGCCAAGCTCGGGATTTTCCGAAAACGATCCGCCGCTTCTTCATCTCACCCAAGTCTTGTTGTCGATGGCGCTCACGCACTACTCCGTATAATACTTCCAACACTACCGAGCGCGCGCACCAATGTCATACTTATCAGAGAGCCTTCTCTGCGGACTGGCTCGTCTGGTACAGCCGTGGGCGTGGTCAATAGAGGGGCGACGGGAGGGGGCAGAAGATGAAGGGGAATTCAGCCGTTGGGGAATAAGAGGCAACAGAGCGTGCCCAGCAGGTGAGTGTTCTTGCATTCGTGACTGGTTTCTGGGTGTCGCGCCGAGTTGTGTTTGCGATTTGGGCTGCAGTATTTCCTGTCAGTGGGGAGCTGCATTTCTGTCCGGTGTTTTGCTTCTCGGGGTTTGGTGCGAACGGTGCGAAGGTGGCTTCTCATCCCGCGACTTTCCTCTGGTTCTGTGATGCCCGTGTACCTGCAAGACACGGCCTTTTTGGGGCTCCCTTTGCATTCGCATTGTCGCGCCTGTGTGGCATGGCTGCCGCTTACACAATATTGTCGCGTGCATACCCGTTCTCTGCTGGTGCTTCGTGGTACCGCGTTCTTGCGATGTGTATCGCGTCGACGGGTTGTGAACATTATATTATGATTAATTCGACACTAATCCATTCTATCGTCTTCCTTTCTATGCTGCTTCTTGCTCGGTTGTCCGTCTTCTGATTCTTCATAGAAATATCCGATTTTTCTTCGGACTTGCTTTTGAAACGTGATGCTTTTAGCTTGAAACGTGGCCCTCTTTTTGTCTGCTGCCTGGGGGTTTTTGCGGTAAGCTTGGATCCCCGTATCTGTCCGAAAATGCTCACTTTCGTGAACGACGTCTCCAGCAAAGTTAGCGCGTGCAGTCTTGTTGTAACTTTGATTTGATTTTGCGCTGTCATTATGGCGACGAATGACGCTTGCATTTCCACCAGATCTCCGACTCTAAAGGTACCCGGTACAGCTGCTGCATATTTCGTCTCCCTGTGACATTTTAGTGGTCCGATCGAGTGGGTTAGGAAACTCCCTACTTCGTCTCTTCGTCTACCACCAGCTTGAAATATTTGACGATGTTGTCTGGCCCGTGGAACATGTCTCTGGTCTTCAGGCGCTCCAAAATGCCAACGGGATCCACGCCCGGTTGGAATTCGGTCCCTTGCTCGGTCGGCGCATCGACCTTCAGAGTGAACAGACGGTTGTTCGCTGAGAATATCGTTCCGATCGGTCCTGAGATGGGTATCCATGGGGACACTGGGATACCCGCAAAATAGTGAGCAAAGCTATCGTGAATCGCGGTCACGCTCATCATGCCTTGTCAAATTTCCGGGTATGTGAGGTTCGATGGTCAAGTTGGACTGGTGGTTGCTTACATCTATATCCACCAGGTGAGGTAGGGCGTCTTTGAAGCGTTGAGATCGGGTCCTTCTGTTGGCCGAGAGCTCTTTCAGTGCGATGGCTGGACGGATGAACGAGTGAGTGTCGATTCTCTGAGATTAGAACGCTGGCGCACCTGCTGCTTCGAGATCGTAAAAGCTATCCATGGGGTGCGTGTTTTTTTTTTTTTTTTTTGGTTGTTGTTAGCACCGGCTCCTGCTCGCTATATAGGGGACAATCCTATTCCGGGTGATCATCCGTCTGTCGTGGAAGAACAAAAGAAAACGAGGAGAGGGTATTATTGTGTGGCGACACGTTGGAGAGTTGTGTTTTTGTCTTGGTTTTTTGTGTCCGTTTCATCGACGTGGCGGTACGTGGCATCCTTTTTGTCTGTGTGGCACCAAAACAAGAAACAAGAAAAATCTGACTCGCGTTCCCAGCTTGTATATGTATATATAGGGTCGGCATTGACGACGCTCCAAGAAAGAAAGAAAAGAAGATACACCCACACGCACACATCTACTGAAGATGGCAAAGTCCAAGTAAGCACCAATTACAGGTACAAGAGGAATATCTAAACCGAGCGTTTCCGCCTCAGGTCAAGTAGAGCCACATCAAAAACACCCGCGAAGTGTGTCCCCCGCCTTCGTCTACGTTGGTTTTTGACCTCGTCGCGATTATTGCAGGGGAAAGAGGAGAATTGTCCGGGGAAAACCATCCACCAGTCTATTTCTCGATGACGAAGCAGCTGAATCGTGAGTCTGTTTGCTTCTCATGGACAACAGCCTTCATGCCTTCCAGGGACGACGGTGTTGTTGTGGAGCATCCGTGCGTTCACATTCACCCCTTTGTGATTCCCCACTCTTGAATTGGCGCGAGTGCAGTGATAGGGATGAAGAGGAATACGACATGGTCACGAACGAGTGAGTCTTGGTTTTTCGGGAAGATTGGTATTTGAACTTCTTCTCAGCTCTGACAGAGCGTTCATTGATGATAGGTTTGGGTTTATATATTCAAGAATATGGTACAGGAGAGCTCAGCGGTTCCTTTCAGGGCTGTGGATGGCGATTCTCTGAGCACGAACTCCAGCACTGGGTATGTATGCCCTCCTTTGCCGTTCTCCTCGTCGTGTTAAACTGGTTGATAGTACTTTGCCCGATGCTCCCGTCGACAAGGACGCGAAGGCCAAGCCTTCTGCTAAAGTGTCAGGACCTGTGGGATATTATCCGCACTACAAAGAGTCTTACTCGTCGTCGCACAGCGAACGCAAGGTGGCAACAGCCGTCATAGATGTAGGCGATTCCAGCGAAGAAGAGTATTTGTTCTCCCTTCTACGCTGCCCACTCGTCCTAACAGGAATTCCGCTCTTTCATTTTTTCTAGAGATATGGAGGCAATAGCCGCTGACGACAGGTATGAGTCCGCAGTACCTTTGATCCATCCAGCCTGACTTTGGTGCAGCGTGTTCCGGAAGCCAGCCGGTGTCAAATCTACGTGCGAGAACAATCCGGTTTTGTTTTCCGTTTTTTAACAGCGGTATCAATGACTGAGCAGGGCGTTACCTGCGCCTTTAATGACGCGGAGGTCCGAGTTTCCGAGCTCTTGTATTGTGTGCACGTTGCCTGAAGCCGCACTTTGTCTCTGTAGCTCGACGACCAAGAAGCTTGTATCGGCTACCGAACCCTCTCCGCCCGCGACTCAAAAGACACGCTCTTCGATGCCTACCGGACAGTTGGAAAAAGAGTCGGAGCAATCCAGCGATCAGGAATGGCAGTATGTCTAGTTGTATTCTGGGCTGTGTTGCACTCATAAACCCGGTGTTAAGGTTTCCCGAGAATCTAGATCCCAAGAAGATGAAGACGTGAGTCCGTTGACGCACTGGGCTGTTTACCTCTGATGCCGTAGACAAGGCTCATGTCTTCTTGGATGCATTTTATGGCGCGAAAGGCGGACGCGCCCGCCGCTGCTAACCCGGTCGCTACCACATCAGGTGGTCGTTCTCGCCGAGTTGGTTTTGAGAAAAGCGACAGCGAAATGGCCAACGCCTCCTCTCAGAACGTCGCGAGGTATGTTCCTCCCCCCCCCCCCCCCCCCCCCCCCCCCCCCTCGATCGTATTTGCATGCCTTGAACTTGCATTTGACTCCTTTTAGAATGGGTTCGCCGGACTGGTTTCCACCTGCAAGTATTCTGGATGAGCCTGTCGTTGGGAAAGGGAAAAAGCGCACCGTTGAAATGAGGAAAAGGTTGCTGCTTTAACGGAAGGCCCCGTTCTCTTGCTAAGCTCTCAGCAGGAGTTCGAACGACAGCGACCACGATACAGCTCCGGAGTCGCGCAGAGAAAAGAGGAGGGTCGGGGAATCCAAACCCATCGGTAGCTACATGCTTGACTCGACCCACCCTGCTTTCCAGGGTCCACAGACACGTAAAGGATTAACCATGGCCCAATTTTTCTCAGGGAGACGTGTCGCCGCCGAGGAGGATCACATGGATGCCTTGTTGGGTTCACAGAAGGACGGCGAAACTAAACAGGAAGAGGACCCCGATACCACGATCCTCTCCGACGATGAACCCCCATCCGCTGTTTTCCTTGAGGATTTGGAGACGTACAAGGCGTACTTGTAAGTCCTTGCGTGGTTCCATATACCTTTCACTTATGAGTGTTGAGTGACCCGCGGGTGCCTTGCGGTGCAAATGATCCGGATTTGCATGATCCTGCACTCGCGAATGGGTACTCTGGCTTGCATCCCTTACCGTGAGTTTTATCTTTATCCGCTTCGTCGTGCTATCGTCTGACCTTGGAATGGCTCAGCGCCGGGCGTCACATTTTGCCGGCTTTCGATCCGCAGGGCATGGCCAACGGCGACGATTCTGATTTCAAGGGTGGTAGAGTCAAGTTTTCGTCGTGGAAGCGGCATCTGCGCCACATGTTAGCCGAGTGAGTTCTCTTTTCGGGCTCGCCTGGTTGTTCGTGCCTCTGATTTGTGGCAGCAACTCTATCGGTGCTCTCTTGTTCAAGGAAGCAGAACCCAATTTTATCAATCCCTCGAGGGTTTCTCCCATGAAATTATCGCGTCAAGCGTCGACGGGTTCTTCCCCCACGAACCGTCTCCTGACGGGCACGAAAATAGCTGTCTGCGTCTCAGCTATGTTTTGTTCGGAGTCTGTTGTCACCGAGGCCGCAAAGATTGGTCCGAAATCCGATCGTATGAGGAAATGGGTATCCGGGATCTTTCACAATCAAGAATGGGAGCGATTCGAAGCGCTCATGTGTCTAGTGTTCGGGGAGGAGGTGATGTATAGCCAGATAACCCCTAAAAAGGCGATTGCCTTCCAGACAATGATCAGCCCCGAAGCCGCTGGCTCTTCCAAAGGTGAGCACGGCGTGTACTTGTTTGACCTGGCATTTATCCGACACCAGACACAGATCACAGATTTAGTGTCGACGCGCCTCCGGATATGTTCAGTCCAATTGCGTCCAAGACTCCCAAAAAGACCAGCCCGGCAAAGCCACAGTTCAAATCCAAGACGCTCCTTGCGTATAACGACGAGGGTAAGTCTAGCTGCGCCAATTGAGCGCAATCTGAATCTACCATTAGTGCCCGTATACGACGCGCGGAAGGTGGTCGTTGATTTTCAAGCGGATCTGGGGAAATTAGACCAGATTCTCCCTCGCTTTTCTGGCGAGATCCCGTTCAGCTCCTTCATCGTGGTAGGATACACAGCATCCAGCTACCAGGGAGCGCGCAGTGGTTCTAACGAGAAGGTGGCGCAGCTCGGATGCAACTTGTTGTGGGTGATCGTTTGTGGGACACCGGTCCTCAAAAGATAGAAGTTAAGATCTGGTTTCCCGGAATTATGCCACTATGCTTCTATGCTCATGCTCTCAAACGAAGAAAAAAATCAAATTACATATATTATGCTACATGTGTGCGAGTCTGCGTGGTGATGTCCGGTGCTATTGTTAAAAAGGAATGCATCGCCTTTGATAATGCTTGGACTAAGGCCGCGACTTCGTGGTACTCATCTGAGGGCGCGTGAATCGACATTGAAGGGCGCAGTGGGTGTGATATGAGTACCTGGGGAACTACCTTGCACGGAAAGTAGATTTGCCTCAAGCTGGCGCATGGTCTGATATGCGGACAGTACTTCATCCCGGAAACGCGGGGTCCTACGTGCATTGCTGGGATACCGGAGGTTCGACGCCGTGCCCGACGATCTCCGTGAATGCGGATGCGGGGGAGGAAGATCGGGGTCCGCGTCGACGTTTGAGCGGTTGTTGGCCTTATCTGAGACGTTAGGGTTGTACGCTGTCAGTCCGAGTGGAAACCAGATGAAAACCTGAATAGGCTACCTTCGAGCTCTGCTGGCCGAACTCCAGAGTCGCGGCCCTCTTTCGGTCGTGACTTTGATTTCGTGCTGGGTTTCTGGCGAAAGACCGCCATAAATTGGTCGAAAGTAGAGAAATAATCGTCCTGCGTCATCTCAAAGAGGAAGCGATGCTTTCGGTCGCAGGCAACTTTAATGGTTCGACAAGGCAGACAGCTGGTATGGTCGTCTTGTATTGTACACGACCGCTTTGATTTACTGTTGGCGCATCTCGCACAGGCCTGTCTCCTAGTGAGTCTTGGACGGACGCAAGGAATTTCTGACTCAACCGTATTATTGGCCCTGTTCCATTTCCTGATCTCGGGCCCGCCAATCCAGTTGCCGCTCGCGTCGCGCGTACGTGTTGTTAACTGGGCCACCCTTCGCCAGAACATATCAATCACGTAGCTGGATGGTCCCACCGTAGGTAAGGTCATCCCCGAATCGAAATGCAGAAGCGCCCCCGGGCTCTCGTGCGGAGAGGTCAAGCTCGATGTGTTGGTTTCATCCAGATGATGGATTGTCGACCCCGAGTAATCCACCATCTGGATGCGAACTGGGTGAGGAGGAGGAGGAGGTGCTAACCCGGAACCGGGTGTGCCACGCCTCTTATTGTCTTCTGTGATTGACGGCTGCGATCAATGTCCGGAACTCGGGATGTTGATTATTTATAAGCGTGGCTGTTTTGCCGTTCTGACCCAAACACTACCCCCCTCCCCCTAAGCACTCCACGTCCTCGATTAAATTTTCATCCTCATGATATCACGGAAAAGCCGTGAATACCAATCAACGCAGATACCGGCTTGCACAATAATAACGGGTGCGCCTCCCCGCTCCGCCTTTCTACCTGAGTTGGGCTGACGCCATGTTGGCGTAGCGTTGTTATTGTTTCTGTGCTTGACGGCTGTTTCATTCGAGTCCTGCAAACTCGGACTTGTTGCCCTAACCGGCTATGTCTATGCCTTTATAATGGCGGCCCTTCAGGCCTATGTTCCGTTTCTTTTTTCGTTCTTGACTTGCTCGGGGCAGGATTATTTCCGCTCCTTGGTTTTGGTTTCGGTGACGGTCATTTTATTGATTACTGCCTGCAGATGCGTTGAGGGAGCTAATACGGACGGGATCTCGGACTCCCGGTGCTCTCGCTTCTTGGGTGGTGGTCGTTACTTATTTCCCGCTCAACTATTTCACCCGTTCCTGGTTGACGCTAATCAGATAGTTGACTGGCATTTATTTCAATATTCCTTCGAGTTCCAATGTCTCCCAAGCGAGACGCGTTCCATCTTGGAGCGAAACCCGGATTGTATCATTGTGCGACTTCCCCTGAAGGAGATCGGCTCTGGTCTCACGAAACAGGAGATTTTGAAGCTGTCTAAACTGCATAAAATGTGGATCCCTCAGAAGCTACTTTTCAAAGATTGTGCCCACATGGTATCTCAACACGTTTGTGGTCCCTGTGCTGACATCGTGACTGTGCTGAAAGCGGTGAATGCCGTCCCGTCGGGCGCCGGGCGCGAAGAGGTCGCGATAAAAACAACTGGTGCCGTGCCTCCATCGGCTGCTTCAAGACGACGAGAGGCCCGAAAGGTTATCGATACGGCGCGTCAACTCAGGGCTAGCAGAACTCGGGACCGGAAGGACTTGTCTTTTCCACCTGCTCCGCTGGATTTTAGGGGAGCGCATCGGATTCTCAGTCGGTATTGCAGTAAGGTAAAGCCGTCTCAGTTTATCGAAGCAGGGTGTGCTGTCTGTGGTCATCTGGTGCAGCAGAAGTACTTGACTCCGTTAGAGGATTACCGTGGAGATCTGTCTATTCTCGAGGTTGCTGGGGTGACGCGTCGGGAACGCTTCTCTTCCTTGGATCCCATTCAAGATATTGAAGGCCCAGTTTTGGCGGGTGGCTGCCGTCATATTTGTGTTGATTGTGAAACGGACATTTCCTGTAAAAGAATTCCCAAGCTGGCTTTAGCTCGGCATAATTGGCTCGGAGAAGTGCCTCCACAGTTGCAGGATTTGACCTACGCCGAGGGTATAATGATCGCCAAGGTTCGACACAACAGCTGTGTTGTTCGAGTCAATTCCGGGCGCGTGAGAATGAGCGCGAACGCCATCATGTTCTCTCAGCCTTACGTTTCTGTGTACCATAAGTTACCTCCAAGTAAACAGGAAATGAACGAGATACTTGCGTTTGTGTTCACAGGAACATCGCAGCCAACACAGGAGGATTTCGAGCGCACGCCAATGCTTGTGAGACGGCAAAAGGTGATGGAGGCCCTTGAGTGGTTGAAACTCAATCACGAGGGATACACTGATCTTGAGATATCGAAGGAGAATCTCGACACGTATGCTGATCGTGACATTCCGGTTGTGGTTGATTACAGAAAGACTGAACAAGATGTGGAGGATTCTGTCCCTGTGACGGCTAGATCAGTCCACGACAGCAATGAAGAACATGGAACGGAGGATGGACCCTGTACTTTTGCTGTCCATGGGTTGACTGGCGAAGAATATACCGCGGCGTCAATGAAGACCATTAAGATGGTAGCTCTTCAACACGTCATGGACGGGGGATGTGTATTGGGTATTGGGCGCTCGGAACCTATCAGCATGTATGATTCCGTTGAGACTTACCCGGGCATGTTTCCCTGGCTCTTTCCGTATGGAAAAGGAGGAATTGGCCATCCTAGCCATCAGCGTAAATTGGGAGACCGTCTCAGGAAGAAAAGTCTCTTGATGTACCATGATAAACGGTTTCAGCTGGATGTCTACTTTCCGATGATCGCGTTTAATCACGAGCAACTCAAGTCGGCCTCGCTCGGGAGTAAGCTGCTGGCCGAGCGAGAGCAATGGACTGCCATTAGACGTCGCCTTAATGCAATTAATCCCGAGGTTGCTGGGAATATTGCGGATCGCATGGTCTCTGGGGAGCACGTAAAACCAGCCACTGACGCGGAGAAGATGTGTTTTGAAGTTATCAAGGATTTAGATGCTGTTGCTGGTCGAGTGCAAGGTTCGCTGACTTCCAAAAAATATATGCGTAATGAGATATGGTCCACTACATCCTTTCTGAATGCACCGACCTGGTTCATCACTCTGTCGTGGGCAGACGTGGCACATCCGATCGCCTTGTACTACGCGCAGAGTGATACCGTATTTCGGCCTAAGGTGCGGACGGACAAAGCTCGAAAGCTGCTTGTATCCAAAAATCCCGTCGCCGCTGCGCGCTTTTTCCATTTCATGGTCGAGACGTTTCTCTCTGAGGTTCTTGGTTGGAATAAAGATACTAGAGGGACGTTTGGATATCCTGAAGCGTACTATGGTACGGTCGAACAACAGGGAAGACTTACCCTTCATCTGCATCTACTTCTCTGGGTAGCGAACTCTCCGTCTCCTCAAGAAATTCGGGATCGTATTGTGGGTGGGGATTCGAGGTTTAGGAAGAAGATGATTGCCTATTTGGAAGCCTGCCATCAAGCCGAATTCATTACCGGTTCGGAACAAGAGGTGAGGGATAACGTCCGATTATATCCGATCGGAACACCACCGGAGAAGTGCTTGCCTCCTAAACCGGGATACGTAAACCCTACCTTGGCCCTTCCTACCCCCCCGCCGCGACTTTGTAAGAATTCTCATTGCCCTGGATTCTGTGCGGTGTGTCGTCGTTCGTGCAGATGGTTAGCCAAATATGCCTCAGAGGTAGATGATCTGATCCTTAGGTCAAATCTTCACGAGCATTTTCATTCTGTTGAAAATGAGTACGAGAAAGACAGGAAGAGTGACTGGAGGAATGTTAAGAAACCGAAGAAAAACCTGAAGAGGAGGCAGGAACGAAGAGGTTGCTTGACCAAGACTGGTGTATGCCGAGCAAGATTTCCGCGGGAAGTAGTGCAGCACAGTACCGTGAGCGAGGACGGACACATCACAATAAAACACAAGGAGCCTATGCTGAATGCAGCTAATCCAATTGTTACCTTTTTAAACCGGTGCAATTCCGATGTAACCAGCCTATTGTCAGGTACTGCTGTGAAAGCCGTTGTCTCGTACGTGTCCGATTATGTATCCAAGATTAGTTTGAAGTCATTCCAGTTGTTTGCTTCGGTGTATGATGTGTTCACTAATAAATCTCAAAGCCTTTACGGGGACGTGAAACAGGAAGTCACCAGTAGAGATTTGATGCGGAAGATGGTCAACTCGTTGTCGTCTAAAATGGAGATCGGTAGTCCGATGGCATCCATGTATGTCCTAGGAAACCCGGATCATTATACTAGTCACAAATATACACCATTTCCGTGGAGGTCCTACGTGTCGTTCGTCAAGAATTTCTGGGCTGCCGAATCTTTGGATGATTCGGGAAGTGATTCCGACGTTGAAAAGATTGCCCTCGATAAAGACAGGGAAACCGGCCGTTTTATTGCCTCGTCTGGAGTTGACGATTATCGTTACAGGCCGGCTGTATTTGAAAGAGTGACCTTGTATGAATGGATCCAGTGTGGGGATAAAAAGGCGCGTACGGTGAAGCAGAAGGAGAGGTTTTTGGAGTTACTTTATGCCTCTCACGATTTGGCTGCTAGTTTTGAGGACGAATCCGATGTCGACAAGGACACCTCGTCTGTGAGAATCTCAGATTTATCAGATGACGACCTCTCAAGCGACTGGCTTACCGATGACGAAGATGGGATTGTTGTGGCCAAGCAGCGGCGGGCGGACAAAGATAAGCGACCTAGAAGTTACCCTTTCCTTTCGGACCACCCGAGATATAGAACGCATGCTGCCACCTGTGATTTCACTCACATTAATTCGGTTATTCCCAACTTCATTGGCGGGGCATTACCAAGGTCTGACAAGGGTGACAGAGGTTATTATGGCATGACAATGCTGACCTTGTTTAAACCTTGGCGCTCTCCCGGCGACCTGAAGGACAGTGTTTCGACTTGGGAACAGGCTTTCGGTGAGCACGAGTTCACGAAGCGTCAACGGCAACTGCTACAGAATTTTAATGTCAGGTATGAGTGCAACGACGAAAGAGACGATCATTTTGCTCAGCTCAAAAGGCAATTAGCACAGGCAGAGGTGGGTTTTACTAGCCATTATCCTCGTAGATTCATGGGTGAGCGGGACAAATTGATGGAAGAGGTTGATGCAGCGTACTACGGGATGGATGAGGATGAAGAAGTTGACGACGAGAATAGTTATGTTGGACCGAGAAGCCAGCATCTTCTCGAGGAGAGTCGTGAAATCCAGAAGATTTTGCGTAGTAGCGGTTGGTTGAATAACAAGCAAGGAGCCCCGGCGCCAGGCTTTGTAGGTGATTCGTACTTGCCTCCATACAAGATGAGAGGCACTTGGGCCACAATATTACGCAACGAGTGCTCGCAGTATACGGCCAATAAAATGTTGAATTTGCCCTCGCCAGAGCAGTTGAAGGAGAAGCGGCGTCAGTGCTTGAATTCAGCGGAAATTTTACCTGCTTCGTACTTCGACCCCAGGACGGCGGTTGAGAAGCAAGCTTCGCTTGAGATGCAGAACAATATTATTTCGGAATTTGGGTTGAACGAGGAGCAAGCTCGCGCGTTCTCGTTGTTGGCAAATCACGCTGCTGCGCCTCAGAAATTGCCTCTTCGGATGTATATGGGAGGCATGGGGGGCACCGGTAAGTCCCGCGTGATAAAGGCTATGGTTGCGTTGTTCAGTCAGCGGAAAGAAGATTACAGGTTTATTGTTCTCGGACCTACTGGATCTGTTGCGGCATTGCTGAACGGGTCAACGTATCATTCAGTTTTCAAGATTCCTCGAGAAACAAAAAGTAAGAACCGGGATGATATAGATGGGATTCGAGACGAAAGTGCGTCCCTCGCATCGGTATACGAACGACTGCAAGGTGTGGACTATGTGTTAGTGGATGAGATCTCGATGGTCTCCTGTAACGACTTACAGCTTATTGCAACCCAAGTGGCAAAGGCGCGAAACGTCCACGACAACTCCTTTGGCTCGCTCAGTATGATCACCGCCGGTGACTTCACACAGCTGCCGCCTATGACAGGGCCTTCTTTGTACAGTGGGGCCGTGGGCGTGCATCTTGGAGATGCCCTGGACGCAAGATCTCAGAATGCCGTTCTCGGCAAGATTCTGTGGCATCAATTCAACACTGTGGTTATACTGAGAAAAAACATGAGACAGGTTGAAAGTACTGAGGACGATGACAGGTTACGCACGGCTCTGGAAAACATGAGATACGGAGCATGTACACCTTCGGACATCGGGTTTCTGCGGACCAGAGTTGCTGGGTTCAGGGAGGAAGATCCTCACCTCGACGACGACTCATTCAGAAATGTGTCCATTATAACGGCTAGAAATATCCAAAAAGATACCATCAACGAACTTGGCGCTGCGCGGTTTGCCAGAGACTCGGGCCGCGAGTTGGTAGAGATGTATTCTGTGGATCGCGTCAGTACTAGAGCGGTGGATAAAACAAGGTGGAAGGGTTGCGAGCAATCCGAGATTACTCGCATATCCCCGAGGCTACAGCAAAAGCTTTGGGATGCCTCTCCGTCTACTTCGTCGGACATGATTCCGGGAAAGTTACTAGTGTGTGTGGGGATGCCTATCATGATCAGAAATAACGAAGCAACTGAATTATGCATCACCAAGGGTCAAGAAGCAACCATCGTTGCATGGGATGAATCAACAGGGCCTATGGGTCAGAGAATACTGGACACTTTATTCGTCGAATTGGTTGATCCTCCGCGCCCTATACAAATCCCGGACCTACCGCTGAATGTGGTGCCGCTCATGAGGACATCCGTTCAAACCACTCTCTTGTTGGAAGATGATACCTTGCTGTCTGTGATTCGCGAACAGGTACTGGCATTGTTGGATTTTGCGATGACTGACTACGCATCTCAAGGGAAATCTCGAGCCAGGAATGTTGTGGATTTAACGAATTGTAGAGACCATCGAGCATATTATGTGGCTCTATCCCGCGGTACTTCGGCTGCGGGGACTGTCATTTTACAGAACTTCGACGAGAAGAAAATCACCTCTGGTATGTCGGGGTATCTCCGACAGGAACTAAGGGAGATTGAGCTGCTTGATGAGATAACTAGACTTCGGTTTGAAGGCAAGCTGCCAATATCGGTTGGTGGTATCTACAGACGCAGACTGATTCGCAGTTACCTGGCATGGAAGGGAAGCGCCGATGATCCGGAGCATTTCCATCCTTCAATGCGCTGGAGTGAAGAGATGGGACCCAAGATGCTCGACGATCTTCATTACGACGAATGGAAACCATCGATATCTGACAAGAAAAGAAAGCAGTCCCCGACGCAGCTCGACGACACTCACCCCAAAAGGAAAAAGAAAAAGGAGAACGGCCTCACAAAGGCTTCAAATCCCACGCGACCGTCGCCTCTTGCTATATCTTTGGAGGGAGAGCCTCGCCGTCCAGTTGGCTTGGTTTGGGATGCCCAAAATTTCAGTTGTGGGTATGACGCAAGCTTGACGATCTTGGCCAATATGTGGGCTGAGAATCCTGATACCTGGTCAGAGCGCTATACTGCATTCAGTCCCATAATGGCGCGGTTAGCGCGATACCTCAGATTAGTCGCCGATCGCTCCATGTCGTTCGAAGGATGCAGGGACAAGATTAGATTCCACATGCATTGCGAGCGCCCTTTGGACTTTCCGTACGGAGCAAGTTTAACATCTATGGATTTAATCAGTCTCGCGTTCGTACCAGAGTCGACGTATGCCAAGAAGAAAGGTGTCTGTGAAAGGTGTGGAGAGGAAGATCCGTCTGAACTCCCCGTCTTTGGAGCTTGTATGTGTGCGGGCTTGTCACGAAGTCAACTAATTCGATCGCCCCAAGGAACAAGAGTTTCGTCGTGGCTCAAGGCCATTTTGACGCGCGGTCGGCGCAACTGTGCCTCTTGTGCTCTGGGTGGCGTCCGCGTCAGATTACGCATGTTCACAACGTACCAGTCCGTACCAGCCGTGTTTTTTGTGACTGTAGATAGTGACCTATTGATCTTTGACGAGCGTCTTGTTTTCGATTGTCAAGGGTGTATGGAAGTGCTGCTTCTCCGGGGAATCATCTACGGGGGAGGAGCTCATTTTGTGTGTCGTTTCATTGGCAACGATGGTCGGATGTGGTACCACGATGGCATTGGAACCGGGAGACGATGTGTTGATGACGGGATGTTAAACGACATTGAGGACCATCGTCTACTCATGAGGACCAGAGAGAAGCAGGCGGTTTTGCTCGTCTATGCACGCGGGAATCAAAGTCGACTTTGATGGCCGCTACCACGTGTTTAACCTGATCTGGTTATAAACCCATATAAACCCAACACGTTTCTTCATTCGCGTCTCTTTTGTTTCGCCTGACTCAGTATCGAGGTGTCGTTGCTGGGTTATACGTGTACAATAGGCGCCACTTGTTTCGGAATGCATAAGTACCCTTGACCTAACCGGGCGACTTGAGCTCGCCATCATGGACCCTTCCAGGTTGACAGGTCCAAAGTGAGTCTTGCATCCTGTGCGGGGTACCTGAGCTCCTCTGATTGTATCCAGCGTCCACCTTCAGCTGCCATCAGCAATCTGGCTGAAAATATTTATTATTTTCGTGCGTCGTGCCCGTGGATGCTATCGTCTCGTCTGTCGGATGAGGGACACGTTATTGCACGTCTGCCAATCGTGGCGGGCCATTGTTCAAGGATACCCCAAGTTTTGGACGCAGGTCCGCTTCAGATCCTGTACGCAGGTGGAATCATTGCGGACTTCTCTCAAAAATAGCGGGCGCAAACATATCGCTGTGCGGTTGGATCTATCCGATACACTTAATCCTCTGCGACCATCCCACGCGGAGGAAAACACACGAGAACTCCAGCTTCACTTCCATCGTGTCCGCATCCTCACGGTTATTTTCGGCGCCGAAGAATCTTTCCAGTATTTTCGGGGCGTCTTCCAGTCGGCAAAACTCCCGCGTCTTTACAGTTTCAATGTCGTCCTTAGCCGCAAGTCTGTCGGGCTCCCACTTGCGCCTCGGATTTTGACGTGGGGTCCCGATATATTCCCAATCACGTCGCTGCGCCTCCAGCGCGCGTTTTTTGGATCGAGTTGTAACAACAGCTTCTCCAGATTGAAGATTCTGGTCTTGCGCGATCTTCAAAATCGATGCGCACCACTGTGGAGCGACTTCCAGGCCATTTTCGCTTCCGCCAGATTACTTGAAAGGATGTGCGTTCGGAACGTGGGATGTCAGCCACCGCAGCTCCGTCGGCCGTTTCCGGCACTGGAATATCTGCGCGACCTAGACCTGGCTTTTGGTCTCGATACATCCTTCGAACACGTCCTCTTTGCCATGCGAGCTCCCGCACTTCGGACCTTCCGCTTTTCTGGGGCATCCGATGAAGAAACCGAGGCGTTGGTTCGAAGCGGGTCACTGCTGGCGCCAGTCAAGGTTTTCGTGTTTGACGGGCAGATGGAGGAGTGGGGTTTCATGACCCACGTGTTTCTTAACGCGCCATCTTTGGTGTTGTTGGAGTTGCTCTCCGGAGCGGAGAAGGCGCTGAACGCGATGCTCCAGGCGGATACTTTCCTCACTGACCGCCGCCGCGTCTTGTCTGTGACGTGCCCAAATCTGAACATCGTCTCAGTGGGAAACGTAGGAGTGGACCTCTTGGCCTCCTTTATCTCTCGCCGTGCGATGCACGGGGGCCAGGTTTCACAGATCATTCGGAATGGGATCCCATTTGACTGTCACTATGTTGGGCGGGCCATCTACCTAAAACTCGCACCGGTTAAAATCGGGGACTACGCATCCTCGAAGGAACCCAAATGGATGTACCGGGATCGCCTAGGGAGCAATGACTCAGTAGGTGTCGATTATCAGGTCTTGTAATGTGGTCAATGTGGTCAATGAATACTGGAATTTCATGTCTGCTCGTCTTTGATGATCTGTTTTTCGAACGGGACTTGAGTGAGATGAAGAATCGGCGGATCGTTTTCGGAAAATCCCGAGCTTGGCTAATCAGCCACGGTTTGGCGGCGGCGTGTTTGGCTACATCCCGCTCACCAGCAACGACGACAGCGCGAGGGTTGACGGTCTCAGCCAACTCTTCGCGGATACTGTCGCAGTTAATCCTCGCGGTCTGCGCTTGGGTTGACGGGTTCGTCTGGTTTGGCAATGGTTTCCGGGAATTTTCGGACACGCGCAGGCCTCCTCCTCCCTCCTCCCTCCTTCTCTTCCTCCCCACATCTGTGCTCTCATCTCTCTCGATTCTCCTCTGAACGCTGATGAGCCTGGGATTTGGCTACTGGTGAAATTTATCAATTTCACTAGTATCCTACTTCACTACAAGGCAAAGAGCTACATAGCTACAGTCTGTGCTCGTACAACATCTAAGGGACTGAGGTTATTCCGAGCCGTCAGTTGTAATTAAAGAGGTCGTACATACGGGCTAACTAAGCCACGACTAGTAACGATTCCCAACCAGGGTCGAAGCTCACCGTTGGTTCAGTTGGTCGGGACAACAACGGCCCAACCAACTCAGATTGGGTTTGGGGTCTGTTGGTACGAGCTAATGAGGAAGAGTCAGTAGGGATCCATCCAATGAGTGGCGAGGAGATCGTATCTACGAAGCGGAGTAAAGTTCAACTGAAGCTAAGATATTACCGAGCTGGCGAGCGGGCCGAAGCTTAATTATCAAACTCGGATCACGGGGAGGGGCAGAGCTCCCACGACTTGGAACAGTGTTTTATCGTCTCGACGATCGCTGTTCCAGAATCTAACTAGTGTTAGTGAAAGCTTCGGCTATCCTACTCGGACAGGTGGCAGGTGCGGATCCTGCGATTCAATAGCAGGAGTGACTCATCTGGCGGATGAGTAAGTCAACTAGTGTTGACAAGATGGTCGGTTAAAGTAGTTGGGTCCTTAAAAGGCATATACCATCACCCGGGGCAGGCCATTCCCTGCCCGAGCCAATAAGCAGCTACGGTTTGGAAGTATTCTATAATTGGGCTCTCCCGTTGTGTACTAATCATTTCTCGAGACTCAAGTTATCATCGTAGCTACGCATAGTTCAGTATCACGGGTTCATTTCAGTTCAGGTATAAATACAGTAGTTTATCAGTAAGTACGCCAGTGGATCCCCCCCTTCTTTGCTAGTCGCCACGAGTAACCCTCGTCTTGACCCATCACAGAAAGAGTGCTTCCCCTCGGTGTACCACTTGAAGCTATAGTTCATTTGGGTTATTCCATAATCGCAATATATTGATTCGGTTGATATCTAAAAATGTCTGTCGCAAGTTCTTCGCAAGGGTTACCTATAAGATTCGCAAGTTAAAGTCGCAAGGTTACCTATTGGGAGAGATTGAGATATACGTTGGAAGATTGCTTGAACCAATTATAGCGACGAAGTCGGAATACCAGAAAACTAACACCCAAGCCCTCTAGACGTTGTCTGGAGTGTATATCGAGTACTAGAACGTCCCACATATCTCTCAGAAACTCTCCTACCGCACTAAGCCGTAGAGACAGACGTGAACATATCAATCATAGCCGTCGAGACGATACAGTTACCTTAGAACGAGTCGGATTGCCACAGTTATATACTTTAACTGGAACCCCCGAACTCAACGAGGACTTAGAGTGTGGTAGTGTGTGTGTGAGGGTGTAGTTTGGATCTAGAGTTCATCTCGACGGTCTTCAATTTGCATATCATTTCACTGCCAGCCCCGAAGTCAGCGTTTCATCTGGAGCCCACCGCGAGGGGGTTCATTTGACTTCGTTCTCGAATTGTGTTGTTTAGACCACCTTTGAACGACTCTTCATATCTCGATTGAGAAAAACCAACCAAGGTTCACCTTGACAAAAGAGACCTAAACAGTCCAACTGGATCGAGATAATCGAGACAGTATATCTGCACAAGCAGGAAATTCAGAAATTAGCGGAGACGGCGAATCGGAACCCATAGAGCCAGGCTTTCCCAGACCCGATTTAAGACGTTCGTTGAGGCCTAGAACAGGAGAACCTACTCCTGACAATCCTCTTCCACTTCCTAGTCGGCGAAAATCAGTCTTTCCAGCGGATATTGCTAGGACCCAGTCGCGAGACAGAGTTCAGAGCAGCTCCCAGGCCTATCGGAGCAGGAACCAGCCCTCCACTTCAGCTACTACAGCCAGTCCCATTACACAAAACCCCACCGAAGAACAAATAGTTCCTCGCGACAATCACACCGAAAATCCCCTTTCACCCCGAGACTTAGAAACGATGGCTGACCAAAACGCGCCTGCCGCGAATGCGAATCACCGGGTTGCTAGTTTCAAAGTTCCATATGCATGGGATAATAACGCGCCCAAATTCACGTCGGAGAACTACGAAGATCTCATGACATTTATTGAGCACGTCGATCAGATCTTGAGTCTAGCAGGAATAACGGAGCCTCAGGCCATGAAGGAGCACCTCACTAGCTACCTTCCCGCAAAGAAGAAGGCGAACTGGAGAGCTCTGGCTAATTACGGAGCTCCACATACCTACGATGAATTCTTGAAGGAAATTTATAAAGGCTATCCAGAAATCGGTTCGGAACGAACTGGTACGCTGGATTACCTCTCTAAATTGTGCAAAAAGCACAAAGGACTGTCAGTACAAGATGAGGGCAGCCTGACTCGTTTCGGAATGGAATTCTTGGCAACCGTTAAAAAGTTGTTCAAGGATCCCGCCATCGTCACGAATCAGGTAGCCTGCAAAATGTATCTCGACACACTAGACCGGTCGTTCTCAGCCACTATAAAAATAGCTATTAACTCCGCCGCAATAGTAAAAAGCCAGTTAGGGCTCCCGGCCCCAGCTGCAGCAGTCGCAGCGGACATAAAACGCAAAGAGGATCCAATCGAGATCGAAGCTCTGATCAGTATGGCAGAAACCATGGCGTCAACCTACAAGGAAGATTCTGTGGAGATGGCCGTTTCTGAACCCAGGCGCTCAGGAATTCTTCCTACGGTCAAGATAGAATCTGGGGACGCACGGATCGAAGATATAAACGAAACTATCTCGGCGCTAAAAGAGCAGTTCAACCAGAACGAGAAGCAGAGGGAACGCCAGCATGCTGAGGTTCTCAAAACCCTCCAACAGTTAACTACCTCTAGTTCGGCTCCGGCCAGGGACAAGGCGCCGCACAAGGACGAGTATCGTCGAGACGAAACCCCGGTTCAAGGATATGGGAACGGCAATACCGTTCCGAACCGTTTTAAGGGAAATTCTTACGCGGGAAGCCCTCAGAACGAGAATTGCTACTACTGTGGGCAGAGCGGTCACTATGCCAGGGACTGTCCCACAAAGGGCGAACATATTGGGAAAGGATGGCTGGTTGTGGAGAACGGTAAACACCGTCTCGGTAACGGGCGATCTATACCATATGGCACTGGGCCACAAGGGATTAGGGTCATGGAGGCCTACCGCGATAAAGTTGCTTCGCAGAACTGGTATGCGGTTTCGCAACCTATCTACGATAATTATTACAACGACGAGGCGGAGGCGTACGACCAGTTACCTGAGGTCCTGGACACGGCGTTGGACGAGATACGTACCTTAAAGGTTAAGCTAGCTACGACGACACAGAAGCTTAACTTCAACAAAGGTATGTATCCCATCGCCCCACAGGCGGTTCAACCCGCCTATTTTGCCCAAAGCCAACCAGCCCAAGTAAATATACAAGGGGAAGTTCAGCTGGCATTACAGAACTTGTTCCTAAAAGGGTTCAACCCGATGAGCGACCCAACTCAGGACCAGTTCGCAGTTACCAGGAGTAACAACAACGGAGAAGGCCCGTCAAATTTATAGAGCGTCCAAGGATGGAGGCGAACTCTAGAAAACCTAGACCAGCCAAGCCTCCTGAGGACCGTGGAAATGGCAAACCTTCGGTTGGAAACGATGGGGAAAAGCGAGACAAGAGTTTCGCACCGGTGCGGAGACTTCAACCAGAGGTGGTTATTGAAGCTCCAGAAAAAGACGTAGCCGAGCGGCGGGTGCGATTCGAGGAAGCTATGGTCGAGAGGGACAGGCGAGAACGAGAAGAAATCGTCTCGACAAAAGAACCTGAGCTCCCCTACAGAGAGGTTACGCCGTTGGTCCACCCTCCTGCCATGGAGGATCGACGCAACAATGACATTCCGCCGCCTCGAGGGGAGGAGAAGGCATATAGAGTAAGAGCGCCGATCCAGAAGCCAGGGGTAGAAGGCAAGGTGTCTGAGAAGATCTTAGACGCCGAAGTTACACTCCGCGCAAGGGATCTGTTTGCTATTTCCCCAGGAGTAAGGGACGCTACCCGAACCAAGCTCACCAGGGTTAGGCAAGCCTCCAACCCGCCGAAACCCAGAGAGGTTTTGATGGTTGAAGAAATGGTTGCGTTGCCCTTCGCAGACAAAGACGATGAGTTAACTCTGGAGGCAGACTACATAGCTATGGATGAGTTGCCCCGAGTAGAGAGGGTCTTCATCACGACAAGTGAGAGCGACGGCCTCCCGGTTGGATCTGTATGGGTCCCGGATCCATATCTACAATACTTGGACACCTTAGGCAAAGATGAAACGGCCAAGCAGGTTTATGTGGCGAAAGACTCAGCATCTCTACGGGTTATCTTCCCGCTAGTCAACAAGCAAGGGCTTGTAGAGGCAGTAACAGACTCTGGATCCCAGATTGTATCCATGTCGTTGGAACAGGCCGTGAAATCTAAAGTTCTTTGGAACCCCGATATTCAGATATTTATGCAAAGTGCGAACGGCAGCCTCGAGAAATCGGTGGGTCTAGCTAAGAACGTAGCTTTCACGTTCGGGGAGTTAACGTTCTATTTACAAGTCCATATCATCCGAGGAGCGGCCTACGACATATTGTTGGGCCGCCCGTTCGAAGTTCTTGCCGAAAGCCAAGTCCAGAATAATGCGGATGGGACTCAGACGTTGACCTTGAAAGATCCGAACACGGGGCGGCGCTGCATGATGCCTACTCAAGCTCGGAGCAGGAAACCAACACCAGCCCCAGCCTCCAATAAAGAGAACAGGGCAACGGTAGAGGAAGTACCGGACGAGGATGACCGTCGAGACAATACGGCTGAACCAGAAGTAGCTCAACAGGGTTTTCATCATTCTTCGAGGACTTAATGCACGCGCAGAAAGGAGGAGAGATGGCAGTCCAAATTGGGTTTAACCGGTTCAACGAGTTGGAGATTCAACGATACATGCAGCCACGAGCCAGGGCGTTCAACCCGACCGAGCTCAAAGAAGCCTATATTAGTGCTTCACGAGGAGCTCGAGTACTAAGGAAGGACAAGAAGGCGGCCATGCTGTTTGATGAATTTCGTACCGGCGTAAAACAGAGGAAGAAGCATGCCAAACCCCGGAAATACGATGTTTTGACCTGGGAAGTTACGGACACCCCAGAGAAAGTGGAAAATAAGCAGGAATCGGGGAAAACGCCCAGAGGCACCAAGGCAGGACGTGAGGTTCGAACGGTTCACGTACTTAGCCAGGATGTCGTTTGTGGCTGCTGTGGGGATTCAGACCTCTCTCATGATCATGGGGAAGGAAATCCTACATTCAGCGAGATGAACTCGGCTGAAACAGAGCCAGCCTCGGTTTTTGTTGGAAAAAAGTATAAACCGGTTGGGCTCAAAGTTCGCCCGGTCTATACAGAATTACCAGACAAATACCGTATCAAGAGGGATATTATTGGGGATCCATTAAAAAATATGCCATCCCTTGACCCAATCCCTCCAGAGTGGAAACCTCACGGGAGATATGGAGAAGCGGAAAAGGAAATCATTAACAAAGCTCACGAAGGCGAGTTCCTGCTCAAAGATGAGCGAGATCTCATGCACGACTTCATGTCTAAACAGGAGGCGGCTTTCGCTTGGTCGGACGACCAGCGAGGAACGTTCCGTCAGGACTTCTTTCCACCAGTGGAATTCCCATTAGTTGAACATTCGGTGTGGGTTGAGCGAAGCATTCCCATACCTAGAGGGCAGCTAGAGGAGTTCTGCAAGGTGATCAAAGCTAAGATCGACGCGGGGGTCTACGAGCCCTCGAACTCCTCGTACCGAAGCAAATTCTTTGGGGTAGTCAAGAAGGACGGCAAGAGTATACGATTGGTACATTCTCTGGAGCCCTTGAACGCGGTCACCATCGCCCACTCAGGAGTACCGCCTGCCACGGACGAATTGGCAAGTCACTTCGCAGGGAGGGCGTGCGGAGGAGTGTTGGACTTGTACTCGGGATATGATCATCGAGACGTTGCGGAAGGGTCGAGAGATTTCACCACCTTTCAGACACCCTTCGGAGCTCTGAGGATTGTGAAGCTCCCTCAAGGCTGGACTAATTCAGTCCCAATATTTCACGATGATGTGACTTTCATCCTTAGAGACGAAATCCCTCATGTTACTATACCGTATATCGACGATGTTCCCATACGCGGACCTAGCTCGAGGTATCAGAATGCGGATGGGACATATGAGACAATTGCAGAGAACCCGGGCATAAGGAGGTTCGTCTGGGAACATTTCCAGAACCTGAATAGAGTCGTTCAACGCATTAAGTATAGCGGTGGGACCTTCTCAGGAGTAAAATCTATCTTATGTTGGAACGTGTTCTCAGTAGTTGGCCACATATGCTCCTATGAAGGCAGGCGCCCAAGCACCGATAGGATTGGAGTGATCATCCGGTGGGGTGACCTGAAGGATCAGTCGGACGTACAAAAATTCCTAGGGACAGTTGGAGTCCTGAGGATGTTCATTAAAGGGTACGCCGATTTGGCAAGGCCAATCTCCAAACTACTGTATCATTTCGACCAAAGGTTCACGGGGTGTCACCCGTCACCACGATTGTTCACTGAACAAGTTGTTCATTGATCGGCAATCAGCGAAAATTCCCATATACGGACGTCCGGCAAGTGCCGGACGGATTTTTTTGCTGTTTTTCAGCCTAATTCGGCCACAAAAGCTGCTTGTCACTGTCACCGACACCAAAATCGTTCAGTTCACGGGTGTTCGTCACCCGTCACCTGAACCTTTGGTCGAAATGATACAGTACTACGCAATGATGTAGAGTTTATCTGGGACGAGGATCAGAAGGAGGCAATGGTAGGCTTGAAGGAAGCTATCTATAATGCGGAGAATCTAAGACCGTTGAACTATGACTGGGAAACGGATATAGTTCTCGCAGTAGATACGTCCTGGATGGCCGTTGGGATTCAGATCTATCAACAGGATTTGATAGATAGGACGAAACGTCATTATGCCAAGTTCGCTTCGATCACTCTGAACAGGAGAGAGTCGCGCTTCTCTCAACCGAAAAGAGAGCTATATGGGCTAAAGCGAGCCTTGGAAGCAATGCAGTATTGGTTGCTAGGGTGTCGACGCTTGGTAGTAGAAACAGATGCCTTGTACATCAAAGGGATGTTGAACAATCCAGGAATGGGTCCTAACGCGACCATAAATCGCTGGATTGAGCAAATTCTCATGTTTCATTTCAAGCTCAAACACGTCAAGGGAGCTACGTTCCCACCCGATGGGCTGTCTCGGCGAGAAGCTCAGCCAGGTGACGAGGTATTCCCAAACAACGAAGAAGGACTCGATGAGAATCCTTCTCCGGACCAGCATGAAGATTGGGATTACTCGATTAACCAACCGTACGCCTTTGATGACTTCAAGGAGGAAATAGACGAACGGGGAGGGTATCTTCAATCCATGGCAGGTGTTGCAACAACAATAGATGATTTCGGTGAAGAGATCACGGTAGCTATTGAACAAGAGCAGGCGTATGAAATAAATGTCCGGAAAGCCTACGCGGCGGAAGGACTTGTGATCCCACAGTTCCTATTGATTGATCCGCCGGAAGAAGAATTGTTACTCCCACGGTTGAATTTGAGGAACGATGCGGATAAAAGGGAAGAATACCCAGAAGGACAAAGGACAAATGCAGGCATCGCTCAAGATGAGAGGCTAGAGTTAGTTAAGTCTTGGTTGAACGATCCTTTGGAAAGACCCAACGGAATGAACGACAAGGAATTCAAGGGCTTTCTGCGTTACACCAGATGGTTCTTCCTGTCCAAGGAAGGAAGACTCTACCGAAAGGGCGAAGGCTCCACTCACAAACTGGTGGTAGCTAAGGAGCACCGAATGTACATGATGCGAGCGTCTCACAACTCAATGGGGCACCGAGGCTTCTTCGCGACTAAGTCGTTAATGGAGCTACGATTCTGGTGGCCAGAGATGGAAAGAGATATTAGCTGGTTTATAAGAAGCTGTCTGAGCTGTCAACTTCGACAGAAGACTCTCCTCAAAATCCCGCCAATCGCGACGATGACGCCTAGCATATTTCAGAAAATCCACACGGATGTAATGATCATGGGGGTACCATCGAACAATCATAGATACACGGTAGCAGCGAGGGACGCAATCTCAAGATACGTTGAGGGAAGACCCTTGCGAGCAGATAACGCGGAAGCGATCGGAAAGTTCATCCTTGAAGATATTATCTGCCGCTGGGGTTGTCCACAGGTCATCGTAACGGATAATGCACCTCAGTTCCTCGCCGCCCTGAAGTATTTAAATGCCAAGTATGGCATAGTTGGGATAAGGATATCACCTTACAACTCCCAAGCTAATGGGATCGTAGAGCGCGGACATTGGGATATTCGGCAGTCTTTGTACAAAGCTACGGGCGGGAACGCGAAGAAATGGTACTGGTTCTTCCCACAAGTTTTATGGGCAGACCGAATTACCATCCGACGCGGTCTAGGGTGCTCACCTTTCTTCGCAGTGTGTGGTGCGCATCCGGTTATCCCATTAGACGTCGAAGAAGCAACGTGGTTGGTGGAATATCCAGGCGAACCTATCTCAACGGGTGACCTGATTGGTTTACGGGCGCGAGCCCTGGCAAAGCATACGGTACACGTTGACGAGATGAAGAACCGAGTCAACGAGGAAAAACGCAAGGCGGTCCGTCGCTACGAAGCAGAAAACCAGCATACCATCAGGGATTATAATTTCTTGCCGGGAGATCTGGTTCTCGTGCGGAATACGTCGGTCGAGAAGTCCTTAAATAGTAAAATGGAGACCCGATATATGGGGCCTATGGTAGTAGTCCGACGCACGGCGGGAGGCTCCTACCTCTGTTGTGAATTAGACGGGGCCATGTATCATGGGAAGATAGCCCAGTTCAGGGTAATTCCATTTGAACAGCGGAAGTCAATACAACTCCCCGGGAATATCTTAGACCTGATCGACCTCTCGAAGGAGAAGTTGGACGAACTGGCAGAGGAGGACGAGGAGGTCAACAAGTACCTAGGAAAGGACTTGCAGTTTGACCGAGTCCACTTAAAACCAGGAGGTGAACGTCTCGACGATGAGGAAGATAGCGACTCCGACGGGTACTTAAGTGATGACGCACCCGACCTTGACCTCGACGATCTCGAGAAAGGATGGAATGCTGAACTGGGCCCCAGGAGGTCGGGGCGAGCGAAACCGACCAAAGTCCAAGTGAAGCCACGACATGATTGCATAAAAAAAAAGACGGTGATAACAGGAGCATATGTAAAGAGCGACGGTAGAGTTGGACGAGGGAAGTGAAGCTAAGTAGAGACAGTACTAGGAGTTGGACGACAGAAGCGGATCCCGGAATAAAGGAGGGGATTGGGAGTTAGACGAAGGAGGCAGGCCATAAGTAAGGAATACATAAGGTCTAGCAATATTCAGGGGAATGCGAGGTGGTGTGGCAAGAGGCGCAACGACCATCAACGACGGCGATGTTAGCTCCAGAGTCAAAAACCACCCGACGCACGTCCCTGGGAGAAGTCTGTTAGGGGCCTTCATCTCAAGCGCTAGAAACAGGGAGGAACTCACCGAACGCGTGGACGGAGATCATACATGAGACGCTCCGTGCGACCGTTGGTGCTGCGAATCCATGACGCGTTTGAGGTCGTTGAGGAGGTATTCGCGGTGGTCAAGTTGATAGCGGAGTTGAGCGTTAGCGAACGCGACGCGGCTGCGAAGCTCTGCCTCTTGAAGTCGGAGAGAACCAATGCTATCTTCGAAGGAAGGAGGAGCGAGCGCGGCGTGAGCGGCTGCAACGGTATGTTTGACGGTTGGGTTGTTGGTTGCAAGCTCAGCAGCTAAGAAAGATACAAAGGAATGAGCTACGAATCATAGCTACGATACAAGAACGTACCTGCGATCTGTTCCTCGGAGTCCTCATGGGCGTGGATATGAGACCGCTTGGCCCGCTTGCGGGTGGAGGGAGGAGAAAACTCCTCGGCAACAATTTGTTGTTCTACCACAGGGTCAGTGCGGGCAAGAATATTCATGGCCTTGAGATAAGGACGCGAGGATCGGTCAAAGCCTTTGATTCGAGCAAAAGATATGCGCACCGACGAAGGGCGCTTACTTTCGACCGTTGGCGGAGTCTGTGTTGAGCAATCAGAAGAGCAGTCTGCTCAACGACACGGGCCGCCTTGGCTGAGAGACTCACAAGAACGCGCTCATCCAAAGATTGGGTATGGCGATGAGGGGACGAGGACGCCGCAGATGGGGCAGACACCTGAAGATCCCGGAACGCGGCACGAAGTTCGTTGAGTGTGGAGATACAGTCAACGATGATCGCTAAAACGTACCGGGTCAGGACCGTCAATAACCATAGGGTCACCGGCCTCACCATTGCCATCCACAGGGTAATCCGCGTCGTCAAAAGGAGATTCGTCACCATCCTCAACGGTAGCACGACTCTTGACCTTTTTCTGAGGAAACGAGTCAGTTGGCACGAAGGGATACGGACGAGACAATGAAACGCACCTTAGATTTAGACTTCTTAGCAGGTTTAGACGCAACGGCAGCCTCCTTCGCAGCCTGAGTCTCAGCCTCCAGAGTCGACGCGTTGGGATTACGCGCGTCCTCGAGCTCGGCGCGATGAACTTGCTGGTTGAGGAGAGCGCCGTTCTTGGCACGATCACGCTCAACCCTGATGCGGGAGATAAAATCAACCACAACAGGGTAGCGGCCAGCAATAACACCGTTGGGGCCAAGGGCGGTCTGGTGATAGGAATTCTTGATACTATAAGCAACGTCGTAGAGGAGCTTGTCCGAAGCAATGTGCGCAATATACGGAAGGAACGCCTCCTGTGGAAATTTCCAGTCGGCAGTGAAGCGACGATGAAAAATACGACGTACAAGGGCGGTGGTCTTTTCGTCAAGAAAAACCCTTTGCTTGTCACGATTGGGATAACGCGTGGCGCCAACAGACTCGCCAATGGTGAGGAGAGAGTCGTATTGAGCTTGGTTGAGCTTTTTAAGCGCAGGAGAGGACACCATGGTGAAAAGGCCGGGGTAGTCGTGGAAGATACTGGTATACGGTGTAAACTTCCCGTCCGTTTTATACGGTTCCAAGTGCGTCTCTTGCGTAAGCTGGATTGGACTGCCTAACATAGCGATATGTGCATAACGAATAACTGAGGACAGTTATAATTTATGAAAAAGGGAGGGAACCAGTGAAAAACAACCAAGTCCAGTGAAAAACAACCAAGTCGCGACGATGATTCAGCTAGAATTTGCGAACTCGAACGGTTTAAGCGAGGCACAAATACGCACGAAGGATACCTTGACACAATCTGAACGTCTCGACGATCTTCAGATCAGCGCTTGGACAACTCAGAAGGTTTAATCGAGAGACAAGTGCGCACGAGTGATCTCACGGAAGATTCGGAACGTTCCAAAAAGAGCGCTAAAGCGCTAGCGAAAGCAAAGGCGTCAATAGTACCCTCAAGCGAACCCGATAACAACATCTCTACATAAAGATGATTAATCGATCCAGACTCGCCTAAACGAAGCTCCGATCCAATTGATGAAGCGCTGAGAAGCACAAGTCAATGATGGACTTGTCCAAATCGCGTGGAGCCAATGATTCCGACATAGGAGGCAAAGGAAATATTCCCGTGCAAATCCCGCGGAAGGATCGAGACTTCGTCGAAATGATCAAAATTGGCAATGTCATTAATCTCTAGAAAAGGGACACACCAGTACTACGAAGTACGACAAAGGATAAATAAAGTTAGAGATCGAGTGGGTATGTAGCTGCGATGAGCTAGTACAAAAACAACGGTAGCTACAGAAAACTACTGCATCTCAGCAATAACAGGTAAGTTAGCGAGAGTGGAGGCGCGAGACATCAACAATTCGATGAGAGTATCATCGAATTTAAGGTGTTGGGCCAGGAGAAGGATCGCAGCAATGAGCGTACGATCGGTGATGCTGTTGATAACGGCAGAATAGCCTGAGGCAATGATGAATTCGGGGGTGCTACTGCCGCAGTCGAAAAGCATGAAAGCTAGCGAGCAGTCGGCATAGAATTGAGACAAGAAGGCGACACGAAGGACTGCAGAATAAATAAGTTATGGAAGATCAGGGCGCGCAGAAGAAACGCACCAGGATCCTCGATCAATTTGAGTTCCGAATCACGGTGTGTGCGAAGGAGCGCCACGAAGCCATCGCGAAAGGTCCAGGAGCAACCGCTCACGCTCTTCACGATGCAGACAGGGCAGGATTGCCTGTTGCGGAAAAAGGAGCAGGCGATGTGGGAGCTACGACACCGACCACAGGTACCAGCACCCTAGAGAGGCTAATTAGCGACAGCATTCATCGAAGATACGATGATAGTTACCGGGCTAAGGCTGAGCAGCATATCCGCACCTCTAGGGTCAGAGAAATAGTTGGGAGACGAAGGCAGAGTGGGCCAGTTCTCGCGGTTATAATGAGACTTGGCAAAGGCATCGAATTTGGTCATTTTAGAGGAGTAGGAAGGGGAGAGCGATCGTAGCTACGATCCAGCCCTCTTTTTATACCAAGTCCAAAACCCAAAAACGATTCCGGGTCCCACGCTATCGGAGAACCAGCGCAGTGGGCGTCCTACCGAATGCTTAAATAAATCAGATTACACGATAACCGGCAGCAATGATCAAGAAAACACAAGACGTTTGAAATTTTGAAATTTCAGTTCATCACCATTAAGCCAAGGGACCTGCGGGGATAAGATAACTGCCGACCGATGCGGCAGAGCCAGGCTGATGAGTGATCGCCGCAGCGTTTGGCCGAGGATAAATCCCACGGTTCGATTTTACCTAGGCTACAAGACTTTAAGTCATCATAGCTACGGTACCAAACGGACTTGTATATTTTCAACTGTTGAAAATATACAAGTCATCATAGCTACGATACCAGACAGACCTGACCACTTGCGAAACTTTCAAACTTAAAATATTCGTTTTAAAAAGCAATAAAAGCTGTTCGATTCGCAAAAGGTATTCGAAAGCAAGGTACATGCACGCGGTATTCAAAGCTAGATACAAGCTAGAGATAAAACAAGGGGTTGGGCTGGAAGGAAATACACTACCAGTCGCAACGAGGTGTCCATAATCACCGCCCCTAACCAATCACAGCAGCCCCCACCAAAGGCGTCTCCGGGACAGACTCGTCCTCCGACTCGACCACCTTCTCGCCCTCCTCTCCGGACTCGGACGCGGAAGCACGCTCGCGACGGTTTGAGACGACTGGGTCATCCAAGGCTGGGGAACGACGGATGCGGGATGGGCCGGTGAGTTGCACCGTGAGAGGGTTGGGGTAGCAGG